>CM035806.1:90142510-90742510 GCA_020466095.1 Chlorops oryzae
AACTGACACGGGTGATGGAGAATGTGCAGACATGGTTGGGAAATCATGGGCTGCAATTGGCAACCCAGAAGACCGAGCTTTTATTGCTGACAAGAAAGCGTGTTTCCACAGAAATAGAGATGCGGATCTTTAACGAAACTCTGAGAACGCAAAAGGCATTAAACTACCTGGGCATAAGAATTGATGGAAAGCTTACGTTTTGGGCCCAAATTAAATATGCAACAGAAAAAGCATCAAAGGCAACGGCCGCATTAAGTAGACTCATGGCGAATTTCGGCGGCCCCACAGCAGAAAAAAGAAAACTCCAAATGGCAACTGTGAACGCAGTACTTACATACGGCAGCGAAATATGGGCTCAGACACTGAACGTTGGTACTCGCAGAAAGGAACTGCTCAAGGTACAAAGAAGAGCGGCACTACGCATAGCCTCGGCATATCGTACCGTCTCTGCCGAAGCGGTGTTGGTTATAGCATCCGTGATACCAGTTAACCTGTTGGCTATGGAAAAGAAGAGAGTTTGGGAGCATAAAAACAACGGAACCTTCACGCCGCAAACAGCATCAATTGAAAGGGGCCTGACACTGCAAAATTGGCAAGAACAATGGGCAAACAGCCTGAAAGGCAGATGGACTGCCAGATTAATACCAAACATAAAAGCTTGGATAAATCGTGGTCTTGGAGACACACATTATTAACTCACACAAATGCTGACGGGCCATGGCTACTTTTGCAAGTATCTACACCACATACAGAAAGCAGATGCTCCAGACTGCATATACGGTGACGGACACTGTGACGATGTGGAAAACACATTTTTTAAGTGCTTAAGATGGCAAACTTTAAGGCAAGAAATCGAAGTGCAAATAAGGACAATCAGCCGAGAAAATATTAAAAAAAAAATGATAGGAAACTCACAAAATTGGAATTTAGTTGAGGGTTACATCCGAAGAGTCCTGGAGACAAAGAAAAGGGACCTTGAAAGACAACAGAGAATCAGTGCGGAGGCCTTAACGCGGGCTTTACAAAATGACGATTACATGATTGCCTAATTCAGGATCCTCCCCGAAGTAATGCGAAACGGTCTCCCGGGGAGGAATACAATCCTGACGACAAGAGGATGTGTTTTAGTCGGTAAACCACAATCTGATCTACAAATTGTGGGAGTCCGACACACCGGTCAAGGGGCGCCTTGGCTGACGGTGCATAAAGCATTTCACACCCTCACCCGTAAAAAAAAAAAAAATAAAAAAATAACAAAACAATAACAATAACAATAACAATAACAATAACAATAACAATAACAATAACAATAACAAAAACAATAACAATAACAATAACAATAACAATAACAATAACAATAACAATAACAATAACAAAAACAATAACAATAACAATAACAATAACAATAACAATAACAATAACAATAACAATAACAATAACAATAACAATAACAATAACAATAACAATAACAATAACAATAACAATAACAATAACAATAACAATAACAATAACAATAACAATAACAATAACAATAACAATAACAATAACAATAACAATAACAATAACAATAACAATAACAATAACAATAACAATAACAATAACAATAACAATAACAATAACAATAACAATAACAATAACAATAACAATAACAATAACAATAACAATAACAATAACAATAACAATAACAATAACAATAACAATAACAATAACATAACAATAACAATAACAATAACAATAACAATAACAATAACAATAACAATAACAATAACAATAACAATAACAATAACAATAACAATAACAATAACAATAACAATAACAATAACAATAACAATAACAATAACAATAACAATAACAATAACAATAACAATAACAATAACAATAACAATAACAATAACAACAACAATAACAAAAACAAAAACAATAACAATAACAATAACAATTGGGTTAATGGGAATGACAGGCGCAAGGCAACGCTCCTCACTGCCTTTAACATGGCAAAGGCCAGGGCAATCCTTGCTGCCTTCAATCCAAGTCGACTCTCACCTCCACGCGGTGACCCTGGGTAGCCGGCATTCAACCCTGAATAAAGGTGAGCCAACGAGAGCGGCGACTTGGAAAATTCTTTTCCAAGGTTTTTGACGGACTGGAATTCGACATGGACAACGAGTACCGTTTTTTGCTGAAACACACTGGGAGTCCCCGGAAGCGCACCCAGTATTCCGCTGGCGGCGAATATGGGGTGAAGTGAGTTTGCTCTGCCGAGGTGTAAATAGCAGCACGTAGCAGGAACCAGCCGCTTCGGACCCTGGTAAGGATGTGTGTATTGGGTGCAGGATAGTAGCCTGCATTGCTCCGGGCGAGCGCTCATCCGTCAGGAGCACGGGATGAGCAAAGCGTAGGCCAGGCCTCAGGGAAATGGGGTAGGGGAACAGCCCCCGAGGGTACACCCGTTCCTGGTTTTTTCGGCCCGCCCCCCTACACACGATGCGCAAGCTTTAAAATAAAGAATGGAAAATCAAATGGAAACACACAACAACAAAATAGAAGAACAGGTAGAAAATCCTTTCGTGAGAAAATCGAAACTACGCAGCTCTCCGATTACAGCTTCCCCAGCAGTTGTCGCGACGGAGGACACCATACAAGCCACACCAGAAGAACAACAGGTTGTTAAGCGCCAACAGCAAAGACAGCAACGGCAGCTTCAAACGGACAACGACGACCACAGCAGTACAACAAACCTGCAGGCAGAAGGAAATCAGGTCCAACCTTGCAACTCCCCAAGACAAGAGTTCATCCAAAAACTGCGCACAGAAGAAGCGAAAGCACTAGAGAAGTGCAAAAGAATGAAGAACGCCATAAATAAGCAGAAAAACATCAGCATGGACGTAAAGGATGGTATTCTCGAGGTAGAAGAATTCGTTTCTGTTATAGAAACCTGCAGAAGAAACTGGATCAAATTGGAAGAAGAGGCAAGAAACAAAAGCACTTCTAACCTAACCAGCCAAGAATACAGCCAAACACCACCAAACAGGCATGTAGTGAGCAGGCAAGCACGCATTACTGAGTCACAGGCGATGGAAGCACTGAAAATTCCCGGTAGCACGCAGAAGAAACGCAACGCCACCAGTCCGCTAGACGAAGGAAGTGTGCAAAGAAACAGGGTTGACGACAAAGGAAACTGGCAGGAAGTGGCTTGGAAAAGAATTCGAACTAGCGATGTATCTAGCTCACATAAAAGACCCCAAGAAAAAAGGCCAAACGACAGGCAGCGGAGAGAGAAAAAAAGAAAACGCCCAGGTGCAATCTTAGTTAAGCCAGCAGAAGGACACACATATGCAGAAATACTCAAAAATCTCAGACAGAACGTCAGACCAGAAGCAGAAGAAGCGGCCGTTCGGACAATACGTAAGGCGAAAGGTGGTGCCATTCTCCTAGAGCTAGGAAAAGCAGGAAAAAATGACGACCTCTGCATGGCCATACAGCAGACTTTGAAAGAAAGTGCCGCAGTATTGGCACTGAAGCCAAAAGCAAAAATTGAAATTCGGGATTTGGACTCTCTGACAGACTTAGAAGAAGTAACAGAAGCAGTTAGAGAGCGACTAAACGACCCAACGGAAAACGTTATTGTTACGCTAACCCGAACGAATAGTAGGGAGCAGCGAAGAGCGTATGTCACCTTATCTGCAAGAGGGGCCGAAACAATAATGAAGGAAGACCGCATGAAAGTTGGACTGACAAGATGCCGAATTAAATTAATCGAGGATATTAAGCGCTGCTACCGATGCTTTGCACCAGGACACATTCAGTTTGAATGCACGGGACCTGACAGGAAAAGTCAAGGCCTCTGTATACGGTGCGGAGTAAACGGACACAAGATGAAAGATTGTAAAAATACCCCCAGATGCTGTGTATGCATACAAGATGGGAAATCTTTGATGAACCATATACCCGGTTCAAATAGATGTATAGAACTCAGACGAAAATGAGAGTGATGCAAGCAAATATGCATAGGTGCAAGACTGCGAATGATCTTCTTTCGCAGATAGTATTAGAAAAAGACATCGATCTCGTTATTATAAATGAGCAACATTTGCCTAAAAACCACGGACTCTGGTACGAGGACGTAACAAAAACTGCAGCGATATGGGTTTGCAACGCCAGAAAAGTGGGAGCCACTAGCTGCGGGTCTGGAGAGGGCTTTGTGTACGTTCAAACGGACAGCATGACTTTGATAAGCTGTTACCTTACTCCGAGTGACAGCATTCAGGAATTCCAGACCAAACTTAACACGATCGAAGATATAACTGCTCAGGTGGGAGGACCTATCATCATGGCCGGCGACTTTATCTCCAGAGCAATTGAATGGGGTATGCCAACAACAAACCCAAGGGGAAGAAGAGTCCTATACATGGCCGCGAGGCTTGGCTTAGCTGTTTGCAACGAAGGCGCAGTACCAACTTTTAGAAGGATTGGATGTGAAGGAACTATACCCGATATCACACTAGCTTCTGAAAATATCTCGCATGCCGTAAAGCAGTGGAAAGTCCTCGAAGATTTCACAGGTTGTGACCACCAGTACATTACCTTCGGAATTAAGAATATAAGGGATGATAATACCACCAAAACAGTGGGAACCCGTAAATGGAACGTGTCAAAACTTAATACTTTGCTTCTACTAACAGAGCTAGAAAATAGCCGAGCATCAAACGCAGATGGGGTTGCAAACCTTGCAGCGGAAAACCTTATTAAAAATCTTGAGAGGGCCTGTGACAAGTCTATGCCAAAGATTGGTCTAAACGGCAGACGAAAGAAGGAAGCCTACTGGTGGAACACAGAGATATCGGAACTTAGAAAAACATGTATTCGATGTAGACGAAAACTGACTAGGGCACGAAAAAGAGGTGACGCACATAGAGAAGAAACTGCCCACAAGACCGCAAAAAAGGCCCTCCGAGGTAGCATCGTCTAAAGTAAAAAGCAAAAATGGGAAGAGCTGCGAATGGATGTTAATAATAATCCTTGGGGACTGGGATATAAACTAGTGACCAAGAAGCTAGAGGTAAGAACTCCTTTTAACATCCTAGATGAAAATAAAATGAATGAAATAATCAATGTGCTGTTTCCAACCCATGAGATAACGCACCGGGATCCAGTTAATGATCATGAAGACATCCCGTTGTTTGAAGTAGACGAGCTCACTCGAGCGGTAAGGCAACTCAAAAACAACCAAGCCCCTGTTCCGGACGGGGTTCCAACGGAAGTCCTGAAGATAATAGCGAAAAACAAACCACAAGCTGTGCTCCCAGTGTACAACATGTGCCTAGCGAAAGGAGTGTTTCCAGACATATTTAAAAGACAGTGGCTTATCCTCATCGATAAAGAAAAAGGCGCCCAGCAAACCGCATCAGCATTTAGGCTTCTGTGTCTGCTAGACACTGCAGGCAAACTGTATGAGCGCATGCTTAAAACACGCCTGAATAGGGCTGTAGAAGACGCAGGAGGATTAAGTGTGAGACAGTATGGGTTCAGAAATAGCAGGAGTGTCATCGGCGCCGTTAATGAGGTCATAAGGGCGGCAAAAGTTACCCAGAGGGGCAATCACAATACTAGAACTATAGTACTCCTTGCCACTTTAGATATCAAAAATGCTTTCAACAGCCTCAGATGGGCTGACGTAATCCACGCACTGGAAAATGAATTCAGAGTTCCACCATATCTTAGTAGGATATTTAGAGACTACTTGAAAAATCGCCAATTGATCTACACCACAAAAGACGGACAAAAAACAAGACCAGTTACTGCGGGCGCAGCTCAGGGATCAATTCTTGGACCTGAACTGTGGAACATCACCTACGACGGTATCCTCCAAAGAACGATGCCCGAAAATTGTTTCCTTGTAGCATACGCAGATGATGTGGCAGCGGTTATAACCGCGAGAGACACACAAATGGCGCAGCAAAAACTTACACGGGTGATGGAGAATGTGCAGACATGGTTGGGAAACCATGGGCTGCAATTGGCAACCCAGAAGACCGAGCTCCTATTGCTGACAAGAAAGCGTGTTTCCACAGAAATAGAGATGCGGATCTTTAACGAAACTCTGAGAACGCAAAAGGCATTAAACTACCTGGGCATAAGAATTGATGGAAAGCTTACGTTTTGGGCCCAAATTAAATATGCAACAGAAAAAGCATCAAAGGCAACGGCCGCATTAAGTAGACTCATGGCGAATTTCGGCGGCCCCACAGCAGAAAAAAGAAAACTCCTAATGACAACTGTGAACGCAGTACTTACATACGGCAGCGAAATATGGGCTCAGACACTGAACGTTGGTACTCGCAGAAAGGAACTGCTCAAGGTACAAAGAAGAGCGGCACAACGCATAGCCTCCGCATATCGTTCCGTCTCTGCCGAAGCGGTGTTGGTTATAGCATCCGTGATACCAGTTGACCTGTTGGCTATGGAAAAGAAGAGAGTTTGGGAGCATTAAAACAACGGAACCTTCACGCCGCAAACAGCATCAATTGAAAGGGGCCTGACACTGCAAAATTGGCAAGAACAATGGGCAAACAGCCTGAAAGGCAGATGGACTGCCAGATTAATACCAAACATAAAAGCTTGAATAAAACGTGGTCTTGGAGACACAAATTATTACCTCACACAAATGCTGACGGGCCATGGCTACTTTTGCAAGTATCTACACCACATACAGAAAGCAGATGCTCCAGACTGCATATACGGTGACGGACTCAGTCACGATGTGGAACACACATTTTTTAAGTGCTTAAGATGGCAAACTTTAAGGCAAGAAATCGAAGTGCAAATTGGGACAATCAGCCCAGAAAATATTATAGAAAAAATGATAGGAAACTCACAAAATTGGAATTAAGTTGAGGGTTACATCCGAAGAGTCCTGGAGACAAAGAAAAGGGACCTCGAAAGACAACATAGAATCAGTGCGGAGGCCTTAACGCGGGCTTTACAAAATGACGATGGCATGATGGCCTTATTCAGGATCCTCCCCGAAGTAATGCGAAACGGTCTCCCGGGGAGGAATACAATCCCGACGACAAGAGGATGTGTTTTAGTCGGTAAACCACAATCTGATCTACAAATTGTGGGAGTCCGACACACCGGTCAAGGGGCGCCTTGGCTGACGGTGCATAAAGCATTTCACACCCTCACCCGTAAAAAAAAAAAAAAAAAAAAAAAAATAACAATAACAATAACAATAAAAATAACAATAACAATATCAATAACAATAACAATAACAATAACAATAACAATAACAATAACAATAACAATAACAATAACAATAACAATAACAATAACAATAACAATAACAATAACAATAACAATAACAATAACAATAACAATAACAATAACAATAACAATAACAATAACAATAACAATAAAATAAAAATAACAATAACAATAACAATAACAATTTTTTTTTTAAACATTATATATTGTTTATTGGATCACTCCTTTAGGATAGGAATCTATCAATAATTTTTAAAATCTTACACCTAATTTAACACAATTACATATCACAGAGCATATTCCGACTTATAGAAACGTTAATTAATGTAATTTTTTGATAGCTACGGGCCTCGGCTTAAGAAGACTGGGCTTTTGTGATGTGTGTGTAGGATCACATGTAATTGAGTCGGTGTTGGAGAGCATAAGAAGCTCGATGAAACGGTATAGCAGAGGATTGCAAACAGGAATTGCTGATGTGTGAAGAAGCACATGTAGTATTGACGGTTTTGTTTGCGGAAACGACGATTTAAAGAAGCTTAGGTGTGCGTGGATTGCAAGGGTGCATGGAGTGCACCCACCGAGATGACGATCAGCTAGGAAAGCTGTGTTGATGAATGTGCATGGATTGCACCTGTTGAAGAGTATGACTTGGAGCCGCTGGCCGATCATTTCTTTTGAGCCTCAAATGGTGAGTTGCATTTGATAGTCTACGCGCGAGTGGGTTCACGTGTGCTTGCAGTTTACAAAAATACTTTTCTTTGACTCTGGCGAACTCCATTTTAACCAGTTCTACGTTGAGCTCTCTATGGATGCGTTCATTTGTAATACACCAAGGAGCTCCTGTAATAGTTCTTAGGATTTTGGATTGTGCTCTCTGCAGAATGTCAATATTTGAAGCGCTTGCATATCCATACAATTGCAGACCATACGCCCATATTGGCTTTATGACTTGCTTGTACAGAAGGACTTTAAAATCTAATTTTAGGTGAGAGCGGTTATTTATTAGCCAGTGCAAGCTTTTGGATTTTAGTTTAATTTGCGTTCTCTTGGACTCGATATGCTTGCGCCATGTCAATCTTTTGTCTAAGTGAATTCCGAGGTAGGTAACTTCTTCACATTGAGGGATGCGTATGTTGTTCAGAAAAATATCCGGAGAAGCTTTTCTGTTGAGCGTAAAAGTTATATGCCGACTTTAAAGCTCATTTATTTGAATTCGCCATTTAGTTAGCCAGTCCTGGATTTTGTTGAGGTGGTTGTGGAGCTAAGAATTTGCCCCACTTATATCCTTGTGACGACTTAATATCGCTGTGTCGTCAGCAAATGCCGAAATCGATACTCGATCGCTGTTTGGAATATCTGCTGTATACAAAAGATAAAGAAAAGGCCCAACAACACTCCCTTGAGGGACTCCTGCATTAATTTCAAAAGTTTTTTTTGTGAACGAATTATGTTTTACTTGGAACGTTCTATGTTCTAGGTATGACTCAAATATCGCGTGGACATTTACAGGAAGTAAGCTTCTGATTTTATATAACAATCCTTCATGCCAAACTTTATCGAAAGCTTGCTGGATGTCTAGGCATACTGCTGAGCAGTATTCGCGATGTTCATATGCAAGTCGAATTTCATTCGTAATACGATTAACTTGCTCAATAGTGCCGTGATGTTTTTTGAATCCAAATTGGTGGGAGGGAACAATATGCTGTTCTTGAAGAAATGCATGGTATGGTTTTAAACCCGAAAAAAAGGCATGTTTTCATGATTTTTTTTTTTGGAGACATGAATAATGTTGGTTTCTTTTCTTCATATACATGTTGTAGTTATGCTTATTAAGTGTATTTGGGAAAAAAAAAATTTTAAATTATCGAGGCTCCTCGAAAAAAAATTGGTTTGCCGTGAACATGATTAGAGGTTAGCGGTTCATCTGAAAAAAAAAGGAAACGTGTTTTTAAAAGGTAATTTGTATCCCGAGGTATCGCCGTGGCCCTATTTTTTTTAATAATTTTTTTTTTTGGTAGCGTTATGAAGTCAAAAAGGCGATTTTCGCTTAAAAATTGAGGTTACTTTATTATTTTAAAATGGGAAAAAAATAAAAAATACAAAAAAGGGCCACGGCGATACCTGTTGATTTATGTGTATAATAATTGAAAAAAATTTTAAAACGATCGGTCAAGTAGATTTTGCAGCATCGTGTTCACGGACTTCAAAAAAGTCGTTTTCCACAAAATCGATTTGAAATTTTTTTTTCTACATCTTTTACACTAAGGTCCACTCACTTGAATCGCTGTATCTCCTTTAGTTTTAGTACGATTTACTTGGAATTTTTACACAATACTCTCGAAATGTTGTACATTCAGAAAAAAAAAAAAAAAAAACCCAAAAATTTTTTTAAACCATACCATGCCCTTAGACACCATTTTAATAACCGACCGTTTCCAATCTTTTGGAGAGTATCCGTGCTTAATAATAGGATTAAATAGGACTGTTAAAAATAAAACTGCAACGGGAGGTAGCTGTTTTAAAATTTTCGAAGTAATTAGATCATGCCCTGGGGCTTTTTTACAGACCATTTCATTTTTTATGGAATAATTAACTTCACTTGGTCTAATGTTTGTGTGAATTCTGTGGCCGTTTTCAGTTTGAATTGGGAGATTCATTTGAGTAGTGCTCGGATTTGGTTGAAAAACCTTACTGAGGTGCAACGCAAAGACCGGTGCTTTATCTTCGTCGGAGCGTGCCCAACCACTATTAGGTCTACAGATAGGTGACTCACTATATACTGGAGTTTTAAAACCGCGGCTCGCTAGCCACAAGGACTCTCGATTAACGCCTCTGGGCGTAAGGTTCTGGATAAAATTACGTTTTTCAGTTTCCTTATCCCTAGCTAGAGCAAGTCTAAGTTTTTTTTCAGCCTCTTTTAGTCTATCTTTGGCAATTGGCGAGCGGAATCGTTGCCATTCGCGCCTGAATCTTCGTTTTTCGGCAACGACATTTTCGATTTCTATATTGGTCAGTGTTTTCCTAATTCTTTTTTAAAAATATAGGGTAGAATTTTTTGCTGCTGATTCTAGTATGGAATTGAAAACAATTACGGCATCATCAATATTGTTAGGTGTCGACTTTGGCTAAGTAGGTTGAGAACCCCTGGCAGTGGTGGCTACAGACCACCACGCTGGGAGCGCCTGAAAGTAATTCCATTACATTCCGGCAATCTGGCTGTAACTAGATTTTTCTAACATTTTTACCAAAGCTTCAGAATTCAAAAAATATTTTATTTCCACTACCAACGAGTTTTTGCCGAATTTGCATTCCCATAAATCTTAAGCTAAAATGCACTTGTGCATTCTGCATATATAACATTTCATTAAAAATCAAAATGTAGCAAACAAAAGCAAATTGTCTAAAAAGATTGCAAACGTTAACTGCAAGACTTTATAAGGTTTTGATTTCAAACAACCGTAAAATTTCAGACGCATGGAACGGCAAGGAAAATTCTGCCGACGTTGCATTCCCACGATCGGTGCCGGCCGATCGCCTTTCAAGGCACGTTGTCTCAACGTATGTGCGCCGTCGCGGCCAGCAAGCCGTCGACGGCTCAGTAGCGTTAGGAGTTGTAAAGGAAAATAAAATTCCTAACGCCAGGTTGTTGATTTTCGTTCGTGAAGCCGCGAGGGACTGTCGGTTCACTGGTGTTACTTTTGATTAACAAAGGAAGATTGTGCAGTTGGTGTTGAAAGTCAGTCCTCATTAAAGGACTGACTTTGTGTTAAGAGTTGTAACCGAGTATGCTCGAAACTTAAAGAAGGAAAAGAGAATAAGCCAATAAAAATTAAAAATTGTCAAATTGTGTTGAAAGTCAGTCCTCATCAAAGGACTGACTTCGATTAGGTGACGAAATCAAAAATAACACATAGCCCAATAATTGTGAAAAAAATAAAAATAAAAAAGATAAGAAAATAAATAAAAAGAAAAGTAACATTAATTCTGGTGCGATTTCATTGAAAAGAAAAAGGAAAACAAGAAAAACTACAGGCAAAAAAAAATAATAACGTCACCCCTTCCTTCCTTTTTCAACGGAAAAGAAAGAAGGAAGGATATCGTTACACTGGCGCAGCTTCATTCTTCGAACTTCGTTTCCAGGGAAAGAAAAATGGTGAGTCAAAGTAATCTCTCCAATTTCATAATTATGTTGATTTTAATTTTCTAACGAAATTTCATTATGTTTTCTTATATATATCGTGAAATCGAAAATTAAAGTTGATCAATTATATATTTTTGGGTTTAAATTGGTGTTGCGGAAACGATTTCCTTTTCTTGTTTCAAAATGAAAAAGAAGAACAATTAAGAAAAAAATAACAAGAAACTAAATTTTTTTTGTTTAAGTGCATCAGTTAAATCTATTTATGTTTAAAATTTGGCAGTTTTCTTTCGTATGATCGAATTGTTGAATTTGGTTATGTAGTAACCTCGATCGTTAAAGCGTGGCTCTATGTAAGAATTCAACAAAGAAATCATGTACGATCTGCTCAAGCCAACATAAATTTATTATTTCCCATATTTTTCTTAATTTTGTGTAAGCTATCGGCGCAGCGTTCTCTCTCGGCTGCCGCTTACTTTTTAGTTTCCCCTTGCCACAAAAAGACAAATCAAGCATACACATAGCAAGGGTTCGTTAGACTACGCTGCGATCGTTTGAGTAAAATAAAGAAAGAAAACGATCGTTGCAGCTCTGCAAATGTTGTTTGTGCTGTCGTGTGCTTTTTCAGATGCGGTAAAAATTTATTTCACGTTTTCGGATTTATAACAGGAAATAAATTAATGTATGTCTTGAAGTGCTAAGTATAAGAGGAGAGGAGGTGAGAAATTATTATTTCAATGGCTTTCCGACTTTAACGAAATCAAGTAAAAAAGAAAAAAAAAGGGAAAATATAAGTATATATAAATTTCACATCAAGTTTTAGAGCAATTGGACGAAAAATTTTAATTTCTCTATTCTTGTTCTCTCAGTGCAAACTATGTGTGATATTGCTATAAAATTGAATCTGTCTTAATGATACGTATGATTGTCGGGGTATTTTTTTTTTGGGAGAAAAAATTTTTTTTTGCAAGCGGGAATAAAACATACAAAAAAAAAATATATATAATATAAGTTAAGCACTTGGCTATGGTGTTACGCAACCATTCTCGCCAACTTCTTTTTGATATTCACAATCAATTCCAATTCGGTCATTCACCGCTATTGCACAACCGATTCGATCACGTTGCACCTTCCTAAAATTCAAGTGCATGCACAACGTGATTGCTGAGCCTGCGTTTGATTACTTGCACGCGCATCCGGGAGCCGTGGGAAACGCCGACGCAGCAACATTAGGTTAAGTTAGCTCTTAATTTTGACTTCATATGTTAATCAGTCTAATTCCAGGAGCCGTCAATACCGGTCAAATAAATTATAACGTTCATATAAATTGTTGTTAAATTCTTTAAGTGGAAGCGGACTAGTTGGGTCCGCTGAAAATATTTTTTTATAAGGATCCATAGTAGATCCTTTAACTGGCGCCCGAGCTGGGACCAGCAACATAAACGTCCTTAAAATATTTTTACTATTTTTGCTGGTCGCGAATCCCGTAAAAGCTCCTGGAAAGGACTCCGCAAAAAACAAAAAAAAAACATTTTTTAAATAAAAAAAAAAAAAAATAAATAATAAAAAAAATAAAAAATTTTTTAAAACGAATGTTAAAGAAAAAATAAGAATAAAAATCGCATTTAAGCGAAACAAAAAAAAAGATAAAAGATAATCATAAAAATTTTTAAAAAAAACGAATGTAAAGAAAAAATAAGAATAAAAATTGCATTCAAGCGAACCTAAAAAGAAAAAAAATATAAAAAATATTTAAACGAACGTAAAGGAAAAAATAAGAATAAAAATCGCATTCAAGCAAATAATCTGTGCTGCAAGCAAGTGAATTTAATATAAGGTTCAAAGGTTTGGTGCGAAATAGCCTTTTTTCTATTCCTAGAAGGAAATAGCAATTTTTGTTGTCAAAGGCGGTGTGGAAGTGAAAAAGCCATTGAACTGTTGTTGGGGACCGCCATAGTGACAGTGAGCAACCGACGCAAATAGAATAAGGAAGCTGCTAGATGAAAATTCTTATCCTGTGAGTACTCGCAGAACTTATATTTTATATTTTTGTATATTTGCATTTTATATCTCGGCAAGTCATATCATGGAGGAGCTTCAAAGATCAGTGACACAGTTGACAGGCGCGGTTAACGCACTAATAGAACAAGTCAGGAGCTCCGAAAGGAGAATAGGTGCTTTAGAAAATGTAGAACGTCCAGCACCTCCGATTGTCGATGCCGGCGTCGTGATAGCAGCTCCTAGACCTCCTCAGACTGAGGAAGAGCTGAAAGAAATTTCTAAGCTCCCTGATTGCGTTAAGGAGCTTCGCGCGTTCGAAGGAAATCCAGCCCAGTACATCTCGTGGGTTCATAACGTCGAGGCAATTTTAAACGACTATGAAATCGTGAGATCAAAACCGATCTACAGAGCTATTTTGCAGAGCGTGAGAGGAAAAATAAGGGGTGGTGCAGATGCTGCCCTTGTTTCTTACAACATCTTCGACGATGATTGGCCAACTATTAAAAAATGCCTCTCTTTGCACTACGCGGACAAGCGCGACATTCGAACCTTAGAGTATCAGCTAGGGCAGTTAACGCAGAAAGGGCAAAGGTTAGACGCTTTTTATGCTTTAGTGAACCACCAGCTTTCCCTCATAATCAATAAAGTGAAAACAGAATCGCACTCACAAGAAACGGTAAATGCGTTAGTCGAAGCCTATCGGAACAGGGCACTGGACGTATTTGTCCGCGGGTTGGATGGCGATCTTTCACGGCTTATTTCAATCCAGAGACCACAAACGCTGCCCGAGGCATATACTTCTTGCCTCGACATCCAAAATCTGAATGTAAGGCGTTACCCGATTCACCCCTTAGGGATTCCCAATTCAATAACAATTCCGGTTAACCAAATGAGCAGAACCAAAACCAGACAGAATCCACCACCAAGAAGATTCTCTTCTAATAGCTTCCCCCAAAATGCACCCAGAAGATCTTTTGATAATAGATTTAATAGTTATCCTCCACCTAGGCCAACAGCTCCAAAACCCAGTGAAAAAATGGACGTTGATCAATCAACGCAAAGTAAAAATGTTAACTATATGAATAGGCCGCAAGACTTCCAAAATTTTAAAAGAAGGGGGTCATCTTTGAATACCCCATGAACTACCAGAAAATGTTCTATACGGTCCCGGCAGAAGAGGGCACGGAAGAATCGCCCGCACACACAGAATTAGTAGCGAATGAAGCCGGCGAGGCCCAGCAAGACTCTCAGAATGAGCCTTGTTCAGACGAGGTAAATTTTACAACAGGAGCCTCGTTTCAGGCGTACCATATCTAGAATACCGTACAAATGAAAATTGCAGATTGAAATTCCTTGTCGACACTGGAGCTAATAAAAATTACATCAGTCCCTCCGTAGCAGAAAATCCTATTCCAGTTGAGAACCCCTTCGCGGTGAATTCGGCTGCAGGAAAGATAAAAATAAACGAAAAAGTTTCCGGAAAATTTTTTGATTTTGTTGATCGAAGTGTAGAGACCACGTTTTTTGTACTCCCAGGCCTTGAGTCCTTTGACGGGATAATAGGTGATGACACGCTTCGCGAGGTTAAAGCCGTTCTCGACAGGGATCTCAATCTCCTGATACTCAAACCCGATATAGTTATACCCCTGAAACAAAAGTTAGCGCTAGAAGTAAACACGATAAAGATTCCCAGTTTAGACATTTCAAAAAAGACCGAAAACGATCTTCAGTCAGTATTAGAAAAATATAATGATTTATTTGGGCCACTCGACGGAAGTTCAGTTGTAAATACGAAAGTTCGAGCCGAAATTAAAACAAGCACGCAAGAGCCAATTTACACGAAAATCTACCCTTACCCGGCCAACATGCGTGAGGAAGTTGACAGGCAAATTGACGAGCTTCTTCGAGAAAATGTTATCCGAAAATCCGATAGTCCCTACAATTCACCAATTTGGGTGGTACCTAAGAAAGCGAAACCAAATGGAGAAAAACAATATCGCATGGTGGTCGATTTTAAGCGTCTGAAAGCAGTTCAGTTCCCGACAAGTATCCCATTCCGGAAATTAACAGTACATTAGCTAGTCTTGGCCAGGCAAAATATTTCACAACTTTGGACCTTACGTCCGGATTTCATCAAATTCTTATGAAAAATAGTGACATTCCGAAAACAGCCTACTCCCATACCCGAATTCCCTTGCGAAATATTGCATCTAGACAGACTCGAAATTCAAGGAGAAAAATTTATTTCAGTGTTGGACAAATTTTCAAAATTCGCGAAGCTATTTCATATTAGAAACAAATCTGCTCCACATCTGCCTCAAAAATTAGCAAAAATCATGCATTTCTTCACAGTACCAAAAATGGTAGTAATGGACAACGAGCGTGGTTTTCTAACCCCTATTAACATAAATTTCCTTAGATCTTTAAACATTGAAATCTACAGAACCCCCACTCAGAAAAGCGAGGTCAATGGTCAAGTCGAAAGGTTCCATTCAACAGTTATAGAGATTTTTAGGTGCATAAAGAACGACTTCCAAAATCTAAGAATCAAAGAAATTTTGCAAATAGCAGTTGATAGGTACAATGACAGTATTCACTCCGTCACACGCCATAAGCCTAATGACATATTTTTCAATCGCAGTGAAAGGGTTAATTTTCAAAATATTTCAAACTTTCACGAAAAATTTAACAACGACATTCGCGGTCAACTAATCGAAAATGAAAAGATAAGAAACTCGCGTTTGAACGTAAAGAAATCCGAACCCAAAACCTTTGAGCCTGGGAACGTCATATACGTTGCCAATAAACAAATAAAAGGCAAGCAGAAGCCTCTTTATAAAAAAGAAACTGTCGCAGCAGATAATACAGTCACTATAACAACAGAAACCGGGAAAAAAAATTCACAAATCCCATATCAAGAATTAAATGAAAATATATTTGCGAATATCTTTTCATTTAACTTTTTATTGTCTCTAAATAATAAAGGGTAACCAACCTTATCAAATTTCTTACAAAAAAAGAACGAAAAAGAAGCATACGAAGATCACATTTCATGAACAAAAGCATTTTTTTTTCTCTTGTTAGTCTGTTTATTCTCTTACCGAAAAATATGTGTTTTTTTTTTCTCTCAGTCCAAACACATGAAAAATTCTGTGCCTTATTTGATTTCATACCAAAGAATTAAAACAAAATTCTTTTCTTTAAATAAAAGAGAATAAAAAAAAGTAATAAAAAATAAAAAAGAAAATGCTTTTAATCATTTTCATTTCGCATCTTACAATCAACATTTCCATTTATTTCGTTCATCTTTTTAACTCTATGTTCGGTGGCCCTACAAATTAAGTAGCTAATAACAAGTACGAGGGCAATGATAAGGTGGAATTTCGGCAAGTCGTCATGGCAATAACTAACACATCCCTAACCGGAGATTGCAAAATGAGCATTGTCGATCCTGGGAGTGCTGCCGTGCCTTAGTAGGCGCTACCGCCAAACCGGATTATCCGGCCCTCCCATCTTGCAAACCAGCGGACACCTTATCATTATAAGAAAAAAGAGGGGAGCTTTAGTTAAATATTTGCACAAAAACAGGAAATTCCTGTTCACAATGATGTAAAGGATTCAAAGAAATCTCAAATCATACAACAATGACACCCAAAAATGGGATATACAAATTGCATAAGCAAAATGCTAAAAAAGAAATTAAGAAAGCCCAAAACTGGGATATGCAAATTAAATACTAACATAAAAGTTAAGGAACCCCGAAATCGGGCTATATAAAATAAGGGAAAATCCAAAAATTTTTTGTCGTAAATACACTAAAATAATATGTTCATTTTATCTCTTCATACTAAGCCTAGGTTGGCTGGTAGCCACCACTTTTGGTCTTTACGTCTACCACTATGAAGCTCCTATCGTAACGATCAGCTCAGGAAATGGCTGGACTCTCAATGGTTACTTCAAGCTTGTCCACGTGATACCTTTGCAGCAGTACCGTGATGCACTTGAACTCCTCTCTGATCTCAATTATGGCTCAGTAAGACACGAAGAAACAAAAGCTATCCTGGAGTTTCACATAAAACAGATACATCTACGCCTGGACGAACTCAGCGCTAAACACGCCAGAGCGACACGCTCTATAAATTGGATTGGTTCGGCATGGAAATGGGTAGCGGGCAACCCTGACGCTACTGATTGGGACATAATAATGAAATGTCAGCAGGATGTGATCGAAAACAACAACCACCAGTATAAAATAAACGATGACCTTTTCACCAGGATGCAAGCAGTGATCACTAAAGTTAATGAAATGGCGACTCAATTCAACAGCATAAACAACGAAAGCCAAGAATACCACTTTGAACAAAATATTCTCGATAAAACGCTCATACTAAAGGAAGCAGTAAACGAAGTCGTACGGGGGTGTCAGATGGCGAAGAAGGGCATGGTCAACACGAACCTCCTAAGCAGCGAAGAGGTCAACCAAATCGTATCAGAGGTCGAAACACTGCCATATCAAAACGAGGTCGAAGCAATCGAATATGGTCAGCCATCGATATTCACCAATGGCTCAACCTTATTGTACGTTCTGGCACTACCGAAAGTGAAAATGCAGCTATATCACCACCTTATCGTTAGGAGTACCATAAGGAATGGTATGCAAGTAGTAATTCCATATAAAAGGGTGCTCATGAGCCAACATGAGACGTACGGAATAACGGACAGCTGTCTTTCCATTGCGAATTCCACGATCTGCAGCGCAGACTCACTTCAGAAGATCCCGGAGAACGAGTGCCTGCCGCGAATATTAAAGGGAGGTCACGCAGAATGTCAACTTCGCAACAGCGCTGAAGAAGTCGTAGAGCTTATCAACGAAAATACAATATTCGTCACGAACTTCATGGGAAATTTAACATCAAAAAACACCACGACCCCCTTGAAAGGCACTTATATCATTCAACTAGAGAACGAACGAATATCTCTCAACAACAACTCATACTCCAGTGTTTTGACCACTAGCCTCCAAGCGTTACCACCCATCCTAACGAACGTAACAGCGAAGAGTATTCTAAGGGACCTAGGATACCTCAACGAGTTGACAACAAGGAACATTAAGTATATATCTAACCTAACGCAAAAAATCGATTTTTCTCTATTGACAGGCAGCATTGGTCTTCTACTCGTCGCACTTGCGGCTGGGGCTCTATGGCAAAGATTGAATAGGAAAGTAAACATCCCTAGGGTCCAAACCGTCGAACCCGTTGAGACGGTCATATGCCATCGAATGAGCTGCGATCATCCGAGATTCCAGACCGCCGCCTACGAATCCCGCAAAGATCCACGGGACGCGGATCTTTAAAGGGGGCGGAGTTAAGCACTTGGCTATGGTGTTACGCAACCATTCTCGCCAACTTCTTTTTGATATTCACAATCAATTCCAATTCGGTCATTCACCGCTATTGCACAACCGATTCGATCACGTTGCACCTTCCTAAAATTCAAGTGCATGCACAACGTGATTGCTGAGCCTGCGTTTGATTACTTGCACGCGAATCCGGGAGCCGTGGGAAACGCCGACGCAGCAACATTAGGTTAAGTTAGCTCTTAAGTTTGACTTCATATGTTAATCAGTCTAATTCCAGGAGACGTCAATACCGGTCAAATAAATTATAACGTTCATATAAATTGTTGTTAAATTCTTTTAGTGGAAGCGGACTAGTTAGGTCCGCTGAAAATATTTTTTTATAAGGATCCATAGTAGATCCTTTAACTTATATATATATAAAATTTGTTGTCAGAAAATATTTTTATTGTTCTACTGGCTGTTTATCTACCGTTAGATAGTTCATCGTTCGTTAATATTCGCGGCCGGGTACAACATTTTAATTTTGTTTTCTTAACAAGTGACCCCACGTTCGGGAAAAAGAAAAAAAAAACATTGGGTGGTGCGATTGAGCTACCATTTTTTCAACTCGCTTTGATACTTCTGTTTTGGACTCACTCTTATGAGTAAAACACAATTAAATGGATTTTTTTCTTACCGTAAAGTCTGACTAAATGAAAAAGGAAGTAGGAGAATTAAAGCAGAATTTAAGGCAATCGGAAGATAGATCAACAACTATTTTAGCGGAAGTGTGGGACCTTACTAAACAAATAAATCCCAGTAGAGAGGCAGTTACCTTATTAGAAGACAATTTAGCTGTCCAGCGTTATACCCGTTTGGAAGAAGCTTTATTTCTCTTAGAAAACGCCAAACACTGCGTTGGTTCAAATACAGAAAACAATAAGGAGAACATAAGTCAGTTGACAGAAACAGTCGCCCTTTTAGAAAAGAATTGCTTAGAATTGAGTCAAAGAATAAAAGCAAGCGCAGCGCTCATTGAGGAGTCTGAAGCAAATAACGAGATTCTCAGAGAAGCATTAAGTAGTGCTGTAGGAGGAAAAGTAGCTGAGGAATTGGAACGAAGTAAGGCAGCAGCGAAGGAACAGAAGAAGGAAACCCAATACCTCAAGGTAGAAGTTAGAAATTTACGAGAAATTTTAAAGAATCTCTGTCGCACTTCGCCCTCTCATTCCCGTACTCCCACTCCAATAACACCTGAACAATCAGAACAATCCGGCCAGCGAAATAAAGCTTAAAATTGCATTCCACAACAGGGACTTAAGGATATAATTCAAGAAGCGAGTATTCCAACTATAACAATTACAATGGCCAACCCTAAAAATATTAGTGAAGTGATGAAAAATATTAACAGATTAGTACCATAATTCGCGGCCACCAATGGCCCGCAACTTAGAGCAGACGTCCATAGATTTATCGCCGGTTGCGAATTAGCGAAATTAACTATTAATGAGTACGACACACAGAATGCAATAAAGTGCATTAAACAAAGATTAGCGGGCCATGCTTTCGAGTCATTGTCAAACAAAGTTTTTAGCAATATTGACGAACTGTGCGAGTTCGTCAAACAAATTTTTCTAAAGAAGAGAACGCTCGAAGATATAAGAGCAGAAATGATATCGAGTAAACAGAAAGCAGGAGAATCTATTTGCCTTTTTGGGGGTAGGGTTGAGGCCTTATTTAATGAAGCAGAAAGTATTATTAGCGATAAATGGAGTGAACAGGAATCACTTTCCGCGTTAGACGAATATAAAAATTTAGCAGCTAAACGGTTTATAATGGGTTTAAGAGAGCCCTCAATCAAACATCGTTTCGTAAGATGCCAAAACAAACTCATTCGCGACCTCGTAAAAATAGGTGAGGAAGCCGAGGAGTTGTTTGGCGATACCCACTTGCACATAAATACAGTGGACTCGGCTGGTCAAAATGCCACGAGACCACCACAGACACTTGAATGTTCTTTTTGCCAGCGGGGGGGCCACTCGACTGAATCATGTTTTCGTGCGCGTGAAAATAGTCAAAATAATCGGAACGGCCAAGAAACGACACGACGGACGATAACTAACTGCACTTACTGCTCACGACGGGGTCATGTTTACAACAATTGTTTCGAGCGGCTCGGAAAAAATTTCTGCCAGGTATGTCTAATGAAAGGCCATGAAACTAATTCATTCTGCCAACAATCCGCACTAACGGATGGGCGAAATTTTTCTAGACGAAATCCTTTCCTAAGGCCTACAACACCAAACTCGCAAGCGGTAAACCAACAATCGACTCCAGCAAGCTCCTTAGCGAACAATCGAAGTAGCACAACTCCACAAACACAAGAACGAAATCCCAACAATCCAGTGCAGTGCTACAGATGTAAAGAATTTGGTCACATTGCCCGGAACTGCACCAAGCAACTACAGGATCAGGGAAACTTATTGCGGCCCAGTCTCGGCCAATAGACTGGAATGCCGAAAATGAGTATAACAAACGGCCGAACCAGTTGTTGGAAGACCAGCAACCGAAAGTAACGACACCAGACCCATTGGAAGAAAAACGCCCAATCGACGAAGTCCCTAGCTCCAATTCAAAGACGTTACGCAGTCAAAAGTCAACGGATTGTACTCCTTTAAAGGTCAATAAACTTGTAAAGAAAGCGACATTCAATGACACAATAACAGCATTTGTGTATGCCTTAAAAAAAGACTCTGAGCTGAGGGGCATCAGCGATACAAAAACTAGAAATTTCATCTCAAAAGTAAAAAATTGTTTTTCGGTTTTCAACTTTGTATTGTATATGTTATATTTCAATTGATTTTAATAAACTCTATGAACTTTGTTGTGTCCAAAATGAATGAGTTAACACAAAATTTTTTGATTTTCAGGGGTAAGAAAGAAACCTCAATATTCGACTGCGAGTGTTCAAAAAACGCACAGTTCAGTTGGGGGAGATAACTTCGAAAATTTACCTTCAAATCAGGACACAATGAGGATGTAGCTAACAGTTTAAATTTGAGACACGAGCTTCCGGTAGAAGATGCTTTTATAGAAATACCGTGCCAACAAACGTATAGGAGAAAAGCCACATTGTTAATTGATTCTGGTGCGGATACCAGTTTGATTAGAAGAGAATCGTTGGCAGATGATGTAGACATTGATTTTAAAAAGGTTAAGCGGTTAATAGGAGCTTTCGGAGGAGACTCCAACACGATAGGTGAAGTGAAAATAGAACACGATCAGATTCCGTCATTGAAGTTTAATATGCAAGTAGTCCCTTATGGTACAAATTTGCCATCGGATGGTCTCCTTGGACAAGATTCACTCTGGAATAAGACCATAATGGATACGATAAGAAAAAATATCACTTTTGTTGAAAAGGGAGCACAGGTAGCTACCCTATCGTTAATTTTGAAGAATTCTTCTTGTAATGTTCCTGTGGCTAGAAAAATCACAATTCAACCGAGATCGATAAGAATAATTGCAGTTAGTACAGGGTTACTAGCGAATGATTTAGTGGTGCGCAAAAGAGAAGTGGCACCAAACGTTTTTATTGGAGAAAGTATTACAAAACCCCAGAATGGGTTGGGATATGTATCAGTTTTGAATGCCTCAGAGGATCAGGCTAAATTAGATATGAAAACCGAACTACAGTATAGTCTTTTAGACGACTATGCGATGTTACGCGAGAATTTTTCTAAGTATGGAGATAAAAATTATAAATCACCCGTTTCTTGTTTAATTATTAATACGTGTGCATCCGACTCCAGTGGGGAACCCTGTCACTGGATGTTAACCTAAATGACAAAGAGCGAACGTCACTATTGAAAATATGTGAAGATTTTCAGGACGTTTTCCATCTAAAAGGGGATCATCTAAGTTACACTACCACTTTACGTCATGAAATTCCCACAGAACCTGGCCATCCACCAGTAAACATTAGACAGTATCGTCTGCCCGAAGCCCATAAAGAAGAGATAAATAGGCAAGTCGAGGAAATGCTCGAACAAGAGATTATAACCCCTAGTATTTCGCCATGGAATTCTCCCATTATTTTGGTGCCAAAGAAAAGTGGGCCAAATGGAGAAAAGAAGTGGAGGCTAGTGGTGGACTTTCGTAAATTGAATGAGCAAACGATTAAACAAGATTTTCCAATTCCTAGGATTGACGAGATACTCGACCAGCTAGGGTGTAGTCGTTATTTTACCACGCTAGATTTAGCTAGCGGATACCATTAAGTATTGGTAGATGAGGACGACCGAAAGAAGACAGCCTTCAGCACAGGTCAGGGACATTATGAGTTTTTACGAATGCCGTTTGGCCTAACAGGGGCACCGGCAACATTCCAACAAATAATGAATCATATTCTTACAGGGATTCAAGGAATATATTGTTTTGTTTACTAAGATGATATTGTAGTCTACGGCAGAAATTTAAAGGAGCATGAAATACGTTTGCGAAAGGTTCTACAGGCTCTAAGAGACAACAACCTAAAAATACAAACAGAAAGGTGTCAGTTTTTAAGAAAAAATGTGGTTTATTTGGGTCATCGCTGTTCTGAGCAAGGTGTTTTGCCATATCCAACTAAGGTAGAGTGTGTGAAGCGTTTCCCAGCACCCAGGAATAAAAAACAACTACAATCTTTCCTGGGTTTGGTGAACTACTATAGGAAATTTATTCCCAATGCAGCCCGAATATTGCCGCCTCTTACCAATTTGTTAAAAAAGGATGTCGAGTACGAGTGGTCTGAGTCTTGTCAAAGCGCAATGGTAGCCTTAAAAACCGCTATTACCAGTCCGCCGATTTTAAGATATGCGGATTTTTCTCAACCCTTCTTGCTGACTACAGATGCCAGCAATGAGGCTTTGGGAGCAATTCTATCACAAGGAGTTCTGGGAGAAGATCTACCGTTTTATTTTGCAAGTAGAGCGTTGAGTCAGACGGAACAAAGATACTCAACAATAGAGAAGGAGTTCTTGGCTATAGTGTGGGCCACAAAAAATTTTAGATCATATTTACTAGGACGTCATTTCACTATTTACACTGACCATAAGCCGTTGAGAGGAATAGCGAATTTAAAAGACCAAACGTCTAGGTTGGCTAGATTCCGACACAAGTTGTCAGAGTTCGACTTTGAAATTTGTTATAAGCCGGGGAAAACAAATCAGAATGCGGACGCTCTAAGTAGATTGCCCTACGAAGATACCAACATAGCCGTACTGACAAGTTCTCAGGCCAGGCAAAAGGCAGACCCGTCAGATAGTTCAGGGGTACTCATGGAAGTTTGTTTAAAAAATAACGAAGAAGGGGATATGTTAGAAAACCCTGATTTGGGAAAGGAAGACTCTGCCGTTTTCCTGACAGACCCCAGAGATATAAAATGTACTAAAACAATTTCATGATAGTCCGATGGGTGGGCATAAAGGGGCTCTAAAAACATATTTCCGTATTCGCCGCCAATTTAAGTGGAGCGGCATGCAACGCCAAATAAGAGATTATGTCAAGGCATGTACTAAATGTCAGCAGAATAAGGCTAGCAAAGCGACGAAAATGCCCATGGTTATAACAGATACGGCTCATAGACCATTCAACAAACTGTTTATGGACATGGTAGGTCCTCTACCTACCACCGCCTCAGACAACAGATATATTCTCACAATAATAGATGATTTCTCTAAATATTTTATTTGTGCGGCCATGCCGGATGCAGAGGCTAGCACAGTAGCGAAAATTTTTTTTAAAGAGGTCATTTCGAAATTTGGTATACTTCGATTTTTGGTGACCGATAATGGCACGAACTTTACTTCCAAACTATTTTCAGATATTTGCAAGCTACTGGGAGTGAGAAGACTTACAACTAGTCCATATCACCTTCAGTCAAACGGGGCACTGGAAAGATGTCACCGGCCTTTGGCCGAACATCTCCGTATGGTGGTAAATGAAAATGGTACGAACTGGGACGAATGGATATGCCATTCTATACACGTTCATAATAATTCTGTCCAACTGTCGACTTGCCAGTAAATTTGAAGAAAAAACCCATACCTCTCTATAACCCAGACGACTACAGCAAAATTCTGAAATACCAAATTCAAAGAACGTATGATTTGGTACGTAAGAACCAAGAAAAATCAAAAGAAAATTCAAAGAAATATTATGATACCACAGTAAATTTCCAATCATTTAAAAGCGGTGAAAAGGTTTGGCTCAAAAACCAGAATCGAAAAAACAAATTTTCATCACCATGGGTGGGCCCTTATACAGTAGTGTCTGCTATTGGTCCGGTGAATACCAAGCTTTTGATAAAGGGAAAAGAAAAAACTTACCACAACAACCTCTTGAAACCATATTACCAATAATAAAGAAAACAATTTTATATTTTTTTTTACGTTTATATTCGTTTTCAAAAAATTTATTTAAAAAAAAAAAAAATTTATGAACACAGCTTGCGTACAGTATAGTACTCCAAAATGCGACAAACGTTGTCCTTAAAATTTTTTTTAATGCGGGTTCCTTGTGTTTAATCGTACATCATTTTGTTACGCTTTCTATAAATTTTTCTATTTTGAAAATTTGATGCGAAGATTTTTCCTATTCTTCGATGATACAGTTTTCATTTTCGGCTTATTTAAAAAAATAAAAATATTTATATGTACTTACTTATAATTGAATGAAGTATCAAAATATTCAGCTATCGGTAAGTTATATATGACGGGATAGCCAAATTTTTTTTTTTACTTTTGGGAAAAAAAAATTTGACTGGCAACTTATGCTGTCACAAAAATTTTTTTTTTTCTGATTTAAAAAAAAAAATAAATATAAAAAAAAAAAATTGTCCAAAAATCTAATTTTTTCGTCTGCAGTTTTGGACAAGTATATCTCCTAACATGGCGATATTACCATACACGATTAATAAGCTTTTGAATAAATAAAAAAGTCAAAAAATAAAAATTTGAAAACAGAAGTCCAATTTTTGGAACGATTTGATAATGAAAGATTTTCTGCTAACTTTCAATACTAAACTCAGTACTTAAGCTTAAACCTATATGAACTTAAAAAAAACAAAAATATGAATAATAATTTCAATGATACATTATTTGAATTTTACTTAAATTTACTCAAAATAAAACTTTCATCTATTTGACAAAGGTTTAAGTAACTCTCGACGTCGCAGAATCGCCTAAAATTTTTAACTAACCTCCTTTTTCGCTTCTTATAATAAATACCAAAAAACATATTATATATTTTAGTGTAACTATACTAGTTTACTAAAAATAAGTTAACGTATCAACCGGAAATTACCAGCGGCAACTTTCCAGGAACTCCACTACATTGCTTCAAGGCACAAAATTTCATCTTTATATGACGTTTCCAACTCCATTAAAGCTAATTGTAAGATACGAGAGTTCATCTTTTCATTTCAATTGGGTAACTAATTGGCGAGATAAAGCAAAATCAAACCGGTGCCATTATCTAAGGCACATTACATCATATTATATTTAAAACTGTTGTACAACCACCGTTCTAAAAACAATTGCAGCGTCCCGTTTCATCAATAAGTTCCAAAATATCAACGTTTCAAAATATATATCACATTTTGTGGCAAGATCATACCGCCTCCTTGCAAAGCGGAGCGCTCAGAAAACGATTGTCAGCAATATCGAACTAAAAATCTTAAAACACTCTGCTCTAAGCATTCATTTTCATTGAACATCTAAGCATTCATTATAATTGAAAAAGGCTCACGATTTTCTTTATATAAAGAAATTTTCATTGATGCTAACTTGCCTACGAATGCAATATCAATGTAATATCCACTCCTTTGATGTCATCAAGGTCACTGGAAAAAATGTCTCACATAAAATAATGCGATCACAGGATGTTTTGGTAAAAGTTTTACATCTACAAGTCGAAGCAATGGTTCGAGGCAACAATTCAAGCTCAGGGAGCAGGCAGCGCTTCGGAAAGAAAAAGCTCGCGAGCACACCCCGAAAACCTAAGCACGCCACTTACTCCAAACGTATCTCTGCGGGAGGATAAACCTTGCGCAATGCTGAGAGATGCGAGGGGAAAGCAAAGCTACTATAAGGGGGAAGGGGCTGGAGCATGGATTCCCGAAAAAATGCAACAACCTCACAAAAGTTCGAATCACCCTACATTGTTCGAATCATCGACCCAGGAGCAGAGCGTCTCATCACGATTATTAACACGTGTTCGAAACACACGACATTTTTCAAATCAAGGACCAGTTGCGTGGGAAAGGAAATAGTTGCAGCCGGACCGATCATGAGATTCAAGGAAATTGATCACGATAGCAGTTGATAAGGAAACCCGTGCGCTATCGTTCTGAAGTCTTCATAGAAACGAAAGTCGTTTTCGTCACAGTTATTCTTTATGTTTATTTCTGGATTTCTACTGGCCAATAAATCACGTAATTTTCCTCATCTGCGGCGCGACAATAATCGCAGACAGCGAGAGTCATCAGTGCCCATCACCCCCGAACGATTTTGGAATCGGGGACAGCATGAATCATCAGTGTCGATCAACCCATGAACTATAAAGGTTTCGTGAACAACAGCCAATAAGGATTATTACAAGTAAGGAAGCAATAAGAATAACATTGTTAGTCTTTCTTATAATCACACGCTTTTTCTGGATGTCGTAGTATTCTCTAAAACTAATTGTATGTATCTCTATTGGCTTCGAAATAGTTAAAAAAAAATAAACAAGCTTTTTGCTATTTTTCATAAAATTCGCCATACCTTAATTCATTAAACAGAAACATTCTAGCTTTTGCATTCCTGTTATTTATTAAAAAAAAAAAAAAAGGTGCATGTATAAGTTCGTGCATATTTTACTTAAATTTATCCAATTTCAATTGTTTGATTTGTTTATGCGTCATGCAAGGTTGTAAAGAAGTGACAAGGGAGAAGTAATTGAATTAACTTAAAGTTAAAGTTTTTTTTTTCATTTTAGCCTAAGATATTCTAATTAAGTACGTTAAGTTTTTCAACCTAGCATAAGAAAATTTACAGTAAACTCTTAAAACTCAAAAGAAAACCAGAACCGAACGTCACAAAATTCGAATGTAGGGATCGCGTCTCGTGTCCGAGATTGTCCGTAAACAAAAACAAATATATTTTTTCTCCTATTTTGCCCGAGGATCCTTCCTATAAGGGGGAGGGATGTTAGGTGTCGACTTTGGCTGAGTAGGTTCAGAACACCTGGCGGTGGTGGCCACAGACCACCACGCTGGGAGCGCCTGCAAGTAATTCAATAACATTCCAGCAATCTGGCTGTAACTAGATTCTTCTAACATTTTTACCAAAGCGTGGGAATTCAAAAAATATTTTATTTCCACTTCTTAAGAGTTTTTTCCGAATTTGCATTCCCATAATTCTAAAACTGAAATGCACTTGTGCATTCTGCACATATAAAATTTCATTAAAAATCAAAATATAGCAAACAAAAACAAATTGTCTACAAAGATTGCAAACGTTATCTGCAAGACTTTATAAGGTTTTGATTTCAAACAACCGTAAAATTCGGACGCATGGAACTGCAAGGAAAATTCTGCCGACGTTGCATTCCCTCGATCAGCACATAGGCTGATCGCTTTTCCAAGTCACGTTGGCCCAACGTATGTGCGCCGTCGCGGCCAGCAAGCCGTCGACGGCTCAGTCGCGTTAGGAAATTGTAAAGGAAAATAAAATTCCTAACGCAGAGGTTAATGATTTTCGTTCGTGAAGCCGCGAGGGACTGTCGGTTCACTGGTGTTACTTTTGATTAACAAAGGAAGATTGTGCAGTTGGTGTTGAAAGTCAGTCCTCATTAAAGGACTGACTTTGTGTTAAAAGTTGTAATCGAGTATGCTCGAAATTTAAGGAAAGAAAAGAAAATAAGCCAATAAAAATTAAAAATTGTCAAATTGTGTTGAAAGTCAGTCCTCATCAAAGGACAAAGGACAAAAAATAAAAGAAGAAAATAAATAAAAAGAAAAGTAACATTAATTCTGGTGCGATTTCATTGAAAAGAAAAGGAAAACACGAAAAACTACAGAAAAAAAAAATAGTAATAACGTCACCCCTTCCTTCCTTTTTCAACGGAAAAGAAAGAAGGAAGAATATCGTTACAAGCTTTTAGTAGACAGAATTGGTCGGAAGATTGTGGGCCGACTTTTTCCACGCTGGTTTGTTAGGAGAAATATAAGTGCCTAGGTTGTACGTACCTGTGATTCCACTCTGGAATCCGGGAAACGGCACTGGATGCTTCGGCGAAGCGGCGTAGCGGATCAAATGTAAAATTGTGCGGCGCGGTATGGGGAATTAAGGTTTCCGTTGAGAACTCAATACGTTACAAATAAATATGGTCTTTTTGGCTCTTAGTGAATATAGAAAATTATAAAAAGAAACGTTCAACGACTGGTGTTATGTGCGATCAAAAGATAAGCGACCGCTTAAAATCCAAAATTTACCGCACAGTCATGATGCCAGTCGCTCTTAATATTACCGAATTTCTACCAGCAACGAAAGAAGCAGAGAGAAAGGTTTGTGTTATGGAAACAAAGATGCTTCGCTGGATATCCGGACTCACTCGTCTTGATTATGTTCCAAACGTAGACATCCGTAGACGCTATGGAGTTGCGCAAATTATTGGGAAAATGCAAAAAGCAAGGCTACGCTGCTATGGACACGTCTTGAGAGCAAATGAGGAGACTTTGGCAAAGAAAGTCTACGCACTGGAAATCGAAGGTTGCAAAAACGGGGGCGTCCAAAACAGCGCTGGATGGACACAATAAAATAGGACCTAGAGGCTGTAGGACTTACCTCGGATGACGCAACCGACAGAACAAAACAGAACAACTTTTTTTTTGTGTTTTTATTAATGGCTTCAGATTAAGTTTTTATTTATTATTTGATCTATTCTTGGCAATTGATATTGCGCGCACTAGTTGGATGATTTTTTTTGTTTTCGGACGCGCGGTTTTTGTTTTTCTCTCATGTACGACCGGGTTGAGCGTCGAGGTTCGAATACGATCCGCTCAAAGCTATCAGTGGAGCTAGCGCTGTTAAAAAGACGGTTTTTAATAATATCAATACATTTTCCATTTAGTTAACGGTGCGGCTGCATAGGCTCTGTGGCTAGAAAACGGACATACTGCCCACCTTGCGCTACGCAACCGATATTTCCTGCTAACCTTTCTCGACTGCGCAGGAAGTCGAAGACCTCTTGCACCATCCCCTGGACGGGGGCCATGTCGCGGTCGAACGGGATCTGCCAATCCTAGGCGCTAGGTGTGGACACCGAGGTCGTTGGTTGGGGGGCTGGAGACAGCGCGAAGCGGATGTGACGTTCCCGGTGGGGCTTGGGGTTCTCGCTGCTTCTGGGCGGATTTTCCGAATCCAACCCGTTTGTGTGATCTAGTGTCGACGGCTCGAGGGAGCTGATTACGACCGACTGAGGCTTGCTTGGGGTCCTCGGAACTGCAGCGGTGGCCCTCGGCGTTGGGGTGTTGATGGCGAACGGGGCCGCTCAATTGGCGACTGATTTCGGTGTAGTGGCAGGCGTCGTCGATCTGTGGGGTCTCTTTGAGGCGGGCGGTTACGCTCGCCGGAATTGCTTCACTCCTCCGGACGACCATGGCTTGTGCGCGAATAATAGAAACGTCGTCGAGAGCGTCGTCAAGCGGCTAGAGTCGCCCGCGAGTCAGGCTCCTGGGCTTTTAAGGGGCGCCATGGGCCGGACTCAGCGGGCGATAGCGATCCCGGCCGCTGATGGATCAGTGTGTGATGCTATTCTCCAAAAATTTTGCAGCGATCACTTGAATGGCAATCCTTCCTCAGGTGGGTCGGCGAAAAACAAGATAGGCAGCATTTGCCCTGCTGTACGGTCAGTAATCGCTTCCCGATCGTCCATCGGCGGAACCGGCGGCAGGGACTCAATCCATGGGCCTAAGCGCACGCTACGCACGGAGGTCTTCCTCCCATTCCAATAGTCTAAAACGAATAGGAGAGACTGATGCGGGGATGGTCGAGGATATGGCAAACGGGGAAGATGAGGCGGTGTTGCGAAAGGATGAGTAGGGTTAGTCATAATGCTTCTGAAAGTTCAACGGGTAATAGTTTTGTAATTAGCCTTGTGATAATGCCACCCTTCGTCCTGACATGGACAATGCGCACAAGGCCATCGTCTCCAGGATGCACCTGAACGATCCTTCCCTTCTTTCACTCAAAAGGTGGCAGCCGGGTAGCTATGATGACGACGAAGTCGCTTAGCTTCAGATTCGTTTCCGGCACTTTCCATTTGTCTCTCTTATGTAAATCCAAAAGATATTCCATTTTCCAACGTTGATCGAAGCGGTGAAATATCCTCAGTTTCTCCCATCGCGTAGTGAGTGGAAAATCGGCCTGGGATTCTTCGGGCCATGCTGTGAGAGGAGCTCCTCGCAAAAAATATCCAGGCGTCAGCGCCAATAGGTCTGCTGGATCTTCTGACATCGGAGTGAGCAGGTGCGAGTTCAAGAATTCTTCAAACGAGAACGAGGTGAGGACCAGCCACCTTGACGAAATGGGTCTTGAAGCTTTTGACCACCGCCTCCTAGAGTCCACCAATCTCAGGTGCGTGGGGCGGGATCAATTGCCATTCGAGTCCTTGCAGGACATAGTTTTGTTGAAGGTTCTCAGCAGCGTTTAAAAGAAAGCTGGTGAATTCCGTACCTAAAACATTTTTTGCGCCTTTGAAATTTCGACCGTTGTCGGAGAAAATTTGCCTAGGCAGGACACGCCGCCCGACGATACGATCAAACGCTGCTCGGAACGATGCCGTAGATAGTTGAGGGAATAGCTTTAGATGAACGGCTTTTGTGGCAAAACACACAAAGCCACAGACATAGCTCTTCAGATACGGCCCGGTTCGAAAAGCGGAAGTTTTTATGGCCCGGCAAAATCGACGCCTGTATGTGTGAATGGGAATGATAGCGTCGATCGTTCGGCTGGCAGCGCGGCAATCATTTCCATTTTCAATCGCTGCTAATGGATAGTGCACGCAGACAGCGGGTGATGCAGCTCTTTATTTTTCGTTTCAGTCGCGCGATGTAGAAGGTTTGTCGCTCCATGCGAAACATGAGTTGACCGCCGCCATGCAAGAGTGTTTTGTGAAAGAATTCCAAATACAAGCGGCACTGGCGATTCCACGAGCCACGGCGGTCCTTGCCACCAAATCGGATTCTCACACAGGTCCTAGCCAACGCTCCTCGGGTCCCCAAGTCAACCGGATTGTCCCGCGATCGAATATGGCGCCATTGAATAATGCCAATATAGGTCAGAATTTGGGAGATTCGGTTAGCGCCGTAAGTCTTCCACGCATTCGGAGGCCGCTTTAACCATGCCAATACGATTGAAGCATCCGTCCATAAAAACGATTGGTACTCATGATTATGAAGTTGAGCCTTGATTGATTTGAACAATTTGGAAAAAAGAACTCCAGGCAGAGCTCGAGCCGGGGCAGGCTGACCGTTTTTAATGGAGACACCTTAAATTTTGCGGTAGATAGATGGGCGTGAACTCCATTTTGGCTTTCGATTCGAAGGTAGAGTGCTTCGTAATGTGCTCATTCCGAAGCATCACAGAACCTGTGGAGTAGAATGGCGACGGTGGGTTCGTAGTGGACCCACCTCGGAATCTGGATTTGCTTGATGAATGACAGATCAATTATGAAGGCGTTCAAGCGTTCTAAGGACTTCTTGATACTCGCTGATCCCATTCAGTGCCCTCGAGCCACAAGGGTTGCAAAAGAACCTTGGCGCGGATGATGATCGGAGTCAGCCATCCTGATGGGTCAAACCGTTTAGCGATGTCGGATAGAATCTGTCGCTTGGTGGCTGATCCCATTCAGTGCCCTCGAGCCACAAGGGTTGCAAAAGAACCTTGGCGCGGATGATGATCGGAGTCAGCCATCCTGCTGGGTCAAACCCTTTAGCGATGTCGGATAGAATCTGTCGCTTGGTGGTAGAAGTGGAAGCAGATTGACTGTTCAGTGTGTATGAAAAACAGTCGGTGTCAGCATTCCAGCGAATCCACTACATTTTCGCATCGCTTGCAGATTTGAACTTCAAAAATTCGGCATCAAGGAGTTGGGAAGGGGCGACACCCTCCAATAATTGTGCACGATTTGTGGTTATTGTCTTCAAGAAGAACCGCGCGGAGCCGAGTGTGCGGATGAGCTATGTTTTTGCCGCGCAAGACTCCTCCAGGGTATGCCTTCCGGCAAGGACGTCATCGACATAAGTTTCATTCTTCAGAATAAAGGCTGCTTGGAGAGCATCCTGCACAGAATGGTTGGCCAACTGGTGGAGCGTGCGAATCGCCAAAAATTGAGCACAATTGACACCAAACGTAACGGTTTTCAATTCGTAATCCCGGACAGGCGACGACTCATTCTCTCGAAATAATATACGTTGAAATGCTCGATCGTCTTCCTGCACCTGTATCTGTCACTACGTCTTCCCGATGTCGCCGGTAAACACGAACGAGCAAAAGGATGACCAACCCCGCTGTCCGACATGAAGCACATCGTTCAACGATAGGAGTGACGAGGTGTTCTGTGACACATTGAAAACGACGCGTACTTTGGTATGGGTACTTTCTGGCTTCATCACTGCATGATAGGGAAGATAAAAAGAAATAAAATTATTTTCGTGTATAATTTCAGAGTTTGGGCATGGCTCCATGTGATCATATTTTGGATATTCAGATAGCACCGAACTATAGGTGTCACGCATTAAAGGTTGCCTGGAAAGCCGTCTTTCCAAGCTCATGTATTTCGTTAACGCCCCGAACCGTGGCGAGCTTAAGCGTAAGGCGGATCTTGAAAATTTGACCTGAAATGGTAGACGTACGACATATCTACCTTCGGAATTCCTAACGGTGGTTTGAGCATAAAGTTCTTGACAACAAACGTCCTCTGAAAGAGGCGGAGGAGAATTTGGTACTTCTTCTTGCTCCCACAACAACTTGAGTAGTTTGGAGAGCGACTCGTGGGTGTCTTCAGAGGAGAGCTGCTTCGTTAACGCTTCGGTAGATATGCTGGCGATGAGCCCACTCAAATACCACCCGAAAACTGAATTTTGGGCTATGAGACTTCCTTCGATGTTCATTTTCACTTTTGGTCGCAGAAGGTTTGGCATAATATCGGAGCCGATGAACATTTCGATGCGGCCGGGATTCATAATGTCCGGATTGGCGAGCTCTAGCGGTAACGTGTCTTAAAGATCCAGATTGGAGACCCGTTTCGCTGGAAGTCATTATGTTAGTTTGGGCAGCACCACTGCGTCGATCTGGTCCTCGTACGTGGAATGAGGCGATGCAAGCGTGATGGTGCATTCCTTTTTCGCAACTTGAGTGCATCGGCCGTCTATGCCGGATACGTTGCATACTTGCGTTGTGGTTGAAAGATTCAATTGGAGCTGCTTCCGTTCCGTTATAAATGTCTTTTGAGATCCTTGGTCGAGAGAGGCACGCACTTAAAAGCACTGTTCTCAATGCAGGATCTGTGTGAGCGCGGTAGGCAAAAGAATTTGCGTCTGGCTAGCCGATACGGGCGCATATGCTTGCGAAGTAGAGGATCCGTCGGCGGTTACAAAATTTTAAGTCTTCAGTGGCGCCGAAGCCTGCACCGGTTGGCTCGTCATAGACGTGCCGTCAGCCTGAAGAGGGGTCGGTGTGGTTGAATTTCCTTGACTGTTTTGTGTAGCCGTTGAATTCGGAAAATGAAGAAGCGTATGATACCATTTTTTGCACTTTGCGCAACGGAAGGTACTAGTGCACTTTGCCTTTTGATGACCGGCCGGGAGACAGTTCAGACATCGATGGTGCTGCGAAATAGCTTGGACACGATCGTGGACCGACATCCTGAGAAAGATATCACATTGACGTAGAGGATGGTTGCCACTACAGAGGACGCAGACTCCGTTGGTCCGCTCTTGTGCAAGAAACACGTTCGTTGAAGGCACTTCGGGTTTTACCGCGGGCTTGGGAGCCTCCAATGCATTAAAGCTGTAAAAACGTTCCACCACTTCAAAGCGTTTAGTCAGAAAGAAATTCATATGTGGTTACGTTGGCACCTCTCAATGTGACGCCAGTGACTGTTCCCAATGTGCGATCGTTTGCGCCGGAAGACGCCTGGGACAGAAATGAATGAGCAGGGCGTCCAAAATATCCAAGATTCCATGACTTTTCAGCATCGTGAGGCAATTGTTGACGGTTGTTTGTTTGCACAAGCTTTCTTTTAGCGTTTCATCTTTGATGGCAGGCAAGACGAATAAAGTTTTTAATTGATGATCGATAAAGATGCGTTTGTTCCCATGTCGTGCCTTGAGAGCCTCCCACGCATGCGTTAAGTTGTCGCCACACAGCGAATAGCCTGTAAAGATAGCACCCGCTGCTCACGTCGTCATGCTGCGAAGATGGTATAGCTTTTGCTCCTGTGGCAGCCGAGGGTGGTTGACGTAAACCACGATGAACATGTCTCGAAATGCTGGCCATTCACTATAGCCACCCGAAAAACTTCAGTATCAAACGGTGGTACCCTGATGAAATTTTATTTTCCATGGACGTCGTTGAGTGGAAGAGTCGCCCGAGTGCTTGCGGAAAAAATTCGAGATATTAATCTCTTGCAAAGCAAACCCTAAAATTGTTAAAATTCCAACAGTTCTTGCAGTACAAAAAAGTCTTGACTCCGAAATATAGACCTCAAATGCACCTTAACCTTTCAGGATTTACTAAGCAATTCAGTACCGTGTCGGGTTCGCTTTATAGCCCATTGATATTCACAGCACAAAACTAAAGGCGTTGTCAATATGCATTTACACGTTAAGAAAATTCAATATTCTAGAGTCAGACTCACGAACAAATGTTTTGAGAAAATTAACTAAGTAAAGAAAGACGGAAGAACAAAAGAGACTTTGTTGTTAACTGTTCCGGAACAATATCTTTCATACTTCAATGCTTCTCTTTCTTTCCCATGTGTTCAAATGGGATAATTTCGAGACATGTTTCAGAAATCTGACCCTCGCGCCTAGCCTGCAAAATATGTTTTTCACTACCGATATGTATTAACGTGTAAATGCGTACAAACGTTATTTATTATGTTTGTGCCGAAAGTCTAAAAGTTTCCAAAAGGTGCATCTTTGGCTGAAGTTAGGACATGGTGTAGGATGTGGCCAATTTTTTTAAATCGTCATTTACCATGTTTTCACGACCCGCTAGATACGTGCTCACCCGACACACTTAAGTCTATCTGGCTGTTTGCCCACATGAATTTTACTGGTGGCAAAAAAAGACAGAAAGTCTTAACCGTGTCGAGTAAATACGTATCAAGTGGTCATGTAAACAAAGTATGGAATTGATTGAGAGTCTTATTAACATTGACTGAATGAGTCAGTTTTCTGTTTTAGTGGAAAAAGCACGTGTACGGCACACCGACACATGAAGGGAAATGTATAGCCAAGAGTACATAAACATGCACACGGGTGACTGATCAGTCAGACTGAATGTTTATGTGGCGCATTAATGAGCGACCATGAAATAAATGAAATTTTGGGGAAGAGGTTGGAAATTGTTTCAGAAACCGTTTCGAGCCGGTTTCGGTGTTTCGGTTTTGGTTCGGGAACCGGTTTCCAAAAAAACAAAATATCGGTTTCGGTTTTATTTCGGTTAGGAAAATAAACCGGTTGAAATCGGTTACCGTTACGGTTTCGGTTCCGGTTGCACGCCCTGTTAAAAACTACCTTTTTTGAGTGGCTTACTTGATTTTATATAACTTTTTTAAATATTGCTTCGATCCTCATAATATTTGTTTTATCTAAAACTTAAATATGTGTACAAAATAATCAGTCCCATACAGTAAGATTATTTAAATATTTAGTACCTTAGGTAGCACAAAAGAAAAAGCCTTCATATTACCTTTTGCATTGATTTATTATAAAACTTTGATAGAGTAAAAAAAAAAATTTCCGCATATGTCTACTAAATTTCTTATTACTTTAGTTAGATGGAAAATGGCTACACAAACTTGCATTATTGTTTTTTATATCCATTGTTCAAAAGGGCTTTTTTACAAATTGTTCAAAATGCGCGTGGTCTATTACAAGACTCTTTAATGCACCGGCACATAAAAAAGTGCCTGTTATAGAAGGGTGACCCTATGCTTTTTGGGGTGCTGAGCACTAATCTGTAGTCAGATTTTCTCCACAACCCTCAGTTTTCGCCCCAGCTCCCCGCAAACCCTACCAAAAGGTTAATTTTAACGATTGCATTAAATTAATAAAAAAAATTAATATCCCAACTCACATTTTTTGTGTGCTGAACAAGAATTTAAAGCTCAAACTAAGCTGCGACCGTTTTTTTCCTCAACCATCCTCCACGGACCTTATCAACCCTTTTAAAGAGGTGAGATTTCTCCAATATATAAAAAATCAAAATACGTGTCCCATAATACGTTTTTGGAATATGGAGTCGAAATTAAGCTACAACCCTTAATTTTTCCTAAACACTCGTTCTTTGAGATATGCAACAATACTTAAATTTCAAATATAACTTCGATAAAATTTTATAGGTTTCTTCATCTTCAATTCTGTGCAGCTGTGCTATAACTTAGTCAACTTGTTCACTTCATGGATCTGGTAAAATTAAAGATTTTCATCCCCCCATCGGAATGCTTTTTGAAGATGAATTTTATATCAGAAGTTGATGATGACAGCACCTAACTATCTCTTTCAATTTTGCTTCTTGTTTTGTTTTAAATTTTATTTTTGATTTGTTTACATTTTGTTTGTTATCTTGTTGTTAAATATTTTTTTCCTACATTAAACAGCTTCTAATTTTTAGTTCTAAATTATTTTAATTTGATTTGAGTTCTTCGTAAAAATATTTTTTTTCAACAAAATCTCAATTATATTTTGTTTATTTAATATTTTTTTATAGCCTATGTACAATATTTAATAATGTTATGACCACAGCAACAAAATTTCGTACGAAAATTGCAATATTGATTGCATTGGAAGTGGGTGGTGAACGTAAATATTTTCTACGAAACTATATAATTTTTTCAGTTTTCTTATTTTGAAGCTTCGCACCAAATTTTATTATCTAAAATATTTTTCATCACATAATATTGCCTTTGTACTTTCAAGAACATTTCAAGTTGTATGGAGGGTGGGTGAGGGGCGCGTCCGATTTAAATGAAACTTTCACGATCTCTTCTTCTTTTTCATTTTTAAACTCTTGCTAAATTTGAACAAATTCTGGTCAAAGCGAAAAAAGTTTTGTGTAATATTTATTTTGGGTTGTATGGGGTGTGGGTGGTGGGCGGTGTCCAATTTAGATGAAAATTCTCAGATATCTCTGTTTGACCGTAAGTAATGCTCATGTTTAATTTCAAATATTTCTATAGCCCCAAACATGTTTTATTGCGAAAACACCTTTCGGGTTGTATGGGGGGTGGGTGGTGGGCGTGACCGATTTTGAGGAAATTGAACATATTTCTTCATTGGGTCAGAATAATGCCCGGTACTAAATTTCATTATTCTGCGAACATTCCTTCTAGTTTTGTCCCCAACTTGTATGGGATCGTTAAACTGTGCGACGTTGCAACTGACCTCAGCCAACAAATTCAATAGTGGAATTCTTTGCGTTACGGTTGTAAGTATGTCAATATGCGGAACATCAACGGGAGTTCAATCGACACACAAAATCAATGCATTCCTTTTGTAGGAATTCTAATGAATTTCAAAAGACAAAGGCGCAAGGTAAGAAAAGCGTTGTACGTCGCTGAGATGCCCAAAGGGAAACAAACAACAAGCCGATCACCGGCCGAATAATTCTCTTCGTTCTCAAAGAAAGCGAACGAAGAAACCGAAATTTACAATGCAAGTAGCTGGACCACTGTGTTGTTGTTGCTATTTGTCCACTTTGCCTCGAATCAAGGGCAACCAGAGGACAGCCAGGCACGTACGCAATGCGAAATAGCGAAGCGACGGGGAATGGATCTGTCGACACTGTTTATGCGTGACACGCGGTACGTACTGATATAGCAGAATTTATGCTCTTGACCTTGACCACCCAAGCGACACAGATATCAAATTTGGAGAGTATTCTTAGACATAAAACTCTTTGAATGCTCTTTAGAAGGTCTTTGAAAAACTTAATGCCTTTGAAAACTCTCTGAAAAGTATAATAAAAACTTTAAAAAATAACTTGTTTCAAAAAACTCTTTCAAACGTCTTTAGAATACTTCAAAAATCAGATGTCTTAGAAAGCTCTCAATAAACTCTTTGAACAGCGTCCGAAGACCAATTTCCGATAGCGTTTTTTTAACTCTTCGGAAACTCTCATATTGGTATTTCAAAGAGCTAACACATTCATATTAGGAAAACTCTTCAAAACACATTTTAAAGAGTTTTATGAGAGTAGACCTCTATAATCCTGTTTATAAAGACCTTTGAGAGATTTTCAGTGACGTCACGTCTTTGGAAACTCTTAAAAAGAACTTATTGAGAAGGAGTAGTGAGTCATTACATTTTATTGCTTGTTTTTGACATTTTCCTCATTTACGCAGGGTTGACATTATCAAGTGAGAACAGAAATAACAAAAGCAAACTAAAAATGCAACTCTTACCAGGGGTGTTATTTAGATTGAAACAAAAATTTCCTGATGCAACTCTAAGCTTGTCTGCTCACTATTGAGATTTTTAACTTTTCAGAAGGTCTTCAAAAGACATTTGGAAATCCGCCATCTTTTTGGAACGAAGTTGCATGACTTTATTTCTAAGCAATCAACGAAAACTTTTTTATGCTTTATTAAAATGTAATAAGTTTTCTATTATTACAGAATAAAATGTAAAAGAAACGAAAAGAAAATTTAAAAAATAACGATTTTTACACTTAAAAATTTTTACAAAACAATAATATTTTAAAGGCGCGTGAAAATTTAGTGGGGTGGAATATATCATATTGCCGATGAACTGATCTCCGTTTTCATATTAATGTTCAAATAATCGAGATATTTCATTACAATTTTTCATTACATTATAATCTTCACACATATCCTTTTGTGTTCAAAATATTTCCAACACTGAATATGTAGGACGTCTTTTGTGTTTCTTCTTAAAGAAAAAGAAAAAGGATATAATTTATAAAACGTATGAGCATATTTGCGTGCCTATCACGCACACTGACTGATGATGACATCATAATTCAGTCTTTCAAAGAACTCTTATAGATGTTTTAAAGATCTTTCAAAGAGTTCTCAAAGACTTCCTAGAGAGAAAACTGATTTTTTGTCAAGTCTCTGAAAACTCTTATAAGGCCCCTGAGCCCCGCCTTTTTGCGTCCTTTTAGTCTTTAGAAGGTCTTTAAGAGCGCTCAAAGAGCTTTTCTGACAGCATTAGCTCTCATTAATTACTCTCTGAGCGCTCTTGAGGACCGTTTAAAGACAAGTTGTGTCGCTTGGGCAAGCAGGGGATCGAAATACACGAGAGGAGCTCACGTGGTGGACTTTTTGACCTTTTCCGCCCTATATGGTCCACCAGAACCTGACTCCAGGCTCCTGGCAGGATCGCCAATGTATAATTCAGGAGAGGTGGAACGTACCTGTGCTTCCACTCTGGATTCCGGGAAACGGCACTGGCTGCTTCGGCAAAGCGGCGTGGAGGATTAAATGTAAAATTGAGCGGGGCGGTATAGGGAATTAAGGTTTCGGTTGAGAACTCAATACGTTTTAAATTAAAATGGCCTTCGAAAATTAGCTGATGCAGCATCAATATCCAATATTGCTAGATCAACAACATTGATCTAACAGGTTGGCTGATAAGTCCCCGGTCTAACAAATAAAAACACATTTTTTGTCAAAATTCTTTTTTATTATTCAACATAGTTCCCTTCAAGAGCGATACAACGAATTTAACGACCTTCCAATTTTTTGATACCATTTTGGTAGTACTCCTTCGGTTTTGCCTCAAAATAGGCCTCAATTTCGGCGATCACCTCTTCATTGCAGCCAAATTTTTTCCCTGCGAGCATCCTTTTGAGGTCTGAGAACAAGAAAAAGTCGCTGGGGGCCAGATCTGGAGAATACGGTGGGTGGGGAAGCAATTCGAAGCCTAATTCATGAATTTTTGCCATCGTTCTCAATGACTTGTGGCACGGTGCGTTGTCTTGGTGGAACAACACTTTTTTCTTCTTCATATGGGGCCGTTTCGCCGCGATTTCGACCTTTAAACGCTCCAATAACGATATATAATAGTCACTGTTGATGGTTTTTCCCTTTCAAGATAATCGATAAAAATTATTCCATGCCCATCCCAAAAAACAGAGGCCATTACTTTGCCAGCGGACGTTTGAGTCTTTCCACGCTTCGGAGATGGTTCACCGATCGCTGTCCACTCAGCCGACTGTCGATTGGAGTAGTGATAGAGCCATGTTTCATCCATTGTCACATATCGACGCAAACACTCGGGTGTATTGCGAGTTAACAGCTGCAAACACCGCTCAGAATCATCAACACGTTGTTGTTTTTGGTCAAATGTGAGCTCGCGCGGCACCCATTTTGAACAGAGCTTTTTCATATCCAAACATTGATGAACGATATGACCAAGACGTTCTTTTGATATCTTTAAGGCATCTGCTTTCTCGATCAACTTCATCTTACAGTCATTCAAAATCATTTTGTGAATTTTTTTGATGTTTTCGTCGGTAACCACCTCTTTCGGGCGTCCACTGCGTTCACCGTCGTCCGTGTTTATTTCACCACGCTTGAATTTTGCATACCAATCAATTATTGTTGATTTTCCTGGGGCAGAGTCCGGAAACTCATTATCAAGCCAAGTTTTTATTTCCACTGTATTTTTTCCCTTCAGAAAACAGTATTTTATCAAAACACGAAATTCCTTTTTTTCCATTTTTTTCACAATAACAAAAGTTGCTTCACAAAAGACGCTCTATCTCACAAACTAATTGACTTACAGACGTCAAATTTTGACACAAATCATTTGAAGGTTGCCACTTTATAAAAATAATATGCATTTAATACTAGCGACGCCATCTATGTGTCAGACCGGGGACTTATCAGCCAACCTGTTATTTAAGCGAAGCTTCGATCAATGGAAGCGGACTTGCAGTGTAGAATCGAAAGTCTAATCAGATCTTAACTTTGGAGCACCTACTTACGAGCCAGGACAACAAAGTGTGGATCTCAGTGCTAGCTAGTGATAAGGGCAGGCAAGTAAGCCAGAATAGGATTTCTATATTTAAAAAGAAAAAGGACTACAATAAAGTATCATTGAAATTGAAGTCGCTTGCGTTCTTATGTGTGGTATTCACTTAGAATTCCATCCCCAGTACGCAACAGTGTGATCAAATGATAACAAACCATTTCTGCCAATCCAAGCTAACCACTACTGTTAAAAAAAATAGGTTTAACTTCGCTTTCAGGAATTGAAGGGTCTAGGTTTTTGTGGTAGAAAATGGTCACATCCGAACGGACGAGGGTTTAGTAGCAGCAATTAAAAATTTCTCAGTACCAATGCGATGCATCGTTTGAAAGAGTGGGCGGGGTATTATTTCAAGTCAAGGAGGAGAGAAACGTGCGGCCCATAGCAAATATGTCCACCAAACTCTTTAAGGCGCAAAAATTACAGAGTCACGAAGCTTGAATGCTATGTGGCTATCTTAGCAGACAAAGGCTTAGGCTCTTATTTGAAAGACCCAAATTCACAATAATTACAGACCATGCTAGCCTGAAGTGGCCGGAAAGTAAGCGAGATGAAGCCTTAAACTCAAGCGGTATAATTTTTCGAATAAGCAAAGAAAGGGCGCACAAAATATCGATCCTGAAACACTTTTCATGCCAAATATCCAGGAAATCAATATAAGCTATTATCTTGAGGTAGATTTAAACTCAGACCAATTTTAGTCCACTGATTATAACAACCATGTTGCTGAAGTCCTGGAAAATTAAAAAAAGTAACCTGCCTAGTATGTATTTGTGTACACAATTATACCAATATGATGGTGATAAGATCAAGGAAGACCGTTCTTGGAAGTTGTGCAAGGCTTAGCAAAAGATGTTCAAACCGTTCGTAGTAAGCAATGGCGAAACCTGTAAAGAAAATTAGAACAGGAATTTTAAGAAGCGACCACCAGTAGGGGCATACAACTTTCAGGCCCGTTTAGCGGCTCTACATCTAGTTCATGGGTCCATATCCACGCACAATACAGAATTCGTTTGTTTTTGTATGCCTCGACCATTTTACAAAGTTTATGTTTTTGAAGCCCATGCGCAAAGTTGTGAAACCTGATGTAATAAGATACTTATTAAGAAAAGGACATTTGCCATACCGGTGGCGTACCAGAATTCATACACTCTGATAACGGAAAAAATGTAACGTCATGAGCATTTCGAATATTTTTAGAAAAATATGTGGTCAGCCATTCAAGAAGCGCTTTGTACGCACCCCAATCAAATGCCTCTAAACGAGTGAATCGATTGATCTTAGAGATCATAAGGTCATTCATTATAATGAACAGAGAACTTGGGCCCAGCATAAGTGCATGCACATGGTGCAACACGATTCATCATACCAGCTCAGTAGGAAGTTACAAATCCTAGCCTGTTAAGAATTAACAAATGTATGTGCGTTTGCATATAAACTTAAACAGCCACTTAAAGGCAAATGCACATCAACATCATGCATTGCTTTCACATTTCATAAAACAAAAAGAAAACGAAAACCAAAGAAAACACAATTACCAGCACAGGAAATATGACACCAGCATTCAATGAACTCAATTGTTGCAAGCTTACAAAACGTGCCTTCTTTCTTTTGTTTTCGTTTGATGTATTGCCAAATAATTTTTTGTTTGAATAAGCAAAATGTTAGTATATAAGAAGAATATTTCCAATCAATAAACAAGTCAAAATTCGAACTTCAAAGTGTAATTATTAATTTATATTGATTGGTTAAAGTGCCAAATCAATTTTGAATAGCAATTGGTCATAGTTTAAGTGCTATTGGCCATATCACTTAGTTGTGAAGTATACATTTTTTGGTGACCCCGACGTGATTTCTGTTGGTGTACCACCTATCAGATACGCAATCCTTTTATTTCGCGAAGCATTAATTCGTTTGTTAGGACGCTTCCAAGGTCCTCGTGAAACAAAAGTCCGTCGCGAATTAAATATCGCATTTTATTGTAAATCATTTAATCAGAGCAAGGAGCTCAACTCCCCAGCACGGTAGGCGTTCGGTGTCACAAGGACACAAGCAGCTATCAACAAACTACGGAGTGTCAAAAGGACTGATTAAAGTGATCGGTGTCAAAGGGACACAACGAAAGAATGGATTTTGAAGGAATTGTTAATGCTCAATATGGATTGGGCAGCGAAATCAAGCAATTTATCGAAAACTGTAAGAAGGCTCCAATCGATCGGCGTACGTCATCATTCTTCAAAAACAGAATACAACGGTTACAAAATTGGGCCAAACATTTTATGAAAACAATTTGGCAATTTTGAAATTTAAAAATGAACAATCTGGTGATGAGTACTTCACTAAGGATTATTATGACAAAATAAATAATTTAGTGGTGGAATTCACCAAGGCGCTCGAAAATAAGGCATGTGAATTGGCTGATAATACGGAAGCAAGTGGTGGAGCAACAAATCAGGAGGAACGAGCTGAAAATCAATTGGATGATCAGGCAATACATCTTCGCAAATTGATACGCAATCAAAAGGCGCTTTTGCGAGCATTGGACAGAAACATTGCGGAAATATCAATGGGACAAGCAGAAGCACACCATCAGTCGTATTACACAATTAAGGCTAACATATTGGAAAAATATATGATAGACCTTCAAACCACTAATACCGACATTTGGGCAGCGACGGTGGAAAATGAAGTGGATGGCTATACATTAGAAGTCTACTACGATATGGAAGCCAGGGTGGAAGCAGCGCTAATTCAACTTCAGCAACACATATCTAATCATTCAGCACCATTACAAGTTCCTGGTCCAAGATCAATTGAGCAATCATCCACTCATATTCAATTACCACGAATGACTTTACCCAAGTTTAACGGAAACTTCTTGGAATGGGTCGCTTTCAAGGATATTTTTACGGAGATCGTACACAGCTCGCCCATCAGTGATTCCCAGAAGATGCAATTCCTTACTCAAAGTCTGACTGATGAGCCAAAAAACCTCATTAAACATCTCCCATCAACTGGCAGCAACTATGCAGCCGCATGGAATATTTTGACATGCAGATATGATAACAAGCGGCTGCTAGTATCTTCATTGCTAAACAAGCTGTTTGGGCAACCTTCAATACGAAGTGATTCACCTTCCACAATCAAATCTCTACACGATATTACAAAAGAATGTCTTCACGGGCTTCAGTCTCAAGGTCTTCCTGTCAACCATTGGGACACAATCATCAGCCACGTAGTGCTACGAAAACTGGACCAAGTAACTCAAACTGTTTTTGAGCAGGGAATCGATGACAATAAAAGACTTATAAGGGTCGAGGAAATTCTTCAATTTTTGGAGCGGAGATTCCAAGCGTTGGAGGTTCGAAGTAGTACTGGGACCGCAAAACGCACGTGTGCACCAGCGTTAAACAAAGATGAGCCATGTAAAATATGTAACAAGAGTAATCACTTTGCTTTTGAGTGTGCGATGTTTAAAACGGCATCTATTAAGCAAAAATGGCGTTACATAAAAATGCATCATTTATGTGCAAATTCTTTGAAACCTGGGCATCAATCCAGCGTATGTAAATCACAGCATTGTACCAAATGTACAAGAAGACACAATACATTACTACACCCAGAAGATGAAAAGCTGCAAGAAAAAAAACCAAATGGGTCATCTTTAGTTGCTACATCGGTACCACAGGATCAAGAAGAAAACACAGATACGGAATCAACTAGTGCAGTCAGCCTTGTGGCAAATCAGTCGAGCCAGCAGGACAACATCGTTTTATAAGGAACAGCAAGGATAACGTTAGTTGGCGAAAATGGTCATCCTATTCAATGTAAAGCAATACTGGATTCTGGGTCACAGGTGAATTTAATAACAGGAAGGTTATTAAAGAAACTCGGAGTTTCAACAACAACCTCGCCGTTAAACCTGGAAGGCATTGGAGTAAAGGAAACCGCTATTCAGCATCGCGCTACAATTCAGATTCAATCAAGAATCAATGGATTTACGGCAAGGCTAGATGTACATTGCATACCAAAAATTGTGTCTGAGCAACCTGCATACCCCATTAAGGCAAGGGAATGGAAAATACCTAAGGACTTGGTATTAGCAGATCCTGAATTCGATAAACCAGGACGTATAGACTGCTTACTCGGAGCAGAAATCTTCTATGATCTGTTAACGAAAGGCAATATAAAGCTTGGTGCAAATCTCCCAACACTTCAAAATACCGTATTTGGCTGGATTGTGGCAGGTAGTGTGGGATCTACAGATGTTAATAGAGCCATTTGCGGTGTCTGTACCACAGTGGAAGTAGAAGACATGGTAGCTAAATTTTGGAAATTGGAAGAAGTACCAGAGATCAATAAAAAACTATCAGAAGATGTTATAACATGTGAGTCATATTTTATTGAAAATACGTCACGAGCACAGGATGGCAGATTTATGGTAAAGTTGCCGTTGAAAGAACACCCGTCCGCAATAGGAGACACCAGAGAGTTAGCGTATTTTCCTTTAAAGCACATCGAAAACCGGCTATCAGCAGACCAGGATTTGAAGGTACAATATATCGCTTTCATGAAGGAGTACGAAGCTCTGGGCCACATGACAGAAATTAAACCACATGAGATACGAAAACCACACTATTACATCCCGCATCATTACGTTATGCGTCCGGAGAGCACCAGTACAAAATTAAGAGTTGTGTTCGATGCATCAGCACACAGAGCAACGTCATTGTCATTAAATGATATCATGCATGCAGGACCAACTGTGCAAAGCGAACTATTCTCGATCCTGTTGAGATTTTGTAAATATAATACAAATATGTGCTAAAAACTGATGTGGAAAAAATTTACCTTCAAATATGGATACACCCTGATGATCGAAAGCTTCAATTAATCTTGTGGAGGGAGAGTCCCATGGAGAAATTAAAAATATATCAGCTGAACACGGTAACCTATGGAACACGTTCCGCTCCTTATTTAGCGACAAGATGCTTGAAGTTATTAGCTGATGAAAATGCAACACAATTCCCAGGTGCAGCACAAGCAATTTGGAACAATTTCTATGTAGACGACGGCTTAGTTGGTGCTGACTCATTAAAAGAAGCTGCAAGCATTCAAGAGCAATTAACATGCATGCTGAAAAGTGCTGGAATGAAATTAAAAAAGTGGTGCGCTAATCATCAATATCTGCTAAAAGGCATAGCAGTTGAAGACCAAGAAGTTATACTTGACTTCAATGCAGAGGAAGACAGAAAAACTAAAACATTGGGACTTACATGGCTGCCAAAATCTGACATGTTTCGCATAAGAACTAATGCCCAAACAAGTCAATCCGCTACAAAAAGAAGTGTTATTGCAAACGTTGCAAGAATATACGATCCCCTGGGACTCATCGGACCAGTAATTATTACTGCCAAAATATTTATGCAACAACTTTGGCAAGTTAAGCAAGATTGGGATACACTTCTGCCAGTCAATCTGCAAAAACAATGGGATACTCTCCAAAAAGACTTTATCTCGCTAGAACGCATAGCTATCCCAAGGTATCTGTTTGGGACTGAAGACTTCATTCGAATGGAGCTGCATGCTTTCGCTGATGCATCAGAAAAGGCTTATGGTGCAGCAATATATATCAGAAGTATTTTAAAGAACGGCACTGTTAAAGTTAGCCTCGTGTGTTCAAAATCTCGAATAGCGCCATTAAAGGCACAGACCATTTCGAGACTAGAGTTATGTGCGGCAGTGCTAGCGTCAGAATTGTTAGCAAGGATAAAAAGAGACTTAAAATATCAGGATAAAGCAACATACTATTGGACGGACTCTCAAATCGTTTTGGCATGGATATCGAACCAAGCAGGATCGCTGCCTCCTTTCGTGAGTCATCGAATAGCAAAGATTCAGCAGATGTCAACCATTAGTCAGTGGCATCATGTATCCTCCAAGGAGAACCCCGCAGATATTCTATCTAGAGGATTGAAGCCCCAAGACCTGGCGAACTCACACATGTGGTTTTATGGCCCTATGTTTTTATACCAAAATAATCAACCATGGCCACTACAAGCAGATCGTCTTAAGGAAGTCACAACTATAACAGCAATTTCAAAACAGGAACTCAGAAAGGCAACAGATTCAGATTGGGTGTACACCATTCCGTCCAAAAATTCATTTAGACATGTACAAAAAACGATTGCTTACATGCTACGGTTCATCAACCATTCCAGACTCCCTTAAGAATCAAGGCATAAATATGTCAATCTCACACCCGCCGAACTAGATGCAGCTTTAAGGTTAATAGTGCACCAAATACAAATTGCAGAGTTCAATGACGTCGCAAAAATGTTGCAGAAGGACAAATTTTTACCCAGCTCTCATCATCTCAGTTCACTCACGCCCTTTCTTGATGAAGAAGGGATCATTCGCGTTGGAGGAAGAACTAGTGCGTCATCTCTACCATTTGACGCCAACCATCAGATGCTGCTGCCTTACAACGATCCTTTGGTTATATTGCTCATGCAAAACTATCATAAAGACAACTATCATATTGGAGCTCAATCACTTTTAGCACAGGTGCGACAACGTTTCTGGCCGTTGAAAGAAAAAACCATGACCAGATCTATAGTTCAACGCTGTGTGGAGTGCTCAAAGGCTAAACCCATATTTTATACACAAGTAATGGGAAATCTACCAGATCATCGAGTGCAGCCAGCTCGTCCATTTCTAAACTCGGGCGTAGACTACTGTGGTCCGTTCATGGTCCATTTCAAAATACGAGGAAAACGACCGCAAAAAGCTTACATTGCGGTATTTTGTTGTTTCGCAACAAAAGCAGTCCATTTAGAATTGGTTAGCGACTTGACCACAGACGCATTTATAGGAGCACTAAAAAGATTCATTGCTCGTAGAGGGCATTGTCAAACCCTATATTGCGACAATGCTACCAATTTTGTGGGAGCCAAGAATCAGCTGATGGAAATGGAACAAGTAATTTATACAAAATCCGCACAAGAGTCAATACGAGCAATTTGCAGTACCAAAGGGATAGATTTCCGATTCATTCCTCCAAGATCACCCCATTTCGGAGGCTTATGGGAAGCTGCAGTCAAATCAGCGAAACATTTATTAGTTAAAAACGTAGCAACAGCATCCCTCACGTATGAAGAGTTAGAGACCGTCATAGTGGAAATCGAAGGAATCCTCAACTCTAGACCTCTTATTCCACTCTCTGCTGATGCCAATGATTTAGCGGCACTTACTCCTGGCCACTTTTTAATAGGCGATCAACTAACATCAAATGTGGACGTGAGAGCCAAATCACAGGAAAGAAAATTACTGGAGAGATGGAAATTGGTATCGCAGGTCAAACATGACTTTTGGAATCGTTGGTCAAAGGAATATCTAAATCAGTTGCAAGAAAGACGTAAATGGAAAGGACTAATAAAGACGATATTGCCAGACACCATGGTGATCATCAAGGAAGACAATCTCCCAGTTGCACAATGACCTCTAGGACGCATTGTGAAAGTTTATAAAGGTGATGATGGCTTTGTGAGGGTATGTGATGTAAAAACACAAAATGGACTTTTCAAACGAGCAGTGCATCGATTAGCACCATTATTTCGAGAAGAGCAACAAGGAGAAAGGGAAGAAATTGAAAAAGAGCCCGTTCGCATGGATTCATTGCCTGTGAGTATACCATTACATCGAATTAAAAACAAAGGTCATCTGAACTTGGAAGAAACCCCTGCCAAGCGGTCACGCGGTGTAAGCTCAGGACTATTAGTTACTATTCTTACTCTATTCTTCCTACCGCTGGCTCTGTGTAATAGAATCGACATAACTAACTTCTATAATCAACCTGGAATCTATTTCGAACAAGTGAGCACCGTCAAACTTCTAGCCGCTAACTGGAAAATCATCGTTTATTTCGACCTTGAACCGTATCATCAACAAATTGACATAATAAATAATGGAACATCAACGTTACAAAGACTATGCAATCAGGCTAACAACACAGATTGCACGTTTTTAATGAAGTTCTTCGATCATGTTATTGAAGAAATGAGAGCAGACCTCAATCTTCTGGCAGTCAAAAGGGTGAAAAGAGGAGCAATAGACATCATTGGGAATGTGGCAAATTCTTTGTTCGGAGTTCTTGATTCGAATTACGCTGATCACATGTCAAATACCATTAATGAACTTAAATCAAACGATGCATACCTGCAATATCTGATCAAAAATCAAACATCGCTCATAGATTCTACAATAAACTTAATCAAAAATAACCAAAAGGAAGCACAAGCCAAATTTACCGAGATTGATAATCAAATTAATCAACTATTACACTCCAAAGGGTCAATTGATAGCATTGAAGTCAACCAACACATCCTGTCACTTTCCGTCCAGATGTTTATGATTGTTTCAAACATACAACGTATCCATTCTGCAATAATGGATGTGCTCATTGATAGCCACCACAATAAGCTCAACCCTATTCTACTTACGCCTTTGCAACTTGAAGAAGAAATATTAAAAATCAAAGGACAACTATCAGTACAATTGGAACTACCAATTCATCAAAACAATATACTGGAAGCGTACAAGCTCATCAAAGTGAGTGGAATTGTAGCCAAAAATCATGTCATATTCAGCATCGAACTGCCTCTCACAAATTCTCAAGAATTTCAACTGTTACACCTCGTGCCCATTATAGCTGCAATAAATGATTCACTGTCAGCAATCAACTTATCCACCCAATATCTTGCTATAAGCGCTCATCGTGACCAGTTCATTCCAATGACGCAACATCAAATCGACACCTGCTCTTTATTAAATGAGAACGAATTACTCTGTTCAAACATACAAGCCACGTACCATGTATCAACCCAACCACAAATACACAAATGCGAGATTCATCTAATTAACGAACGAACTGATCCAAGATGCAATTTGAATAGATTGCCTGACACTACTCTATGGAATCAGCTTCATCATCCGAATCATTGGATTTTTGCAACACTAAACACCATTAAACTTAATGCAGTATGCGGTGACGACGTTATTCAGTTTTCACTAGAATTCAGCGGCTTGATGATCCTGGACCCCGATTGCACAGTAAAAAATGAAGAAATTACAATACAAGGTCGACAACAAATCACCACAAAACTATATACATCGATAACCAAATTTCGTCCATTAACAAGCTGGACAAAACAATATGACCACTCCAACAAGTCGAATCCAAACGCATTTGAACCGTCACTCGATGAATGGAACACTATTCAACAGCAACTTAAAGCCATAGAAAACTCATCATTTCCTAGTAATCAAATCACCTACCACCATCATGGACTAGCGATCGGATACGTAGTATTGGCATTGATGCTACTGATACTAATAAAATGTCTATGGCGACAGCGTGGAATTCTCAACCTAAATCAACCTCCAACTCCCATGCCAAGGAACCTTGAATGCAGCACAACGGAGTGCTAATATAACTGTAAAAGAAATAGAAAAGAGTATTTATTATGAATGTATGTAAAATTACACGATCTCACGAATTTCTAATTGCGCAGTTCATTCCTGTATCCTCTTATATATTCCAAAGAATAAAGTAAAGAATCTATATCAGCATTTAAATGTAACATACAGCACGAATTTATAAGTCAGATAAAGTAATAGACAGTACGAAGCTTTGATAACTTGAGCTCTCTTAAAGTGAGGCGGCAGTATGTTAAGAAATAACAAATGTATGTGCGTTTGCATATAAACTTAAACAGCCACTTAAAGGCAAATGCACATCAACATCGTGCATTGCTTTCACATTTAATAAAACAAAAAGAAAACGAAAACCAAAGAAAACACAATTACCAGCACAGGAAATATGACACCAGCATTCGATGAACTCAATTATTGCAACCTTACAAAACGTGCCTTCTTTCTTTTGTTTTCGTTTGATGTATTGCCAAATAATTTTTTGTTTGAATAAGCAAAATGTTAGTATATAAGAAGAATATTTCCAATCAATAAACAAGTCAAAATTCGAACTTCAAAGTGTAATTATTAATCTATATTGATTGGTTAAAGTGCCAAATCAATTTTGAATCGCAATTGGTCATAGTTTAAGTGCTATTGGCCATATCACTTAGTTGTGAAGTATACATAACCCTACGAGGATTTTAAAATTGTAAGTCAGGCAGATAAGAAGGAGATTATTCGAGAATGGATTGCAAAACAAATAAGAAGATTGCATGAAAAGAGCATAAAAACAGATAATAAGCGCTGCAGGGAAGTGAAATACAAGGAGAGGCAGGCTGTTTTTTGTAAAAGTCATTATATTTGTCGCCAAGCTCAAGTGGTCTTTCGACCCAAATGGGGAAAGGCAAATCAATTGAAATAACCAACAAATGTTTCAACTACCAATTTTTTTCAAGATGCCGCTCTGCTGATGTTGCTGCTAGCAGTCCAAATAATGGCGCGGACATTGGACGCTCAATGCACTCGAATGAAGATCGCGTCTCGTGTCCGAGATTGTCCGTAAACAAAAACAAATATATTTTTTCTCCTATTTTGCCCGGGGATCCTTCCTATAAGGGGGGACGGATGTTAGGTGTCGACTTTGGCTAAGTAGGTTCAGAACCCCTGGCGGTGGTGTGCACAGACCATCACGCTGGGAGCGCCTGAAAGTAATTCAATTACATTCCAGCAATCTGGCTGTAACTAGATTCTTCTAACATTTTTACCAAAGCGTGGGAATTCAAAAAATATTTTATTTCCACTTCCAAAGAGTTTTTGCCGAATTTGCATTCCCATAATTCTAAAACTGAAATGCCCTTGTGCATTCTGCACATATAAAATTTCATTAAAAATCAAAATGTAGCAAACAAAAACAAATTGTCTACAAAGATTGCAAACGTTATCTGCAAGACTTTATAAGGTTTTGATTTCAAACAACCGTAAAATTCGGACGCATGGAACGGCAAGGAAAATTCTGCCGACGTTGTATTCCCACGATCAGCACATAGGCTGATCGCTTTTCCAAGTCACGTTGGCCCAATGTATGTGCGCCGTCGCGGCCAGCAAGCCGTCGACGGCTCAGTCGCGTTAGGAAATTGTAAAGGAAAATAAAATTCCTAACGCAGAGGTTGTTGATTTTCGTTCGTGAAGCCGCGAGGGACTGTCGGTTCACTGGTGTTACTTTTGATTAACAAAGGAAGATTGTGCAGTTGGTGTTGAAAGTCAGTCCTCATTAAAGGACTGACTTTGTGTTAAAAGTAGTAATCGAGTGTGCTCGAAATTTAAAGAAAGAAAAGAAAATAAGCCAATAAAAATTAAGGACTGTCAAATTGTGTTGAAAGTCAGTCCTCATTAAAGGACTGACTTTGTGTTAAAAGTTGTAATCGAGTATGCTCGAAATTTAAGGAAAGGAAAAAAAAGTCAGTCCTCATCAAAGGACAAAGGACAAAAAATAAAAGAAGAAAATAAATAAAAAGAAAAGTAACATTAATTCTGGTGCGATTTCATTGAAAAGAAAAGGAAAACACGAAAAACTACAGAAAAAAAAAATAATAATAACGTCACTCCTTCCTACCTTTTTCAACGGAAAAGAAAGAAGGAAGAATATCGTTACAAGCTTTTAGTAGACAGAATTGGTCGGAAGATTGTGGGCCGACTTTTTCCACGCTGGTTTGTTAGGAGAAATATAAGTGCCTAGGTTGTACGTACCTGTGATTCCACTCTGGAATCCGGGAAACGGCACTGGATGCTTCGGCGAAGCGGCGTAGCGGATCAAATGTAAAATTGCGCGGCGCGGTATGGGGAATTAAGGTTTCCGTTGAGAACTCAATACGTTACAAATAAATATGGTCTTTTTGGCTCTTAGTGAATATAGAAAATTATAAAAAGAAACGTTCAACGACTGGTGTTATGTGCGATCAAAAGATAAGCGACCGCTTAAAATCCAAAATTTACCGCACAGTCATGATGCCAGTCGCTATTAAAATAACCGAATTTCTACCAGCAACGAAAGAAGCAGAGAGAAAGGTTTGTGTTATGGAAACAAAGATGCTTCGCTGGATATCCGGACTCACTCGTCTTGATTATGTTCCAAACGTAGACATCCGTAGACGCTATGGAGTTGCGCAAATTATTGGGAAAATGCAAAAAGCAAGGCTACGCTGCTATGGACACGTCTTGAGAGCAAATGAGGAGACTTTGGCAAAGAAAGTCTACGCACTGGAAATCGAAGGTTGCAAAAACGGGGGCGTCCGAAACAGCGCTGGATGGACACAATAAAATAGGACCTAGAGGCTGTAGGACTTACCTCGGATGACGCAACCGACAGAACAAAACAGAACAACTTTTTTTTTGTGTTTTTATTAATGGCTTCAGATTAAGTTTTTATTTATTATTTGATCTATTCTTGGCAATTGATATTGCGCGCACTAGTTGGATGATTTTTTTTGTTTTCGGACGCGCGGTTTTTGTTTTTCTCTCATGTACGACCGGGTTGAGCGTCGAGGTTCGAATACGATCCGCTCAAAGCTATCAGTGGAGCTAGCGCTGTTAAAAAGACGGTTTTTAATAATATCAATACATTTTCCATTTAGTTAACGGTGCGGCTGCATAGGCTCTGTGGCTAGAAAACGGACATACTGCCCACCTTGCGCTACGCAACCGATATTTCCTGCTAACCTTTCTCGACTGCGCAGGAAGTCGAAGACCTCTTGCACCATCCCCTGGACGGGGGCCATGTCGCGGTCGAACGGGATCTGCCAATCCTAGGCGCTAGGTGTGGACACCGAGGTCGTTGGTTGGGGGGCTGGAGACAGCGCGAAGCGGATGTGACGTTCCCGGTGGGGCTTGGGGTTCTCGCTGCTTCTGGGCGGATTTTCCGAATCCAACCCGTTTGTGTGATCTAGTGTCGACGGCTCGAGGGAGCTGATTACGACCGACTGAGGCTTGCTTGGGGTCCTCGGAACTGCAGCGGTGGCCCTCGGCGTTGGGGTGTTGATGGCGAACGGGGCCGCTCAATTGGCGACTGATTTCGGTGTAGTGGCAGGCGTCGTCGATCTGTGGGGTCTCTTTGAGGCGGGCGGTTACGCTCGCCGGAATTGCTTCACTCCTCCGGACGACCATGGCTTGTGCGCGAATAATAGAAACGTCGTCGAGAGCGTCGTCAAGCGGCTAGAGTCGCCCGCGAGTCAGGCTCCTGGGCTTTTAAGGGGCGCCATGGGCCGGACTCAGCGGGCGATAGCGATCCCGGCCGCTGATGGATCAGTGTGTGATGCTATTCTCCAAAAATTTTGCAGCGATCACTTGAATGGCAATCCTTCCTCAGGTGGGTCGGCGAAAAACAAGATAGGCAGCATTTGCCCTGCTGTACGGTCAGTAATCGCTTCCCGATCGTCCATCGGCGGAACCGGCGGCAGGGACTCAATCCATGGGCCTAAGCGCACGCTACGCACGGAGGTCTTCCTCCCATTCCAATAGTCTAAAACGAATAGGAGAGACTGATGCGGGGATGGTCGAGGATATGGCAAACGGGGAAGATGAGGCGGTGTTGCGAAAGGATGAGTAGGGTTAGTCATAATGCTTCTGAAAGTTCAACGGGTAATAGTTTTGTAATTAGCCTTGTGATAATGCCACCCTTCGTCCTGACATGGACAATGCGCACAAAGCCATCGTCTCCAGGATGCACCTGAACGATCCTTCCCTTCTTTCACTCAAAAGGTGGCAGCCGGGTAACTATGATGACGACGAAGTCGCTTAGCTTCCGATTCGTTTCCGGCACTTTCCTTTTGTCTCTCTTATGTAAATCCAAAAGATATTCCATTTTCCAACGTTGATCGAAGCGGTTTAGTATCCTCAGTTTCTCCCATCGCGTAGTGAGTGGAAAATCGGCCTGGGATTCTTCGGGCCATGCTGTGAGAGGAGCTCCTCGCAAAAAATATGCAGGCGTCAGCGCCAATAGGTCTGCTGCATCTTCTGCCATCGGAGTGAGCAGTCAGAAGAGTGCGAGTTCAAGAATTCTTCAAACGAGAACGAGGTGAGGACCAGCCACCTTGACGAAATGGGTCTTGAAGCTTTTGACCACCGCCTCCTAGAGTCCACCAATCTCAGGTGCGTGGGGCGGGATCAATTGCCATTCGAGTCCTTGCAGGACATAGTTTTGTTGAAGGTTCTCAGCAGCGTTTGAAAGAAAGCTGGTGAATTCCGTACCTAAAACATTTTTTGCGCCTTTGAAATTTCGACCGTTGTCGGAGAAAATTTGCCTAGGCAGGACACGCCGCCCGACGATACGATCAAACGCTGCTCGGAACGATGCCGTAGATAGTTGAGAGAATAGCTTTAGATGAACGGCTTTTGTGGCGAAACACACAAAGACACAGACATAGCTCTTCAGATACGGCCCGGTTCGAAAAGCGGAAGTTTTAATGGCCCGGCAAAATCGACGCCTGTATGTGTGAATGGGAATGATAGCGTCGATCGTTCGGCTGGCAGCGCGGCAATCATTTCCGTTTTCAATCGCTGCTAATGGATAGTGCACGCAGACAGCGGGTGATGCAGCTCTTTATTTTTCGTTTCAGTCGAGCGATGTAGAAGGTTTGTCGCTCCATGCGAAACATGAGTTGACCGCCGCCATGCAAGAGTGTTTTGTGAAAGAATTCCAAATACAAGCGGCAAAACGTTGAGGCGGTAGGTATGATGATTGGATACCTTTCGTCTTGCGTGAGATCTGCATGAATCAAACGACCATTGACCCTCAAACGCCCATCTTCGTCGAACATAGGGTTCAGGGGCAGTAATTCACTCTTTGTTCCGATGGGTTTTCTTCGCTCAAATCTCCATATTCGAGGAGATAACGCTATGTCTGCCCAGATAATATTAAACGATCTCTCGCGTTCGTCAACTCGTCTTTTCAAGGTATAAGTGTAGTATGGGTCGGTGATATATCTTTCCGAACTTGCCTATAGAAACGCGCAACAAATCCAATGACCCTCAGAGCTCGATCGTAAGATGAGAATCTTGCGAGGACATACTCAGACTCAGTAGAAACGGTAATCGCGTGCACTTTCCACTGCTCGTTGGGTTTGGTTGGGGGGGTTTTGACTTAAGGCCACTTGACTGGCGATTCCACGAGCCACGGCGGTCCTTGCCACCAAATCGGATTCGCACACAGGTCCTAGCCAACGCTCCTCGGGTCCCCAAGTCAACCGGATTGTCCCGCGATCGAACATGGCGCCATTGAATAATGCCAATATTGGTCAGAATTTGGGAGATTCGGTTAGCGCCGTAAGTCTTCCAGGCAATCGGAGGCCGCTTTAACCATGCCAATACGACTGAAGCATCCGTCCATAAAAACGATTGGTATTCATGATTATGAAGTTGAGCCTTGATTGATTTGAACAGTTTGGAAAAAAGAACTCCAGGCAGAGCTCGAGCCGGGGCAGGCTGACCGTTTTTAATGGAGACACCTTAAATTTTGCGGTAGGTAGATGGGCGTGAACTCCATTTTGGCTTTCGATTCGAAGGTAGAGTGCTTCGTAATGTGCTCATTCCGAAGCATCACAGAACCTGTAGAGTAGAATGGCGACGGTGGGTTCATAGTGGACCCACCTCGGAATATGGATTTGTTTGATGAATGGCAGATCAATTATGAAGGCGTTCAAGCGTTCTAAGGACTTCTTGATACTCGCTGATCCCATTCAGTGCCCTCGAGCCACAAGGGTTGCAAAAGAACCTTGGCGCGGATGATGATCGGAGTCAGCCATCCTGCTGGGTCAAACCGTTTAGAGATGTCGGATAGAATCTGTCGCTTGGTGGTAGAAGTGGAAGCAGATTGACTGTTCAGTAAGTATGAAAAACAGTCGGTGTCAGCATTCCAACGAATTCACTACATTTTCGCATCGCTTGCAGATTTGAACTTCAAAAATTCGGCATCAAGGAGTTGGGAAGGGGCGACGCCCTCCAATAATTGTGCACGATTTGTGGTTATTGTCTTCAAGAAGAACCGCGCGGAGCCGAGTGTGCGGATGAGGTATGTTTTTGCCGCGCAAGACTCCTCCAGGGTATGTCTTCCGGCAAGGACGTCATCGACATAAGTTTCATTCTTCAGAATAAAGGCTGCTTGGAGAGCATCCTGCACAGAATGGTTGGCCAACTGGTGGAGCGTGCAAATCGCCAAAAATTGAGCACAATTGACACCAAACGTAACGGTTTTCAATTCGTAATCCCGGACAGGCGGCGACTCATTCTCTCGAAATAATATACGTTGAAATGCTCGATCGTCTTCGTGCACCTGTATCTGTCACTACGTCTTCCCGATGTCGCCGGTAAGCACGAACGGGCAAAAGGATGACCAAACCCGCTGTCCGACATGAAACACATCGTTCAACGATAGCAGTGACGAGGTGTTCTGTGACGCATTGAAAACGACGCGTACTTTGTTATGGGTACTTTTTGGCTTCATCACTGCATGATAGGGAAGATAAAAAGAAACAAAATTATTTTCGTGTATAATTTCAGAGTTTGGGCATGGCTCCATGTGATCATATTTTGGATATTCAGATAGCACCGAACTATAGGTGTCACGCATTAAAGGTTGCCTGGAAAGACTTCTTTCCAAGCTCATGTATTGCGTTAACGCCCCGAACCGTGGCGAGCTTAAGCGTAAGGCGGATCTTGAAAATTTGACCTGAAATGGTAGACGTACGACATATCTACCTTCGAAATTCCTAACGGTGGTTTGAGCATAAAGTTCTTGACAACAAACGTCCTCTGAAAGAGGCGGAGGAGAATTTGGTACTTCTTCTTGTTCCCACAACAACTTGAGTTGTTTAGAGAGCGACTCGTGGGTGTCTTCAGAGGAGAGCTGCTTCGTTAACGCTTCGGTAGATATGCTGGCGATGAGCCCACTCAAATACCACCCGAAAACTGAATTTTGGGCTATGAGACTTCCTTCGATGTTCATTTTCACTTTTGGTCGCAGAAGGTTTGGCATAATATCGGAGCCGATGAACATTTCGATGCGGCCGGGATTCATAATGTCCGGATTGGCGAGCTCTAGCGGTAACGTGTCTTAAAGATCCAGATTGGAGACCCGTTTCGCTGGAAGTCATTATGTTAGTTTGGGCAGCACCACTGCGTCGATCTGGTCCTCGTACGTGGAATGAGGCGATGCAAGCGTGATGGTGCATTCCTTTTTCGCAACTTGAGTGCATCGGCCGTCTATGCCGGATACGTTGCATACTTGCGTTGTGGTTGAAAGATTCAATTGGAGCTGCTTCCGTTCCGTTATAAATGTCTTTTGAGATCCTTGGTCGAGAGAGGCACGCACTTAAAAGCACTGTTCTCAATGCAGGATCTGTGTGAGCGCGGTAGGCAAAAGAATTTGCGTCTGGCTAGCCGATACGAGCGCATATGCTTGCGAAGTAGAGGATCCGTCGGCGGTTACAAAATTTTAAGTCTTCGGTGGCGCCGAAACCTGCACCGGTTGCTCGTCATAGACGTGCCGTCAGCCTGAAGAGGGGTCGGTGTGGTTGAATATCCTTGACTGTTTTGTGTAGCCGTTGAATTCGGAAAATGAAGAAGCGTATGATACGATTTTTTGCACTTTGCGCAACGGAAGGTACTAGTGCACTTTGCCTTTTGATGACCGGCCGGGAGACAGTTCAGACATCGATGGTGCTGCGAAATAGCTTGGACACGATCGTGGACCGACATCCTGAGAAAGATATCACATTGACGTAGAGGATGGTTGCCACTACAGAGGACGCAGACTCCGTTGGTCCGCTCTTGTGCAAGAAACACATTCGGTGAAGGCACTTCGGGTTTTACCGCGGGCTTGGGAGCCTCCAATACATTAAAGCTGTAAAAACGTTCCAGCACTTCAAAGCTTTTAGTCAGAAAGAAATTCATATGTGGTTACGTTGGCACCTCTCAATGTGACGCCAGTGACTGTTCCCAATGTGCAATCGTTTGCGCCGTAAGACGCCTGGGACAGAAATGAATGAGCAGAACGTCCAAAATATCCACGTTTCCATGACTTTTCAGCATCGTGAGGCAATTGTTGACGGTTGTTTGTTTGCACAAGATTTCTTTTGGCGTTTCATCTTTGATGGCAGGCAAGACGAATAAAGTTTTCAATTGATGATCGATAAAGATGCGTTTGTTCCCATGTCGTGCCCTGAGAGCCTCCCACGCATGCGTTAAGTTGTCGCCACACAGCGAATAGCCTGTAAAGATAGCACCCGCTGCTCACGTCGTCATGCTGCGAAGATGGTATAGCTTTTGCTCCTGTGGCAGCCGAGGGTGGTTGACGTAAACCACGATGAACATGTCTCGAAATGCTGGCCATTCACTATAGCCACCCGAAAAACTTCAGTATCAAACGGTGGTACCCTGATGAAATTGTCTTTTCCATGGACGTCGTTGAGTGGAAGAGTCGCCCGAGTGCTTGCGGAAAAAATTCGAGATATTAATCTCTTGCAAAGCAAACCCTAAAATTGTTAAAATTCCAACAGTTCTTGCAGTACAAAAAAAATCTTGACTCCGAAATATAGACTTCAAATGCACTTTAACCTTTCAGGATTTACTAAGCAATTCAGTACCGTGTCGGGTTCGCTTTATAGCCCATTGATATTCACAGCACAAAACTAAAGGCGTTGTCAATATGCATTTACATGTTAAGAATATTCAATATTCTAGAGTCAGACTCACGAACAAATGTTTTGAGAAAATTAACTAAGTAAAAAAAGACGAAAGAACAAAAGAGACGGTGTTGTTAACTGTTCCGGAACAATATCTTTCATACTTCAATGCTTCTCTTTCTTTCCCATGTATTCAAATGGGATAATTTCGAAACATGTTTCAGAAATCTGACCCTCGCGCCTAGCCTGCAAAATATGTTTTTCACTACCGATATGTATTAACGTGTAAATGCGTACAAATCTTATTTATTATGTTTGTGCCGAAAGTCTAAAAGCTTCCAAAAGGTGCATCTTTGGCTGAAGTTAGGACATGGTGTAGGATGTGGCCAATTTTTTTAAATCGTCATTTACCATGTTTTCACGACCCGCTAGATACGTGCTCACCCGACACACTTAAGTCTATCTGGCTGTTTGCCCACACGGTTTTTACTGGTGGCAAAAAAGACAGAAAGTCTTAACCGTGTCGAGTAAATACGTATCAAGTGGTCATGTAAACAAAGTATGTAATTGATTAAGAGTCACATTAACATTGAGTGAATGAGTGAGTTATTTGTTTTAGTGGAAAAAGCACGTGTACGGCACACCGACACATGACGGGAAATGTATAGCCAAGAGTACATAAACATGCACACGGGTGACTGATCAGTCAGACTGAATGTTTATGTGGCGCATTAATGAGCGACCATGAAATAAATGAAATTTTGGGGAAGAGGTTGGAAATTGTTTCAGAAACCGTTTCGAGCCGGTTTCGGTGTTTCGGTTTTGGTTCGGGAACCGGTTTCCAAAAAAACAAAATATCGGTTTCGGTTTTATTTCGGTTAGGAAAATAAACCGGTTGAAATCGGTTACCGTTACGGTTTCGGTTCCGGTTGCACGCCCTGTTAAAAACTACCTTTTTTGAGTGGCTTACTTGATTTTATATAACTTTTTTAAATATTGCTTCGATCCTCATAATATTTGTTTTATCTAAAACTTAAATATGTGTACAAAATAATCAGTCCCATACAGTAAGATTATTTAAATATTTAGTACCTAAGGTAGCACGAAAGAAAAAGCCTTCATATTACCTTTTGCAGTGATTTATTATAAAACTTTGATGGAGTAAAAAAAAAAATTTCCGCATATGTCGACAAAATTTCTTATTACTTTAGTTAGATGGAAAATGGCTACACAAACTTGCATTATTGTTTTTTATATCCATTGTTCAAAAGGGCTTTTTAACAAATTGCTCAAAATGCGCGTGGTCTATTACAAGACTCTTTAATGCACCGGCACATAAAAAAGTGCCTGTCATAGAAGGGTGACTCTTTGCTTTTTGGGGTGCTGAGCACTAATCTGTAGTCAAATTTTCTCCACAACCCTCAGTTTTTACCCCAGCTCCCCCCAAAACCTACCAAAAGGTTAATTTTAACGATTGCATTAAATTAATAAAAAAAATTAATATCCCAACTCACATTTTTTGTGTGCTGAACAAGAATTTAAATCTCAAACTAAGCTGCGACCGTTTTTTCCTCAACCATCCTCCACGTACCTTATCGACCCTTTTAAAGAGGTGAGATTTCTCCAATATATAAAAAATCAAAATACGTGTCCCATAATACGTTTTTGGAATATGGAGTCGAAATTAAGCTACAACCCTTAATTTTTCCTAAACACTCGTTCTTTGAGATATGCAACAATACTTAAATTTCAAATATAACTTCGATAAAATTTTATAGGTTTCTTCATCTTCAATTCTGTGCAGCTGTGCTATAACTTAGTCAACTTGTTCACTTCATGGATCTGATATAATAAAAGATTTTCATCCCCCCATCGGAATGCTTTTTGAAGATGAATTTTATATCAGAAGTTGATGATGACAGCACCTAACTATCTCTTTCAATTTTGCTTCTTGTTTTGTTTTAAATTTTATTTTTGATTTGTTTACATTTTGTTTGTTATCTTGTTGTTAAATATTTTTTTCCTACATTAAACAGCTTCTAATTTTTAGTTCTAAATTATTTTAATTTGATTTGAGTTCTTCGTAAAAATATTTTTTTTCAACAAAATCTCAATTATATTTTGTTTATTTAATATTTTTTTTTAGCCTATGTACAATATTTAATAATGTTATGACCACAGCAACAAAATTTCGTACGAAAATTGCAATATTGATTGCATTGGAAGTGGGTGGTGAACGTAAATATTTTCTACGAAACTATATAATTTTTTCAGTTTTCTTATTTTGAAGCTTCGCACCAAATTTTATTATCTAAAATATTTTTCATCACATAATATTGCCTTTGTACTTTCAAGAACATTTCAAGTTGTATGGAGGGTGGGTGAGGGGCGCGTCCGATTTAAACGAAACTTTCACGATCTCTTCTTCTTTTTCATTTTTAAACTCTTGCTAAATTTGAACAAATTCTGGTCAAAGCGAAAAAAGTTTTGTGTAATATTTATTTTGGGTTGTTTGGGGTGTGGGTGGTGGGCGGTGTCCAATTTAGATGAAAATTCTCAGATATCTCTGTTTGACCGTAAGTAATGCTCATGTTTAATTTCAAATATTTCTATAGCCCCAAACATGTTTTATTGCGAAAACACCTTTCGGGTTGTATGGGGGGTGGGTGGTGGGCGTGACCGATTTTGAGGAAATTGAACATATTTCTTCATTGGGTCAGAATAATGCCCGGTACTAAATTTCATTATTCTGCGAACATTCCTTCTAGTTTTGTCCCCAACTTGTATGGGATCGTTAAACTGTGCGACGTTGCAACTGACCTCAGCCAACAAATTCAATAGTGGAATTCTTTGCGTTACGGTTGTAAGTATGTCAATATGCGGAACATCAACGGGAGTTCAATCGACACACAAAATCAATGCATTCCTTTTGTCGGAATTCTAATGAAATTCAAAAGACAAAGGCGCAAGGTAAGAAAAGCGTTGTACGTCGCTGAGATGCCCAAAGGGAAACAAACAACAAGCCGATCACCGGCCGAATAATTCTCTTCGTTCTCAAAGAAAGCGAACGAAGAAACCGAAATTTACAATGCAAGTAGCTGGACCACTGTGTTGTTGTTGCTATTTGTCCACTTTGCCTCGACTCAAGGGCAACCAGAGGACAGCCAGGCACGTACGCAATGCGAAATAGCGAAGCGACGGGGAATGGATCTGTCGACACTGTTTATGCGTGACACGCTGTACGTACTGATATAGCAGAATTTATGCTCTTGACCTTGACCAAGCAGGGGATCGAAATACACGAGAGGAGCTCACGAGGTGGACTTTTTGACCTTTTCCGCCCTATATGGTCCACCAGAACCTGACTCCAGGCTCCTGGCAGGATCGCCAATGTCTAATTCAGGAGAGGTGGAACGTACCTGTGCTTCCACTCTGGATTCCGGGAAACGGCACTGGCTGCTTCGGCAAAGCGGCGTGGAGAATTAAATGTAAAATAGAGCGGGGCGGTATAGGGAATTAAGGTTTCGGTTGAGAACTCAATACGTTATAAATTAAAATGGCCTTCGAAAATTAGCTGATGCAGCATCAATATCCAATATTGATAGATCAACAACATTGATCTAACAGGTTGGCTGATATGTCCCCGGTCTAACAAATAGAAACACAAAATTCTTCTTTATTATTCAACATAGTTCCCTTCAAGAGCGATACAACGATTATAACGACCTTCCAATTTTTTGATACCATTTTGGTAGTACTCCTTCGGTTTTGCCTCAAAATAGGCCTCAGTTTCGGCGATCACCTCTTCATTGCAGCCAAATTTTTTCCCTGCGAGCATCCTTTTGAGGTCTGAGAACAAGAAAAAGTCGCTGGGGCCAGATCTGGAGAATACGGTGGGTGGGGAAGCAATTCGAAACCTAATTCATGAATTTTTGCCATCGTTCTCAATGACTTGTGGCACGGTGCGTTGTCTTGGTGGAACAACACTTTTTTCTTCTTCATATGGGGCCGTTTTGCCGCGATTTCGACCTTCAAACGCTCCAATAACGACATATAATAGTCACTGTTGATGGTTTTTCCCTTTCAAGATAATCGATAAAAATTATTCCATGCCCATCCCAAAAAACAGAGGCCATTACTTTGCCAGCGGACTTTTGAGTCTTTCCACGCTTCGGAGATGGTTCACCGATCGCTGTCCACTCAGCCGACTGTCGATTGGACTCAGGAGTGTAGTGATAGAGCCATGTTTCATCCATTGTCACATATCGACGCAAAAACTCGGGTGCATTGCGAGTTAACAGCTTCAAACACCGCTCAGAATCATCAACACGTTGTTGTTTTTGGTCAAATGTGAGCTCGCGCGGCACCCATTTTGCACAGAGCTTTTTCATATCCAAACATTGATGAACGATATGACCAAAACGTTCCTTTGATATCTTTAAGGCATCTGCTATCTCAATCAACTTCATCTTACGGTCATTCGAAATCATTTTGTGAATTTTTTTTATGTTTTCGTCGGTAACCACCTCTTTCGGGCGTCCACTGCGTTCACCGTCCTTCACCACGCTTGAATTTTGCATACCAATCAATTATTGTTGATTTTCCTGGGGCAGAGTCCGGAAACTCATTATCAAGCCAAGTTTTTGCTTCCACTGTATTTTTTCCCTTCAGAAAACAGTATTTTATCAAAACACGAAATTCCTTTTTTTCCATTTTTTTCACAATAACAAAAGTTGCTTCACAAAAGACGCTCTATCTCACAAACTAATTGACTAACAGACGTAAAATTTTGACACGAATCATTTGAAGGTTGCCACTTTATAAAAATAATATGCATTTAATACTACCGACGCCATCTATGTGTCAGACCGGGGACTTATCAGCCAACCTGTTATTTAAGCGAAGCTTCGATCAATGGAAGCGGACTTGCAGTGTAGAATCGAAAGTCTAATCAGATCTTAACTTTGGAGCACCTACTTACGAGCCAGGACGACAAAGTGTGGATCTCAGTGCTAGCTAGTGATAAGGGCAGGCAAGTAAGCCAGAATAGGATTTCTATATTTAAAAAGAAAAAGGACTACAATAAAGTATCATTGAAATGGAAGTCGCTTGCGTTCTTATTTGTAGTATTCACTTAGAATTCCATCCCCAGTACGCAACAGTGTGATCAAATGATAACAAATCATTTCTGCCAATCCAAGCTAACCACTACTGTTAAAAAAAATAGGTTTAACTTCGCTTTCAGGAATTGAAGGGTCTAGGTTTTTGTGGTAGAAAATGGTCACATCCGAACGGACGAGGGTTTAGTAGCAGCAATTAAAAATTTCTCAGTACCAATGCGATGCATCGTTTGAAAGAGTGGGCGGGGTATTATTTCAAGTCAAGGAGGAGAGAAACGTGCGGCCCATAGCAAATATGTCCACCAAACTCTTTAAGGCGCAAAAATTACAGAGTCACGAAGCTTGAATGCTATGTGGCTATCTTAGCAGACAAAGGCTTAGGCTCTTATTTGAAAGACCCAAATTCACAATAATTACAGACCATGCTAGCCTGAAGTGGCCGGAAAGTAAGCGAGATGAAGCCTTAAACTCAAGCGGTATAATTTTTCGAATAAGCAAAGAAAGGGCGCACAAAATATCGATCCCGACACACTTTTCATGCCAAATATCCAGGAAATCAATATAAGCTGTTATCTTGAGGTAGATTTAAACTCAGACCAATTTTAGTCCACTGATTATAACAACCTTATTGCTGAAGTCCTGGAAAATAAAAAAAAATTTCCTGCCTAGTATGTATTTGTGTACACAATTATACCAATATGATGGTGATAAGATCAAGGAAGACCGTTCTTGGAAGTTGTGCAAGGCTTAGCAAAAGATGTTCAAACCGTTCGTAGTAAGCAATGGCGAAACCTGTAAAGAAAATTAGAACAGGAATTTTAAGAAGCGACCACCAGTAGGGGCATACAACTTTCAGGCCCGTTTAGCGGCTCTACATCTAGTTCATGGGTCCATATCCACGCACAATACAGAATTCGTTTGTTTTTGTATGCCTCGACCATTTTACAAAGCTTATGTTTTTGAAGCCCATGCGCAAAGTTGTGAAACCTGATGTAATAAGATACTTATTTAGAAAAGGACATTTGCCATACCGTTGGCGTACCAGAATTCATACACTCTGATAACGGAAAAAATGTAACGTCATGAGCATTTCGAATATTTTTAGAAAAATATGTGGTCAGCCATTCAAGAAGCGCTTTGTACGCACCCCAATCAAATGCCTCTAAACGAGTGAATCGATTGATCTTACAGATCATAAGGTCATTCATTATAATGAACAGAGAACTTGGGCCCAGCATAAGTGCATTCACATGGTGCAACACGATTCATCATACCAGCTCAGTAGGAAGTTACAAATCCTAGCCCTACGAGGATTTTAGAATTGTAAGTCAGGCAGATAAGAAAGAGATTATTCGAGAATGAATTGCAAAAGAAATAAGAAGATTGCATGAAAAGAGCATAAAAACAGATAATAAGCGCTGCAGGGAGGTGAAATACAAGGAGAGTCAGGCTGTTTTTTGTAAAAGTCATTATATGTGTCGCCAAGCTCAAGTGGTCTTTCGACCCAAATGGGGAAAGGCAAATCAATTGAAATAACCAACAAATGTTTCAACTACCAATTTTTTTCAAGAAGCCGCTCTGCTGATGTTGCTGCTAGCAGTCCGAAATATGGCACGGACATTGGACGCTCAATACACTCGAATGAAGACTAAGTTGATTTTGCTTGCCTTAATAGCGCAGCCCGTAGTCGTCTTAATCGATTTTTTTCCTCCTCTTCTTTTTGGTGGGTGTGCCAGTGGTATCCGTGTTAATTTTTCGTCCAAGTTGTCCTTCTTGATATGACTTTTGGCCCGATAATCTTCTAGTGTTATTTGCCTTGGTCCCGCAGTGGGTCTGCTGTTAACGCTTCTTCTAGCGTTGGTTTATTATCCATACATTCCGATCCCCGTATATTCATACGTTGGGGCTTGGGTTTTTTTTATTTAAAAAAAAATTGCCGATTTGATTTTTAAGACGTATCCTCGTATATTCTTTCAGAATATCAGGCAGGATCGCCATGAAATAATTTTATACAGATTATTTGGTGTCTAAAATCTGTTTGACTGTTTATTGAAAATTGAAAGGTATTTATACTCTTTTACAGTTCAATTCTTAAGGCTAAAAATGCTGTTGCAATCATAACTTAATTATTTCATTATTGAGACAATTGAGAAGGGCAAAGTGAAATATAATACAAAATCGGACACTTCAAATTTCTCCCAATATCCAGGCCGTGCATTGTACTTTCTAAATGCACATTTAGCATGATACAAGAAAACAAGATAGCGCCACTTGAGAGAGGAAACACAAATCACAAACTCAAAATCGCGATTCGTTGTTGTTGTTTCCCATGTTAAACCGGCTTTTTACTTTTTGAATAGCATGGGAAACAACAACAATTTCTCGCTCAGTGACATCACAAACTCAATTTTTGGCTCTCAAAGAGAGCCTCAAAATAGCGGTACTGAACTGGCGCTAACCTGTTTTTTTCGTATCATGCACATTTAGCATCTGTCGGCGTTAAGCCTTGAACTCCCATAAAGCATGGAATTAGTACAACAACGTTACGTATATTGTGAGCGCGTGCGGCTTAAACGAAAAGGTTTCTTATTACGCTCTGAAGTGTTTATAAGCGAGTGTGCATGTTTGATTCCTTATTCGTGTTGTTCTGATGTAAGCTTTTGACATGCTTGGATATTGAGTGCATGTTGAGCTACATTTGTTGATGTGCATTAGAACCGTGTTTGTTGGACCTTACAGGCAGGCCCGCTATTTTGGAAGAAAAAGCGAAAGGTGCACATCTTTTCTCCCCCGAAGAGGAAGTGACCACTGTTGTCAGTGTCGACCACTTAACCCGCTGACCCAACGACAGATGTGGTTGGCATGGGAGAACAGAGTTAAAGTTGCCCGTATGTCGCGCACGCCACACTTAAGTCCACTGTCGAACTTCCTGAACATATTCGCAAGAACAAAAATTTCGTATTGTTCTCGTTAGCGGACATTGTTCGAATTGTCTGGCATCTTCTCATTAGAGGTGAAATTGTACCAGTACGAATTGATGCCTCAAGTGTCAAGAGGATCAACATACTACCCCTCATGCCGGGTGCATTTTTTTCTAGCCTAGTGCACTCTTAAATGCGTGAGATACCAACCAAAGCGACTCTTTCCCGCCTGGCCTCGAAGCTGCCTATCGCAGTGGTTAAGGAGCAAGTGCGCCGTTTTAAAAACGAAGCTCGTGCGGAACTCAATGCTTGTGCGACTTCTCAACGTTTAAATAGTCGGCTCGTGAACTTGTACGCTGGATGTCGGACCGTACGCATCGGTGGTGGACTGGCTTTCGGCGGTTTGCCCATCGAAAATGTTATATGAAAGGATCCGGGAGCACTACACAAATCGAGTGCTCGCGGATACTGAATTCTACCGGTCTCGATTGGTGGACATCGTTCTGTGTCTAGAAATCTTCCCATGGTTGATGCGGCCCGGCGTTCGTGCCTTCGACAACCGGACAATAGCAAACCCTAATTACCATATTTTGGTTTATGTTTTCCCTGTGCGCCGTAAGTGAGCGACAATCTTTTCCTTACGCTCGCGCGGAACTCAATGCTTGTGCGCCTCAAACCACTATCGTTTCGGAATTGGTCCGCAGGTGGAAGCTTCTTACCGTATAAATAGTCGGCTTGTTAACTTTCACGCTTGTGCTGCGTGCGAGCTTCGACTGCAACGTGGAGGTCGGGCCGTAGGCATAGGTGGTGGATTGGCCTTCGGTGGTGTCCCCATTGGAAATGGTATATGAAAGGATCTGGGAGTACTACACAAATAAATTTCCGGAAGAGGATAATTTCCTTCATCCTGTGGTTTTGAAATTCATGGTGAGCAAAACGATCCCAATTTCCCTTACTATAAATAAGATTCTGTGAAGGTATACATAAAGCGGATTGAATAAAATCACAATCTTGCACTATATGCAAATAAATGCAGGAAACCACGAAAGTTGATCCAATCTGTTGAAGGCACCTGTTCATAATTTAGTCTTACGCATCGGGTTCTTATTTACAAATACAAAATTTTCTTTTCCTTATTACTTGAAAAAAAGGAATAAAAACGAAACTTTTTCCTATATATCGAATAGTCATATCATAAAATATCTGCTTTATTGGAATAATTCTGGGAACCACGACATATTCCAGACTCGTCTGAAGGTCAACAAAAAAACCAAGATTAACATCCCCGTTCGATTACCAACGGCGCGTCACTTTCATTGTGACGAACTTTTTTCAAAGACGAACAGGCACAGCTTTAATTTGTCCCCAAATTTACAACTCTTAAGAGTGCAGAGATCGAATCGGTTTTCTAAAGCATTTGAAATATCAGCGGTTCTTTCTTTGAAAAAACTAAGGAGCGGGTTGAAGGAACTTCAAAAAAGTTGTTCCAAAAAGGATCGCCTTTGAAAAAAACTTGAACATAAACACCTCTGTTTCGTCCTACCAAAAAAGCTATATTGATCATGAGTCATAAGAATTTTTTGCTGAAAAATAAAAGGCTGGCATTTTATGCTGAGTTAATTATATTATTTTATTTTTTATTGAATTTGCTTTCATCATAAGAAATGTGTCTTATTAATATTCCAATCTTCCTTTGAAACAATAAGTAGCTCACTACAAAACTCTGTGTAACCCCAACAACCACTCTATTTAACACATTACAAGGTAGAAATTTACATCTACTTATGTCAATTTATTAACATACTAACAACAATAGCAAACCTGTTCTTAAATCTTGCAAAACAGGTTCCTTAATGGAAATAATTGTAATGGACACTGCTAGTTTGAGGAATGGCTTGATTAACGGTAGGTGAAGGGACATATGTGGTCGCAGGAATCAGACACTTTGTGCAGTTACGTTTTAGCACTGGACGATGCTTCGACGCATGACAATGCATTGCAAATCTCAATTCTTCCGCCATCTCAGAACATAATGATTGGTTTTCAGTTTGCAAATTTTTTCTGGAATTCCAACAAAACTCGAGTATTGCGACGACTACAGCTAGTGCCAATCCGCAGAGCAAAACAACAAAAACACCACCTGAAAGTCATTACATTATTAAAACATGGTGCACGTCTTATCACAGAACAACCTACCAATATTTTCAACACCCAAAGCGTTTGCCTTTGACTCTTTTGTCTTGTCATCACGATTGCAAACATCTCCTGTATTCTTCCACCATTTGTCATATAGAATCTGTATAATACCTTTTTCTTGGAGTTCGAGAATAGCGAGGGACATGGAATCTCGCCAAGGTGACCCTTTTGGTGTCGCAATGCCATATCCTTTGCTGTCCAGCAAGCCACCGATCTGGGTAAAATTGCAATCCCTCTGCAATGAAAGAGGAAAAAATTTGTTGGTATCTATTTAAATCTTGAACTCCAGTGATGGTAAACATAAATACATTGGTATTGCAAATATAGGAAATTCAAAAAATTTGCAGCTTTTTCATCATAGATCTATCATGGAGGCCAAAAACCTCCCAGAAATATTTTTTTGAAGCGGCAATTTTAAACAAATTAGTGGTATTCAAGCAGATGGGGCAATTGGAGTGGGCAAATTTTGCACTAGCAAATTTTGCACTTTTCCATGAACAACCCTCTGAAGAACGAGTGCAAAATTTCAACGATAACAGCTGTTTGCTTTTAAGACCCATACGGACAGTCAACCCCGTGTGGTCTTTCACATTTATATTACTCAGATATAATTGATATCAAAAAATTAAGATGCAAAAATTTTTTGGAAAAAAATATTTATTTGTAAAAACGATAGTCGTATTATTAAATAGATTCATGGCATTAATTCAATTTCACTCTTTCTTCACTTATTGAACTTTATTAATCATGGTTTTTGTATTTCTTCATACATTCATACTCATTTGACACTGTTGGGTTGTCATAGTACACATTTGCACACAAAATCGGGCAAATGTTGCACATCAAAATCGATGTGCAATAGTTGCCCAGCTGCGGAAACGATTTTCCATACAAACCAATTTGCCCAAATGCCCAAATGCTCAAAGATGCCCACCTGCTTGAATACCAGTATTGAACTCTGATCTTGCAAGATATTTGCAAAAACTAAATTGGGCTATTTGGTATTGATATGATGAGGTAGACTGGCGTGTCCGAAAGAGGCAATCCCAGTTATTGCGCATTGTTGTGATATTTGACATAATTAAGTTGTGACATTCCTCCTTAAATTCAGGCACTTAGACAGTTTTTTGGTCAGCATGTCCCGTGGGACAGAAAACTGTTCAGAGCAAAATCGAATTTAACAGTTGTTTTTTAAATAAACAGTTTTGAGAAATTAGTGCGGGTTGTGTTTAAGTTACCCATCAACTTAAGGCGAAGGAGAATAAATTATACGGACATAAAAATAATCGGTTCTCTTACTTGGATTAATATAGTCGTCTAATTAATATAATTTAAACCTTAAGATCGCCTCAGATTGCAGCACTTGTATCCAGCAATGGTACTAATCAATAGTAAGATTTAAGACGCTTTTTTTTCAAATTCTTATAGTTTTCCTCTTCTAGCGCTGGTATGTGTTCCGGGCTATTCCAAGGCCCAAACAATTAGATGAGATTCTAAATTTTGTTCCGTCTGTTGTACCGTCTGAGGTAGGTTGGTTGAAAAATTTTTAATTTCAAAAAAATAACTTTTAGAAAAGCCCGCCTCAATACATAAATATTACATTTTCCTGCAGATTTGGAAGAAATATCAAATATTATAGATATAAAGAGCCTCCAAAATAGCGAGTTGACTCTCTTAAGGTTTCTTATGTCACGCATTGGTTATTTGCTACCAAGCTGCAACATGCTCGATTGCGAGTTTGGGCGTGTGATTCGACACGTTGGCTTAGTTCGAAAGTGTGCGCAAGAGGAGGAAGTAATTTAAAGAATGCGTGAAAAAGAAAATCATTCATTAAATACGCATGCCCATTCGCCTGAAACTTGAAAGCGTAGCTTAATGGAGGAATGAATTGGGAGTGTGCGCGATTATGGAATTCATTCATAAATTACACCTGACCATTTGAACTTGTCAACGTAGAAAAAAAAAATCTGAAAATATTCGCTTTTCTATTTACTCTCGTAAGAATTGAATGCCTAATGCTATTTTTAGCCTGCTCTTCAACTTTCGAATATTCGTACAGGGAGAAGCCAAAAACTTGAGTGCCCGAAGTTCTTAAAAATTAGAGCATATAAATGCAAGGTGATATTATTGTTGAGGTTCCACTCTATATTTTGATAATCCTAATAGAAATTTGAGATTTTTCTTCCTCTTGGTGATTCAATAGCGTCGAGACGTGTGCTTCATTCCGTTTTTTATAACTGATTAATTTTTATTTGAATTGAAATAAAATGGAAAACAAAGGAAAAATTTGATAAATTAATTTTAGGAGGTTGTGCCGGCAAAAATACGGAACAAATCCGAATGTTTCAATTTCCTGACCCCGACGTGGATGCCTGGTGTGAAATCATTGAAGTGGACCCGAACGTCCTTATTTCATTTACCGAGTTTGCTCGGGACACTTTAAACCGGAATACATGGGATCGAGGAAACTAATAATTGGTGTCAGGCCCTCTTTTGTGCTGGGTATGTATTCAAAAATTACTTGATATATTATATGTAAGTCCAACTGCTTCGCTTTTCGTGTGTGCTTGGAATGTTAACATATTTAATCTGTGCTGCATTTTGAATCCGTTTTAAATCGGCTATTGCGTGCATGCAACAATATTTATGGAAATTCGTTGTTGTGGTTTAAAATTTTTCAAAAAATTGTCGTAAGCATTTGCTATATTTTTATAAAAAACTATAAATAAAAAACCCAATTTAAAAAAATTTCTTTTATGTTGGAAAATAAAGCAATTATTTTTCTTGTCAGAATAATCATTGGTTAAGAAAATACCTATTTTAAAAAAATTTTCTTACATTTTTCGTGAAGCTCTTGATATGATTTTTTTTTTAAGTGCCTCCTACGATACTTTCGTTGACTGGAAACAAAGAGTGACTTCAAGTTGATTACAGAAGAGCTGCTACTTTAGATGTGTAGTAAAGATGAGACAACGTTTTGTTGTTTTCTGTGTATGTACGCTTCGTGTTTTATGTCAATTCAAAGCCAGTATGTGCATCTTAAATTTACAGATAAATTTTGACCTTTATGTAAAACCAATATGTTGCAATCGATGCCCTCAGCAATACCGCCAAAAAAGCAGATGAAATGCTGCATGCCAAGATGTAATAGCTCCTCGCCGCCAACAAAGATGTTCAGCGTCCCTTTCGATTCAACACGTTCACGAGTGAGGCCAAAAAATTGTGGTTTGGAAACAAGCTCCGAAGGTGGAGTAGAGAGGTATTTGTGTGAAAACCATATCGATCGAACATTGATAGAAAATGGCAAGCTTTTTGCAATTGCTGTACCCATTTTGTGTAAGTCATTTCGAAATTTGCTCTCTGTTAATCAGATTTATGATGAGCCAGAGATGCGAGACTCGTGCTTCAATTGCTTGACCCAAGATAAGAATAAATAAAGACTGTCCCAGAAATAACTGTCCTTTTGTTTTTTTTTTTATTGCCAAAAACCAATGATATTTTTTTAAAAATTCTTTCAGTTCATTATTAAGTGAACATTACAAAATAAATAAAAATTTAAACTACACTGAAAAAATATACTTAAAAAAAATCATACACTTTTTGATTAAGGTCCTCCATTAGGTTTTTTACCGATCTTTCGTTCACCTTAGTGAATGCCCGACGACATTCATGTCGAAATATTTCGATGTTATTCGCAGTTTGTTTGGTCTTCCAAAGGTTTCTTTTCATTAAAGCCGAATATTTTTCGATTGGACGAAGTTCGGGGCAATTCAGAGGATTTGCTTGTCTTGGTACCACAGTAACATTATTGGCGTGGTACCAATCCATCGTTCTCTGGGCGTAGTGAGATGTTGCTAGGTCAGGCCAAAATAGTACTGAACCTAGGCGTTGACATATAAAAGGCAGCAAACGCCGGTCCAGACACTCTCTGATGTAAATTTCGGTGTTGATTGTGCGATGTATTTCTTTAGAAATTTGGTATGTTTTTCTGTGGTTAATTTAGAGGATGCCCCACTCCCTCTAACCGCAGTATAATATGCGTGTCCAGGTAACTGCTTGAAATCCGCTTTGCTATACATTTAATCGTCCATGATCACGCAATCAAATTTGGGCAGGTAATCGCGATACAGTTTTCGAGCCCTCTGTTAGGTGTCGACTTTGGCTAAGTAGGTTGAGAACCCCTGGCGGCGGTGGCCACAGACCACCACGCTGGGAGCGCCTGAAAGTAATTTCATTACATTCCAGCAATCTGGCTGCAACTAGATTCTTCTAACATTTTTACCAAAGCGTGAGAATTCAAAAAATATTTTATTTCCACTTCCAAAGAGTTTTTGCCGAATTTGCATTCCCATAAATCTAAAGCTTAAATGCACTTGTGCATTCTGCACATATAACAATTCATTAAAAATCAAAATGTAGCAAACAAAAGCAAATTGTCTAAAAAGATTGCAAACGTTATCTGCAAGACTTTATAAGGTTTTGATTTCAAACAACCGTAAAATTTCGGACGCATGGAACGGCAAGGAAAATTCTGCCGACGTTGCATTCCCACGATCAGCACATAGGCTGATCGCCTTTTAAGTCACGTTGTCTCAACGTATGTGCGCCGTCGCGGCCACCAAGCCGTCGACGGCTAAGTAGCGTTAGGAAGTCGAAGAGGAAAATAAAATTCCTAATGCACGGAGTCGATTGGGAATTTTGAAGCCGGGAAGACGGCCGGCTCAGAGTCGATTGGAAGATAGGAAGCCGTGAAGACGGCCGGTTCGTTAAACATAATTGAGTTTTTTGGAAAGTTAAAAAAAAAAAAGAATTATTTAAAGTTCGTTTAACATAATTGATTTCTTTTGGAAAGTTAAAAAAAAGAATTGTTTAAAGTGCGTTTAACATAATTGATTTTTTTGGAAAGTAAAAAAAAAAAAGAATTATTTAAAGTTCGTTTAACATAATTGTTTTTTTTGGAAAGTGAAAAAAAAAAAAAGAATTATTTAAAGTGCGTTTAACATAATTGATTTTTTTGGAAAGTAAAAAAAAAAGAATTATTTAAAGTTCGTTTAACATAATTGATTTTTTTGGAAAGTTAAAAAAAAAAAAGAATTATTTAAAGTTCGTTTAACATAATTGAATTTTTTGGAAAGTTAAAAAAAAAGAATTATTTAAAGTTCGTTTGACATAATTGATGTTTCTGGAAAGTTAAAAAAAAAAAAAATATTAAAGAAACCTCTATTCAAAAATCAAAAGTTTATAATACATGTTGTGAGCTGTAACTCGTTTTAATTGACGATCGTCCGTAAGAGTCAAACAAATCTTCTTGATTGTGAAAAAAAAAAAAAAGAAAGTAACAAAAAAAAAAGAGAAATAAATAAACATAGTGAACTAAAATTTAATTCTGGTGCGTTTTTTTTTTTTTGAAAAGAGAAAGAAAAAAAAGAAATATTGTAACAACGACACCCCCTTTTTTCCCCTTTTTCCCCTTTTTCAAACAAAAAAAAGAAGGAAACAATAACGTTACACTCCTTCTTCCCCTTTTCCAAACGAAAAAGGAAGAAGAATAAAAAACGTTACACTGGCGCAGCCGCATTTGTCGAACTTCGTTTCCAAGGAAATAAAAATGGTGAGTCAAAGTAATCTCTCCAATTTCATAATTATGTTGATTTTAATTTTGTTTTTTATATATATCGTGAAATCAAAAAATTAAAGACGAGCAATTATATATTTTTTGGTTTAAATTGGTGTTGTGGAAACGATTTCCTTTTCTGGTTTCAAAATTAAAAAGAACAATTAAGAAAAAACAAGAAACAAATTTTTTGTTTAAGTGCATCGGTTAAATCTATTTATGTTTAAAAATTGTCAGTTTTCATTCGTATGATCGAATTGTTGAATTTGGCTATGTAGTAACCTCGATCGTTAAATCGTGGCTCTATGTAAGAATTCAACAAAGAAATCATGTGCGATCTGCTCAAGCAAACATAAATATATAATTTTTTCCCATATTTTTCTGAATTTTGTCTGAACAAAAACGATCGTGTGTGTAAGCTAGCGGCGCAGCGTTCTCTTTCGGCTGCCGCTCACTTTTTAGTTTCCCCTTGCCTGAAAAAGACAAATAAAGCATACACATAGCAAGGGTTCGTAAGACTACGCTGCGATCGTTTGAGTAAAATAAAGAAAGAAAACGATCGTTGCAGCTCTGCAAATGTTGTTTGTGCTGTCGTGTGTTTTTTCAGATGCGGTATAAATTTATTTTACGTTTTCGGATTTATAACAGGAAATAAATTAATGTATGTCTTGAAGTGCTAAGTATAAGAGGAGAGGAGGTGAGAAATTATTATTTCAATGGTTTTCCGATTTTAATGAAATCAAGTAAAAAAAAAAAAAAGGGAAAATATAAGTATATATAAATTTCACATCAAGTTTTAGAGCAATTGGACGAAAAATTTTAATTTCTCTATTCTTCTTCTCTCAGTGCAAATTATGTGTGATATTGCTATAAAGTTGAATCTGTCTTGATGATACGTATGATTGTCGGGGTATTTTTTTTGGGAGAAAAAATTTTTTTTGCAAGCGGGAATAAAACATAAAAAAAAAAATAAAATTATATATATATGTATATAATTTGTTGTCAGAAAATATTTTTATGGTTCTACTGGCTGTCTATCTACCATTAGACAGTTCATCGTTCGTTAATATTCGCGGCCGGGTACAACATTTTAATTTTGTTTTCTTATCGAGTGACCCCACGTTCGGGAAAAAGAAAAAAAAAAGCATTGGGTGGTGCGATTCAATAACCGTTTCTTTGAACTCGTTTGATTATTCTATTTTAAATTCACCTTTATGAATAAAACACAATCAAATGGATTTTTTCTCTTACCGTAAAGTCTGACTTAATGGAAAAGGAAGTAGGAGAATTAAAGCAGAATTTAAGGCAATCGGAAAATAGAGCAATAACTATTTTAGCGGAAGTGTGGGACCTCACTAAACAAATAAATCCCAGTAGAGAGGCAGTTACCTTATTAGAAGACAATTTAGCTGTCAAGCGTTATACCCGTTTGGAAGAAGCTTTATTTCTCTTAGAAAACGCCAAACACTGCGTTGGTTCAAATACAGAAAAGAATAAGGAGAAAATTAGTCAGTTGACAGAAACAGTCGCCCTTTTAGAAAAGAAATGCTTAGAATTGAGTAAAAGAATAAAAGCAAGCGCAGCGCTCATTGAGGAGTCTAAAGCAAATAACGAGATTCTCAGAGAAGCATTAAGTAGCGCTGTAGGAGGACAAGTAGCTGAGGAATTGGAACGAAGTAAGGCAGCAGCGAGAGAACAGAAGAAGGAAACCGAATACCTCAAGGTAGAAGTTAGAAATTTACGAGAAAGTTTAAAGAATCTCTGTCGCACTTCGCCCTCTCCTTCCCGTACTCCCACCCCAATAACACCTGAGCAACCAGAACAATCCGGTCAGCGTAATAAGGTTAGAAATTGTATTCCACACCAAGGACTTAAGGATATAATTCAAGAAGCGGGTATTCCAACTATAACAATTACAATGGCCAACCCTACAAATATTAGTGAAGTAATGAAAAATATTAACAGATTAGTACCATATTTCGCGGCCACCAATGGCCCGGAACTTAGAGCAGATGTTCATAGATTTATCGCCAGTTGCGAATTAGCGAAATTAACAATTAATGAGCACGACACACAGAATGCAATAAAGTGCATTAAACAAAGATTAGCGGGCCATGCTTTCGAGTCATTGTCAAACAAAGTTTTTAGCAATATTGACGAACTGTGCGAGTTCGTCAAACAAATTTTTCTAATGAAGAGAACGCTCGAAGATATAAGAGCAGAAATGATAACGAGTAAACAAAAAGCAGGAGAATTTATTTGCCTTTTTGGGGGTAGGGTTGAGGCCTTATTGAATGAAGCAGAAAGTATTATTAGCGATAAATGGAGTGAACAGGAGTCACTTTCCGCGTTAGACGAATATAAAAATTTAGCATCTTAACGGTTTATAATGGGTTTAAGAGAGCCCTCAATCAAACATCGCTTCGTAGGATGCCAAAACAAACTCATTCGCGACCTCGTAAAAATAGGTGAGGAAGCCGAGGAGTTGTTTGGCGATACCCACTTGCACATAAATACAGTGGACTCGGCTGGTCAAAATGCCACGAGACCACCAAGCACACCTAAGTGTTCTTTCTGCCAGCGGGAGGGTCACTCGACTGAATCGTGTTTTCGTGCGAGAGGAAACAATCAGAGTAGTCGGAACGGCCAAGAAATGACCCGACGGACGCAAACTAACTGTACTTACTGCTTACGACGCGGTCATGTTTACAACAATTGTTTCGAGCGGCTCGGAAAACTTTTCTGTCAGGTATGTCTAATGAAAGGCCATGAAACTAATCCATTCTGCCAACAATCCGCACTAACGGATGGGCGAAATTTTTCCAGACGAAATCCTTTCCCGGGGCCTACAACATCAAACTCGCAAGCGTTAAACCAACAATCGACTCCAGCAAACTCCTAAACGAACAATCGAAGTAGCACAACTCCACAAACACAAGAACGAAATCCCAACAGTCCAGTGCAGTGCTACAGATGTAAAGAATTTGGTCACATTGCCCGGAACTGCACCAAGCAACTACAGGATCAGGGAAACTTATTGCGGCCCAGTCTCGGCCAATAGACTGAAATGCCGAAAATAATTGTAATAAACGGCCGAACCAGTTGTTGGAAGCCCAGCAACCGAAAGTAACGACACCAGACCCATTGGAAGAAAAACCCGCAATCGAAAAAGTCCCTAGCTCCAATTCAAAGACGTTACGCAGTCAAAAGTCAACGGATTATACTCCTTTAAAGGTCAAAAAACCTGTAAAAAAAAGTGAAATTCAATGACACAATAACAACATTTGTGTATGCCTTAGAAAAGGACCCTGAGCTGAGGGGCATCAGCGATACAAAAACTAGAAATTTCATCTCAAAAGTAAAAAATTGTTTTTCGATTTTCAATTTTGTATTGTATATGTTATATTTCAATTGATTTTAATAAATTCTATGAACTTTGTTGTGTCCAAAATGAATGAGTTAAAACAAAATTTTTTGATTTTCAGGGGTAAGAAAGAAACCTCAATATTCGACTGCGAGTGTTCAAAAAACGCACAGTTCAGTTGGGGGAGATAACTTCGAAAATTTACCTTCAAATCAGGACACAATGAGGATGTAGCTAACAGTTTAAATTTGAGACACGAGCTTCCGGTAGAAGATGCTTTTATAGAAATACCGTGCCAACAAACGTATAGGAGAAAAGCCACATTGTTAATTGATTCTGGTGCGGATACCAGTTTGACTAGAAGAGAATCGTTAGCAGATGATGTAGACATTGATTTTAAAAAGGTTAAGCGTTTAGTAGGAGCTTTCGGAGGAGACTCCAGCACTATAGGTGAAGTGAAAATAGAACACGATCATATTCCGTCATTGAAGTTTAATATGCAAGTAGTCCCTTATGGTACAAATTTGCCAGCGGATGGTCTCCTTTCACTCTGGAATAAGACCATAACGGATACGATAAGAAAAAATATCACTTTTGTTGAAAAGGGAGCACAGGTAGCTGCCCTACCGTTAATTTTGAAGAATTCACGTGGCTAGAAAAATCACAATTCAACCGAGATCGATAAGAATAATTGCAGTTAGTACAGGGTTACTAGCGAATGATTTAGTGGTGCACAAAAGCGAAGTGGCACCAAACGTTTATATTTGAGAAAGTATTACAAAACCCCAGAATGGATTGGGATATGTATCAGTTTTGAATGCCTAAGAGGATCAGGCTAAATTAGCGATGAAAACCGAACTACAGTATAGTCTTTTAGACGACTATGCGATGTTACGCGAGAATTTTTCTAAGTATGGAGATAAAAATTATAAATCAACCGTATCTTGTTTGAATATTAATACGTGTGCATCCGACTCCAGTGGAGAACGATTTCCGCTTTTAGTCAATACCCTGTCACTGGATGTTAACCTAAATGACGAAGAGCGAACGTCGCTATTGAAAATATGTGAAGATTTTCAGGACGTTTTCCATCTAAAAGGGGATTATCTAAGTTACACTACTACTTTACGTCATGAAATTCCCACAGAACCTGGCCATCCACCAGTAAACATTAGACAGTATCGCCTGCCCGAAGCGCATAAAGAAGAGATAAATAGGCAAGTCGAGGAAATGCTCGAACAAGAGATTATAACCCCTAGTATTTCGCCATAGAATTCTCCCATTATTTTGGTGCCAAAGAAAAGTGGGCCAAATGGAGAAAAGAAATGGAGGCTAGTGGTAGACTTTCGCAAATTGAATGAGCAAACGATTTAGCAAGTTTTTCCAATTCCTAGGATTGACGAGATACTCGACCAGCTAGGGTGTAGTCGTTATTTTACCACGCTAGACTTAGCTAGCGGATACCATCAAGTATTGGTAGATGAGGATGACCGAAAGAAGACAGCCTTCAGCACAGGTCAGGGACATTATGAATTTTTACGAATGCCGTTTGGCCTAACAGGGGCACCGGCAACATTCCAACGAAAAATGAATCATATTCTTACAGGGAATATATTGTTTTGTTTACTTAGATGATATTGTAGTCTACGGCAGAAATTTAAAGGAGCACGAAATACGTTTGCGAAAGGTTCTACAGGCTCTAAGAGACAACAACCTAAAAATACAAACAGAAAGGTGTCAGTTTTTAAGAAAAAAGGTGGTTTATTTGGGTCATCGCTGTTCTGAGCAAGGTGTTTTGCCATATCCAAGTAAGGTAGAGTGTGTGAAGCGTTTCCCAGCACCCAGGAATAAAAAACAACTACAATCTTTCCTGGGTTTGGTGAACTACTATAGGAAATTTATTCCCAATGCAGCCCGAATATTGCCGCCTCTTACTAATTTGTTAAAAAAGGATGTCGAGTACGAGTGGTCTGAGTCTTGTCAAAGCGCAATAGTAGCCTTAAAAACCGCTATTACCAGTCCGCCGATTTTAAGATATGCGGATTTTTCTCAACCCTTCTTGCTGACTACAGATGCCAGCAATGAGGCTTTGGGAGCAATTCTATCACAAGGAGTTCTGGGAGAAGATCTACCGTTTTATTTTGCAAGTAGAGCGTTGAGTCAGACGGAACAAAGATACTCAACAATAGAGAAGGAGTTCTTGGCTATAGTGTGGGCCACAAAAAATTTTAGATCATATTTACTAGGACTTCATTTCACTATTTACACTGACCATAAGCCGTTGAGAGTAATAGCGAATTTAAAAGACCAAACGTCTATGTTGGCTAGATTTCGACACAAGTTGTCAGAGTTCGACTTTGAAATTTGTTATAAGCCGGGGAAAACAAATCAGAATGCGGACGCACTAAGTAGATTGCCCTACGAAGATACCAACATAGCCGTAGTGACAAGATCTCAGGCCAGGCAAAAGACAGACCCGTCAGATAGTTCAGGGGTAGTCGAGGAAATTTTTTTAAGAAATAACGAAGAAGGGGATATGTTAGAAAACCCTGATTTGGGAAAGGAAGACTCTGCCGTTTTCGTGACAGACCACAGGGATATAAAAAATGTACTAAAACAATTTCATGATAGTCCGATGGGTGGGCATAAAGGGGCCCTAAAAACATATTTCCGTATTCGCCGCCAATTTAAGTGGAGCGGCATGCAACTCCAAATAAGAGAATATGTCAAGTCATGTACCAACTGTCAGCAGAATAAGGCTAGCAAAGCAACAAAAATGCCCATGGTTATAACCGATACGGCTCATAGACCATTCGACAAATTGTTAATGGACATGGTGGGTCCTCTACCTACCACCGCATCAGGCATCTAAATATTTTATTTATGCGGCCATGCCGGATGCAGAGGCTGGCACGGTAGCAAAAATTTTTTTTAAAGAGGTCATTTCGAAATTTGGTATACCACGACTTCTGGTGACCGATAACAGCACGAACTTTACTTCCAAACTATTTTCAGATATTTGCAAGCTACTGGGAGTGAAAAGACTTACAACTAGTCCATATCACCCTCAGTCAAACGGGGCACTGGAAAGATGTCACCGGCCTTTGGCCGAACATCTTCGTATTGTAGTAAATGAAGATGGTACGAACTGGGACGAATGGCTATGCCATTCTATGCACGTTCATAATAATTCGGTCCACACCGCAACCAAACATACGCCCACTAAGGTGCTTTTTGGTTTCGAGGTCGACTTGCCAGTAAATTTGAAGAAAAAACCCATACCTCTCTATAACCCGGACGACTACAGCAAAATTCTGAAATACCAAACTCAAAGAACGTATGAATTGGTACGTAAGAACCAAGAAAAATCAAAAGAAAATTCGAAGAAATATTATGATACCACAATAAATTTTCAATCATTTAAAAGCGGTGAAAAGGTTTGGCTAAAAAATCAGAATCGCAAAAACAAATTTTCATCACCCTGGGCGGGCCCTTATACAGCAGTGTCCGCTATTGGTCCGGTGAATACCAAGCTTTTGATAAAGGGAAAAGAAAACACGTACCACAACAACCTTTTGAAACTATATCACAAGTAACAACGAAAACAATTTTATATTTTTTTTCTTTTCATTTATATTCGTTTTCAAAGAATTTAGTTTTAAAAAAAAAATATCTATGAACATAGCTTGCGTACAGTATAGTACTCCAAATGCGACAAACGTTGTCCTTTAAATTTTTTTAATGCGGGTTCCTTGTGTTTAATCGTACATCATTTTGTTACTCTGTCTATAAATTTTTCTATTTTGAAAATTTGATGCGAAGATTTTTCCTACTCTTCGATGATACAGTTTTCATTTTCGGCTTATTTAAAAAAAAAAAAAATATATATATGTATATACTTACTTTTAATTGAATGTACTATCAAAATATTCAGTTATCGGTAAGTTATATAAGTATGTCGGAATAGCCAAAGTTTTTTTAATACTTTTGAAAAAAAAAAAAAAATTTTTTTTGACAGGCAACTAATGCTGTCACAAAAAAAAAATTTTTTTTTTCTGATTTAAAAAACAAAAATTTAATATTTAAAAAAAAATTTTCCAAAAATCAAATTTTTTCATCTGCAGTTTTGGACAAGTATATCTCCTAACATGGCGATATTACCATACACTATTAATAAGCTTTTGAATAAATAAAAAAGTTAAACAATAAAAATTTGAAAACAGAAGTCCAATTTTTGGAACGATTTGATAATGAAAGATTTTCTGCTAACTTTCAATACTAAACTCAGTACTTAAGCTTAAACCCATATGAACTTAAACAAAAAAAAAATATTAATAATAATTTCAATGATACATCATTTGGATTTTACTTAAATTTACTCAAAATAAAACTTTTGTCTATTTCACAAAGGTTTAAGTAACTCTCGAAGTCAGCAGAATCGCCTAAAATTTTTAACTGACCTCCTTTTTCGCTTCTAATAATAAATACCAACAAACATATATGTTAGTGTAACTATACTAGTTTGCTAGAAATAAGTTTACGCATCAACCGGAAATTACCAGCGGCGACTTTCCAGGAACTCCACTACATTACTTCAAGGCACAAAATTTCATCTTTATATGACGTTTCCAACTCCATTAAAGCTAAATGCAAAATACGAGAGTTCATCTTTTCATTTCAATTGGGAAACTTATTGGCCAGATAAAGCAAAAACAAACCGGTACCATTATCCAAGGCACATTACATCATATTTAAAACTCTTGTACAACCACCGTTCTAAAAACAATTTTGTTATAAACGGCACAAAAGGCGAAACAAGTGACGGCCAGTAATCTCAAATCAATGGATTGTCAACATTGGTCTTTATTCTACAGTTCGCAGTTTGCAGCGTCCCGTTTCATCAATAACTTCCAAAATATCAACGTTTCAAAATATATATATCATTTTGTGGCAAGATCATACCGCCTCCTTGCGAAGCGGAGCGCTCATAAAACGATTGTCAGCAATATCGAACTAAAAATCTTAAAACACTCTGCTCTAAGCATTCATTATCATTGAACATCTAAGCATTCATTATAATTGAAAAAGGCTCATGATTTTCTTTATATAAAGAAATTTTCATTGATGCTAACTTGCCTACGAATGCAATATCAATGTAATATCCACTCCTTTGATGTCATCAAGGTCACTGGAAAAAATTTTTCACATGAAATATTGCGATCACAGGATGTTTTGGTGAAAGTTTTACATCTACAAGTCGATGCAATGGTTCGAGGCAACAATTTAAGCTCAGGGAGCAGGAAGCGCTTCGCAAAGAAAAAGCTCGCGAGCACACCCCGAAAACCTAAGCACGCCACTAACTCCAAACGTATCTCTGCGGGAGGATAAACCTTGCGCAATGCTGAGAGATGCGAGGAGAAAGCAAAGCTTCTATAAGGGGGCAGGGGCTGGAGCATGGATTCCCAAAAAATGCAACAACCTCACAAAAGTTCGAATCACCCTACATTGTTCGAATCACCGACCCAGGAGCAGAGCGTCTCACCACGATTTTTCATAAGTTTCCAACTCCACAAATATTAACACGTGTTCGAAACACAGGAAATTTTTCAAATCAAGGACCAGTTGCGTGGGAAAGGAAATAGTTGCAGCCGGACCGATCATGAGATTCAAATAAATTGGTCATGACAGCAGTTGATAAGGAAAACCGTGCGCTATCGTTCAGAAGTCCTCATAGAAACGAAAGCCGGTTTCGGCACAGTTATTCTTTATGTTTATATCTGGATTTCTACTGGCCAATAAATGACATAGTTTTCCTCATCTGCGGCGCGACAATAATCGCAGACAGTGAGAGTCATCAGTGCCCATCACTCCCGAACGATTTTGTAATCGGGGACAACATGAATCATCAGTGTCGATCAACCCATGAACTATGAAGGTTTCGCGAACAGCAGCCAATATGAATTATTACAAGGAAGGAAGCAATAAGAATAACATTGTTAGTCTTTCTTATAATCACACGCTTTTTCTGGATGTAGTAGTATTCTCTAAAGCTAATTGTATGTATCTCTATTTGCTTCGAAATAGTTAAAAAAAAAAAGAACAAGCTTTTTGCTATTTTTAATAAAATTCGCAATACCTTAATTCATTAAACAGAAACAATCTAGCTTTTGCATTCCTGTTATTTATTAGAAAAAAAAAAAAAAAAAAAAGGTGCATATAAAAGTTCGTGCATATTTTCCTTAAATTTATCCAATTTCAATTGTTTGATTTGTTTATGCGTCATGCAAGGTAGTAAAGAAGTGACAAGGGAGAAGAAATTGAATTAACTTAAAGTTAAAGTTTTTTTTTCGCATTTTAGCCTAATACGGTTTCCAGACGTACAACGAAATCTCGGGATTTCAGAACAAAATTGAAATCGCCTGGATTTCAAATGTCAAATTTGTTCGAAAATTTTCTGAAATCTCGAGATTGCGTTGTACGTCTGGAAAGCATGTAAGATATTCTAATTAAGTACGCTAAGTTTTTCAACCTAGCATAAGAAAATTTACAGTAAAATCTTAAAACTCAAAAGAAAACCAGAACCGAACGTCACAAAATTCGAATGTAGGGATCGCGTCTCGTGTCTGAAATTGTCCGTAAACAAAAACAAATATAGTTTTTCTCCTATTTTGCCCGGGGATCCTTCCTATAAGGGGGGAGGGATGTTAGGTGTCGACTTTGGCTAAGTAGGTTGAGAACCCCTGGCGGTGGTGGCCACAGACCACCACGCTGGGAGCGCCTTAAAGTAATTCCATTACATTCCACCAATCTGGCTGCAACTAGATTCTTCTAACATTTTTACCAAAGCGTGAGAATTCAAAAAATATTTTATTTCCACTTCCAAAGAGTTTTTGCCGAATTTGCATTCCCATAAATCTAAAGCTGAAATGCACTTGTGCATTCTGCACATATAACAATTCATTAAAAATCAAAATGTAGCAAACAAAAGCAAATTGTCTAAAAAGATTGCAAACGTTATCTGCAAGACTTTATAAGGTTTTGATTTCAAACAACCGTAAAATTTCGGACGTATGGAACGGCAAGAAAAATTCTGCCGACGTTGCATTCCCACGATCAGCACATAGGCTGATCGCCTTTCAAGTCACGTTGTCTCAACGTATGTGCGCCGTCGCGGCCACCAAGCCGTCGACGGCTAAGTAGCGTTAGGAAGTCGAAGAGGAAAATAAAATTCTTAATGCACGGAGTCGATTGGGAATTTTGAAGCCGGGAAGACGGCCGGCTCAGAGTCGATTGGAAGATAGGAAGCCGTGAAGACGGCCGGTTCGTTTAACATAATTGAGTTTTTTGGAAAGTTAAAAAAAAAAAGAATAATTTAAAGTTCGTTTAACATAATTGATTTCTTTTGGAAAGTTAAAAAAAAGAATTATTTAAAGTGCGTTTAACATAATTAATTTTTTTGGAAAGTAAAAAAAAAAAAAAGATTTATTTAAAGTTCGTTTAACATGATTGATTTTTTTTTGGAAAGTTAAAAAAAAAAAAAGAATTATTTAAAGTTCGTTTAACATAATTGAATTTTTTGGAAAGTTAAAAAAAAAAGAATTATTTTAAGTTCGTTTGACATAATTGATGTTTCTGGAAAGTTAAAAAAAAAAAATATTAAAGAAACCTCTATCCAAAAATCAAAAGTTTATAATACATGTTGTGAGCTGTAACTCGTTTTAATTGACGATCGTCCGTAAGAGTCAAACAAATCTTCTTGATTGTGAAAAAAAAAAGAAAGTAACAAAAAAAAAAAGAGAAATAAATAAACATAGTGAACTAAAATTTAATTCTGGTGCGTTTTTGTTTTGAAAAGAGAAAGAAAAAAAAGAAATATTGTAACAACGACACCCCCTTTTTTCCCCTTTTTCCCCTTTTTCAAACAAAAAAAAGAAGGAAACAATAACGTTACACTCCTTCTTCCCCTTTTCCAAACGAAAAAGGAAGAAGAATAAAAAACGTTACACCTCCTCTTGGCTTCGGCGTCCTTTTCTTCTGACCTATCAGGTACTTTTTGTACTTTAGAGCTCCTTAGGTTGTAAAATTTTTTTATCCGTTGAACACTTGACTTCGATGTTCCCGCTTTTGCTGCCATACCACGATCCGAAGTGCCTGGATTCTGGGTAAACAGCCGCTTAACGTTCTGGGCCACCGATTGATTCGCTGGACCACTTTTTCTCCATGATCCTGGTGTTTTTGATAAAGGGGTAAGCTGTCTGTATCGTTTTATGGTCCTACCGACAGTTTTTACGCACACGCCAATTTTCTTAGCGATCTTTTTATACGTGGTGTTTGGATTTTCCAGGTGTTTGTAAATAATTGCTTTCCGCTTTTCTTCTTATTGAGACGACATCTTTTCAAAAAGCTCTTTTATATTACGAGTATTGTTTTTTAATCTGCAATATTTATACTTTATTTAAGTACCAAACATGTTGCTATAGAGTTAACACTTTTTATAAATAGCCTAAAAACAAAAGGACAGTTATTTCTGGGGTAGTCCTTATAATGAGGAAGTAGCCAAAAATGCAAGCTTGAAAGCAGAACACGCCTGCGCTCTCGCTTATGGGCTGAATCAAGCGGATAAACTTGAAAAAGAGATAAAGTCGTAGACACAGCATTTTGAGTAACTATCCGCAAAAGGCAATGCAATTGCGGTCACAGCTAACATTGAAGCGCAGGCCTTTTCTCACATTATTTATCCCTTGAGAAAAGTACGTTGCACAGACTTCCAGAAATATTTGCTTTTAATTCTTAATTACGTGTCAATTAGCACATATAAATTTATGCGGCAAGATTTCAATTTTAATTTACCAAGCAAATTTACTTTATTACACTGGAGTCAAATAAAGCTCATACCGCCGGGAATAAATATGCTTCTAGCAAGCAATTTAAAGCGTTCCATTGAAAGCATATCTGAACAGGATCGCTATTGCATTTTTATTTTCAACGAAATTGGTGGCCGTAAAGAGCTTGAATTGATTGAAGCTACTGACCAAGTTGATGGCGTAGAGGATTTCGGGCATGATGAACCAACAAAAAATATTCTTACAAAGTTGTTCTGAGCTTCTAATTTTCCTACGACGCTCTCCCCGGCAATAAGCTGAAAGCTCTCGTTGATCAGAATATGATTTCCTAACGAATATCGGATTCTTGATACGGGCAAAAGTTTTTCATCAGGGTGCGAATAATGTTCGTGCGATAAATTTCCTGAAACAAAATGAAAATTACAATTTCTTTATGCTTCACAATAAAAAAATTTATATTTTTTTAAGGACTATTGTCACATTTGCTAAAATATTTGCAATTGGCTTTTCAAAACTGATATTGTAACTGAAAAAGGAATTGCTAGTTGGGGTGTTTTTCGCGATTTTTTTTGCAGTCGATTCAAAAATGCGGTCCGTCCTCCTCCCAAATTAACAGCGCGTCATATGGATCCGCGATTTTTTGACAAAAGCGTATTTAGCCGTGCAAGTCATGAGCACTACAGTTGCAGCGGGAATTGAATTTTGTCATAGGGGCTATTCAAGAACAAGGAAAATGCAAAAAACGCTCTAGCTACTGCATACTTTCTTGAGCACATGAACAAGTGTTTCGATTTATGCGACAGCAAAAATTTTAAAGACAGAATTGTGAACACACACCCGATCACGCTTTCTAATAATAAAATATAGCTTTTCATTACATTGTGCAATTGAAGCCATTCTTTAGCAAAGAACGTTGCATTAATGCGTTGATCCGTACAATAACATACTAGGATTGACTTCATAAGCTCAAGAGCTACTTTCATTACGTGGTATAACATTCGTGCTTCCCGGCCGCCTCAATCAGGACTGCGTTGACAATATTTTCGCTACAGTTCGATCATATTTAGTTAGGCAACAATAAGAATCTATCGATGCGTGAGATTCAATACTTGACTGCACGTCTGCTCTCGCTTAAAATTGCTAAGCAGAAGTTTTTAAGAAACCAAAATTGCTATGATGAAGATTATAGCAATAGCGGGTTTTTCTTAGGAACAGAAGCACTTGCGGACGGATTAGCCAATGACACTAAAAGCTCTTCTTTGGCTGCCATAGAAGATATTCCACAGCAAACTGATGAAAATATGACAGAGGATGCAGCTTCAGCCGTTTAATGCGGCCATGCAATCCAAAAGATATTTACCATAAAGCTGGATTCTACAAAATGTCAAAATGATTTGGAAAAGCTCGAATGTTAAACAGATATTTAATCCGAGGGAATCATAATGGATAAAAATTTTAGCAAATAAAACAGGGCGTTTTCGATTGGCTCTCAAATAAATGTATCGCCTCAAATCCAGATTGGTTAAGTGAAGCCAATCCGTATTATTTACATCGCATTTCAATTTTGAAATACCTGATTACAGTTTTGTTGCGAAAATATTGTCGGTGGATGTTGCAGAAATCGTATGTTCGCCCTCAACCGGTAAGCTTCAAGCACATAACTGCAAGTAAAAACTTGTAACTTCTGAACAACGCCTAAGCAATAACGGGCACAGCATTTTCACGTTTTTATTTTCAATGTTCAGTTTTCAGCTTCCAATATTCATTTATGTATATATTTCACAATTTTCTAACTCCATTTGTCTGATTTCAGACTAAAGAGGACGTACCTGGTACTCCGCTGCTGACCCTGGGGCATGCCGGGTACGTCGATTTATATGTCGGTTTGCGCGACGATATTCGCGTTTAGTTTTGATATTTAAGAAAAAATTAAAGTTTTTATTTTGTTTATTAATTCAATTAATATATTGGTTTTGTTTTGGATTTTAACTCCAATTTCATGCTTTCTTTTTGGAGTTTTAACTATTTCAATTCACCTTATGATTTTTATTTACTTTTTAAGTTTGGATTTTTTCTTTTAATTTTACCGTTTTTTCCGGCGCGTGGGCGAGTTGTTATCTCGAAGAGACTTTTTTTGCAGTGAAGAGGGCAACGCGCAGTGCTCCCAGGCAGCGCTGTTGGTTAGCGCAGTCGAACGCGAAAAAGGTACTCAATTAGATTGGTTACTTTGTCGTTCTTTAAAGCCCCGACTTCAAAGTGGCTACGTCTAAAAACCAACATACTGCTCGCCTTGCGCTACGCAACCGATGACTCAAATGGGGGGCACGGCTGGCGCAGACAGTGGCAAGGGGGCATCCCGGTACGAAGCGGCGGAATGAGGTGGACTACTCGTGTCGGAACCTCTTTGGTGATACGCGGAGCGCATCAGGTGGCCAAAGTCTATAACTTTGGCACGGTTGTCGGTAATCCAAAGCTCCGCCAGGATCAAATGGCCAGATGATGGTCGGAGTCAGCCATCTACTAGCAGATTCATATTTGTATTCTTTACCACCGATTATGTATGACGAGGCTATGTTTAGCAAAAGAATAACCAATCCGGTCTGCAGCACCGATCCAACATGAAGCACATCGTTCATTGATAAGGAGGAAGAGGTAGTCTGCCAAGGGTTGGAAACGGCTCGTACCTTCTTTGATATATTCTCAGGCTTCATCATTGCATGGTGGGGAAGATCAAACGAACGGGGATCATTTTCTTGTCGTGGCTGCCGAGCGAGCCTTTTTTCCAAGCTCCTGTATTACGTCAGCGCCACACTTGGCGACGAGCCATCCAAATTTGTAGATGTGATTGAAGCATAAAGTTCTTTGCAGTACATGTCCTCTGGAAGAGGGCGAAGAGGGGCTGAAATTTCCTCTTGTTCTCCAAATGATTTAACTGACTCGTGAAGTGACTCCTGGTGGTCTCCGGAGGAGATTTGCTTCGTTAACGCTTCGATGGATTTGCTGGCGATTGGCCCACTCAAATACCATCCGAATACTGAATTTTGGGCAATTAGGCCCCCTCCAATGTTCAACTTGATGCCCGACCGCAACAACGCTGTAACGCTATGTCGGAGTAGACACGTTTTTATTTTCTAATCCGCAATTTTTAATTTCCATCGGTTTATATCGCTAATTAAATTTTAAATTCTATACCGTATCAAAGCTGAGGCTTTCTGTTGTGCTCTCTGAGAAAAACAACAATCAAAGAAATTGTTCTAGTTATAAAATTAAAATTTTTTTAAAAATGAACAAAGTAACAAGACAAAACATAAAGAAAATTCAACCTGTGACTTTGACGCTGAAACAACAACAACCATCGCCGCAAGTTGAGAGTCCACTTAATTCTCTGATCGACAGCGTTGAGAGTGTGCCAACAGAAAACAATGCTCGTGCCATCAACGAAAAACTTGACTCTATTTTGGTTCGTCTCAAAGAATCAGAAGAGAGGATAATGCAGAGAATAGGTGAAATTGATGCTAGACTAGCCAATTTAAAAGCGAGTGTGCACTCAAATGCTGAAAAAATAATAGCTGTTGAAAACCGTTTCAGTACTGAAGTGGAAAGTTTGAGAGAAGAGGTCATTGCACTTAATAGTCGAGTTGAACAGGCAGAAAATGACGTCGTTGCTACCGACTTCGTTATCAACGGAGTCGCTCCCACGAGTGACGAAAACCTTCACACGATCATCTCGCTTATCAGTGGAGCGCTGCATCTCAAGACACCTTTTGTGAGAGATGTTTTTCGGTTACGCTCTCAAAACAGAAACAACAACAACAACAGAATTCCTCCGATTATAGTTAAACTGCAGTCATCTTATGAGCGAAATCAGCTCTTTAAAGCTATTGCTGGTTTCTGCAAAACAAATAGAAGACCACTGTCCCTTAAAAATATCGGTGTTACTGGTGAGGGCAGCATTAACATTCATGAGAACAACCGAGCAATCATGCAATATGCAACTGGAATTAAAAGGCAAAAGAAACTCTCTGCTGCTTTTTTGATTCGGGGCAAAGTTTATGTTCGAGGTATTTCTGAGGGCGAATCGAAGCTGGTGAATAACATAAATGAAATAAATAAAATTGCTGGTATTGAAATTTGATGAACATACATGGATTTTTCTGAACGCAATACTTTGTATCTCTTACAATTGAGTTTATTTGTTGCTTATTCTCTTATCTATTCTTTCATTAATCTCTTCTCTTACTTATATCATTCCTATATTCTTCACTTACAAACCTTTTCTCTTCTCAGTATCAATTATATATTATTGCTATATTCTTATGAATGTCAACTTGCAAGTGCTAAAAATAAATGTTTAGATGGATAACACACACTCAAACTCCAACACTAACATTGACTATTTTTCGACTATACTTAAAATTATAAATGACAACAGCTGTGGCTTTCAACTGTGTCATCTTAACGCTCGTAGCATTAACTCCGAAAAGATAGACTATTTTAACAATATTTTTAATAACTTGGCTATTAATGTTGTTTGTGTGTCTGAGACGTGGTTTAAAACTGAAGTAACCGATGAGATGTATGCTTTATGTAATTATAAATTAATGAGGAATGACAGGAAAACGGGGTTGTGGGGTGGGGGTATAGCTATTTATTGCAAAAAAAAGTCTGAACTGTACAGTAATAAAAGCCTCTGAAAGCCCTGACTCTGTAGAATATCTGTGCGTCGAGATAGGCGACTCTCTCAGTAAAATTTTGTTAGATTGTGTTTACAACCCTCATAAATGTAATGATCTAACGGATTTATTTGATACAATAAGCGAATTCAACTTATGCTATGAGCATGTTATAATATGCCGAGACTTTAATGTTGACCTTTTAATGAGTGACTCAAATGCATCTACCTTAAGGGATCTCGTAAGCTCAATTGGTTTCAGTATTTTAAATAACTCTCCTACACGTTTTGCTCCAAGCAATAGACCAAGTTTACTTGACATAATATGTGTCTCTGAATTAAACAATATCCTCCACTACGAGCAGCTTTCAATGCCAGGAATATCTGATCATGATATGTTGTATATGAGCTACAATATAAATTTCAAGCAAAAAGCTGATGATAACTCTTTCACTTTTCGTGACTTCAAGAGTGTGAATCTTTGTGATTTAGCTAGGGATGCATGTGCCATAGACTGGAATCAATGTTGGTTCTTTCCGGACTTTGATTTTAAAGTAGAATATTTTTATGTTTCAGTAAACTATCTGTTTAATAATCATGTTCCTACTAAAAATATATCGAGTGAAAAGCGACAACAGCCATGGTTCACACCTGAAGTTAAGCATGCAATCAGTGTAAGAAGTTAATTGTATACTGATAGGAAGAAATTTCCAACCAGCTACAACTGGGATAGGTATAGAGTTGCGAGAAATCGAGTCACTCTGATAACTAGGAATGCCAAGTGGAGGCTTAACCGAACCAAACTAAATTCTGATTTACCCAGCAAGTTGCTGTGGAGAAATCTGAGAAGCATTGGTGTTAGTGGGAAATCTGAGTCTTCTTGTTCCTTGAATGTGGATCTCATGAATGACTACTTTCTTTCATCTAATGTTGACAGTCAAAATAATAACTTTGTATTGAACGATAACACCTTATTCAACGGCGATGATGAGTTCTGCTTTAGATGTCTTCACGAGTCTGAAGTACTCCGATGTATATTTGCTATAAGATCCAATGCAATAGGTGAAGATATGATGAGTCTACGTTTTCTTAAAATGATATTTTCATTTGTAATTTCAATAATAACACACATTTTCAACTATTCCATAACAACATCACAATTTCCCAGCATATGGAAAATTGCAAAAGTTATTCCTATAGAAAAAAACAGCTCTTCAAAAACACCAAAGGATTTTCGTCCAATAAGTATTCTGCCCGTGCTTTCCAAAGTGTTTAAGAAGTGTCTATCGTTACAAATTGTGGAGTTCATGAACGCAAACAGTCTTTTATCTGAACACCAATCTGGCTACAGATCCCATCACAGTTGCTCTACAGCTACTTTAAAAATATTAGAAGATATTCGGCCAGCACTTGATAAAGGTGAACTTACAATTTTTTGTGTTACTTGATTTCTCAAAAGCATTTGATACTGTTAATCATGAATTTCTTCTTCAAAAACTTAAGCACTATTTTGGTTTCAATTCCACTGCGCTGTGCTTGCTACGAAGCTACCTTAACGAAAGGTAACAGATGGTTAGTGTAGGGAATCAAAATTCTGCGCTTCAAAATGTCATTTCTGGAGTCCCGCAGGGATCCATATTGGGTCCCATTTTGTTCAGCATTTTCATAAATGATATTGTGTACAATTGTAAGAATGTCTCAATTCATTTGTATGCCGATGATGCTCAAGTTTATTTGTCTAGACCAATAGGGCTCTCGGAAGACCTTCTATTTCGAGTGAATGAAAACTTACAGTCAATTCAAGCGTGGGCTCAAATAAATGTTCTAAATTTAAATATTTCTAAAACTAAAGCTTTACTCATTTCCCATCATTCACAAAGCTTGGACAACATTCCTAATGTTATTATTGGTACCACATCTGTGAATTATGAGTCGTGCGTCACGAGTCTTGGGTTTAAGGTGAGCTCTCGACTCTCTTGTTCTGAACATGTGAACGAAACCGTCAAAAAAGGTTATTATGTGCTCAGAAAACTATGGAACACTGCACATTTTGTTCCATTTGAAATTAAAATGAAACTAGTAAAAACATTAATTCTACCTCTTATTACGTATGGAGCGAATGTGTATGGAAACCTAGACTCACAATCTATGAAGCTCCAACTTCTGATTAATAATTCTGCACGTTTCGTGTTTAACAGAAGAAAATACGACCATATTTCGGTCTTTGCCACTCAAATTTTAAATCGCAGTTTACCCTCTTACCTCAATCTTCGCAACATTTTGTTCCTTCACAAATTAATTTATACCAAATGTCCTCAATACCTGTATAGAAATCTAGTCTTCTCACAATCTGCTCGCACATGCAACATCATAGTCCCTACGTTTAATTATATGTCTACGTCTAGAATGTTCTTTGTTAGTGTTGTCAAGATTTGGAATGCATTACCAAATAATGTTAAATCTGAAATGAATTTTAGGTACTTCAAGTTGGCAGTAAATGAGCATTTTAATTAATAAATTAATTTATCTTCATCTATCCTATTCTTTCTATTCAATTCTTTCTTACTCAACTTTCCTATTCTTCCACACTCTTCTTACTATTTCATATACTTTTATTTAAATTCGAATTCATTAAACTAATATTTTACTACCACCGTTTAAGAATAAGTGCTAGAAATAAGTTTTAATTTTAAGCATTAATGATGTTAATCTAATACTATGGAAGTACAATAGGAGACTTAAGTCTTACAATTGGTAGAGACTTTGTTGTCCGGTGTTGCAGCCGCGCTTGAAACATGCAACAAAGTGTGATGTCGTCGTTGGCACTTCGCACAGTTGCGTTGACTGGTGCAACTGGATCGTTGGTGACTGGTTCCGAGACAATTGAAGCAACGCTTTGGTTCTGTGATGATTTGAAAACGTTCCGCGACTGGTATTTTCAAAAATTGAATGCATTGGCATAGAGGGTGATTTTCATTGCACAAGGAATACGATCCTGATGTTGGCTCTTGTGTGTGGAACGCGTAGGTCGATTAAGTTGGCGGGTTTGCTGATAGAACCGGCGCTTTTACTTCCGTGAAGCTCGAAAGGCGTTCGACGACTTCATAACGATTGCTGAGAAACTCGTTCATCTGTTTCCAAGTCGGCAGCTCTCGATGCGATGAAAGCGACTGCTCCCAATGTGCGATCGTAGTGGCTGGCAGGCCGCTGGACCAAATATGGACGAGCATGGCATCAAAAAAATCGACAACTCCTTGACTTTTCATCAGGGTGATACAACCGTTGACCGTCGTTTGTATTTTCAAAGTTCCCTCGCTGGTTTCGTTTTCAATAGGCGGCAGATCGAACAAGTTTTTTAATTGATGATCGATTAAAATGCGCTTGTTCTCGTAGCGCGTCTTGAGAGCCTCCCAGGCATGGATAAAATTCGAGCCGCATAATGGATATCCTTTAAAAATCGCAGTTGCGGCGCCTGTCGTTTTGTAATGCAGATAGTAGAGCTTTTGTACTGGTGGCAACCTTGGATTGTTGATGTGTAAGGCTGTGAACATATCACGAAACGGTGGCCACTCATTGTACCCTCCGGAAAAATTCGCGACGTCACAGGGGGGCACTGGAATAAAATTATCTTCTGGCAGCGTCTCAGCATATTGGGGAGGCGCCCGTGAGCTGGATAATGGTTGATGTGCGTGGGAATGCATCGGTAACATTTCCTGCAGCTGCGCTCGAGCAGTAACATGGAGATCGCGACATTCATTATAAGTAACTAGAGCACTGGCGGCAGCCTCAGCAGTCCAATCGTCATGTGCGAGAGCGCGGCTGTAAGTCTTTTGAACGCGTTGCCAACAAGAGTCAGTTTCCACAATTTTAACTTCAATGAGCCACTCTGTTTGATTCAAGGGATTGGAGCGCACAATCACATCGCAGTAGCTCAAAAGCAGCTCCACCGCATCATCGAATTGTAAATTGAAAGCCATTTTGGAAGTGAACATGAAACGTTAACACAGAGCTCAAGCAACGCGATTCCGGAGTGAAAAAGCGAAAAAATATTTTATATAGTTTCAGCAAAATTAACGAATATACTCGCCCACGCTTGAATTAAATTTTACCAAACGCAAAATTATCGATGGCAATCTGGATAAACTAGGCTTTGTCGGGTGCGGAAGAGACCGGTCGTAGGGCAAGGTGATGATCGATGCCGTCTGAGCACCTTCAGTCAGCCGTGATAAAGAAATAAACAAACTGGAGAAAATATATGCAACCGTTGCAGCGAATCCTCAATGATTCCTGCGCTTCGCAACACCTCCACAAGACTCCTGGTACTCAAAATCCAATGTTAAAAAATTCCAAATTATTAGAGAAATTTCAGTAAGAAAATATAGGTCAAATTCAATTGTTTTGTTTGAGATTTAAGTTTTTTTTTTAATCAATTCGCAAAGTCAATGTGATGCACGTAAACCAAAAACAGCGCGCAGGCAGAGCGCAGGCAGCGCGACGGATCGTATGTATGAGGCCATGTGTTCTAATTGAGTTCACCCACGTTCCCTCGAACAGGCAATACGCGATCAACTTCTATGTTCGAAGTTCGATGCAACGCACAGCGTTAGAACTGACCTACGGAACACAATGCACGTATGCCGTATGCTTTATGCAGATGGCCTGGCTCGCTGTCTGCTGGCCTTGAATTCGTATGAAATTTCGATGAAAACCAAAGTCGAGACACGGTTTCGCTGCGTGTCCAGAAACCAAAAGCAGCAAAAGAAAGGAGCAAAAATCGCAACTCGTCATCAAAGGGGAACGAGAAAACCAAATGCTGCTATGTGTTTGTTGTTTTGCACTATCGGCTGTGCACAAAAACCACCACCAAACGACACACGGGTGTGCGAATAAGACAGATGATTGATGTCGAGGAGGAACAAGTTTGTCTCGCCGTTACGTTGTAATGCGTGACCCGCGCTTTGACCTTGTCGTGCCCTTAAATTTGCACTAGGGCAAACAGAGGTCAAAGGCGACGTGCGCGTGCCGGACTTTTTCGACCCTTTCTTACTATTACGGTCCACCAGAACCTATTCCAGGCTCTTGGAAGGATCGCCAAATTATCTGATTTCAGACTAAAGAGGACGTATCTGGTACTCCACTGCTGACCCTGGGGGATGCCGGGTACGTCGATTTATATGTCGGTTTGCGCGACGATATTCGGGTTAAGTTTTGATGTTTAAGAAAAAATTAAAGTTTTTATTTTGTTTATTAATTCAATTAATATTTTGGTTTTGTTTTGGATTTTAACTCAAATTTCATGGTTTCTTTTTGAAGGTTTAATTATGTGAATTCACCTTTTGATTTTTATTTACTTTTTAAGTTTGGATTTTTTCTTTTAATTTTAACGTCATCGCCGGCGCGTGGACGAGTTGTTAACGCGAAGAGACTTTTTTTGCAGTGAAGAGGACAGCGCGCAGTGCTCCCAGGCAGCGCTGCCGGTAAGCGCAGTCGAACGCGACAAAGGCACTCAATAAGATTGGTTATTTTGCCGTTCTTTAAAGCCCTGGCTTCAAAGTGGCTACAGTGAAAAACCAACACCATTTTTAGTTATTATTATTGAAAACTAATAATGAGAAATTTCTAAATTTAAAATTTAAATTTTTTTAGGATAATAAGAAATTGTATATTCAATTTTAATTCTCTTTTTTGTATATAAATAAAAGTGGTTTTTTTAGCTTATTTTTTTCACTCTGAGACATTATTTTCCTTGCTTGGAGAAATCGCTACAAATCTGTTAGTATTGAATTGACTATGATGGCGCTATAACTGTTTTGTGACAGTGGAGTTTCTAAACTAAGCTTATTGATATATAAAGGTTTTGGTTGATACGAAATTTCAAAGCTAATAAATTTCAAAACGGGCATTACCACACCCAAAGAAATAATTCTTTTAGCGGAAATTTGTTTCAAACGAACTGCGATTGGAAATTTTCATAACGAACTTTTCACTGATCTTTATGTCCATATTGTTAATTTTATTTATTGTCTGGGTTAGCCCGCTAGCCACTGAGCTCCTTCTAGCGATGAGGCTCCGCTTATACGAATTTTCGGACACCAAAATACCTATTGAAATTCTAATATATATGCTTATGTATTTGTTTCTCTATTCTCTCTATTTTTCTTAGCAACAACAATATAGACTCTGGGTAAAGGCTTGTATCAGGTGCAAACCAATTTCACCTATTTTCGATTGCAATTTGGTGCTAATGGTCAAAGCTAAAAGCGCACACACAACAGTATATTTATTTATTTATTTATTTATTTCATTTCAGTCAATGAACAAAGTCCTTCCAGACTAGATACTTAAAACTAGAGTAAAAAATAACATATAATAATAATTAAAAAATTATTGATTAATATAATCTAGTTAACATTTGCAATCAATTCAATGTTACAGTTTGGAAGTATGGAGTTAAAGCATCTAAGGGCATGATTTATCGGAGAATTTAAAGCATATAATGTGCGGCAAAGTCTGATATGAAATACATCAATGTGCCTAAGAGTTCTCGGGGGCACAAAAAATTTATTAAGTACAAAATTTGCGGACAATCAATTCTGCCACTAATTACATCACATACAAAAGCAGGGAAAGTACAATTCTCCTATTTTCGAGACATTTTAAATATATGAGCTTGCATCGAGAGATGTAATCAGGTACAGGCTCCGTTAAATTAAATGTCCGCAGAGCAAATTTTATAAAAAAGTTTTAGATCTGTTCCAGACGAACAGTGTGGCAAGCAAAATAGGGGTTCCAAACGATAGCGCAATATTCCAATTTCGATCGCACTAGAGCGAAATACAATGCTTCAAATGTGTATGGATTAATAAAATTTCTGCTATTTCTGCATTTAAAAGCAAGCATTGAATATGTTTTTGGAATTATAACATTGAAATGCTGAGAAAGTGTTTACTTTGAATCAAAGAAAATTCCAAGATCCTTTACAGCACAAGCTTCGAATATATATATTAATGTTAATTGTTTTTTGCGCTTTGAAAAGTTCAAGGAAAAAACCACAAGCAGCTCTGTATTGTCAATTTGTCTTTGTTTTATTTTGTACTTTTTTGTCTTTCTTTCTTCACTTTACAATTAACAATACAAAGCATTTTAAAAAAGAGAAGTAGAAATCCGCGACGGGACGAAAAGCGGGTTTACCACGAAACGGTTCGATAGAGTGAGCCGAGTGCAGTCCAATGCAGTCGGCCGTTGCCGCGTGGAAGGATGCCTTGAAAAGGGCCTGGAAGGTTCTCTGTCGACTTTTCCACTGCATTAAGGCGAGGCTTTAAGATCGCTTTTGGCGCTTACCTTTCGACGGGTTTAGATTATCGCACACGGACAATGTTGGTCACACGGCAATCGACGGGTGTCCCGTCTGTGTCGTAAGGTAGTCGACGGGTATAGGTGATCTTTAACCTATATATATATATATAAATAGTTTGATGAGAAAAAATAAGTATTTTCGGTGTGCTTTCAATGTTTTTAATTTTTGAGAATATTTTAATTACACTGCTTAACAAATTTGGAATTTATAAAAAGCAACTGAATATTTGTGCAATTTTCCTGTAGATCTCGGCCTCCTAAGCAAGAAAAAAAATTTTTTTAATTTTTTTATGGAAGAGTTTTTGAGAAAAAATTTTTTGAAATTTTTTTCAGTGCATTTCGTAGGTGCACTTGCTATTTCAAGCATATCTCGGGCCCCGATCTACCGATTTTAATAAATATATTTTCCAAATATAGATAATTAACTCCCTACAACTTTTAGAAACAAAGTTTTTGATTTGCATGAGTAGTTTTAGTGCTAGAGGTGCAATTATACAAGAAAATTGTGTTTTTTTCAAAAAAATCAGGGTAAATTTTTCATATAAAAATTTGTAAAAAAATAGAAATCGAAGTGGAAAAACCCATTTTCAAATTTTTTGCGTATAGCTAAGTATTTCTTCTAAAAAAAAAAGCCCGTTTGGCTAAAAGCGGTGAAAAATTTACGGAGCTATGATTTTTTTTGCCAAAACACTAAAAAATTCGATATTTCACAATTTTTGCTTTGTTCACAAAACTTGTTCATATGAGCCGAAATTATTTTATGAAGGTGCAATTGAGTAAATTTTCACATATATAAATGCATAAATGCTGCCTCTTTATTGATTAAAAATGAATGTCGTTTTGCCCTGCCTTTTAGAATATTGTGGTGGATTTGTTTACCTGCCGGTCTCAATGACCTGTACCAGATAAAAAAGGGTGCAGTGCTTTCCCTTAGTGGAAAAAAATATAAGGTATCATGAATACGTTTTGTGCGTTAACGTCAGTTTTTTATACTAAACGTGTTTCTTTACTTTCAATTTTGCCTAATGAATTGAGCGTAGTATAAAATACCTGAGGTTTTGCATACTTTACATACATACTTACATACATACACCGGGGCCGCTGTGATGCAGCCCACTTTAAGACAACATGAACTACCAAATTGGTACAACTCCTGTAAAACATTTGTGAAATAAGCTCTAATGCAAAAGTGTTAAAGAAATAAAAATTTATTTCCAAAATTATTTTTATACAATTTGAAAAAAGTTCTTGCTTCCGCTTTGTCTTTTATATTTACTACCATCATTTTCACGCACAAGGGACCACACGTAATCACCCATCATTGCCGTGTCGAAAAGGCCGCTATAGCGATTTTCAATATCCTTTAATTGCTGATGAAAACGTTCGCCATGCTCATCGCTTACGTCTCCTAAGTTTTCAGGGAAAAAATCCAAGTGCGAATCGAGAAAGTGGATCTTCAACGACATGTGTACTTCGGCTTTCTTATAATTCTTTAGTAGGTTATTTACTATTTGCTTGTAATCTGGACTTTTGTGGTTGCCCAAAAAATTGTGTATAACAAGTTTGAATGAGCTCCACGCTGCTGCTTCGACTGGGGACAAAAGGCTTGAGAACTCGTCGTCTTGCAAAAGTTTACGTATTTCTGGACCATTTAGAACTCCTTCCTTGAGTTTTGCGTGTGAAAGGTAGGAAAAGATCGCCTTTAAGCGGGCAAAAGCTTCCTGTGTTCCATCTTTTGCCAATTTTTTTATAAAGTTCTTAGCAAGTCCTAATTTTATATGCAGTGGCGGTAATATAATATTATTTTTATCAACGAGAGCAGTGCGTTGAATATTGTCTGCACCAACTATAATGTTGGTTCGCAAAGGCCAATCTTTTTTAATATAGTGTAAGTGGTCAGCGCGACTATCCCACTTGCACAAAAAACAACAATATTTTGTATATCCTCCTTGAAGCCCGCACAGAATTGCCACTACCTTGAGATCAGCGCATATTTTCCATCTATGCTTGTCATATTCAATATGATCCAAAAGCGTTTTCATTGTTTCGTAGGTTTCTTTAGAATGCGATGCATATGCGACAGGAAGAGACGGTTTTTGGTTGCCATTGTGTAGGAGGACAGCTTTTAAGCTCTCTTTGTTGCTATCGATAAATAAACGCCACTCTCCGGGATTGTAGACTTCATTGAGCTCTTCGAATAGGCCTAAAATATTGCTGCAGAAACAGATATCGTCTACTTTTGCGTAAAATTTTCCGTATTGCAAGTGCCGATTTCTGTAAATGCTTGTTTTGACATCAGGAGCCACAAATCCGCGTTCTTTCATTCTAGATGCAAAAAGTTCAGCTTTACCCTTTGAAAAACCAAAATCACGAATCCAGTCATTTAATTCGGCCTGTGAGAGTATTCGTTGCGTTAAACTTGTTTCAAACTGACTTCCACTAGACCCCAGCATTTCCTCTGATGATCCTTCTATTTTGGGTGCTGAGCCAGGGCATTCTGGATAAGGCACATCACTTGAATGAGGTAGAGGAAATTTTTACCGAATCAACTTTCGCGTATTCCCATTTTAAATGTTTCCCAAATCCACTTCTTGCACTAAGGCAAAAATAGCAGTCCACCGAGTGACAAAAGGGCTCACTCCATTCCATTGCCGTGTCAAAATCCATGTAACAGCTAGAATGCAAATAGTTAGTTTTTTTTATAGCGTATTAAATTTTAATTCTTACCGTTCTCCAGAAGCCCATTTTGATAACTTTCTATGACATAGGTCACATATTCTTTTAGGCGTCCACGGCTCATTGAGAGTTGGCAAAACACCGAAGTAATGGAAATAGTGCTTTTGCAGTGCTTCAGTAAACGCTAATCCTTTATTTTTTAACATATATAATCCACAAATATTGCAAAAATCGTCCGGATTGTTTTTGCACATGAATACACGAGTTCTTTTACTCATTTTTTTATATTTTAAAATTTGTTTTATTTTCAATTGATGTACGTTGTTCAAAATTTAGTTCAAGACTACTAATCTAAACGCATAAGTGTTACCCTTTTATATATTGCCATAAATTTTCTATACTGTATGTAAGTATGTATGTAAAGTATGCAAAACCTCAGGTATTTTATACTACGCTCAATTCATTAGGCAAAATTGAAAGTAAAGAAACACGTTTAGTATAAAAACTGACGTTAACGCACAAAACGTATTCATGATACCTTATATTTTTTTCCACTAAGGGAAAGCACTGCACCCTTTTTTATCTGGTACAGGTCATTGAGACCGGCAGGTAAACAAATCCACCACAATATTCTAAAAGGCAGGGCAAAACGACATTCATTTTTAATCAATAAAGAGGCAGCATTTATGCATTTATATATGTGAAAATTTACTCAATTGCACCTTCATAAAATAATTTTCGGCTCATATGAACAAGTTTTGTGAACAAAGCAAAAATTGTGAAATATCGATTTTTTAGTGTTTTGGCAAAAAAAATCATAGCTCCGTAAATTTTTCACCGCTTTTAGCCAAACGGGGCTTATTTTTTAGAAGAAATACTTAGCTATACGCAAAAAATTTGAAAATGGGTTTTCCACTTCGATTTCTATTTTTTACAAATTTTTATATGAAAAATTTACCCTGATTTTTTTGAAAAAAAACACAATTTTCTTGTATAATTGCACCTCTAGCACTAAAACTACTCATGCAAATCAAAAACTTTGTTTCTAAAAGTTGTAGGGAGCTTAATTATCTATATTTGGAAAATATATTTATTAAAATCGGTAGATCGGGGCCCGAGATATGCTTGAAATAGCAAGTGCACCTACGAAATGCACTGAAAAAAATTTCAAAAAAATTTTTTTCTCAAAAACTCTTCCATAAAAAAATTAAAAAAATTTTTTTTCTTGCTTAGGAGGCCGAGATCTACAGGAAAATTGTACAAATATTCAGTTGCTTTTTTTTTGTTTGACAGTGTTATTTTCATATCGACAAATAAATGGATTCCTGCAGACCTCTGATTCAAATGAAATCAATGTTTCATTTGGGTCAAACGACTATTTTCTGTTGAAATTCGGGGAAGACATATTAAGTTTTCGCCATTGAATATAAATAATTGAAATTAAATTACACATGTAATTTGTGGCATAGTGCATAAGGTGCACGACTTGGAATGCGAAGGTTTCGGGTTCGATCCCTGTCGGACCGTAGAAAGTACTACATTTTTTTATAGCAAACAAAGGGTTTAATTACAACCAACGAAGGTTCCAAACGAAATTGAATTGCCACTTTTTTTCATTCATTTGGGATGGAAAACTTATTTTCATGTGCAAAGATTTATGAATTTTATTAAAAATGAAATTCAGGGACCGACCATATATTTTGTTATCATACAGTGTAGAGGGAGTGGGATTTAAAATGCTCAAAAATAGGCTGACTTAATATATGGACGGTCCCTTCCGAGAAACGAAAAATTTTTTTCCTCATTTAAATTTGCAAAAAGCCTTTCAAATCGCTAGCTGACACACAGAAACTCAAATCATACACCTATAAAAGTCGAAAAAGCATATTGGAAATTCCGCATTCCTTTTGTACTGTAGTGTATCCTTCGCGTAGAAGAATTAATATTTTTATTTTATAGTTTTTATTTCTTTATATCCTAAAGGTTTTTATTTTGTTATGCCCCGCTATTGCTGAGCGGCAGGACTCGCAAATCTATTTGGCGGCTAGCGCCCAATATCTCTATATTTATACGGCGGAGATACGCCAATTATTGAGAATGGATAAGCAAAGGGTTTCGCATGTAAATCCAATCTGAAGTTCCAACTGAACTTCAAGCTTTATTTATATCAAAAATATGTTAAGTAAGCATAAATGAATTACAATTGAAAAATATAGAATCTTATGAATTAGCTTGTGAGGTATGCTGACAAAACACTTTCCCACGATTCGACGACGCTGCCTGCAAAATATGTTGCTCATGCAATGAGTGCAGCTTGCAAAGAATTTGGTCATATGAAACCATTTATGTCGTAAATGAAGTGGAAAAATGAGTTTGTGCGTTCGTGTGTATACATACTACACCCTCACCCTCTAGAGAAAAAAAAAATTGTTGTTTTTTTTTTTTTTTTTTTTTTTTTTTTTTTGTATATACATACGAAGTAGAAAATTATTTGTGTTAAGCATCTTAGAATATAGTATTGCCTAAATTTCGCCTTAAAAGTTTAATTATCGTTTAAAATTTTACTTATCGCATGCTTCTAACTAATGCTTAATATTAATATAGTATCTATATTTTGTGTATTTTCTTACTCACATAGTTTTAAATTGTTGTTATGCACTAGTTTTCTTTTATTCTTATACAATATTACTGAATTAACACCCTGTCGTTCTAATATCTTAAAAGGACCTTCATAAGGACTGTCTAATTTCTTAACTGCATAATTTCTTAAGAAAACTAGGCTACCTATCTTAAATTCAATAGGATTTGAAATCTTGTCATAACATTCTTTATTTTTAATTTTTAAGTTAATCAAATACTTTCTTGCATTCTCATGTGCGTTTTGTAATCTCACTTTGAGCTCATTTTGAAAACGATCAAAATTGTAAATAGGTTCGTTACTGTAAATTTTTGTTGGCAAGATTGGTAATCTTCCAAATATTAATTCAAAGGGGGTGTATTTTGTGCTCGTATGTGGAGTGGTATTATAAGAAAACGTATAGTAACGTATATTCTTATCCGATTCTGCGTCTTCAGTGCAACATAAAAGATATTCGTTGAAATCTCTATGATTTCTTTCTATTCCACCTAAAGATTCGTGGTGATAGGGTTTTGAGGTTTTTTGTTCAATGTTTAATAAACTACAAATTTCTGAAATGGTTTGATTTACAAATTCTTTTCCCATATCTGTTTTCATTGTTTTTAAATGACCATATTTTAAAATGAATTTTTCTACTATAGTTTTTGTTCATTCTAATGATTCTTTAGATGTCATTGGGAAAGCTTCGACGTATTTGGTTAAGTCGCATTGTAGAGTTAAAATATATCTGAAATTATTTGATGGGCGTAAGGGTCCTATTGTGTCAATTGATACTACTTCAAAAGGACTAGAAGGGGTTTCAGTGATTATCATCTTCTCTTTAGTATGTACGGTAATTTCATTTTTCTTGAAAATTTCGCAATTTTGTATGAATTTCTTTACCATTTTATTCATACCTTTCCAGACATAGCCTTGTTTCAACTTAGCTATTGTCCTGTTTACACCGGTGTGACCTCCGAGTAAAGACAAGTGATTTTCTTTAATGAGACGTAACTGATCAGGTTCATATTTAATTGGTTCGGGGGGTTCGAACAAAATAATATTTATTGGAGTGCACAATCCCTTATTTATTTGTTTCTGCAGTGTTTCTTCATATAATGATTTTAATTCTTGTTGACTTATAGTTTCAAATACTAGGTCTTTCTTAGAAAGAGCTAGCTTACTTATGCCACTGCAGTGTTATATTGAAATCAGCTTCTCCAAAACTGGTTTTGTGCAGTGTGCTTTATCGCTTGATTCAATAAGAACATCGTTGTTAATTATGGCAAAGGTCTGCAGATTTTTACGCTTTGTACATTTATTCTCCCCTTGTGTTTGCATTAATTTAAGAATTGGCAAATTTCGAACATCCGAAATAGATATGCATTCCCACATGTGCGGATAGCTAATCCTCTTTGTGGGGGTAGGTGTTCTATGTGGACGGGTCACATTTTTAGTTGTACTTCTAGTTATTGCTGCAATGCATGGTATCAAAGTTTTTAATTCATTAGAATTTACTGGAATTCTAGAAAGTGCATCAGCATTAGTGTTTAATTTTCCTTGTTTATAAATTATCTCAAGATCATATTCCATGAGATCCATTCGAATTCTGGTGAGTTTTGAAGAGGGGTTTTTGTGATTAAACAATGAAACTAATGGTTTATGATCTGTTACTATTTTGAAAGTTTTTCCATAGAGGTAAGGTCTGAAATGATTTATCGCCCAATGAATAGCTAAAAGTTCTTTTTCTATTATTGGTTTATTTAGTTCGTGTGTATTTAAAGATCTACTTGCATATGCAATTGGAAGATCAGATCCTATTGTACCTTGAGAAAGTACTGCACCAAGTGCATAATTTGAGGCGTCTGTTGTTAAAATGAATTCTTTTTGGATATTTGGATATTGTCAGATAGGTGGATTAATTAGTGAGGTTTTTAATATTTGAAATGATTTTTCGCATTCAGGGCTCCAATTAAAAAACTACGTTCTTTTTGAGTAAATTATTCAGGGGGTTTGCCATTTCTGCAAAGTTTTTTACGAATTTTCTATAATAATTGCAAAATGCAACGAATCCTCTTACTTCATTTGAATTTGTACACAGAGAAAAAAATCAACCAGAAAACTGGTTAAATCAACAGGAAAAACATACAAAACGGCTTCAAAAAGGAATATTTTTAATTTTAACAATTTTTCTTGTTGAAAAAATAAAAAATTTTCCTTTTGAATCAACCATATTTCAGGTTGAATTGAAATGATAATTTTCATGATAATTTAAATTGTTGAACCAACCAAGGACATAGTTGAAATGACAAGATATTTTTTAAAAAAATTCGAAAAAAAAATACCTATACAAGAAGAAATGTCAAAAAAAATTTCATTAACATTCAAAGCAAATGGCCATAGAGCACTCTGCTGAACATGACCCAAAAAATAGCGATCGGATGGACTTCATCCGATTTCGTCACTCCGTTTTGGTGACTGCTTTCGCAATGCTTAAAATAGTTCTAAGATGAATACATATCTTATATGTCTTATTTTGTAAAACAAATGAGAATTATACCGAACAAAAAGAAATGTAATTAAACATATTTCCTTTCAATTCAACCAAAAATGTTGTTGACTCAACAATTTTCCTTTTGAAATTTTTGTTCTGCTCGAAAATCAAAAGGACTGTGAATAACAATGCGCCCTTTTAAAAAAATCATGGTTACGTTCGCTCAGTGTAGGTCTTGGAAAGTCTTTCACTACCTTGCATTTTGCTGGGTCAGTTGTTACGCCAAGGTCTGTTATTTTATGACCTAAAAATATTACTTCGTTTTTAAAAAAGTTACATTTTGATGCATTTAACTGTAAATTGTATTTTTGTCATCTTTGGAATACTTGTTGAAGATTTGAATTATGCTCTGATATTGTTTTGCCAAAAACTATAATGTCGTCTATATATATAAAGCATATATTGTCTAAGCCTGAGAGTGCTATTGTCAACATTCTTTGAAAACTGTTTGAAGCTAATTTTAATCCAAATGGAACGGTTTTAAAATGATAATGTCCGTTGTTTGTTGAAAAAGCTGTTAAAGGTCTTGATTGTTTACTGAGCGGAATTTGATGGAATGAATTTGTCATGTCTAATGTGGAGAAATATTTAGCACCTTCTAATTTATCGAGTACATCCTCAAATCTTGAAATAGGAAATTTGTCATCGACTAGTTTTTTATTTAGCTGGCGAAATCAACTACTAATCGCCATTTTTTTTCTTGTCCTGAGTCTTTTTTTGGTACTATTAGTAAAGGTGAATTGAAGGGGCTAGTAGAATGTTCAATAATGCCTTTGTTTAGCAGTTCTTGAACCTGTTTATTGATTTCATTTAGTTGGCTATGGGGAAGGCGATAATTTTTTATATAAATAGGACTGTAGTCTGTTAGTACTAGCTTTTGTTCATAAAAGTTATTAACTGATAATTCTTCATTGTTTAAATAAAATAGATTTTGAAATTTATTGCAAGGAGCCGTTATTGATTTGCTAGTGGAATAGTCTAAATTTTGTAAATTCAAAAGCGTTTTCAACTTTAACCATCGCGAGTTTAAATCGTTGGTGGACAAATATTTTTGTTTCCTTATATTAGTGAGAAGAACTTCTTTGGGAATTAAATCAAAAATGTGGTCGATGCCTCTATGTGTAAAAGAACAGGTAAAATTTTCATAGTTAATCTTTGCTCTGAACTTTGCAAAAAAATCTCTTCCTAAAGTTCCACTTGACCTTATAGGAAATGAATCATCTACAACACTGAATTTGTGTCTTAAAACACTATCCTCTATATTTATAGGCAAAATACATGTCCCTAAAGTCACAATGTCTTTCTTTGAGATTCCTGAAATTGCACATGAGTCGCTACGGTCAATGCATATATTACACAAATGTTCATATTTAATTAATGATATATCTGCCCCTGTATCTATTAAAAATGAAAGAATGTTATTATTACATTTAATATAAGCATAATTACTGTGATCAAAATTTACAGTGAAATGAAAAATTTTCATATAATTCCCCGAGTGACCTAATCTGCTACCTGTTCGGTATCGGGGGTACTCAAGTTTCCCTGTTGCTCTGTGCCATTTACAAAAAATGCATTATGCCTTACATTATTTTGGCTTTGAGAGTTATTCGAATTTGAATTCGCACGAGCATTGTTGTTGTTGTGCCTTTGATTTTGGAAATTGTTGTTGTTGTTGTATTGTGCACTTTGCTGATATGCGAGACGATCGCGCGTGCCTTGTCGGTTACCGTTGTTGTTGTTGTTGTTGTTGTAGCTATTGTTGAAGCGGTTGTTGTAATTGTTGTTGTTGTTTCCTCTGCGATCGTATTGCTGCTGTCTGTTGTATGTTTTGTTGTTTTGATGACTTGAGTTTTGCGAATGATGTTGTTGTGTCTGTCTGTTGTTATCATGTCTTCTATTACAATTTTGCCTCTGCTGATTACCTTTATGCTGGTTTTTTCCGTTGCGCTGTCTATACATCATGATACGAGCTTCTTCCGTATGATCTGATTCTTGCGCTATTTGGAGAGCCTCATTAAAAGTGGTGACTCTACTTGCTGCAATTGTTTGTGCTATGTTAGAATTTGTTATGCCTCGTTTTAGCACATTAAGGGCTATCACATCATTTGATTTGATTATAGCTGCCTTTTCTGCTGGTGTTTGCAGCGTTCAAATTTGTATTGAATTTAATTCCGAAATTAAACTTTCGATGGTTTCAGCGAATTTAGATATTGGTTTTCGGCCTTGTGTTGCTCTGGATAATTCATCTAATACAGTGTTTGCAGTTTTTCTGGGCTTGAATATTGCCTTTAAATTTTGTATTAGATTTTCTATGCCAGTTGTGCCAAGTAATTCGAGTTTTTTTTTTACTTTATCTGGTATTTTGGTGTTGAAGACTAATGCAAAATAAGTGCGTTTTTTACTATCTGGAATTTCTTCGTTAAATAATTTGATTAAGTTGATAAATTTTTGAGCATCTTCTAATCTGCTCGAAAATTCTGGTATGGCCTTAGTGTACTGTATCACGGTGAAGTTTGATTCTGTCATTCTTGTTTCTTTTTAATTTTTCTGGTATAATGATAAAAAGGACGAAACGCACGTTGCAATGACTTTAAATGTTATTAATTTTCTATGGTCTTAAAATTTGCTGTTCAAAATCGTGAGGATAGCAAAATATAATTATCTTTCTGTTTTTGTGGCTGCTGTTTGAAAATTTTCCTCCGCGTCTTTAATAGCGTCGATCAGCCCGTTGTACAATTTTTAATTTTCTTCCTTTTTACTTATGAGAGTTTTCTTTGTGTATTTTCTCGTCGGGGTCTTTTTGAGATTGGACAAGTTATGTTTTAGACGCGTAAGTATTTCTTGCGTCAATGCTTCCATATATGATTAGTTGGATCTGACGTCAGTAAGGCATGCCGCAGATCTAGCTGCTTTAAGAGCTTCTTGCCTTTTGTTCTTTTTGTTTATTCTATATATTTTAAGGGTTAAATTCAATATGCAAATGATTAGAATTGCCCATAAAATGACTTCGTGTTGATCCAGGACTTTTGAATGATAATTTTGATTGTTGGTTATCTGAACCTGCGGGTCTCCCGATTGTGTTGTTGGCTTAAAGTTTGTGGTTCCCATGGTTTTTGGAAATGAAATGTATTTGTATTTCTCAAATGTGGATTTTTGTCTTCTAAGTATTTTCCATGAAGCATATATTTCGGTGAGCGTCTTCAGTCGTCTATGACAGAGCAATTACAATATATTGCGAAAAATATATACTTTTTTTTGGGGGGGGGGTTTTAAATATAGTCTTTTTTTTAGGAAAGGATCAGAAGGATCCAAATTTGGTCGGCAGGATCGCCATGTAGTGTATCCTTCGCGTAGAAGAATTAATATTTTTATTTTATAGTTTTTATTTTTTTATATCCTAAAGGTTTTTATTTTGTTATGCCCCATTGCTGAGCGGCAGGACTCGCAAATCTAATTGGCGGCTAGCGCCCAATATCTCTATATTTATACGGCGGAGATACGCCAATTATTGAGAATGGAAAAGCAAAAGGTTTCGCATGTAAATCCAATCTGAAGTTCCAACTGAACTTCAAGCTTTATTTATATCAAAAATATGTTAAGTAAGCATAAATGAATTACAATTGAAAAATATAGAATCTTATGATTTAGCTTGTGAGGTATGCTGACAAAACACTTTCCCACGATTCGACGACGCTGCCTGCAAAATATGTTGCTCGTGCAATGAGTGCAGCTTGCAAAGGATTTGGTCATATGAAACCATTTATGTCGTGAATGAAGTGGAAAAATGAGTTTGTGCGTTCGTGTGTATACATACTACAGTACATTTAAATCAGCGTACGAGGAACGGAAAGCTTTAGGAGGACTAAAACCAAAACAAAATGTAATACTCATTCAATTGCAAACGAACTAACAATCAAAGAGTACAATGCAACAAAATCCGCCACGAGAACTTGTGTTATGTTCGGTAGCTAAAAGCCACCACACGTTTAAGCGCTTAATGTTGCGAAAAGAAACCTTGGAGGTTCTTTGCATCTATACGTTATGGAAATATAGTCCGTGGAATTACCAGAAATTCGTGTTTTTCCAATTATTTCTTTTGAAATTTTATTTTAAGCGATTAATTTTTTTAAAGAGAAGATTTTAATTTATTACAAATAAAAGTTTATTTGGTGTTATTGCGGCGTTGCTGTATAACTGTAGTTTTATCTAGAATCCCTCTTTAATTTAAACAGTATCCTAAGAATTTGTTGCATGATTCTAATATATTGGCCCCTTAGCGCGGCATTACTTCATCAGATACCGGCTCTGTTCTCTTGATCACACTAACGGCCTTGTGATACTCAAACTGAACATAAGCTGCGTAAGCATTAGCGCAGAACACTTGTGCCGTTGATAACACAATGCAGCCTTAGGTTAATAAGACACATGGAAATCCTAGCCAGCGACAACAAGCATCCAGCTTTGCTCCATATATCCTAGTGAGCGACAAAAATATTTAGCTGCGCTCCAAATATCCTAAAGAGCGACAACAAACATGCAGCTGTGCTCAAAGTATCCTGGTGAGTTACAACAAATATCAACCAAACACCATTAACAATCGCTGAATTTCGGGACCGCCAAAAATCCACAGCAGACAAACTGAAAAATCAACAACGACCTTATGCTATGTTCTCACTAGGCCGGGTTAGGGTTATCGGCGAAACCCAGGTTTTCAAATGTCAAAACACATATAAATAAATCATGTAACCCGAAAATATACCCTAGATTAACATTTAACTCTGAGGTTAGCGCAGAGTTGCATTTGAAATTTTCAGTTACAGTTGCTAATACCGAGTACAAAAACCGGGTAAAAATTTAATACGACAATGGCAGGAAGCTTTCACGTGCAGAAAATGAGTGGGGCAGGATGCACGTATTCGGATATGTAAATTTTGATCACAGGTCGTGAAACGTTTTGTGGTCCCGCTTTCACTATAAGCTCCATTCATCTTTGTTTGTTCCTGCGGACATTGCAATGCTCTTCTGATATTATTGTTTCCAATTTTTCTTTGGTTTTTCAGCTTCTTTAAATATTTCTAATAAAGCAAACTCAATTTTTATTTACAATTTCTCGATGATATAGTAGATATATCAGATATACCTTGCGCGGTTTTTAGATTTCAAACTCCCAAGCCGGATATTATCGCATGCATGAAATGAAAACAGCGGCCGTCTCCCAACAAACTTCATTAACAGTTAGGGTTAGTAATGCGAGTAGCCTCAGTATGAATTTTCACTACTTCGGAAGTAGTGCAGAAGTAGTGAACTTTCCGGCTGGGTCATATGACATTAGTAAACCTTAACTCGCTCGAAGCTGATATGAACGCTTTGAGTTAAAGTATCGGGTTAAGAACTTAACCCCTATAGTGAGAACATAGCATTAGCAAAATCTTACGGTAGTTCCCAAAGTACGACCGCCCAAAAGGTCGGCGGAGAATTGGCGAAAAACTGGCCAATTTCGTTAAAATAACAGCCCCGCTACGCACAAAGTTCAAATCTCGAAAGCTGGATATAAAAGGCACCACATTGAAAGCCAAGGAATAAATGGCGATCGGGAAGACGCTCAAGGACAAAAAGGAGGCTGCTTATTAAAAAACAACCCAGCGTTGAACGAACTATTGCGCTTTTGGCAAGTTCAGCTCTCTTTCAATCTAATTTTCTTTTATCAAAGCATTCGAATTTTGCGTCGGTGTTTCATTTGATATTAAGAAACAAAAACTAAATCAAGTTACATACAAAAATACAAGAAAAAAATATTTCAATAGTGGTATTCAAGCAACAGTGCAAATCGCAGTGTGCAATATTTGCACTTGTCAAATTGCGTACAAAAAAAGCAGTGCAAATATTGCACACTGCGATTTGCACTGTTGCTTGAATACCACTAATATGTCAACTTCAGAAACTTCATAATGGGCAAACAAAAGTAATAAATATCAGACCCTAAGGCAAATGCTATATATGAGGCCCAAAATTTTGATAAAATTTGATGGTGGGAGTAATGATTCTATTATTTTACGCCGACTTCACAACAACACCGAACGGAAAATTAACTTTCACTGTACCAGAACTAAAAGGCGTGAAAATTTTTCATCAGTTTATACAATAAAATTTATAAAGATTGGACGATATTAAAAATTCGCAAAGAGAAGAACTGATTGAGTCGTACTGAGTCTCCAGATATTCGTTGAAATCTCTATGATTTCTTTCTATTCCACCTAAAGATTCGTGGTGATAGGGTGTTGAGGTTTTTAGTTCAATGTTTAATAAACTACAAATTTCTGAAATGGTTTGATTTACAAATTCTTTTCCCATATCTGTTTTCATTGTTTTTAAATGACCATATTTTAAAATGAATTTTTCTACTATAGTTTTTGTTCATTCTAATGATTCTTTAGATGTCATTGGGAAAGCTTCGACGTATTTGGTTAAGTCGCATTGTAGAGTTAAAATATATCTGAAATTATTTGATGGGCGTAAGGGTCCTATTGTGTCAATTGATACTACTTCAAAAGGACTAGAAGGGGTTTCAGTGATTATCATCTTCTCTTTAGTATGTACGGTAATTTCATTTTTCTTTAAAATTTCGCAATTTTGTATGAATTTCTTTACCATTTTATTCATACCTTTCCAGACATAGCCTTGTTTCAACTTAGCTATTGTCCTGTTTACACCGGTGTGACCTCCGAGTAAAGACAAGTGATTTTCTTTAATGAGACGTAACTGATCAGGTTCATATTTAATTGGTTCGGGGGGTTCGAACAATATAATATTTATTGGAGTGCACAATCCCTTATTTATTTGTTTCTGCAGTGTTTCTTCATATAATGATTTTAATTCTTGTTGACTTATAGTTTCAAATACTAGGTCTTTCTTAGAAAGAGCTAGCTTACTTATGCCACTGCAGTGTTATATTGAAATCAGCTTCTCCAAAACTGGTTTTGTGCAGTATGCTTTATCGCTTGATTCAATAAGAACATCGTTGTTAATTATGGCAAAGGTCTGCAGATTTTTACGCTTTGTACATTTATTCTCCCCTTGTGTTTGCATTAATTTAAGAATTGGCAAATTTCGAACATCCGAAATAGATATGCATTCCCACATGTGCGGATAGCTAATCCTCTTTGTGGGGGTGGGTGTTCTATGTGGACGGGTCACATTTTTAGTTGTACTTCTAGTTATTGCTGCAATGCATGGTATCAAAGTTTTTAATTCATTAGAATTTACTGGAATTCTAGAAAGTGCATCAGCATTAGTGTTTAATTTTCCTTGTTTATAAATTATCTCAAGATCATATTCCATGAGATCCATTCGAATTCTGGTGAGTTTTGAAGAGGGGTTTTTGTGATTAAACAATGAAACTAATGGTTTATGATCTGTTACTATTTTGAAAGTTTTTCCATAGAGGTAAGGTCTGAAATGATTTATCGCCCAATGAATAGCTAAAAGTTCTTTTTCTATTATTGGTTTATTTAGTTCGTGTGTATTTAAAGATCTACTTGCATATGCAATTGGAAGATCAGATCCTATTGTACCTTGAGAAAGTACTGCACCAAGTGCATAATTTGAGGCGTCTGTTGTTAAAATGAATTCTTTTTGGATATTTGGATATTGTCAGATAGGTGGATTAATTAGTGAGGTTTTTAATATTTGAAATGATTTTTCGCATTCAGGGCTCCAATTAAAAAACTACGTTCTTTTTGAGTAAATTATTCAGGGGGTTTGCCATTTCTGCAAAGTTTTTTACGAATTTTCTATAATAATTGCAAAATGCAACGAATCCTCTTACTTCATTTGAATTTGTACACAGAGAAAAAAATCAACCAGAAAACTGGTTAAATCAACAGGAAAAACATACAAAACGGCTTCAAAAAGGAATATTTTTAATTTTAACAATTTTTCTTGTTGAAAAAATAAAAAATTTTCCTTTTGAATCAACCATATTTCAGGTTGAATTGAAATGATAATTTTCATGATAATTTAAATTGTTGAACCAACCAAGGACATAGTTGAAATGACAAGATATTTTTTAAAAAAATTCGAAAAAAAAATACCTATACAAGAAGAAATGTCAAAAAAAATTTCATTAACATTCAAAGCAAATGGCCATAGAGCACTCTGCTGAACATGACCCAAAAAATAGCGATCGGATGGACTTCATCCGATTTCGTCACTCCGTTTTGGTGACTGCTTTCGCAATGCTTAAAATAGTTCTAAGATGAATACATATCTTATATGTCTTATTTTGTAAAACAAATGAGAATTATACCGAACAAAAAGAAATGTAATTAAACATATTTCCTTTCAATTCAACCAAAAATGTTGTTGACTCAACAATTTTCCTTTTGAAATTTTTGTTCTGCTCGAAAATCAAAAGGACTGTGAATAACAATGCGCCCTTTTAAAAAAATCATGGTTACGTTCGCTCAGTGTAGGTCTTGGAAAGTCTTTCACTACCTTGCATTTTGCTGGGTCAGTTGTTACGCCAAGGTCTGTTATTTTATGACCTAAAAATATTACTTCGTTTTTAAAAAAATTACATTTTGATGCATTTAACTGTAAATTGTATTTTTGTCATCTTTGGAATACTTGTTGAAGATTTGAATTATGCTCTGATATTGTTTTGCCAAAAACTATAATGTCGTCTATATATATAAAGCATATATTGTCTAAGCCTGAGAGTGCTATTGTCAACATTCTTTGAAAACTGTTTGAAGCTAATTTTAATCCAAATGGAACGGTTTTAAAATGATAATGTCCGTTGTTTGTTGAAAAAGCTGTTAAAGGTCTTGATTGTTTACTGAGCGGAATTTGATGGAATGAATTTGTCATGTCTAATGTGGAGAAATATTTAGCACCTTCTAATTTATCGAGTACATCCTCAAATCTTGAAATAGGAAATTTGTCATCGACTAGTTTTTTATTTAGCTGGCGAAATCAACTACTAATCGCCATTTTTTTTCTTGTCCTGAGTCTTTTTTTGGTACTATTAGTAAAGGTGAATTGAAGGGGCTAGTAGAATGTTCAATAATGCCTTTGTTTAGCAGTTCTTGAACCTGTTTATTGATTTCATTTAGTTGGCTATGGGGAAGGCGATAATTTTTTATATAAATAGGACTGTAGTCTGTTAGTACTAGCTTTTGTTCATAAAAGTTATTAACTGATAATTCTTCATTGTTTAAATAAAATAGATTTTGAAATTTATTGCAAGGAGCCGTTATTGATTTGCTAGTGGAATAGTCTAAATTTTGTAAATTCAAAAGCGTTTTCAACTTTAACCATCGCGAGTTTAAATCGTTGGTGGACAAATATTTTTGTTTCCTTATATTAGTGAGAAGAACTTCTTTGGGAATTAAATCAAAAATGTGGTCGATGCCTCTATGTGTAAAAGAACAGGTAAAATTTTCATAGTTAATCTTTGCTCTGAACTTTGCAAAAAAATCTCTTCCTAAAGTTCCACTTGACCTTATAGGAAATGAATCATCTACAACACTGAATTTGTGTCTTAAAACACTATCCTCTATATTTATAGGCAAAATACATGTCCCTAAAGTCACAATGTCTTTCTTTGAGATTCCTGAAATTGCACATGAGTCGCTACGGTCAATGCATATATTACACAAATGTTCATATTTAATTAATGATATATCTGCCCCTGTATCTATTAAAAATGAAAGAATGTTATTATTACATTTAATATAAGCATAATTACTGTGATCAAAATTTACAGTGAAATGAAAAATTTTCATATAATTCCCCGAGTGACCTAATCTGCTACCTGTTCGGTATCGGGGGTACTCAAGTTTCCCTGTTGCTCTGTGCCATTTACAAAAAATGCATTATGCCTTACATTATTTTGGCTTTGAGAGTTATTCGAATTTGAATTCGCGAGAGCATTGTTGTTGTTGTGCCTTTGATTTTGGAAATTGTTGTTGTTGTTGTATTGTGCACTTTGCTGATATGCGAGACGATCGCGCGTGCCTTGTCGGTTACCGTTGTTGTTGTTGTTGTTGTTGTAGCTATTGTTGAAGCGGTTGTTGTAATTGTTGTTGTTGTTTCCTCTGCGATCGTATTGCTGCTGTCTGTTGTATGTTTTGTTGTTTTGATGACTTGAGTTTTGCGAATGATGTTGTTGTGTCTGTCTGTTGTTATCATGTCTTCTATTACAATTTTGCCTCTGCTGATTACCTTTATGCTGGTTTTTTCCGTTGCGCTGTCTATACATCATGATACGAGCTTCTTCCGTATGATCTGATTCTTGCGCTATTTGGAGAGCCTCATTAAAAGTGGTGACTCTACTTGCTGCAATTGTTTGTGCTATGTTAGAATTTGTTATGCCTCGTTTTAGCACATTAAGGGCTATCACATCATTTGATTTGATTATAGCTGCCTTTTCTGCTGGTGTTTGCAGCGTTCAAATTTGTATTGAATTTAATTCCGAAATTAAACTTTCGATGGTTTCAGCGAATTTAGATATTGGTTTTCGGCCTTGTGTTGCTTTGGATAATTCATCTAATACAGTGTTTGCAGTTTTTCTGGGCTTGAATATTGCCTTTAAATTTTGTATTAGATTTTCTATGCCAGTTGTGCCAAGTAATTCGAGTTTTTTTTTTACTTTATCTGGTATTTTGGTGTTGAAGACTAATGCAAAATAAGTGCGTTTTTTACTATCTGGAATTTCTTCGTTAAATAATTTGATTAAATTGATAAATTTTTGAGCATCTTCTAATCTGCTCGAAAATTCTGGTATGGCCTTAGTGTACTGTATCACGTTGAAGTTTGATTCTGTCATTCTTGTTTCTTTTTAATTTTTCTGGTATAATGATAAAAAGGACGAAACGCACGTTGCAATGACTTTAAATGTTATTAATTTTCTATGGTCTTCCAATTTGCTGTTCAAAATCGTGAGGATAGCAAAATATAATTATCTTTCTGTTTTTGTGGCTGCTGTTTGAAAATTTTCCTCCGCGTCTTTAATAGCGTCGATCAGCCCGTTGTACAATTTTTAATTTTCTTCCTTTTTACTTATGAGAGTTTTCTTTGTGTATTTTCTCGTCGGGGTCTTTTTGAGATTGGACAAGTTATGTTTTAGACGCGTAAGTATTTCTTGCGTCAATGCTTCCATATATGATTAGTTGGATCTGACGTCAGTAAGGCATGCCGCAGATCTAGCTGCTTTAAGAGCTTCTTGCCTTTTATTCTTTTTGTTTATTCTATATATTTTAAGGGTTAAATTCAATATGCAAATGATTAGAATTGCCCATAAAATGACTTCGTGTTGATCCAGGACTTTTGAGTGATAATTTTGATTGTTAATTATCTGAACCTGCGGGTCTCCCGATTGTGTTGTTGGCTTAAAGTTTGTGGTTCCCATGGTTTTTGGAAATGAAATGTATTTGTATTTCTCAAATGTGGATTTTTGTCTTCTAAGTATTTTCCATGAAGCATATATTTCGGTGAGCGTCTTCAGTCGTCTATGACAGAGCAATTACAATATATTGCGAAAAATATATACTTTTTTTTGGGGGGGGGTTTTAAATATAGTCTTTTTTTTAGGAAAGGATCAGAAGGATCCAAATTTGGTCGGCAGGATCGCCATGTAGTGTATCCTTCGCGTAGAAGAATTAATATTTTTATTTTATAGTTTTTATTTCTTTATATCCTAAAGGTTTTTATTTTGTTATGCCCCATTGCTGAGCGGCAGGACTCGCAAATCTATTTGGCGGCTAGCGCCCAATATCTCTATATTTATACGGCGGAGATACGCCAATTATTGAGAATGGAAAAGCAAAAGGTTTCGCATGTAAATCCAATCTGAAGTTCCAATTGAACTTCAAGCTTTATTTATATCAAAAATATGTTAAGTAAGCATAAATGAATTACAATTGAAAAATATAGAATCTTATGATTTAGCTTGTGAGGTATGCTGACAAAACACTTTCCCACGATTCGACGACGCTGCCTGCAAAATATGTTGTTTGTGCAATGAGTGCAGCTTGCAAAGGATTTGGTCATATGAAACCATTTATGTCGTGAATGAAGTGGAAAAATTAGTTTGTGCGTTCGTGTGTATACATACTACAGTACATTTAAATCAGCGTACGAGGAACGGAAAGCTTTAGGAGGACTAAAACCAAAACAAAATGTAATACTCATTCAATTGCAAACGAACTAACAATCAAAGAGTACAATGCAACAAAATCCGCCACGCGAACTTGTGTTATGTTCGGTAGCTAAAAGCCACCACACGTTTAAGCGCTTAATGTTGCGAAAAGAAACCTTGGAGGTTCTTTGCATCTATACGTTATGGAAATATAGTCCGTGGAATTACCAGAAATTCGTGTTTTTCCAATTATTTCTTTTGAAATTTTATTTTAAGCGATTAATTTTTTTTAAGAGAAGATTTTAATTTATTACAAATAAAAGTTTATTTGGTGTTATTGCGGCGTTGCTGTATAACTGTAGTTTTATCTAGAATCCCTCTTTAATTTAAACAGTATCCTAAGAATTTGTTGCATGATTCTAATATATTGGCCCCTTAGCGCGGCATTACTTCGTCAGATACCGGCTCTGTTCTCTTGATCACACTAACGGCCTTGTGATACTCAAACTGAACATAAGCTGCGTAAGCATTAGCGCAGAACACTTGTGCCGTTGATAACACAATGCAGCCTTAGGTTAATAAGACACATGAAAATCCTAGCCAGCGACAACAAGCATCCAGCTTTGCTCCATATATCCTAGTGAGCGACAAAAATATTTAGCTGCGCTCCAAATATCCTAAAGAGCGACAACAAACATGCAGCTGTGCTCAAAGTATCCTGGTGAGTTACAACAAATATCAACCAAACACCATTAACAATCGCTGAATTTCGGGACCGCCAAAAATCCACAGCAGACAAACTGAAAAATCAACAACGACCTTATGCTATGTTCTCACTAGGCCGGGTTAGGGTTATCGGCGAAACCCAGGTTTTCAAATGTCAAAACACATATAAATAAATCATGTAACCCGAAAATATACCCTAGATTAACATTTAACTCTGAGGTTAGCGCAGAGTTGCATTTGAAATTTTCAGTTACAGTTGCTAATACCGAGTACAAAAACCGGGTAAAAATTTAATACGACAATGGCAGGAAGCTTTCACGTGCAGAAAATGAGTGGGGCAGGTGCACGTATTCGGATATGTAAATTTTGATCACAGGTCGTGAAACGTTTTGTGGTCCCGCTTTCACTATAAGCTCCATTCATCTTTGTTTGTTCCTGCGGACATTGCAATGCTCTTCTGATATTATTGTTTCCAATTTTTCTTTGGTTTTTCAGCTTCTTTAAATATTTCTAATAAAGCAAACTCAATTTTTATTTACAATTTCTCGATGATATAGTAGATATATCAGATATACCTTGCGCGGTTTTTAGATTTCAAACTCCCAAGCCGGATATTATCGCATGCATGAAATGAAAACAGCGGCCGTCTCCCAACAAACTTCATTAACAGTTAGGGTTAGTAATGCGAGTAGCCTCAGTATGAATTTTCACTACTTCGGAAGTAGTGCAGAAGTAGTGAACTTTCCGGCTGGGTCATATGACATTAGTAAACCTTAACTCGCTCGAAGCTGATATGAACGCTTTGAGTTAAAGTATCGGGTTAAGAACTTAACCCCTATAGTGAGAACATAGCATTAGCCAATTTCGTTAAAATAACAGCCCCGCTACGCACAAAGTTCAAATCTCGAAAGCTGGATATAAAAGGCACCACATTGAAAGCCAAGGAATAAATGGCGATCGAGAAGACGCTCAAGGACAAAAAGAAGGCTGCTTATTAAAAAACAACCCAGCGTTGAACGAACTATTGCGCTTTTGGCAAGTTCAGCTCTCTTTCAATCTAATTTTCTTTTATCAAAGCATTCGAATTTTGCGTCGGTGTTTCATTTGATATTAAGAAACAAAAACTAAATCAAGTTACAAACAAAAATACAAGAAAAAAATATTTCAATAGTGGTATTCAAGCAACAGTGCAAATCGCAGTGTGCAATATTTGCACTTGTCAAATTGCGTACAAAAAAAGCAGTGCAAATATTGCACACGGCGATTTGCACTGTTGCTTGAATACCACTAATATGTCAACTTCAGAAACTTCATAATGGGCAAACAAAAGTAATCAATATCAGACCCTAAGGCAAATGCTATATATGAGGCCCAAAATTTTGATAAAATCTGATGGTGGGAGTAATGATTCTATTATTTTACGCCGACTTCACAACAACACCGAACGGAAAATTAACTTTCACTGTACCAGAACTAAAAGGCGTGAAAATTTTTCATCAGTTTATACAATAAAATTTATAAAGATTGGACGATATTAAAAATTCGCAAAGAGAAGAACTGATTGAGTCGTACTGAGTCTCCAGAACCCTAAAAAACATTCCCCAGCGTCGGAATTCTTTACAAAGATGAACTTTTTTCTCTCTGTGAAATGTTAGGGCAAGGCAAAAAGGGACTTAGGCAATTTTTTCCTTGGCAGATTATCCAGCAAAAACCATTGCGACACTGATTACATATTATTTTCATAATTCAGCATCATTTGCGTAAGGTTGAAAAATTTCAGGCATTTTTGTGTTCAAAATATTGTTTTGGTAAAAACACATCCTTCTTGAAGAAAAAATAAATAGCATTCGTTCGAAATTAAATAGATATTTTCGATACAAGTGTCGAATTGAAGCTTTTTTTTGCACGAGTGGTAAATGTTGTAAAACGAGGCGCAGCCGACCTTTTTTTTTGTGGGAAGAAATTTTTTATTTTTATTTGACAGATTCATAGTTTAAAATTCTTTATTATGCAACTTCGTAGTATGATCTGCTTATTTTTGCCTTGTATTATTTGAAATGCGTGCATTTTGAAATTTATTATTGCACACCTTGCCTTGTATTTTTTGAAATGCGTGCGTTTTGAAATTTATTATTGCACGCTTTGAAATTCATTGCAAACCCTGGTGGTATGCCATGCTTTTTGTTTGTTTTAAAATTTTTTTTTGTACTTCCTCAGGTCTAGTGTCATAATATGCTTTATTATGATGTCGAATTGCATAAATTATAATTTTTTTTCTTATATATGTATTTTGAACTCGTTCTTAAAACATGGACCAATTTTTGGACCTTTCACTGGGCAAAGCATTTGCACTAACACAGTGAAAGTGCCATACTCGTGGAGAAATACCATTAGTAAAGGGGGCGTGAAATGAAAGACGCAAAGCAAAGTATGAATGCATGCTTGGTACGCCGTGTGAAAGCCGACCAAAACCACAAATGAAGTTAATATGAAGCTCTTAATTTTTTTTCTCACGTAAAATGGATCTTGGATAAAAGCGATAGAGAAATTTTGTTGTTTTCATTCCATTTTATGTCGTATTGTTTTTTTTTTCTCATATCGAGTGAATGAATATACAAAGATATAAAATGTGTGGGTTTTTGTTTAAAAAGAAAATAAAAAATGTAAGAATAATGACAACCCAAGGTACTCGTTATAGATTATTAATTTAATTATGAATAAAAAAAACATTTTTTTTTTGTTTAACCTGAATCGGTTCGAGAAAGCTGTTTGATAATAATGAATATGGAAGAGATAATTTTTTATTAAAACTTAGGAAATATTATTTCCCAGGAAAATCGTACATTCAGGAAGCCGTTTATGTTCGATATAATTGCGATGGGTCCATTGGTATCATATAATCGAAAATATTGGTTTTTGATGTTGGCTGTTTACTGGGATCATTTTGGAAAAATAGTGCCAGTTTAAAGGGTTTTTGTTTCACTCTGAAAAAAAAGGGATTAAGTAAAGAAAATTGTTGAAGCAAGTAAGAAAAGGGTCATGGTTTGAACAAAATAAGAAATGTGTTTTAGTTTGCAAGGAATAATGAAATCTGTTAAGGTTGAAGGAAGAAAGAAAGGTATTTTCATGTGAAGGGAGCAAGAAAATTAATTGTAGTGAGGAGGATTGATATGGCGGGACAAATCGAAACGTATCTAGCACATAATGCCGCACCTAACCTAGAAATGGGGGGAAAGGAGGATTATTCGTCTTATCTCCATATTCATACTACTCATATTCTCGACTTCCTTGACGATTTCTCATTTTTTTTCTTTGACACCACAAGATTTTCATCTTTTAACACAAATATCCACTGCCTTTGATATTGCTACAAATACATGAAAACTTCGTTCTTAGAACACGAATAAATAAGTTTAATAATTTGAAACAACGATTATAGACGTACTTTTGGCCATCGGATTTCTCCAAGTATTGGCGAACGACAGAGATAGGGAGAAGATAGCGTTTAGCATCGGCAAAAGACAGTAAGAATTCAAATATATGCGGTCTAAGCGAACATGCCAGTACCAAGCAACGTAAAGTAATACAAGGAGATTGTAGGTCTTATTCACTGTTATCGTAAATTCCATCATGCTGCTCATAAGTTTAAATTGTTGGGAAAAGGTGCGCACTATAAGTAGACTGTGAAGTTCCACACCCCTCTGGATTGCCCGAGAGAGGCCGTACAAATCCATCAGTGTTGCGCTATGTCGACTTTCGCAACCAATTTTTTTTTAACGACAGACGCCAGTGGCGCTGTAGGAAACGTCTTGCCGCAGTAAGAGGGGGAAGATGGGTTTTATTATATTGTATTTTGTCAATGAAGGATTAGCGAGACCGAGTTCCGCTAGTCCACAAAAGAAAGAGAATTCCTAGCTATTGCATGGGCAACTAGGGTATTCAGATTATATTTGTTGGGCAGGAAATTTATCGAAATTACGTACAAACCTGGCAAGGACAATGCCAATGCAGATGCGTTGAGTAGGATTCGGCAGGGTCAAGGCGACGCAAATACAAACATAGTAACCGGGGCTCAGACCCAAGCCAAAAATTCAAATGAGGGTGAACCCAGAGGCAAGAATACCTCCGAAAAACCCCCAAGTCGACCTGAGAAGGTCCAACTCCTGAACGACCAGGACCAGATCAGGGAAATCTTTTACCAGTTCCACGACTCGCAGACGCATCTGTCTCCAAGAAGCAACCACCAATTGTGTAAAAAGGGCTCAGACCCAAGCCAAAAATTTAAATGAGGGTGAACCCGGAGGCAAGAATACCTCCGAAAAACCCCCAAGTCGACCTGAGAAGGTCCAAGTCCTGAACGACCAGGACCAGATCAGGGAAATCTTTTACCAGTTCCACGACTCGCAGACGCATCTGTCTCCGAAAAGCAACCACCAATTGTGTAAAAACAAAAAATCTTAATTATATCTCATTCTGTTTAACAAATATGCCAGACTGCACGGTTAGGCCAATACATGGGTTAGCACAACCCATTCTTTATATAAATAAAAAGTAGCTATAAAAGGTAAATGTAGCAACTTATATAAAAGAATCGAGTCGATAGAAAGTGGCAAGAAAAGCCATTCTTCTTATAAGCGAGTAAAAGATTAAAAATTTATTTATTTGTCGCGTGAGTATACTGACTCACTACCTTTGTCGAAATATAAGAAGCCAAAAAAAAAGTGGGCAAAACAAACAAATTTTTTAATGATTTGTTATTAACATTTATTTTCTGTTCATTTTATTGCCAACTTCAGCAATTGCATTAAGCATGACCTACGACAACATTCGGAGCGAACGAAAGCAGTGAACAATTCAAGTTCATGGTCAACCAAAGTTCTGATGATCAAACAAAAAATCCATTGTTTTGTTTTGATTTTTGTTTGTTTTGTTTTCTGTTATTTTCTTTTCAGAAGGGCTATTTCAGCAAAGACAGGACGATTCAGGTTTAAATTAATTAAAAAAAAAAGAAAAGTATGCAAAACCAGCAGCAATGAATATCCATTCATTGTTGATGGTGAATTAATTGTCGAGAAGTGTTTTATTTAGACAACGTATTAACAAACATTTTCATTCAGAAAATGTTCAAGTTAAAACAACTGTATCAAAAGCGGTTAAGCTTCTGATCAGAAAGAGAAGCCGTCTTCCACACAAATATCCACACAAATCACAAAGATACACAAGATACACACATGTTACACTGCCTTTCACTACTTTCAGCTTTGATTTTTTTTTTGTAACCCGACCGTTCAGCGTTGTCATGAGTATAGTTATTCTACATTTTAAATGCTCACAAATTGTTTTGTTTTGAACCACAAAATGAAAAGTGTAGTATATATATATGATCTAAGTTTCAGTTATTACAATAATTTATTCGTTGCAAAATTCGAGACAAATGACAACGCTGAAGACGGCCAACGACAAACAAAACGACCCAATAGAAAAAAAAAAGAAAAGTAGAATCGGTGACCAGTTGTATGAAACATGTGGAATTTGATGAAGTAAAGTTTTGTTTATTTTATTGCTATATCCATCTTAACGTAACGTAAAAAAGAGAAAAAAAAATATATATAATAAGTTTTGTCGAATTTAATATCATTTAATTTAACGTAACATAACCAAATATTGTTCAATTTATTATTTTTAAGTTCAAAGGACAGTCGTTTAGGCTAACATTAAGATAAATATGTAAAAGATTATTCAGGAAACCGGACACATACAGAAAGGGAGAACATGGGTAATTTAAGGACCAATTATATACATATACAAATAAAAATAAAAAAACTTGAAAAATTAAAAAAAATATATATATATATATATATTATAAACAAAAAAAAAAAAACAGTTTAAAAAAAAAATATTTATTAACAACAAAGAACGAAAAAAAAAAAATTATAAAAACCAGAAAAAATACATTAAAAAAAAAAATAAAAATAAAAAACAAAACAAAAAAAAAAAAAATAAATAAATAAAAAAAAAATATATATATATATGAGAAACTATTAAAATCTATATATAGAAAACCTTAATTTTAAGTTGAAGTGATGACGGCAGCGAGGGATCCAGCAGGCGGCATCAGCTCTTTCATCCAGATACCGGGAGTGTTCAGTGGGCCAACCATAAGCAAAAATGGGTTGCGTCGTAACCATTTGGTGTACGCTTCGACGAAGATAACGTCATCGACACCATAACAACAACAAAATGGCGAAAGCTTTGACATTAGCGGCGAAAAAGGCCTAAGGACTCCCACCGTACATATAATCTTCGGGTGCAGGAAGTTTTCAACCGTCATGGACTGAAATATTTCATCATCAATCAAAGACAGCAACAGTCCAAACAAACCAAAAACCAAGGTCACTGAACACGAACATCGGCAAATAATAAACAAGTGGCGACAAGAAACGCAAAGAAGTGATACAGGCAAACCCGGCGAATGTTCCAGGAAATTCACAAATGCGCTACAAGACAACGACAAAATGACCCCACCTCCCAGCCTTAATCCAATCTCTACTCTACCGATCCGCATGAATGCGGATCTATTTTAAAAAAAGGGGGGAGGAATGTTGTGATCATGTCACAAACATCGGGAGCACACTGTGTTGAAATGCGAAAGAAAGAAAACAACAATAAGCACCAACGGCCTAAAAAGTCTAAACTGGGGCATTTGAGTGCAAGGCAAAGAATGCATTCTAGCAGAATATTGATGAACCAGAATGCGAAAGAAGCGAAAGAAAGTTGCGCAAGATGAAGACGTCAGCGGAAACTAAAGGGAGAAGACGGCAGCGGGGGAGTACGACTGCAGCAGAGTTCGCGTCAGCGAACCTAGTTTTAAGTAATTTTAAGAATATTTTTTAAGTTGATTTTAATTTTGGAATTGTAATAAACTCTCAGTTGTAATAATACCACGAAACCGAGTACAACACCAAACCAAACCGGTTAATAAAGGATAATTTAAAACTAAACATAAAGACGTTATTTCCTCTAAAGGACAACATTTTAAGGTACAACCTTAACACCTCAGTTTGACCAATTCTCATTTGCCTAGGTTTGCGGCAGCGGCTGTTTCGGCTAAGCGAGTATACCCTGTCACAGAGTGGCAAAAAATAAGGTCTCAAGTTAAGCTTGATCCACAAACTGACTTCTCTGTACAGTCTTTGTAAGCACACGAAGTATGTACAGGAGGCTAGGTCGGGCGCTTTCCGTGATCTCTACCCAATACTTTCCAATGGCAATTTATCCTCCTTTAACGAAAACTTGTCTGTTCATTCAATTGGTTTAATTCTGCGTGCCAGGGATGGTATTGTTGATATCAATACTAGGTCTTTAAAGGATGATGCACATGGTATCTGCTCAATTTGTAATCTGGATACGGCTGAGAACACGCACCATTTCAATAGCTTTCCCCCAATTTACTGCAGCTACAGTCTTCATTTTTTGAGCAGCCGTTTATTGTCACATGCAAAGGTCATTGAGTTTTTAAATGGCTCCAATGCCTTAAGTATGGCAGAATATTTAAAAGAAAATATTTATAGGAAACTGGTTATAAATGATTTCGTGTAATTATTGATTTTAGAACTGTTCTCGTCTTATTGCGAATCTGGCACACAACACTGCGTGTTTTTGCCATATAATTGAATAAAGGGTATCTTTAAGTTATGAATTGTTAATAAATTACTGTGATGAATAATATAATTATACTTAAATTAAAAGGAAATAATTAAATCTGCAGTTAAGAGATTTTCGTATTGTTCTCCTTTTTCTGTGCGATTATTGATCTGGTTTGTAACGGGGTACGCCTTGTGGTCTTAATGAAGCGATGAAATTTTTAATTACAGCCGACCTGTCGCTTGGCCTGTCGCTCTCTGTATGGCTTTGAAAGGAAGAGTACGACCTTCAGTTTAATGCCGACGCCTAACGGCAATTTTCTTTTGAAGAAGCTTTAAATAGGCAAATTAAGCTTCGTCGGTGGACTTGCCAGTAAAAATATGGGATGGCCACAAACTCGGCCATAAGTTAATTTAGAGTATTTGTGATTTGAGCTATGAAGGTAAGTCTGAATGCTTCAAAGTTCGTCTTGTGGCAAGAACCTGTAGTCAAGGTGAAGGCGTGGACTATTTTGAAATATTTTCTTTGGTAGCTTGGTATTCTTCAATTCGGCTTCTGAAAGCTTAGCCTTCAAATCGAGCAAATGGATGTCATAACAGCATTTTTGCAAGGCGAGGTGAATGAGACCATGGTATGATGGTGTTATAACTTTGGATCAGCAAATTCTCAAGCGGTGCAAAATGCAAGACTTTCAACCAATGACAATTCCAAATGATCCAATGTTAATTAATACGAAGTGAGTAGGTTCAAGTCGCAAGCAGGAATGTTCTTTTTATTTGATAAACTTACATTTATATACTTAAGGTTTAACATTTTTGATTGCTTACTGTACGCATAGAATAAACACAAATTGTTAACGGTAACATATTTTGGAGCTGTGGCGGTGCCAACGAGTGTAGTATGCGATAAGCAAATACTTCAACCCCATGCCTGTGTGGCTTCAGATTGTTATATTTGAACGGAACCATTTCAGACGCTAGGTCAGCGTATTTGACTGAACGTATTGCTTCCCACAAATTTGTTACCATTAAGAATTTATATAATTTTGCAGATTAAAGCTTTGAGAGTTTATAAAAAGGTGCGCATGTTATTCTTCACAACATTGCTGGCATTCACTACACCTCTCTTCTTTTTAACCTTGGTCGTAGATCTGCAGGTCAAACGATCGTGCTTCTATATATGCAAAAGTTGGTAATATTTTTTTTTGCTTAATTTGTAATAATTTGAATATTAAAGCAGTTGAATATAAATTATTAAATCATTTGGATATAAATTACACAGGCACACAAAAAAAAAATCTGAACTCGTTATGTTTTTTTGGCGCGCTGAACACGAATCTGAAAACGGATTTTTTCCACCACCCCCAGTTTTCTCCCCAGCCATCCATAAACTCACCAAAGGTGTTCTAAAGCTCCACAGCACCACTCCGGCGGGTGAAATTCATCGAATACATGAAAAATGAAATGACGCACCCCATATGAAGTTTTTTGGTGTGCCGAAAGCGATTTTGAGCTCCAAATTTACTCACCCCACTCTATTATGCTTCCACACCCCTCACCACTACAACAGCCCTCACTTCATACCCCTTCCAACCCCTACCAGCACAAAAAAAAGTTCTGAACTCGGAAAGAGAGGAACCCTCCGTTATGTTTTTTGGGGCGCTGAACACGAACCTGAAGTCATATTTTTTCCATCACTTCCAGTTTTCGCCCCAGCCACCCATAAACCCGCCAAAGCGTCAAATTTTTATAATGTGTTACTTTTTTTGTTTAACGTACATAACATGTCCGTTTTTGTTCAAATGAACGATGAAGCTGGTTTCGAGAACCTCCGGTTACATTCTTATATGGTGCCTCCCGTTTAATCATCCAGAACTAGTCTGCTAACTTGTCAAACTCTTACCAGCCGCCGATACTGGAATATCCCTTCCCCGCATCGTAAACCTTTCCTTACCTACTTCCGCCATGAACATCCAAATAACAAATTACATTACAAAACTTTGCTTGAATTTTTTGGCATACGAAACAAAGTGTAAGTGCACATAAATATTTTGCTACAATTCTCATTACCTTTGTGCAGATTTACATATAAGATACAAACTTTTCCAAAAAATTGAAAGCATCTATTTATGTTTTATGTGCTGGCATAAAGTTGTCGTCCGTCAACTGAATTTACAGACACCGACTTTTCTAAGAAGCATTTTCCTACTTTCGTAACTAGGACACCTCCTCCATTCTTTCCCTATAAACTTACAATGTTTTGTGATTACGGCCTAAAACAATTAAGGTGTGCCTATTGTCTTGATCTATCACTGCATATGGGCCTTAATACCTGTGTTTTAGCTTATGACCTGTTTCGTTTGTAATAAGGATCTTGTCACCTATTCTTATGTCTAGGTTTAGTACAATATGGTTTTTGCAGTGCTTACGTTGTGATTTATATGCTTCAGTCAGTAGTCTTGCTCTATTATGGGCCGATTGTAGTCTGAATTGAAGTTCGTTTGAATAGTCTTTTATGTTATAAGCTGGGTCAATGTGATCCATGCTCTCAAATAAGCTTAGTATTTTTAAATAGGCGATTAAGACGATGGATAGGTGGTGGGTCTTAATTTGCCGGCGATCGCGCGCACGAGTAAAGGTTTGATATTTAATTTTAAACTGACAATGGCCTTTTTGGCCCACTTAAAAATACGAACACAAAAAGGTGAAAGCAACGGCGATTAAATAAAAAAGGGGGTTTTCTCTTGGTGGAAAACTAGTCAACATTTTTGTTCTTTTGAGTTATTTTATTTGTTTTTTTCTGGGGAGCGGCGGGGCGTTCTCCCGACAACGATCAAAGGCGAACTCACTCACTCTCTCTCTCTCCATCATGGACTAGGGCCCTTTTGGCTGCCGTGCGGGTATGCTGGTTCCCATCGCTTGGTGGAGGCAGGGGCGGCCTTGCGCCACGGTTGGGCAAGGAAGGAAAATGAAGTAGGAGTGAAGGGTGTTGCGAAAATTTTTGTAGCGACGGTGAGCGGTGACGCTCTGATTATTATACGCGGTGACGCTCTTATTATGATTCCCCGAAATGGCCTCGAGCAGCCCGAGGAGCGGCTGTTGATAAACAGATTCTAGGAAGTGATACGTCATTTGGTGTTGAACTTTGCCGTAGATATCCACTGTGACAGCGACAGGATAATTGGGAAACTCCTCTTGTAGCGAAAATGATTTAAGCGACTCATAAAATAACTCATGATTCCTTTCGGAGGAGACGTTCGTCGTTAACGCTTCGATGGTCGTCAGCGACGAGCCAACCTCCGGGGTAGATGTCAATGGGGGTAAAGAAACTTGGAAATCTGGTATTGTAGTAGAGTTTGAGAAAGGAATGATGTCGTTGTTGGCGCTTCGCGCAGGAAAAGGAACTATTGCACTTTGATTTAAGATGACTGGCCGAGAGACAATTTTGACATAGATTTTGCTACCAAGCAGCTTGAATACGGTCGTCGACTGACATCTGGAAAAATTTATCACATCGACGTAGAGGATGGCTGCCGCTGCATAAAAGACACGGTTCTGCAGTTCGATCTTCAGTAAGAGACTCGTGTTTGGAAGAATCTATTTGGTTGACAGGTACAGGTGGAGCATAAGATTGTTGGGATTTAAATAAGCCTTCAAGAGCTTTAGAGCGGCGTCTGCTAACAGTTTTAATTTATTCACAGGCGGTAGGCTCTTGATGTAAAAAACATGATCGCATTGGGGGAGTATGTCTTTGTTCCCATAGCATGGTTCTGAGTTGTGCCCGGGGTATAACTTGAAGTTGTTGACATTCGTCCAAAGCGATCCGGGTACGTGCAACGACTCCAACACTCCATTCACCTCTTTCCTCCGCAACGATCTCCAGCAGCGACTCCGAAGAAGTCCCTGAATTAGAATCAGCCACATAAGGGCACAAACCTTGAAATACTCTTGGTGGAAGTTAAGAATCCAATCGGACCATGACGATTGCAAAAAGTTGAAATCGGGAATTGCAGCAATGCGTCTTAATCTTCTTGGATTGTATAGCAACGACCACTGCCGTTCGTAGTGCACTTGAAAATTAAGAATTTACTTTTCATAATCGATGTAATCTAATCGATTTCGGGACGGTCAAGGCTAAACAAATTTTCAGTGAATCCCTGTCGTAGCGCACTGGTTATAGATTTTCGCTTTTGGAACATCCCGCAAGCTTCGTGCAACCCCAAATTCAATTAATGAAAAATCCAATTGCTTCAATAGAGTTCAATAAAATCGCAATAATATTCAAGTTGCAGTAATTTAATTGTTTGTAAAAATCTCGATAAAGACATTCGAATTTCAATCCAATAGTTGCATAGACGGACTGTTAGCAGAGTAGAAGCACCGCAGCATATATATGTGATGTTGTATACCAATATGCACAGGGAAGTTACAGACCATCAACAACCTAGCCGACATACAAACACGCCATGCATTTCTTAAAGTCCTTGTCTCAAGAAAACACTTTCGATCGGTGTATGTTCGATGTGCGCTCGCTATTTCTTAATGCGATTGATAGCAAATTTCGGCACACGATGGCCAAAGTGACTAATGCAATAAGTATGGTTGTATGCATATACATATATCTACACTCATAAACACTAAGAGTGGTTGATAAATGGAGCAAAGAAGGAAAACCGATTCGCAAAAACTTTCAGAGAACCGAAAAAGAAAAAAACAATTCCTTGGCCGGCCGACTCCCTCTCTTCATTCTCACTTGAAGGGAACGAGGAAACGACAACTAGACAAGTAAAGCGGTAATCTTAAATTGGTTCTTTCTTTGTTCTTCTTTGTTGTTTTGAATTATTTTATCTGTTTTTAACTGCGGAGGGGCGGGGCGCGTTCTCACGACAACGATCACAGACGAACCCACTTACTTTCTTTCTGTTCGGTCTGATCTCTATGCTTCAACGAATTTATTTTATTTAGTTTTAAGTCAGAAAAGAAAAAAATAATGAAATCGAAAAGAAATCAATCATTTTAATTGCTGACTTAACTTACCTTTGAATTATATAAACTCTTATCTACGAACCTACTAATCTACCATTGAGCTGTATAAAACCTTACGTACTAACTTACCTTCGAATTGAAATCTTTTACTAACTTACCTTAGACTTATATAAAATCGCACTTTGTTTACTTACTTTTGAATCGAATGACTCGCTTAAGTTTAAAACTGCAGTCTGGCATCACCAGACTAAATCATTTTTTTTCAATGCTTTGTCTTCTATTATAATAAGTCAGTCAATGTCTCGCTGCACAAAGTCACGCTCATGAAGTGCATAAATTCAATAATTTTAAGTTATAGTTTTTAAAAAGTTGAATTTTTATTTGCAACCACGTTGGTTCCCCAACATTTTGGCGCCCGCGCAAAAAGTTACAAACTTCGTTTTATTGTATAAAATTCGTTGAAAAAAAGTCGCAAAAGTAAAACACGCATCGTATCATTAAAATCAAATTGTGTAAGAATCTCGTGGACTAAAGTGCATATTTGTACATACGTATGTATGTACTAAAGCATTGACTATTGTTGTTGTACCCTTTGCCGGTACATTTGACATGAAGAATTCTTAATTCTTGGATAAAAATTCTTGTTGTTGTTCCCTTTGCCGGTAAATTTCTCATGGAAAATTCTTAATTCTTCGCCAAATTATTGTTGCGGTACTCGTTGCTAGTACATTCTATTGGAAAAATTATCACCTTTTGGAAACTTGTTGTTGTTGCTGTACCTGTTGCCGGTGCATTTCTACGTGGAACATTCGAAGTATTCGAACGTCGCCATTTTTTGGATTTACCCGCTACATGGTGGAAATTTATAATTGGATCAATTCGTAATCATTGGAAAGTCTACAATGTGATACAGCCTGAAAGCGCTAAACGAAATAAATCAGCATTTTTGGTTCAAGCTAAAGTTGACTGCGGGAAATTGGAGACCAAATTGGACTTCCTCTTTAAATCAATAGGACGCAAGTATTTCCATACATGGAGGTCTAAGGTACTGTACACTTTATCGTTCAAATTTACAAACCAAAATTTAAACAGCGAATAAAGCCTTATACAAACTTCACTTATTTCAAATTACATTGAATACAAATAAAGCTGGTCACCTCGCCGCGTAGACGTCAGTTTTCGCGCTGGCAAAGTTTGTTTAAACAAAAAGTAAAATAACCCGAATATAACCGATATTGCTGGTCGAGAGCCACCATAAGCGAAAGGCCAATTGAAGAACACCAAGATCTGGTTGGAGGATAGCAGCTGTGATCATTCAAAGGTGAGAAGTAATTTTTCCAAAACTAAATAAGAACCCTTAGGCTTTGTTGTTGCCTTGGGCTCCGTCATTTAAACCTTTTCTATTTAATTTTCACATACTTCCCTGTATTTTTCCCACTAGCGTCCGACCAAAACCACTATCTAGTATAGACACTCACCATAATAGCTTTGAAGCTGGTGCTTTTCGAAGCTCAGCTTCAAGCTAAGTACCTAGATATCTATACAAAAAGCACGCATGCAAAGCGAAAGCTCTAAACGATCTCGTAGTCACTCTGTAGGCGCTCAAAATGTTAAGAATGCTTATGTAGTAATTAACGAAGATAATTCGTCAATTGATAAACGCTTACAAAGCGACGAACAGTGGCTTAGCCAGCGCGCAACAACAACACCAACAAGTAAAAGCACCGAAAAATATAGCCAAATAGCTACTAACACTAATACTCCTGACACTGCGCACAAAGCAAAATCAAACGAGTCGGCGATCCAGACAGGTATGGATCGCTACGTTAATATTAAAAGGAAGCTCAGCCCTCAAAAAACAAATGTGGGCAAAGCTAAAGTTAATAAAACCACTTCAACTTCGGCTCCAACAAATGTTTTGGCGGGAAATAGATTTGCTGCGTTAAGTGAAAACGGAAGTTCTGAAGAGAGCACTATTAATTCGGCTCCTAAAACGCCAAAACCACCTCCAATTTACCTTCGTGAGCGTAGCTCCAATCTCTTGGTAACGAGTTTAACTCAAATTATAGGAAAAGATAATTTCCACATAACCCCACAAACTCGGGGAAACATTTACGAGACCAAAATCCAGGTCTATAATGAGAATAATTATCGAGTTGTGGTTAAACATTTTGATAACAATAAAAAGAGCTACTACACATATCAGCTTAAGAGTAGTAAAGGTCTCTCCGTCGTTATTAAAGGGTTGGAATCAGATATAGATCCGGCTGAGATAAAACAAGCGCTTGAGGAAAAAGGCTTACAGGTGAAAGCCGTAATTAATATTTTTAATAAACAAAAAGTGCCTCAACCCATGTTTAAAATAGATTTATGCCCCGACGGCACAAAATTAAAGAAAAATGAGAATCATCCCATTTACAATCTGCGGTATCTTCTTCACCGTAGAATTGTAGTTGAGGAACCGCTTAAGCGAAGCGGACCTGTTCAATGTGCGAATTGTCAGGAGTATGGCCATACAAAGTCATATTGTACCCTACGCGTTGTCTGTGTTGTATGTGGAGAGTTCCACCATTCTACAAACTGTAATTTTAAGGGTAATACTGACCAAATTATAAAAAAGTGTAGCAACTGTGGGGGAAATCACACAGCCAACTACAGAGGCTGTCCTATCTATAAGGAACTTAAAAGCCGACTAGCGCAGCAAAAGCAAGCTGCACGCAACCCTCAAAAAAAAATTTTGATGGTTCAAGGCCCTCCGCCTAAAAATCTTGTAACAAACGCGTCTGTTAACCGCAACTTTTCTTACGCCAGTGCATTAAAGTCCGGAATAAACTCCCAAAATCCCCCTCAGCCACAAAGTAGTAGTTTAGAAAACATGATTTTCAGTCTGACACAGTGTATGACTCAATTCATGTCAAGCATGCAAAATACTCTTCAAGAGTTAGTTCGAGCACAAAACCAAATGCTCCAAATTCTTATCGCTAAAAAATGAGCATACTAAACATATGCTCATGGAATGCAAACGGCGTCCGCCAACATAAGTTAGAATTAGTTCGCTTCCTCTCCAAGCAATCTGTTGATGTCATGCTGCTCTCAGAGACGCATTTAACAGATAAAAATAATTTTTCCATACCTGGTTATCAATTTTATAAAACAAATCACCCTGACGGAAAAGCGCATGGCGGTACTGGGATCTTAGTCCGAAGCAGGATTAAACATTTTCCCCTGCAGTCACATGCTGAAAACTTTTTAATGGCAACGTCAATTTGCCTACAAAATCGAAACAATAACTTAGTTTTGTCTGCTGTTTATTGTCCTCCGCGTTTTCCGGTAAACGAGGATAAATTTAAAGCTTTCTTTAGCACTTTAGGTAATAAATTCCTAGCAGCTGGAGATTTTAATGCGAAACACACGCATTGGGGCTCCCGTCTGATAAGCCCGAAAGGAAGGCAATTGTATAGCACCCTAATTAACAGCATGGGCAGGCTTGATTTTTTATCACCTGGTCAGCCTACATACTGGCCATCTGATCCAAGAAAAATCCCCGACCTGATTGACTTCGCCATTGTTAAAGGGGTAGATAGATCTCGCGTTACAACCACTACAACTTTCGATCTCTCATCAGATCACTCACCTGTAATTTTTTATCTAGCTGAAAGTCCTATTGTTACTGAGTCACCCTTCAGATTGACGTCTTCTAAAACTAACTGGATTAAATATAAGAAATATATAGCCACTCATATTCATACCAGATACTCTATAGACTGCATAGAACACGTAGATGAAGCGAAAAATGTACTGAATTCTATGCTAACGACAGCGGCAGAGCAGTCAACGCCTTGCATCGAAAATAAAGCAAAGAATCATATCTTTACCAATAGCGAAATCGAAAGACTTGTGAACGAAAAACGAAGGCTAAGACGCGAATGGCAACAACATAGATCCCCAGCAGCTAAGCTTAGACTTAAAGCCGCAACAAATGAGCTAAGCAAAGCTCTCTTAAGATTAAAAAATGACGAGTGTAGGAAATACGTTTCGAAGCTTTCCCCACAGTCCTCCGGAAAATCATCTTTATGGAATATAAATAAGTTTATCAAATCCCCAAAAGTGGGGGAATCTCCCATAAGAGACACCAACGGCGCTTGGGCACGTAGTAGTGAAGAAAAGGCTACTGCCTTTGCTGGGCATTTAAAGTCAGTTTTCCAACCAAATCCCCCTGAAATAAATTGTGAAATGCCTACACTTCAAATAAATTCTCAAAATTACCCAATCTATTTCCACTCAAACGAAATTAAAGCAATTATTACAAGTCAATTATCCCCCAAAAAAGCACCTGGAGAGGACAACATAACTCCTAAAATGATTATTGAGATGCCATACATTGCCATCGTGTTCATAACAAAGCTTTTCAATGCGATCATTCGATTTTCATATTACCCTCAAGCATGGAAGTCCTCCTTAATAACTATGATTCCAAAACCAGGCAAGGATGCAACAATGGTGTCTTCTTATCGACCGATAAGCCTTCTTCCAAGTATTTCCAAACTTTTCGAGAAAGCACTGCTTTCCAAATTGACTCCATTCGTTTCTGAAAGGGATATAATTCCGCACCACCAATTTGGTTTCCGTAAAAATCATGGGACTATAGAGCAGGTAAATCGCATAACCAATGAAATAAGGAAAGCTTTTGAATACAAAGAATACTGCTCAGCCATATTCTTGGACGTGGCTCAAGCGTTCGACAAAGTATGGCATGAAGGACTTATTCAAAAAATTAAATATCTTCTCCCTCCTACTGTTCATGCAATACTTTCATCCTACTTAAAACATAGGAATTTTAAGGTCAAATATAAAGATTTTGTTTCACAAAGTATAGAAATCAAAGCAGGAGTGCCCCAAGGAAGTGTTCTTGGACCCTTCCTATATTTACTATATACGTCAGATTTCCCTGTAAACAGTAGTCTTACAACATCCACTTTTGCCGATGACACAGCCATATTAAGCCGCCATAGATGCCCGATTTCTTCCACTTCTAACCTGCAATCGCATTTAAAAGTGGTTGAAAAATGGTTGGCAACATGGCGAGTGAAAGTAAACGAGCAAAAAAGTAAACATGTTACATTTACACTTAAAAGGGGCATCTGTCCCCCTTTAAGAATAAACAACATAATAGTACCAGAGACGGACAATGTTGTTTACTTGGGTATCCATTTGGACAAACGTCTCACATGGCGCAAACATATTGAAGCTAAACGAACCCAAATGAAACTTAAAGCTATTAAGCTTCATTGGTTAATGAATCATCGTTCCCCCTTAAAAATCGAATATAAAATCCTTTTATATACTAGTATTTTAAAGCCAATATGGTCATATGGCCTTCAGTTATGGGGTAATGCAAGTTACTCAAGTATAGAATTGATTCAAAGATGCCAATCAAAAATTCTCCGTTCAATTACAGGTGCGCCATGGTATATTCGGAACGAAAATATCCATCGTGACCTTAATATCCCTTTGGTTAAAGAGGAATTAGTGCGTCTTAAAAATTCCTATTTGGATAGACTCCAGCGGCACCCAAATGAAATGGCTAGGTGTTTAGCCTCAACTTCAACGCACTCGAGGCTAAGAAGAAACGATCGCCCGACCGCTACACACGCACCACAAGGCGAGCGGCGAGGTTCACGACATTCGTCGCCCGTCGTTGGTCTCCGACAGCATCCCCGTCGATGACGAATCCAGTTAACGACGACCGCTCTGCGTCGCTTGACTTTCGACTCAATCCCGTCGGTAACGTTGCGATAACGGCTCGTGAGCTGTCGATTTGTCTCCGACTGTGCTCCCCGTCGATGACGTATACGACGACGGATGTCGATAGCCTCGCCTCGCACGATTCTACGGCAATCGGCTGCCAATTGTACCCAATATGGGCTCCGTCGACATTCGACAATCATAGCAACATTGGCACAAACCGCCCAACCACGAAGAAGCTGTTTTGCTTGCCACAGCATCGTCGATCCCCCGTTTTAAAGCCGGCACTGCGATACACTCCTCGACACACACGAAATGTGCTGTGAGCCCCGCACTCAAACCGGCACCGACACCCCCCTTCGGAAACATCCCTCCAAGCGGCACACGAAAGTATTGCTTAAGCCCGGCTAGAAGGTTCGAGGTGCGTTTTTGCCAATGTCGCTATATAAATTATGAATTAATTTTACGTAGTGAAATTTTGTACTAGTTTAAGATTTGAAAACATATTGTTAGTTCTTAAGATTAAGAAGATTCAATATAAAAATACCCGCAAAAAAAAAAAAAAAAAAAAACATTGAATACACAATTTACTCATATGCGTTTCCCTTGAAGTGAAAAATCGAAAATACAAAAAAGAAAAAGAACAGTTTCAAGAACAAAGACACCACGCGTTGATTCTCCTTGTGATCTGTTCAAGGTTAAACAAAATTGTTGTTACTTCTTTCTATGGGTCGTGCATAAGGGATTTCGAAAAAAAAATTTTTTTTGTTTCCTTTTTCGCTTTTACGTTTTTTGCCTTTTGTATTGTCAACTACCAGTCCCGCTATTACATTTGCAATTTATAGAACAAAGAAATTTTAAAACTTCAATAAAATTGGTTTTTTGTGGGGCGGATGTTATAAGGCTTTCTTATTCTGCAATTTAAATAATCATAGTTATTTTAAACAAAAAAAAAAAGGCCTGTAGAGGATTATGCACCTGGAGCCGCAGCGGCTGTACCAGACTTGATTACAGTATTAAAACAACAACGAGCACAAGCTAAGGCTAATATTTCTCGCATTAAAAATACACTTGACAGTGCAACGAATTGGAATCCTATAGACTTAGAATGCAGGTTGGATATAGTGTCGTCATTTGTTGTTGAGTAGAATAAGGTTCCTCGCAATAAGCACCAAAGCTTGCCCTAGATGACTCTGCTAGAATGCCCTATTTGAATTTATAATAAAACTTTGATTTTAACACAGGTAGAATCACCTTGTGCTAAGGTTGGTTTGGGGTAAGTCTGAGTAGAGACACTGTGACTGTTTTGGATGAGCCGTAGTAGAAACACTAAGACCTTGTTGCAATCAAGGACGAACTTTTTCTGCACACTTAATTCATATTTTATTGGGCCTTTATAGCCAAAAATTGCTTACATTACATATCAATTAAAATATCTATAATAAGGTTGTTTTTTTAGAGCCAAAGTGCTTACATTACAAATCAATTAAATATCACAGATCAATAAGTTAAATTTTGTCGTTGTCGGTGTCGAAGTTCCAAAACTTCCATAACAGGCATTGAACTTCACAAAATGCAAGTATGCTTTTCTTATGTTTGTTTTGTTTTATTTTCTTTTGTTTATGCTTATCAGCTAAAGTTCTGTACTTATACAATTTTCTTATGTGCTAACATGCTCCGCTACGTTGAGCGAATCGCGAAACTTAAATTGTTGAAATCTGCTGACGCGGCATTGGCTGGGGAAGTTCTCTTATATTGAGGCCTTTTCGTTTGTATAATTGAATTAGTTTCCAAGCTGTGCACGAAATTATAAAAACTACGACCATTGCGAGAGAGGAATAGCTCGCAGTGTGGAGATGTTTATTTGAAGCCTCTTCGTGCGCTGGTAAATCAGAAATGCTTAGCTGTTGCTGAAGATGGGTTAGTTGTTCTAACTGAAATTTGAAGTCTGCGGTGGGCATTTTTTCAATTGGTCGTTCGTTCAATTTCTTGATGTCGCATATGTTGCCGAATGAGGCGTAGGACAAGAGGTTGCGGCTTATTTGCTCTTCGTGCCCTTGTTAGGTAATCATATTGTTTTTTAAAGCACAATTGGAATCGATATCTAGGATTCCTGAACCATCAATGCTTATGCGACTGCTTTCGTCGCCACAAACTGTCGAGAGTTCTAGCAGGGAGGTGGTCGCAAAAATCCAGCCATTTGGGCGCTGCAGTGAACTAAAGGTAATGTTATTCTGAGTTTCCTTGATTTCACAAATAATTCCTGTTTTGTTATTAAATAGCAGGATCTCACAAGCAAATTCTGGATACTCCATGCTGAATCGGGCCTTGTTAGGATCTAGGGTGCAAAGCGCTCAGACTAGTGTCGAGCGTATAGCCGCGCCCTTATTCCTACTCTCAAATACAGGATGCAAAGCGCTCAACCGGAGTTGAGCGTATAATCGCACCAATATTGTCTCTTTACGAAATGAAAGAACAAGGATTAAAGTTTGTCCTTTAATTTTATTGGATAAAATCCTTCTTATATGGCAAAAGCTTACACTTTGAAGTTAATCTCTAATCGCCGTGGCCGCTGGGTGGGTACGCACGTCAGAGTTGAGACATCAAAAACAGTCTGCCTTTCCAGTGGACGCTGCTCCGTTTTTATACTGAAATAGTGCTGATCTTGCACTTCCCATAATCCGCATTGTGCTGATCTTGCACTTCCCATAATCCGCGATCTTTGTTTATTTTACCAGACAATGTACCGCCCATGTCGTCGTCGTACTTGCCCTGGATCTGCTTTGAGCACGTACAATCCTCTGCATCCAGCTTCTTCAGATGCTGCATTACTTTTTGATTTACTGGCTCGTGCCCCTCCTCATGTCACCTGCCCGTCTGCGTCTGCGTCTATCGTGGTCGTCGCTCAAAAACCTTTCAGCTCCCGTTATTTGTTTATTTGTTTTGAATATTATTGTCGCCCAAATGGTTTTATGTTTCGCAGCTGTGGTCTTTTGCATAGCGGTTGTAGTTATGCATTGATTCATGAAGAGAAGAACAGAAAGTTGGGATAGGGATTGTTTGTGCGGTTGTGACTCACAACATCCCTCCCCTCTTTGGAGAAAAGCGCTACCTTAGCGATGTTCAGAATCTTTAGTCTGGATAAGTCTGCTGGTATAGTGTCATTTGTGTTGTTCTCTGCAACTAATGTTGTTGTTGGTTTAAAATTTCTTCTAATGATTTTTATTTTGTTGCTTATTCCAAGACGAAACAATGTGTCGAAACTCATGCTGCCGCTGTTGCTTTGTTGTTTATTGCAAGACGAAACAAACTCATGTTGCTGCTGTTGCTTTGTCGGCAAACCGTTGTTGTTTGGTGTACAAAATTTGTTTATTTATTTATTTTTTTTTTTCTCTGCTGGTGCAAGTGATTCGGCCTTGAACTTGAAGACACAGACGACCAACGTTGGAAAGCTTGCTTCTGGATGTTTATATTGTTCTGGGAGGTAATTTTGGCTCCCCACTCTCCCCCTCTTAATGTTGATGTGCGTTCTTGTCGAAAGTGTTCACTTTTTTGGTCATTTTGATCCAGGGCAGATTTGATGTTATCATGTGGTAGATTTATTGCTGATGATGTGTTGGAGTGGTGGCCACGGCGTTTACAATTTATTTCAATTACATAGATTATATTTCTTAAATAAAAACCTTCATTTGGTTTGGCTTAGTCTAAAAACTCTTATTACTATTTAAGTTTTTAATTGTAGACAAATGAATATTTCGATTTCGCTTAGTTTTACAAAAAGATTGAAATTTATTCATTTTGTGGTATTAAGATTTCTCTTTTTCTTTTCCCCTTTTTTATTGTGTATTTTTTTTTGTTTTTTTTTTTTTTTTAAATTCGACGTGGCTTAGTTCCACAATAAGAATGAAATTGACATTAGTATTATTTAAAATAATTTTTGTTAAAAAGTTAGAAAAATTGGTTCTTTTTTTTTTTTTTTTTTTTTTTTTCAAATTCTAAATAAGTTTTTAATATGTAAGAAAAATTGAAATATTTGAGAAAAAATATTTCATACGTTATTAGTTCTAGTTTTAGGGTTTAGTAATACCTTTTGAAAATCATCTTTTTCCTTCATATATATTAGGTGTAGTAAAAAGAAATCCATTATTTTTGCATTAAATTGAGGGCTTTATTTAAGATAGTTAGAATGACACGATTAAGGTCAAATATGCGCCGTTTTGTTCGATAACATATATATATCCTTAATGCTAAATTCTCAATTTAAGTTGCTTATTGTTCAAGATTTTCGTGGGAATTTTTCCACTCTTAACAATGTAATAATTTTTAAAGTTGATCTTATAATATAATTTTTATGCTGCGTTAAAACTTGTCAAAGTTAATTGTTTTTTTTTTTTTTTTTTTTTTTTTTTTTGTAATCAAATGCAATGCAAGCAATAAAGTTGTTTTAGTTTTCTTTCTTAATTTATAAGGTGATGCCTTTAAAACAACAGGCTGCAAAATCCCGGCTCATTTTTATCTTAAATTTATTATTCCTGCTTACTTCTAAACTGAAAGTTCGATTGTTTAAATGTACTTTTTTCTCTAAGGGTTGTCTGCCTTTTTTCCTCGATTTCATTTGTTTTAATATTTTGGTTAAGTTTTCTCGTTCAATTTTTGATAATTTATTTATTTGTATCTCTTTTCCCTCCCATTCTTTTAATAAATTCGCCAGAAAAATTCGAGTTATGTTTAAAGTGCTTTTTTCAAATTTATCTGTATTCGGGTTATATTCTCTTTTTTCCTTTGCAGCCAAAAAAAATTCATGAACAAATTGTATTACAAACAACCCGCAATCTATGGAATTTTGTTGCTGTGGGCATTTGGGGTATACCCACTTTAATTCTTCGTCTATATTTAGGTGATGAATATCTTTTAACTGCTCAATAAAGTATTTAATATTATTATATTATATATATCCTCTGTATTATGTGGTTGCAATGAATCCAAGATCCATACAACATTAAGGTGGACTATGACCAACATCCAATGATAATCTTCGCATATTGGGAAAATTAAGGTTTTAATATTATCAATATCAATTCCTCTTGTCAAAGAACGTATTCGAAACTCAGAAATACTACCATTGTCAGTTAGTCTAGCTAATTTGATCCCTGTATAAATGAATGCACTAAATATGTGTATACTTTTTTCCGATCCATGTGTAATTTGAATCCAATTTAAGAAAACATCTATATGAATGTCATTGAACCAATTATTCTCAATTAATGAAATATATTCCCGATTTTCTATTCGGGTGTCTCGTTTTCCTATTCTGTACGAGCATGTCTGAAAAAAGTTCATTTTACTTACATAAGTATATATATATATATATATATATATATTATTATTATTATTATTATTTTTTTTTTTTTTTTTTTTTTTTTTATATATATATTTTTTTATTTTTTATTTTTTTTAAAACTTTTTTTTTTTACTTTGCCTGTGGCTTGATGATCTCTCCGTTCTCCTTCTGTGCCTCTATAAAAGAAACAAAGACTGAGAATTATTCGCACCGAATCCCCTCTGTTAGAAGCTGTTAACTGTGAAAACGTTATTTGATGTTTATGTTTAGATTAACTTTGTTTGGATCGCCAATTGACGACAAAGTGTGCAAGTTGTTGTTCGATACGAGGGGCTGTTCAAAAAGTTACTAACTTCGGTTATTCTTCCTCTTGATATTTTTGACGGACCGTTCCAAAACTGGACTCCTCTTGCTTCTCGAGTGCCAGGTCCTGATTTATTTCTACTTTAACTGATTTTCTCTTAATTATTATATAGACTATTATGACGCCCCAATAATTAGAAGGAAAAGCGTGCCGCTTATTCCATATGTGATATTACGGTGGAATTTTAGCTCTTTTATATATGGCCTATTCCTAAAACTATTAACCACCATATCTTCGAATATGATTGGGTTATTTTCGTATTTCTTGTCTGTATTTTCTGGATAAAAAAATTTGTCTTCCATGATGGATCTTGCATTAAAAAACTTTTCATTGCCAATCTCTATACTGCAATTTGAGAAGGAGATAAGAGCGTTCCTTTCTATTGTTAAATTCCTTCTATCGCAGGTCTGATACAACTTTAGCCCCCTTGCGTTTTTTACAATTATTGTCCCCTCATCCACGTACTGAATGAAGGTCCTATTGTTAAAAATGAAATTACATTTGTTTTGGACAGCACAGTGGCGGCTTCGTTTTAGTTCTTTCAAAATTGAGTTGTCTTGGTAAGTAAAAATTGTGTTATTAGTTGATGTAATTATTTCGTCGTCCGCCATTATTTCGAAAAAATCTTTATTTGGGACTGCTGTAATCAGCATGATCTCTGTCTTTATCATTGTTTTTGGTACTTTAATGACAATTATTATGGAATTATCTGTATGAGACAATATTCCTTCTCTTATAAATTTTAATCTGAGGAAGTCTATTTTGAATTTTTCGATCTCCTCTGTGGTAAGGATGCTGGGGTGAATTAATCCATTTTTTGCTGCTGCAATACTGTCTTGTATCAAACTTATTTTATCTTCAATACTTTTTAGTTTAAACATTTGGTCACTGAACAGGAGGTGTTTTGAAAGCTCTATATTTCGTTTATCTAAGGTTTTAAAAAATTGTCAATCTTGTTCTATTGCTTTTCTTATAACTCCCAGGGTTTCATTGAAATGGTTATTTATTACGATTTGTTTATTAAGGCCCTCTATGGCGTTGTGACTATTTTCCACCGCTATTTTGAGATGATCTTCTATTTCTTGTTTATCCTGATCATCCATTATACCAAACAACCATTTGGTTGCGGTGCCTACCGCATTTATCAGTCCCCTTTGTATGCGCCTTTGTTCGAATGGTGTTATTGATTTAAGCTTAATTTGAATGGCTTTGATTTCATGCTTCAACAGGCGTTTGTTGTATATATCAGCTTCATCAATATATGTCTCTATTGAATCCAGCATAGTAGCAATTTCTTTGGGATGGATTATATGCAAGATTGTGTATGAGTCCGCAACAATGTTTGTGTCCCGCAAGTGGATTTCGACGAATCCCTTTTGGTCTGGAATTGGTGTAGACATTAGGTTTCCCTTGGCCGCAGTAAATAAACAAATCAACAGGGGAAAAATCTGAAACACAGAGATTTTTTGTTGTATTTTTAGTCTCGATCCAGATTGCTTGGATTTCAATGGTGTGTTCGTATTTTAGCCTATTAATTATGTGTTATATATGTCAACAGTGGCTGAATTCCAAAATCAGCACTTTTGGTCATGTTCGGTTTTTTTTTTTTTTTTTTTTTTTTTATATTTATCTGAATTAAATGCTGTGTTGGCTTTTTTGGCCTATAAGAACCCGGCTCGTGCTGTTTACCCTTTAAACTTTTACTGATCGTGGAGTGTGTCGGACAAAAAATGTTTTCGCTTCTATCTGGTGTTTGCTTGGTAAGTTGCAACAAATTACAGACTTCAACTGTTCACAATTCCAAATGTCAATTTATTTATTTATTTTTTTTTTATTTTTTTTATTTTCTTTATTTTCAGATCTGGGATGCCGCTCTTAATGTTTTGGCGCTCCTTAACGATTTTTATGGATGGCCGGCGTATTCCCCAAAAATTCGGAACAGGCGGATATGGCAGAGGTGCCATCCACGATGCATCCCCGGCCGGAGGTGTCGCACGCTTGCCATCATGTGTCGCAACTATCATTTGGTTGACAACCCCCTCACGGATGACCATTTGGGGTACTACTTAGGAGATTTTTATTATTTTCCCGGTGTCCGTGATGCTTTACACAAAGTGCTTGCCAGTGTAATGGAGATCGCTCTTAGGGAGGAGTACCAGCGTATCTGGGGCATTGTTTGTGACTCCGGACATGCTCACAGGCTGGAGACCTTGCGGCAAGATGCAAAGCCGTATAATGAGGGGTTAACCTTTCGCATGAACGCCAATCGTCTGGCGTTTGAGGCTCTCGCTCCAAAGATCCATGACATGCCGTGCCTGCCACCAGGACCCTTACTAGATGAGTGGGACCATGGCCGTCACTACTTTTTTGCACCAAATGCCCCGTTTCTCCGGACCACATCCGAGAGCGACCTTACTGAATTTGGGCCTAATACCGTAATATGGTTTTAAAATGAATTATCGTGTACAGTGGGTTCAATAAGTTTTCGTCTTTAGATTTGACTCGTTTGAAATCAATAAAAAAAATTTTCAAATTTAATCAATAGCGTTTTCATCTCGGCATTTCTGAGAATATGGCAACGGGTTTGTATCAAACTGAATGTTTAAATTGTTAGGTTGAATATTTGTTTGCACCCACAGTGCCTGGTGCAGGAAAAGATATTGCTGTTGGCAGTTTATTGCATGCGCTCGCTGAGAGCGGATTTCAAGTATGATTTCAGGAATATCACAATTTAGCCCTGCGTTTAATGTGTTTATTGCTATGTCCAGCGCAATAAGTGTGCCTGTGCGGCCAACACCAGCACTGCAGTGAATGATGATTTTTGAATGTTTATTTTTCTTTTCCGAGATTTGTTGGTGCCGCTTGACAGTGAACCAAAATTTAAGAAGAGCATGAGGGCTTGGTGAACCATTATCAGGCCAGCTCGTGAAATGCCAATGCCAAATCATTCTTGATTCCCTTGTTTTATTATTTATTAATTCTATTTTGGATTGAGTGCTATTTCTCTTCACAATCTTGTTTAAAGTTTTCACCATGAAATCGTCTGTTCTAATTACTTCGTTTATCTGTTGCCCCCAATACGGGTGACATTTCACCTTTTCGTTTTCGATGAGCCTTGTAAGCATGACTATAGTAAAGCATTTTTGTTCCCATACCATGCGCCAGAAATCATTCATTGTGTCTTTAAGCGGACCTTGTGTGGCGATATATTCTTTCTTTTTCCCAAACCCATCAACAAAATTTGCATGAATGTAATTCGATGGTGAATGAAGCCTCACCCGATTCCGCTTCAAACATGGAATGTCATAGTATCGGTTTTTTGATTGGTGTTCAAGGCTAACATCGATTTTTCTCTTAACCAGTTGTTGGTTTAATCTATTATATTCTTCAGTTAGTTGCTTAATATTTGTTGGGTGTAACAATTTATTTAACCCCTGTGCTCCCAATTGTTTAACTGTACAAACTTTGTGCGTTTTTTCATTAAATGGTTTAAGTAAATCTTTATGGAAGGTTTTTTCTTTTCCTTTGATTTTCAACCGTACATTGCTCACGCTTGGGAGGGAGACCACCTCATAGGGCCCCTCCCAGATGGAAGAAAATTTATTTTGACGGCTTTGGCTCTTAATCCACACCTTTCCACCCATTGAAAAATTTCTCTGTTTCGTTTTTTATCATAATATTTTTTTGAATTTTGTTTTGCTTTCTTTTGGTTATTCCTAACTATTTCGTGACATCTTTGGATTTGGTACCTTAAAATTTTGAAATCAAAACCAAAAAGTGTTCTGCATGGTGTTTGTTTTGTCGATGCGTGTACTGTGTTGTTATGCACGTGCATAGCATGGTGCAGCCATTCATCCCAATTCGTGCCATCCTCATTGACGAAATTTCGAAGAAATTCCGCAAGAGGTCGGTGACTTCTTTCAAGAGCACCATTGGCTTGAGGGTGGTAAGGTGAGGTCTGTGATTTCTTTATCCCAAGCACCTTACAAACCTCATTAAATAGTTTGGATGTAAAATTGGTTCCATTGTCAGTTATTAGTGCTTTAGGAATGTTAAATTTCGAAATAATTTCATTGAAAAAAGCTCTAGCTACTGTTGCTGCTTCTGCATCTGGAATGGCTGTGCAGACGAAATATTTTGAAAAATCATCCAAAAACGTAAGAATGTATTTATTTCCCCTGGATGAAACGGGGAGTGGACCGACTATGTCCATAAAAACTTTATCAAAAGGTCTATGGGGTGTGTCTGTTATTGACAAAGGCATCCTTTCCACTCGAGAGCTTTTGTTTTTCTGGCAAAGTTCACATGCTTTAATGTAATTCCTAATTTGCCGTTGCATGCCCTCCCATTTATATTGTTTTCTAATTCGAAAATATGTTTTCGCAAAACCCTTGTGGCCTCCCATTGGAGTATCATGAAAAATCTTCAGCACCTTCTGTATTTCATTTGGGTCGGTAAGTACAACAGCTGTGTCTTCATTCCAACTGTCATTGGTACCCATGCTTGTTGATTCGTCCAAATGCTCGTGAGTGTCTTGTGACATTGATCTGGTGACTACTGCTATTGGTTTGTCTGAATTTGGAAGTCTGCTTAACGCATCTGCGTTAAGGTTGTTTTTTCCAGGTTTATACAGAATTTCGAAATCGTATTCTAAAAGTTTCAGTCTAAAACGGCCTAATATCGTGTCTTGGTCCTTTAAATTTGCTATTCCTTTCAGAGGTTTATGGTCGGTATATATTTTAAAATGTTTGCCTAAAAGGTAGGTTCTAAAATTTTTCACTGCCCAAACTATAGCTAAAAATTCTTTTTCTATCGTGGAATATCGTCTTTCGGTTGCACTTAGTGCCCTACTCGCAAAGTAGATTGGCAGGTCTTGTCCCGGCTCTCCCTGCGACAATACGGCCCCTAATGCTTCGTTGCTGGCATCAGTTGTCAGAATAAATAATTTTTCAAAATCGGGATACTGAAGTATCGGCGGGCTTGTTACCGCCTCCTTCAACATTTCCATTGCCTCTTGGCAATCCTTACTCCAGACAAATTTTTCTTCTTTTCTTAATAATTTTGTTAGTGGCAAGGATTTCTTGGCTGCATCAGGAATGAATTTTCTGTAATAATTTATTAATCCGAGAAAAGATTGTAATTGCTTAATATTTTTTGGTGGTTTAATATTTTTTACTGATTCTACTTTCGCTGGGTCCGGTAAAACTCCAATTTCCAAACATTTATGTCCTAAATAAACTACTTCCTTTTTTAAAAATTGGCATTTCTCCGTTTGAAGTTTAAGATTATTTGCCCTCAAAACGTCAAAAACATTCCTCAACCGAATTTCGTGGTCCTCTAAGTTTCTTGCATAAACGACAATGTCATCAAGGTACACAAAGCAATCGATTCCCTGAAGACCTGTCAAAATACTATTCATTATTCTCTGAAACGTTGCTGGTGCTCCTGTAAGACCAAAAGGCATCCTAATGAATTCAAAATGTCCCAAGCCCGTGCTGAAGGCTGTTTTCTGCCTATCCCGCTCATCAACTAGCACTTGATGATAGCCGCTAGCCAAGTCCAAGGTGGAAAAATAACGACTTCATCCCAATTGATCCAGAATTTCATCTATTCTTGGTATAGGGAAAACTTGTTTAAGTGTTATGTCGTTTAATTTTCTAAAATCCACTACTAGTCTCCATTTCTTTTCCCCATCTTTTCCTAGCTTTTTAGGAACCAATATTATTGGGGAATTCCAAGGCGATTTACTAGGTGTAATTATGTTATCTTCCAGCATTTTATTAACTTGCGAATTTATTTCGGACTTGTGATTTTCCGGTAATCTATATTGTCTACTGTTAATTGGAGGATGTCCTGGATCTGTAGGAATTTCATGTTCCAACACCGTTGTATAAGAAAGGGTGTCTCCTTGCAAATGAAATATATCTGTATAATCCCTAAATACTTCTTGAATTGAATGTAATTCCTCTTTATTAAGGTTGTCATCTAAATTTACTGAGTTCATCAAAAGGTCAAAACGCTTATCTTCGCTATCTCCTTTTTGTAACTGATTCATGTTCGGAATCTCCAAATGTTCAAATTCTGTGCCCCAATCGTAGTCCAATTCAAAAGGTTCCATTTGAATATCCGTGCTATTTGCGTTTAACACGGATACATAGCCCCTTCCCCTTTGAACTTCCGTAATTGTGCCTCCCACGAAAATATTTGGCATAATTTCTCTTCTATGAACAACAACCTCTCCTGAAAATTCTTCCATGCATATTGCCACTACTCTTGCTTCTCTAGCATGGATCGTGACTCGTTCTGTAGTACAAACCCGATTGCTATTTTTGGAACAAACAAGTGGTAGTGAAGCGATGTGTGTGCCGTTTTGGAAAAATGATACATCTTTATTAATGCTGTCTATAAATGACTTATTCCAGAGCTCATCTCTGCCTATTAGCCCATCTCCCGGAATTTTACTTCCTTTGGGTAAGACATGAAACGTTAATTTTAATTCCTCAATATCGGAATGTTCTAACTTTACCATTCCTTTACTCCTAACATTGCCTCCGAAGGCTCCTACTAAACTTCTTGTTTCCGATTCATTTACTTCTTTCGTATTTTTTAACGCCTCCCATTTAATCAAACTTGTGTTAGCGCCAGTGTCCACTAACAGGTTTAGCTCTTTGTTTACTGCTTGTTCACTAGGAAATACTACAAACGCGTCGTCCGACACCGAACTGGAACATTGTGTTTTGAAAGTATGGGGGCTATTTTTAATCAGGTTCCCACAAGGTTTTTTGATTTGACTACTTAGCCATTTGCTGCTTTTATTGAATAGGCCAGAAATATTTTACCTGACAATTGCGAAGAAATGTAACAGATAGGATTAAAATAAAACCAAAAATTGGCTCTCATCAATTCTATTACTCTTTACAATTTTTAAATTCAAAATTTCCTTGTTTACTATTGGTATGTCTTTGTCATAAACATGAAAGACTACCTTGTCGTTGAAATGTACCTTCCGTTTCTTCTTGCGCATATTTTTCAATGAGGGTTCCTTATTAATATGTTTTCTTGTCTTTATTATTGGCATGTCCTTTTCGTAAAAATGAATTATTACATTATCGTCGAAATGTACCTTCTGCTTTTTCTTGTGAATATCTCTCAATAAACATTCTTTATTACTGTGTATTTTGGCTTTTTCTATACATGTTTTTGTTTTCTCCTTCTCCAAATGTTTCCCATTAATTTGAATTTGGGTTTCTTTTACATCATCTAAAAAATTTTTATTTATGTCTAGTTCTTCTATTTCGTTATTATTTTGTGTTTTACCCTGGTTTGTTTTTAAACTAAGAACTAGACTTGGCTTATTATCTTCTCGTTTTATTTGGGCATTCCGGTCTATTTGCCGAGACCGGGCCGCTGGAAGTTTTTCTGATCCACGTTTGCCTTTTGAGGTGGATTGGGGAAAAATCTCGCCACATGACCCACCTGGGAACATCTGTAGCACTGTATATCTCTGTTAGTAAAAGGTTTGTTTTCTGCATTTGCTACCGTATTCCTGTTCTCTGCTCTATTATTGTGGTCAGGTGGTTTGTAGGAGTTTGAATTTTCCGCTCTGTTTCCATCCCTGCCTTGTCTTTCGTTTTGGTTAAATGGTTTTCTATTTTGCTGTTGATCTCTTTGTGCATTATTATTTTCGAACTTATTCTTACAAAACGGTGTACTTAAATGCCCATTTATTTTGCAAATGTTACAAAACAAGGTTTTCATTTTATTGAAACATTTCTCTTCTGAATGACCCCTTTTTCCGCAATATGCACACATTTCTGTATTTGGATTAATAGCCTTATAATTTTTGTTGCAATTTGCGTTAAATTGGTGTCCATACTGTGCACAAGTGTTGCAAAATGGCGTATTTTTTCTTTGGGCACAGATATCCCAAGTATGGCCTTCCAAATTGCAGAAAGAACATTTAATCATTTGTGTTCCTACTGGGGGTGGTTTGTTCATAAAATCATTCAAGTAGTTTCTTTTGTCATTTTCTGCATGGAGGTCTTCTGATTCTTCTGCTAATTTAATCAGTTCTGCCAGTGGTTTATCCTTTGAACTTTCAAGTCGGTTTTGCATATAAGGATCTTTTACACCGAAAATGAACTTATTGGTTGCCAGTCTTTTATATTCGCTAAGCGCTGACAATGCCTCTACATTGTTCCATGATTTTTTAATTACTGCTTCTGCTTCATTTAATAAAAATTCCAATCTGCCACCAAATGCTGATGCTCTTTCGTCATTCTGTTGCTCTGAGCTTGCTATTCTGATCTAATAGTTTCAAGGGTTCGGTTTTTCAAAAATTCTCTTTTTATCAAATCACTAAGTTCATCTAAGGAACTTATTGATCTTTGGCTTACTTTCAAGTAGGCCATGCCTGTTAATCTGTTTTTTATGCATTTTATAACGTCTATTATGTTAAAGTTGCCCACAACGCTTTTAAGTAACTCTATTCCAGTGACAAATTTATCAACCTCCAAGCTTAACTCTTGATTGTTTGATCTCGAAAAGTATGGTACTAGTCGATTGACCTTTTCCATTAATTCATCTACTTGTGGTGGATTTGACATGGTTATACTAATTGATGGTAAATTTAGATTTGTGGGTGTCAAGGAGTTTTCTGTGTCAGTAGTTACGTTTGAGCGTGTTGGAAGAATGAGATTATCCGTGTTCGTTCTGGTTTTTCGTACTGGGTTAGGGCTTGGAGAATTAGCGGTATCACATACGTTTTTCAGAGCGACTCTCAATTCTCTTACTTCCTGTTTTAAATATCTTACTTCTTCTTCGCTTTGCTTTAAGCGCTCTTTGTCCTTTTCTACGGTCTGTGCTAACTCGTTTCCGACTGCTTTACTCAGTGTTTCCTTTAAGTCTTGATTATCTCTTTCCGATTCGTCAATTAAATTATTATGTACGTCAATCTGTTTTCTTAAATTTTTGCACTCTTTCGTTAAACCGCGAATCGTTTGTTCTAGTGATTGAATTTTTTCTTCAGTGGCTTGTTCCGACGCACCTACTGTATTTTTTTACTTGATTGATTAAAAACGTTGCTTCTTCAATTCTCGAAAATTGTCCTAACACTATTTGGTCTTTTAATAATTGAGAAATTTCCTTGCTCAGATTTGCTTGTATTACTAGTTCCTTTGCTTCTCTCAAAATTATTTCTGAATCGTTTTCGAATTCTTTTAATTTTTCTTTTCGTGATTCTAGTTCTTTGGCCATATGGCTTGATCAATATATTAATATTTAAGCAAAAAATATTTCCAACAGACAGGATTCAGTACTATCAACCTGAATAAATCTTTATGCACTCACCGTTTTGATTTTCTTGTTTTCCGAATACATTTTTGCTTTTTCGACTTCTGCTATTTGGTTATATCTGCGTTCAACTGCTACCGTAGTGTTTTTATTTAATTAAAATACTATTTATTTCACTTTTCCTTTGCCAGACACAAAGGATTTTTCAAAATTTACAATTACAAAAAAAAATTCGTTGTGTTTTACCATGCAATCTTGCCACGAACTATTCTTCGGATTTCCTTGGTAGCAACTAGTTGCTGTTTAAAACTGGCACAGTTCCAATTCAATGCGATTTATTGTAGCCCTTCATGCATGCACACTTAAGGTGATCAATTTCTTCACAGTTGCCTCCAAGGTCTTTCTGCTAAGATATACCGGCACCTATCGTTTAATAACGACCGCCGCCAGCATAGGCTCAGCTCCAAAAACTACAAAATGCTATGCGGTTAATGTTTTGCACGTCGGTGATAACTAGTTACCGTTTAAAACTGACACAGTTCCAACTTAGAAAAACCCGCAGAGTTTACTTGCAATTTTCTTGTAAAACTTATTGGAGAACTCTGTTCGAATCCAACTGAAAGTCAGTCGAATACCGACTGCGCCAATTAATGTTAGGATCTAGGGTGCAAAGCGCTCAGACTAGTGTCGAGCGTATAGCCGCGCCCTTATTCCTACTCTCAAATACAGGATGCAAAGCGCTCAACCGGAGTTGAGCGTATAATCGCACCTATATTGTCTCTTTACGAAATGAAAAAACAAGGATCAAAGTTTGTCCTTTAATTTTATTGGATAAAATCCTTCTTATATGGCAAAAGCTTACACTTTGAAGTTAATCTCTAATCGCCGTGGCCGCTGGGTGGGTACGCACGTCAGAGTTGAGACATCAAAAACAGTCTGCCTTTCCAGTGGACGCTGCTCCGTTTTTATACTGAAATAGTGCTGATCTTGCACTTCCCATAATCCGCATTGTGCTGATCTTGCACTTCCCATAATCCGCGATCTTTGTTTATTTTACCAGACAATGTACCGCCCATGTCGTCGTCGTACTTGCCCTGGATCTGCTTTGAGCACGTACAATCCTCTGCATCCAGCTTCTTCAGATGCTGCATTACTTTTTGATTTACTGGCTCGTGCCCCTCCTCATGTCACCTGCCCGTCTGCGTCTGCGTCTATCGTGGTCGTCGCTCAAAAACCTTTCAGCTCCCGTTATTTGTTTATTTGTTTTGAATATTATTGTCGCCCAAATGGTTTTATGTTTCGCAGCTGTGGTCTTTTGCATAGCGGTTGTAGTTATGCATTGATTCATGAAGAGAAGAACAGAAAGTTGGGATAGGGATTGTTTGTGCGGTTGTGACTCACAACAGCCTGCTGACCTTGGCAAACATGAATATTGTTTTTCAACGTGATGCAACTGTCAAATTCCTTATGCAGTAATATTGCGTACTCATCGCGATGATTGTTGACTGCCAGAAATTGTGCTCTTGGAATAATTGTTATCATGCTTTCGTTGGATCTGGTTGGGATAGCAGTGAGGTTAAAGGTTTGTATGCTTGTTGGTCTACTAGTGGAAGTTCCAAGATAAAGATTATATGTTTTGTGTTGACGGCAGAGCGTATGCTCATTAGCTTGTAGAATTCCAGTAAATTTTCAGTATCGGTTGGTAGTGCTCGTGTTAATGGAAGATTTGCCTTAACCAATTGTAGTTCCTGCTTCAGCTGTGTCGGTGTCAATATCAGAGGACTGATATTCCCGTTGTGTGATTGGGTTACTGCAGGTAGTAGTTCTGATTGTGTTTGTTGCATGTTTGTTGTAATGATTGAGATCTGAGTGATTAATAACGTTAACTGTTGTGACTGTTGCAGGAGTTTTTCTTGGCCTTCGATATGAATTAGGTCGTCATAAATTGCCTTTTGTAGTTTCTTAAAATGATTTTCGGTTGCAATCGCATTTTTATTTATTATATTTAAGGTTGAATTTATAACTAACGTTTCATTCCTTAATAGGTTCATGATGTGGTCTTCATTGAGCTTGAGTTTTTCGATGATCGTAGACATGTCTTCAGCGTATTCAGAGTCTAATACTTCAAACAGTGCATGTGCAATATTGCCGACTATATCAAGTGCTGCTCGCTTCTGCCTTTTGTTTGTTAAAAGCAACTCCTCTTGTAGTAACGTGTTGAATGTATGCTCGAAGTGGTGAATAATTGGAGCACAACACTCCTCTCTTGATGGCCCTGCACACATTTCCTTGAGGGTGTTTATTCCAGCGTTCAAAGTTAGAATCTCTGACCACATTGGACTAAGATCATAATATACCATGAATGTCCAGTGTGGTGATGCAAGTTTTGCTGCGCCAATGTTTTCGAAGTATATTCCTGGGCCTTCTTCAAACTTAGTTATTTCGATTGAAGCGGTAAGGGCTAATGGCAGCAGTAGCTGCAACATTATAATGGCTGTGAACATTCCTTGAACACTATACGAGACTTAACTTCGCTTTGAGGGCGTTGAGTCGAGGCAAGGCTCAGATGAACGTTTTTGTGAACGCTGTGTGTTGCCTGTATTTTCGTGATTTGGACGCTCTGTGTTGAAGTCGGGAAGAAGAGGTGCTAACTTGTGAAAAGGTCTTTTTAATATACCATTGTTGGTTTTTACGTCGACTAATCGCACTAAACCATCATCGCCCTTGTAGACCTTAGTGACTCTGCCTAGCAGCCATTGTAGCACCGACATGTTATCTAGTTTCATGATGACCAACGTGCCTGCCATTAGGTTTGATGACGATGTTTTCCACTAACCCCTTTCTTGAAGCTCATGAAAATACTTTTGGGTCCACTCTTTCCCAAATTTTTGTTTTAGCTCTGATGTGACCTGCCACTGTGCTCCTAACGATAATTGCTTGACTTCTGAATCTGCGGCAACAGGGGTTCTTAAAGGCTCGCCCACAAGAAAATGACCAGGTGTCAGTGCTTGAAGGTCGTCACAGCTAGATGATAGTGGAACCAGTGGTCGTGCATTGAATATTGCTTCGATTTCTATGAAAACAGTTTCCAGCTCTTCATATTATATGTTAGCGACGTGGTTGATACGCTTCTGACCAAAAGACGTTTTGTAGATTTGACCGCTGCCTCCCAAAGACCACCGAAGTGCGGTGCTCTTGGTGGAATAAATTTGAATTCGATGGAGTTATCGCTGCATGTTCTGATAATTTTTTCTTGGGCTGATTGCGAGTAAATTGATTCCCTTAGTTCAGCCAATTTATTGCTTGTTCCAACAAAATTGGTAGCATTGTCACAATACAACGTCTTGCAATGACCTCTTCGACAGATAAACCGCCGTAGTACTCCTAGGAAGGCATCTGTTGCTAAGTAGGAGACCACTTCCATGTGAATAGCTTTGGTGGCGAAACAGCAAAATACAGCAACATAAGCCTTGTCAGGTTTTTTGCCTCCTTTTTTATGGTGAATCCAAACCGGTCCAAGGTAATCGACTCCTGAAGGTATAAATGGCCGGGATGGGGTTACATGGGCTGCCGGTAAATTTCCCATAAGTTGGTTGAATAGTATAGGTTTTGCCTTTGTACATCGCACACACTTATGTACAATACTGCGGGTTATTGTTTTTCCATTAGTTATCCAGAATTGTGATCTAGCTATTGCTAGCAATGCTTGAAGACCGCAATGGCAATTGTCCTCATGAAGCAATTGCAACAATAGTTTAAATACGTGGTGAGCATGCGGTAGAATTGCTGAATGTTTCGCTTGAAATGATAATGATGAATTTTCTAGTCGGCCGCCTATCCTCAGGATCTGATGTTCATCTAGAAATGGGTTGAGTGATGCCAAAGAACTAGATTTATTGACTGGCAACTTATTCGACAATTGTTCTAGTTCGGATGCAAATTTTCTTGCTTGTATGACCTTGATGATTATATTGCAAGCCTTCTCCATTTCATGAGCCTTGTGGGTTGGCCGTAGATGTCTGCTGATTTTTGAGTTTTCTATGAACCTCAACATATAGCCGATGGTGTGTTGCAAGATTTTAAAAGAGTTTCGATGATTTATATTTCCAATGGTTTCTTCCACTGCTTCGTGCGCTGCTGAAATCGTTAAAACCCGTTCCGTTTCCTTTCGTTCTATCGCACAAGATCCGTCTTTGTCGTACGCGTATGCTCTAGGCCATTCACTGCTTTGTCCTGACAGAAATAATGGGCCATAGAACCATATTTGATGCTTATGCAGATTTTCTGGAGTTAATCCTCGTGATATTGCGTCAGCTGGATTTTCTTTGGATGGAACATGTCTCCATTGGGTTAAAACTGATAGACTCTGGATTTTTGCGATTCTGTTGGCCACAAATGTGTAAAATGATGCAGCTGATGAATTTATCCATGCAAGAACAATTTGTGAATCCGTCCAAAAGAAGGTTTCAGTTTCTTGTAAATGCATTTCACATTTCACCTTGTTTGTTAACTCTGCCCCCAGAATGGCAGCGCATAGTTCTATTCGCGGCAACGTTTGTTTTTTGATAGGTGCCACTCCCGATTTTGAACATATCAATCTGGTTGCAACCTTTTTACCTGTATAGGTTGTGCGGCAGTTGATGGCTGCTCCATAAGCTCGTTCAGACGCATCCACGAATGTGTGAAGTTGAGTTGAGGCGAGTTTTTGTTGTTTTAACACGAATCGGTCTACCCTTATATTGTTGAGTATTAGTTTTTTTTCTCGAAATTCATTCCATTCTTGTTGTAGATTAATTGGTAATTCTTCATCCGATGCTACTGATTGTTCCCAAAATTGCTGCAAAAATATACTTGCTCTTACGATCACGGGACCCAAAAATTCGTGCAAGCTCCGAGCTCACAATACGTTTGGTTATCTGCTTTGATGCTGATGATGACATCTGTGCTCGTCCGCAGAGTTGGTCAGTTTTTGGCAGCCATATGATTTCGCGTGTTTTGATGGAACGACTTGATGATTCATCTAAATTCAGATCGATTTCTTTATCTTCGGTTGGAATGCCATTTAAGAGTTGAGAGCTATTAAAGCACCATTTTCGTAGTTTGAAGCCAGCTTCGTTTAGAAGTGTTTGTAGTTGCTGTTGAGATTCCCGCGCGATGTTGATGGAGTCAGCACCACTAAGGCAATCATCGACATAAAAATCATCGCGTAATATTGCTGCTCCTAACGGATATTTTGCCACGCCTTGTGTAGCTAAATATTAGAGGCACCTTGTTGCTAGATATGGCGCTGATGAAGTACCGTAGGTAATGGTTTTTAGTCGATAATATCTGATGTCCTGTTTTTCACTGTCTCTCCAAATAATAAGCTCGAACATTTGATCACTTTCGTGTACTCGAACTTGTCGATAAATTTTTTCGATATCGACAGTAAAAACGTATCGATGCATGCGAAACCGTAGTACTATCGAAAAAAATTCACTCTGAACGGTTGGGCCTGAGTGTAAAATATCATTAAGTGAGATTCCGCTGCTTGTTTTTGCCAATGCGTCAAACACCACTCTTAGCTTTGTTGTGGTGCTATCTGGCTTTAGAGCGAAATGATGAGACATAAAATAACAAGTTTTCGGAACGTCGTCTTCGTGAATTTCCTCCATTTGTCCGAGGACCTCGTATTCATTCATGAATTTATTATAATTCGTTCTCAGCTGAGGATTATGTTTGAGCCTTCTTTCCAATGAAAGAAATCGATTAAGAGCCATTTGCTTAGAATTGCCAAGAACTGTTGGATTTTCTAAAAATGGCAGTCGTACTGTAAATACACCGTTATGATTCCTTCTCACATTTTGAGTTAAGTGCATCTCACATCGTCGTTCTGCTGACGACATTTGTCGCTCGGTATCAGTGGCATCCTCCAACTTCCAGAATTTTTCGATAAGTTCGTTTGTGGTTTCGTCTTCTGGGCTGAATACTGCACACATTGCAGTCCTATTATTGTATTCTTGGACTTTTCCTGTCACTACCCATCCAAGTACAGTGTTTTGTAGAATAGGCAGTTGGTTGTTGATCTTGATCTGCTGCAGGCGTATCAGTTGATGATTAAATTCAGCGCCAATCAGTATGTCGATTTTATCTGTCTGCTTAAATCTGGGATCAGCTAGTCTTATATTTTGAGGCAACGACCAATTTGATGTGTCCAATGGTTGAGTCGGTTGTGGCGAGATGATATTGGGTAGAATGAATGCTTCCATTCTGATGGAATAATTTCCAGACAATGCCTGAATTTCAAAATTGATGCTTTGGGTCGCGTTGCGAGTTCTTCGTCCTATTCCTTCGATGCAGAGTGAAGACTCTGATGACTCCAGTGAGAGTTTAGATATGACTCTTTCGGGTATTAAGTTGACCTGTGACCCAGAGTCTAAGAGAGCTGGGAATTCTCCTATGCGACCATTATTGCCAATTATCTTCACTCTTGCCGAGGCTAACAGTACGTAAGACTCTTCGTGATCCTGTTTGCTTGCAGCTGCTACGATTGGCGTACTTGCAGTTATATCTTTGTTCATCGTTGTCGGGCCGCAATTTTGTGTTTCATCTTGACGTGGTTTGATTGTCGGGTTGTTAGCCTTTGCTGTCGTCTCTAAATGCAAAAGTGTATTGTGTTTGCTTGTGCATTTTGAACAGGAACGGGACGTGCAAGTCTTGGCGGTATGATCGGTCTTGAAACAGTTTACACACAATTTTCTCTTTTGCGTCATTTTCAAGAACCTTTCGCAATAAAATATAGGATGTTTGGATGTTTTGCATACCTTGCAATTGATTGATGTTGACGTTGCTCCTATGGTTTTCGCTTTCTCCTTCCCCCGGCAGCTTCATGGACCTTACTTCGCGTTTCCAATGCTTGAAATCGGTGCTCTAAAAATTTAAGCACTGCACTTAAATTAACGAGCCTTCTGTTGTCATCAGAGATTGTTCAAATATTATCTGAGTAGATTGATCCAATTTTCGTAACAATAGATGAACAATTAACGTGTCCCAGTAGTCTACTGGAAGTCCTTGTGCTTTTAGTCCATTTGTACACTCTATGGTGATATCATGTACACCTTTGAGTATTTGTGCTGATTCGTTCTTCATCCTTGGCTGTGATAACAAATTATTTAGCAATGTCGTCACAATAAGTTCTTTATTTTTAAACCTGTTGACCAAGATGTTCCATGCAATTGTATAATTTGTTGTTGAGACCGGCAAGTGCTTGATGAGATTTTTTGGTTCCTCTGCGAGATGTGTCGTGAGATACAACATTTTCTGTACTTCGTTTAACTCTGTGTTGTGCACCAGTTGAACGAATAGATCTTTCAAGGCCACCCATTGCATACAGTTGCCATTAAATTTTAGTATTTCAATTTTTGGTAGTTGTACACGAACTCGTTCATCTCTGCTTGTGTTGTGGGACGTTGTTCCATCTTTCCTTCTGATATTTTGCTGCAGTTCACTTATAATGTCATGAGCTTCTGCCTCGATTTCGTAAAATTGATCAAGCGTGTATCCCTCAATGTTGTCGCCATCCGTTGATTGCCATAAGACATCGTTGTTTGTAGCAAAGTCGTTCATATATTTATCGTCTATTGCTGTTTTTAATATGTAGTAAGATTCCGGGTGGCTTTGACTTGCCTGAGCCCTTATTTCATCCATATTTCGCCTTTAGGCCCGGATCAATGCTCGTGGATTCCGAAGTGTTTTTGTTACAACTTCTCCTAATGCTTGTATGGCTCTTGTACCTTCTTCGTCACGGGTTTGTTGAACAAGTGAAGCCGGTGTTGGCTTTGACCTAAGGTTTTCCAATTCTGCTTCAAATAAGCTTTTGATTTTCATTCTGAGACCTGAAACCTGATGATACTTATTTGTGAAGTACTCGTGGTCACTTGGTATGCTGGAAAGACACCTTATTTTGTTGTCGGTGCTCTCAAACTCCGACCATGCTTCATCAAGGCGTCTGATGCGTTCTTCGTAAGTGATTAACATTTTTTCTTTCTACGGAGTATTTCTTCAAGTTCCGAAAGATTGCTTCAACTTTATCTGCCGTTTTCGCTTGAGCGGTTATTAATTCATCAAATGTTGCGATTTTGAGGCATTCTTGAGGTTAATTGATTGAAAAATGTTGTTTTGAAGACACACACAGTCTTTGATGACTTGTTGAACTAGAATCGCCTGGTTGATCCTGACTGCGTGCTTGTATACTACACTAGACATGACGTTAAAAACGACTTTTTGGAATTTCTTAGGTGGGGTTGTCTCATTTTGTAGGGTTCCTCGAAAAACTTTATGGGCCAAAATTTTTTTTCTGTAGGACGACGCTTAGGCGTGCCCCACGGGGGTCAAAGTTCACAAAAACCCCGCCAAATCTTACTAATGTCGCCATAACTCTGTAAGGGAGGTCAGAAAGTGGGTAAAATGTGAAAGCGACCCCCATTAATTTTTCCCCTGTAACATTTTATCTGAACAAACTTTCCCCCCATCTCCCCTCCTTAAGGGGGCTCCCATATAAAAGTACCCTTTTTATAAAATTGGTGCAAACCACGCCCCAATGGCATAAATGGGTTAAAATGTTTGACTAATATCAACTATTATTTTTTTTAACACATTTCTCCCAAATATACTTACCCCCTATCTCCCCTCCTTAGGGGGGCCCCATACAAAATTACCTTCATTTTATCAAATTTTCATTAAAAATGGCCGTCACTACAGTCAAACCCCTCCTAGAGAGATGATTTGTTTGACCGACCCCCATTTTTTTTTTACCCTACACATTTTCTTCAAACATACCTACCCTCTATCTCCCCTCCTTAGGGGGGTCTCCATACAAAATTAGGCTTAGATTAAAGAAAAATACCTCACGAACTTCAATCTATGATATAGATGCCGTAGGAACAAGAACGGGCATGTGTGGTATGCATATTAGAAGAATTTACAAAATTACCTTTTAAACGAGCCTAATATGAAGGATATTGGATTAGTTTTTGTTATGTTTTAATAATATGTTATAATTATTACCTTTTTTTAAAACTGCATTTTGGGTTCCTTCTCCTAACTGGCCAAATAATAATCCTAGCATAAAAAAATTAAATTTTCGACTCAAATGCCGCAAACCCCAATCTATGACGAATTTTTTGAGACTATAACCATTAAAATCAGTTAGTGGTTTCTATTCATAAAAATAATTCAAAACAAATATTTTTTGAAACGCATTATTCACTGTTTTCGCGTTCGTTTTTTGAGTCCTTCCTGTGTCTCTCTCGCTCTGTATGCATGCAAAGTTTTTGTGAACTTTGACCCCCGTGGGGCACGTCTAAGCGTCGTCCTACAGAAAAAAAATGTTGGCCCATAAAGTTTTTCGAGGAACCCTACAAAATGAGACCACCCTACCTAAGAAATTCCAAAACATCACCAAAATGTTGAGTAGAATAAGGTTCCTTGCAATAAGCACCATAGCTTGCCCTGGATGACTCTACAAGAATGCCCTATTCGACTTTATAATAATACTTGATTTTAACACAGGTAGAATCACCTTGTGCTAAAGTTGGTTTGGGGTAAGTCTGAGTAGAGACACTGAGACTGTTTTGGATGAGCCTTAGTAAAAACACTAAGACCTTGTTGCAATCAAAGACGAATTTTTCTGCACACTTAATTCATATTTGATTGGGCCTTAATAGCCAACAATAGCTTAAATTGCAAATCAATTAAAATATCTATAGTAAGTTTGTTTGTTATAGCCAAAGTGCTTACATTACAAATCAATTAAATATTACAAATTCAATAAGTTAAATTTTGTCGTTGTCGGTGTCCAAATACCAAGACTTGCATAACAGGCATTGAGCTTCACAAAATGCAAGTTTTCTTTTCTTATTATTTTTTTATGTCGTTTTCGTTGTCCAAATTCCAAGAATTGCATAACAGGCATTTTCTTATGTTTGTCCTGTTTTATTTTCTTTTATTTATGCTTATCAGCTAAAGTTCTGTACTTATACAATTTTCTTATGTGCTAACAAATGTAAAGCAGATCATGGCTTATCAAACTGAAATTGAAAAAAATAAATCCCAGGAGTGACTGTGCAAAGGTTTTAATACGACCCTGTCAATCACTTAAAGTAAACCACGAAAAAACCCCCCAACCTAAACTGCCAAAACACAATACGGGAAATGGACGGTCTTCTAACCAGTCATCGTTAGCATGGTCTCAAGAAACTACATCGAAATGCCTACATTGTCAATCGGCAGCGCACTATATATACCTGTGTCCAACTTTCAAAATTTTTCCAGTTGAGAAACGATTTGAATTTGTAAAACAGACTCACCCTTGTCTCAATTGCCTAAAAAAGGGACATTCTGTTGCAAATTGCAAAAGCTCCCATTGCCGAATGTGTGCAAAGCCACATCATTCATTGTTACACCGATCTGAGCCAAAACCTTCTAGTCAAAACCCAATTACGGATGAGAAATAAATCTCAGTGAATCACGCCAGTGGTGAAATTTCGACATTGCATGTAAAAGCCGACACAGATATAATATTGCTCGCCACTGCATTGGTTGAAATGCAAGATAAATTTGGGAATCCAGTTACTGTCAGAGCACTCTTGGATTCGGGATCTCAAGTTAATCTAATTTCCGCAGCTTTCGCATCTCTTTTACAGTTACATCGATTCAACACAAACGGTTATATCAATGGCATCGGCGAAAGTAATCTGTCAATCAACCAAAAGATTTTTTCAAGCGTAAAATTTCGCGTAGAGGACTTTGAATTCAAATCTGAATTTTATGTGCTTAAGAAAATCACAAATTATAAACCAGATGTTAATTTGTCAGAAAAGATATTGAATATTCCCGAACATGTTTCCCTTGCCGATCCATGGTTTTATAAACGTCAAAAAATTGATATAATGATTGGTTCTGAAGTATGTTTAGATATTGTCAGAAGGCCAAATCAAATTACGCGACGATCTTCCTGTGCTTCAAAAAACTTTACTTGGATAGCTGCTCTCTGGAAAGATACAAGCTAGTAAAATGAGTCAAACTTGTAATCTAGCTACTTTGCCCCGTAACTTGAATACCAACACATTAGATGATATGGCTCGAAAGTTTTGGGAGTTAGATGATATTCCAAAAAAAACCACACTCTTAAGCAGTGAACATAACCTTTGTGAACGACATTTCAAAGCAAACACCACATTTGCACCTACCGGTCGTTTTGTAGTGTCCCTTCCATTCAAACAGTCTCCGGCTGTGCTTGGCCAATCAATAGATATTGCAAAACCAAGATTTTTATGGTTGGAACGCAGGCTATTGAGAACACCAGCTGTCTTAACCATGTACAATGACTTTATGGAAGAATACATTTCGTTGGGACACATGTCCTTAGTGAAGAATGTTGCTTTAGATCAGCCGCACTATTTCATTCCTCATCAGGTGGTTTTAAGACCAGAGAGCACTACAAATGAATTAAGAGTCGTGTTTGATGCATCAAGCAAATCTTCGACTCATTTATCGATAAACGACATATAACTCGTTGGACCTACTATCCAGCCAGAGCTTTTCGACATTTGATTGCGTTTCAGATGCCGTAAATTTGCACTAACGGCAGACGTTACAAAAATGTACAGGCAAATACTAATGCAAAAATCCGACAGAAAATTTCAATTAATACTTTGGCGTAAAAAGCCGAATCTACCGATACAAACGTACGAGCTTAACACCGTTAGGTATGGTACAGCTTCAGCTCCCTTTTTAGCAATCAGATGTTAAGTCGAGCTTAGTCAAACATTTGAAAGTGAATTTCCGCGTGGGTCACGAGTCTTTTGCGAAGATTTCTATGTCAATGATATGCTGTCTGGTGCAGACACTATCCAGGAACTGAGTTGAATACAAAACGAAATCTCCAAAATTGTAAATCATGCAGGGATGCAACTTGCAAAATGGTTCTCCAATCATAAACCGCATTTGAACTCGTTGAACAAACAAAGATTGAAATTAGGAGAAAATGAATTGACAAAAACACTTGGCGTTATTTGGGATTCAGAAAAGGATACATTCCACTCTGATGTTCCCAAACATCTTGATAAGTCGAAAGCAACAAAACGAAAATTGTTGTCATTCACCAGTAAACATTTTGATCCACTTGGATTACTTTGTCCAATCATAACTCGAAGCAAAATGCTTTTGCAAGAACTGTGGCTCCTCAAACTCGATTGGAATGAAGAAATTCCTGAGAGCATGAAATTCTTATGGTTCAAATTCAAAGAAACTGTATCGCTACTCCATACAGTACAAATTCCACGATTTGTGAATTCTAGTAGCTCAACAAAGGTTCAACTACATGGATTCTGTGATGCCTCTATGAAAGGCAACGGTTGCTGCTTATATGTTCGAAGCATAAATAACGATAAAGTAATCACTAGACTGTTGACTGCAAAATCTAGAGTCGCTCCGTTGAAAACAAACACTGCCTCGACTTGAGCTTTGTGCTGCGCACCTTCTCGGTAAGCTATGGTTAAATTGAGTATTGAACATTTTGTTGACAGCATAACATTTTGGACCGACTCTGAAATCGCACTATACTGGATTCAAACTCATCCAAGTCAACTTAAAACATTTGTAGCAAATCGAGTTTCAGATATCCAAGAATGGAGCAACAGCGTACAATGGCGACATGTACCAACTAAAGAAAATCCAGCCGACTTGGTATCAAGAGGATGCGATACTGAAACTCTCAAAGCATCAATCTGGTTTGAAGGTCCTTCTTTCTTACAAAAAGTTCAAAGAGATTGGCCAGTAAGTAAGCGTCCAGAACTGTCTAAAGGTCAACAGACACTAGAAATAAAAAAATTAAAAACTGTTCTTATAGCAACAAGTCCTGAGCCAACGTAATAATCGATATAGTACATCGTAGTTCGTCATTCATGAAAGCTTTGCGGATTGTAAAATTTATATACCGTTTTTTTACTAAGAGATAAACTCGAGTTAAGTTTAGTGACGTACAAGAATTGGAATATGCGTTCTTGAAAATCGTTTAATCTGAATCCAACATTTTGAGTTTTGCAATGAAATAAATTCACTAAAAGAATGTAAACTATTGCAACCAAGCCTTCAAAAATTGACACCATTTCTTCAAAGCTAAAATGATGGTTATCGCCAATTCACTTTACTTCGTGTAGGAGGGCGCCTACAAAGCGCTCCTGATGATTACAATATGAAATTTCCATTACTCTTGAATCGCCGCAGTACATTCGCGCTGCTTTATTTTACTCACCTATACCTTACAAACCTGCACGTAGGAGCAAAAACATTCGTCTGTCTGTCTAGGCGAAAAATGTGGGTTGTTAACGCCAGAGAACTCGCTAGGAAAGTAGTCGGAAGCTGCATACATTGTTTCCGCTACAAGCCTAAACTCTTAAATCAAATTATGGGAAATCTACCTGCAGATAGATTGCAGAACGTTAGGCCGTTTGTAATATGCGGAGTAGACTCTTGTGGTCCTATATATACTTCTTATCGTATTCGTGGCCGGCCACCCTATAAAACTTACGTGGCTATATTTGTATGCTTCACTTCAACGGCTATTCACATTGAAGCTGTGTCTGATCTGTCAACTAATGCTTTTATTTGTGTGCTTAAAAGGTTTATTGGTCGGCGCGGACTGCCTCAGAAAATCTACAGCGACAACGCTACAAACTTTATAGGAGCACGGACCGAAATAATGAATCAACAGGAAAAGTTCTTCAGCGCTAGGAATCGCCATCAGTTAAACGCTTTCACAGCCGAAAGAGGAATCGAATTTGTTTTTATCCCACCGAGGGCACCCCACTTTGGAGGCCTATGGGAGGCTGCCGTGAAAGCTGCCAAACACATTTTGATCAAATCCGTCGCCAACGCTAAGCTTACGTTCGAGTAGCTTTCTACCGTATTGGTCGAAATAAAAGCAGTTTTGAATTCCAGGCCTATCGCACCACTCTCAGAGGATCCGAACGACGGCGAAGCATTAACCCCAGGACACTTGTGGATCGGAAGTGCTATCAGTGCTATTCCAGAAGAACCATGTCAACAAACGCAAACGTATGCAAAAAGATGGCAACTTATCAGTCGACTCAAGGAACAATTTTGGTCTGCGTTCCGAAGGGAATATCTTTTATAATTGCAGTGCAAGACGAAATGGACGATTCCACAGCGAAATCTCCAAATCGGCGATCTCGTCTCGGTGCACGAGGACAATACGCCACCCCAAAGGTGGTTGCAGGGTCGCATTGCAACGATTATTGCTGGGCCAGATAAAGCCATACATGTAGCCGACATCCACACGAAAAATGGAATACTGCGACGTCCAATCCACAAACTGGCTCTCCTACCATCGTCATCTTGAAGCCTACGGAGTTCAACGCGGCCGGCATGTTCGGTCTGATCTCTATGCTTCAACAAATTTATTTTATTTAGTTTTAAGTCAGAAAAAACTTTGTCTTCTATTATAATAAGTCAGTCAATGTTACACTGCACAAAGTCACGCACATCAAGTGCATAAATTCAATAAATTTTAAGTTATAGTTTTTAAAAAGTTGAATTTTTATTTGCAACCACGTTGGTTCCCCAACACTCTCCATCTCAGCGGGAAGGTGCTTTCTGAGGACTAGCGCTGTAGAAAAATAAAGGTACTTGTTAGGAAAATTTTTTTCCCGTGCATTAAAGGCTCGGCTTCGCAGCGGTCTTGGTGAAAATCGGACACTTTCAATAGTTAATTTTTATACTCTGTTCCCATGTCGGAATTCAGTGTTTTCATGGGACCATAGATCAGAATAAATGAGTAGTCACATATTTTAATATACTTTGTTATCTTCTGTGTAATATAATTCCAATATTTATATCTTGTTATTTCTAAAATAGTTAATGATGTTCCACTGTGCCCACTAGTTATTGGATCATAATGGAATTTTTCAGAATTTCGTCAATTTATTTAGAGTCTGTAGCACTTAAATAGGTCACTCGAGGCAATAGCGCTATTTGTAAATTTTTCTCTTTTCTTTGAACTCATGAGTTTTTATATTATTTAATATATCTTCTCTGGGTGACATAAAAATTAAATTAAATCCTAACATGCATGGTTTTCATGCCTTGAGAAGAATAGTTCTAAGTCAATTTCCTCATTTACATAAAGGTCATCAATTTGTTTGCAGGTTACCGTTTGCTTCCCCTTTTTAAGACACCAATTAATCTTTGCAAATTTGAATTGTGTTGCATTCTTATTTATTGGGAAACTTATGACATCGTACACGTTGGGCATTCTGCTTGGATTTTAAGTATTGACAACGCTTTCGTTATGGGATTTATCGAATACAAGGTAATGCAGGTCCTTTACCAATCAGGTTGAAATTCTTCCTAATGGTATCAGTTCTTAAATATCCAATACCTCATCAACTCGCATTCAATATTCTCGACTTTTTGTACAAAAATGCCTATATTTATTACAGCGTTCAATAATGTGTGTGACTGACACATAGATCTCACCGATAATAAATATTCGACATTTTTTTAACGAAATTTATGTCGAAGTGATTAATCTTAATCTCAAACCGTTTAGACTAAATTTTCTAGATAACAATTGACGTTTGTATGACTTCAGGGGTTTTGTTAATTAATTATTGACAGCTACAAAATAAACCTATTGAAAAATGAATTTCGAAGAAATAGTTGCTAGTTTTTGCAACAACCAACAAGAAGTTGCTATTAAATTATTGCATTTGAGCCAGAGCGCGGTCGATGTTCAAATTGAGACAATGCAAAGTAGAGCGAGCACGACTCTTGCAGACGATTTTGCACAATAAGACGGTCGTTGACCGCAGCAAGTATCTTAAATTTTCGAAAATGTCGTAGTAATTGGACTTTTGCAAGGCACGGTTTGTTTTGGGTAAAGGATGTGCTTAGCAATGATAACGATTTCTTCAAAGAATCATTTAGTATGGAAAGGAGTAATTTCAATGTTTTGGTATAACAGCTAAAATTACTGGAGAGGAAAGACACCCATTTTCGCAAGTGCATGCCATTAGCTAAGCGTGTTGCAATAGCTCTTTACGCACTAGGCTCTTCAGCGGAATATCGAACAGTTTGGCTGCTTTTTGATGTTTCTAAAGCAAACGTTTGTAACATATTGAACGAGTTTTGCCGAGAAGTTTGGAGGATGCTTGCTCTCCAATATTTAAAATCTGAATCTCTAACGGAAGACAAAGTGAAAGAGTGCGTTGAAGGATTTCAAGTTTTAGGCTTTCCGCAATGTTTAGGAGCAATGGGTAAACTAAAATATAAATTATTAATCTAACACATCTCTCACTAGATGGATGCCATGTAGAAGTAGGACCAAGCACCAAAGATGCTGTGGATTGTTTCAATTATAAGGGTTGGTACTCCACTATCTTATTTGCGTTAGTAGATCACAGGTAAATGCCTTTTTATGCTGCAAAAACAATATTTAAACCTAGATTTTTGCTTTAGATATCGATTTATTTGAAGAAGCGTGTGAGCACCAGGCCAGTATAATGATTCCAATGTTTTCGAGCAATCAAGTTTGAAACCATTGCTTCAAAATGAAATTTTGAAAAATAATTCAATCAATATAAATGGCACAAATGTTCCTGTGGTAGTCCTAAGAGATTCAGTTTTTGAGGCTTTCAGAGTGCGTTATGAAACCTTACACTTTCAGCACATCATCTTCAAAGAAGCAGAAGGCTTTCAACTATGCACTGTCAAAATGTAAAAGAGTAGTAAAAAACGCTTTTGGTCATTTGAAGGCAAGATTTCGACGAATTGAGAAGGGTATTGACAATAAGCTTGTTAATGTTAATGCTATTTTAAAATGTGCCTGTGTATTGCACAATTTCCTAAACGAAAATAACAGCGACATTAACAATACTTGGATCGAAGAGCAAGCTGAACGTGACAAGTCCCATACAAACCATCAACCACACAACACGATATTCTTAGCTGATTTTACCCGAAATGCTAAGGAAATAAGATCCACTATTACGGCATTTTTATGTCAGCATTAACGGTTTTGTTTATTATGTTTTAAAATATCCAGCAATTGGGTTTGGAAACCTTGCGACTGCACATTTAGTTTCTGCAAAAGATTATTGCGCTCCTGCTCAATAGTTTCTGGGCGGATTTGGCGATTTCATTGTCTAATCGCAGCTCCTCCAAAACATCTTCTTGAAACGACATTTTCTTTTTCTTCTCTTTTGCAGGCTCCGAACATGATGCAGATTGCTCGGAATAAGCATACGAATCGGTATCGGGAGTTGATATCTGATCATCGAATATAGCATTAATTTCGATGCTTTCAATTGTCATGTCATCTTCAATAAAATTTGTATTTTTCGAATTGCTGTTTTTATTTATTTATTTAATACCTGTGCTTTCTTCTACGACGCTTTTTAGATCAAATATTTTGGAGCTGCCAATTATTTGATGGACACTCTCATACAGGCTCCAATCCGATGAAGAACCTCCCGAAGGTCCAACATTATTTTTCTCCATTCTGCAACAATCAAAATGCTGCAGTTCACTTAAACTTTTTTATTAAAATCTTGTAGACTAACCGATATCTATTCGCCATGTTATGAACTTTGTTTTTTATTTCATTAGCCTCATAATTAAATCCCATCTCCTTCATACTTTCACTCATTTCGCTGTAAATGTGGCTGTTCTTTCTATTGCCTCGAAGCTCAGGGTACTTTGCAGCCCCAAGCTCTAGTAAAAGCACTTCAGCATTGCCCGGCCATCATATTCGTCTGGCAACCCTTGTCGAAGACTGACGTATATAGTTTCGCGCTCCGTAAAAAATAATAAATAAAAACAAAAAGTAAATATTGAGCAACCTGCATTAATTTGAGCAAAGCTCAAAAGTATTCTCCAAGGAGGACTGCAGTGTTTTTGTGCCGCTCCACCAGTAAATTGTGTGTTTGAAACACAAAATAAAGATAAGTATAGTGAATATACATACGGACATTCGTATATTTTGTGTTGTCGTCAAACTTCTAGGAACGACAGAAAGAGACACTCGGTCTCTGCAGCTGCTGCAGCAGCTAGCTGCTCTGCCCGAAAGTGATGCCAATCGGACACAGTCCACCATCCAATAGCTGCGACACGAACCAGTTAAAAGCTGGGCTTTATCAACATCCCGCTAGGGAAAATTTACTAATTCCCAGTAGGGAAATTACACAAAATGGTGACAATCTGGACCAGTCTACAAGTGAACAGCCAGGTATAAGCCAATTCAAAAATATTAAAATCCAGTTCGAAAGAAAGAGATCGAACTCTACCAGTGGAATAATTTCTCTAAGCGTTAAGAAAAATAGCCCTAACAACACTCCTAAGAGTATTTTACCAAATTCCCCTTTGGAAGCTCTTTCTAGAGATGTAATTGAACTTAATTCGTCCAAACAAAGTCCAATAGTTGCTGAAATGAATAAAGAGCAAAACAAGCAGCAGGCGGTGCTAATCGGTATGCACCGTTATATTAATATCACGAAGAGGAAAAGAAGCCCTTCCGGAAAAAATGACAACAGGGCCAAACTTAATAAAATGGAAGCTCCTGCTTCTCAAGAAACACTAATTGGTAATCGGTTCGCTCCACTTGCTGCAATTTCTGATGAAAATTCAACAGAAAATCAACCAAGAAAAATATTTAAACCGCCCCCAATCTATTTGCGCGAGCGGAGCTCGAATGCACTTGTTGCCAAACTAGCTAATTTATTAGGAAATAGCAACTTTTACGTAGTTCCCTTAACTAGGGGTAATATCCATGAAACTAAAATTCAAACAAACACGGAAGACAGTTACCGAAAAGTTGTAAAAGAGTTTGAAGGAGCGAATAAAAATTTTTACACATACCAGCTAAAGAGTAGCAAAGGTATTACAGTGGTGATCAAAGGTATTGAAGCAGATGTTGACACAAACGAAATAATGAGTGCGCTAGAAGAGAATGGTTTTCACGCAAGATCGGTTATAAATATATTTAACAAAGCTAAAATTCCTCAGCCTATGTTTAAAGTTGATCTGGTGCCGGACAACTTAAAGCTTAAAAAAAACGAAATCCATCCGATATACAATTTGCAATTCCTGTTGCATCGTAAAATAACGGTAGAAGAGCCACATAAAAGAAATGGTCCCATACAATGTGCCAACTGTCAAGAATTTGGACACACAAAAACGTATTGCACATTGCGCACCGTGTGTGTAATATGTGGCGAGCTTCATCACAGCTCAGTCTGTGATAAAAAATCAAAAAATGATCGCAATTTACTTTAATGTAGTAACTGCGATGGAAATCATTCTGCAAATTTCAGAGGTTGTCTAGTTTATCAAGATCTGAAAAAACGAATCAACATTAAAAAGGAATCAGCTCGTAATCCTACAAAAAATATTACTGTTTCGGTACCATTCTCCTCTCACAACCTTAATTTGAACCCCGTAACTCCAGGAGTTTCTTATGCAAGTGCACTAAAACCCGCGACCCCTATTAGTGCTCCTACTAACAACAACAGTAGTCTTGAGATAATGACATCTACTCTAACTCAAAGTTTGTCCCAATTTATGCAAACAATGCAAAGCTCACTCGACAGAATTGTGCAAATGCAAACACAATTAATGACAGCACTTTTGGCTAAAATATGAATTTCCTAAAAATTTGTGCCTGGAATTCGAACGGGTTATCCAAGCATAAGCTAGAAATTCAGAATTTCTTAAATCAGGAAGAAGTTGACGTTATGCTTCTCTCTGAAACACATTTAACAAACAAAAATTTCTCCTCAATCCCCGGGTATATATTTTATCAAACCAACCACCCAGATGGCAAGGCGCATGGAGGCACGGGTATACTTATTCGTAGAAGAATACAACATTTTATTCTAGATTCTAACAGTTATGATTTCCTTCAGGCAACAACGCTTTGCGTAATAGTGAGAGGTAAAAATCTGGTTTTATCGGCGATTTATTGCCCACCTCGTTTTAGCATAACCGAAAAAATGTTCTTAGACTTCTTTAAGACATTAGGTGATAAGTTCCTAGCAGCAGGAGACTATAATGCAAAGCACATTTTCTGGGGTTCCAGAACGTGCAATCCTAAGGGTCAGCAATTATACAAGGCAATTATCAATAAAAACAATTCTCTAGACATTGTATCTCCAAAACAGCCAACTTATTGGCCAACAGATCTCCAAAAAATTCCAGACCTCTTAGATTTCGGAATAACTAAAGGTATTGCAAGAGAGCTTATTTCTGCAAAAGCAACAACCGACCTCTCCTCAGATCATTCCCCAGTTGTATTCGTTTTGAACAAATATCCGGAACCAGTAAAACGCCCACCCAGCTTAACAGATGCAGGCACAAATTGGTTAAAATACAAAAAGCACATAAGTGCGCATATTCATACTAACTATAAAATTGAATGCATTGATCATATTGATGATGCCGTAACTGTTTTTAACTCTTATTTGGCATCAGCAGCGCAAAAATCGACTCCTCATACTAAATATAGAACAAAACACGCCTTCTCTAATAGGGAAATTGAAAATCTCGTCGCAGAAAAACGAAGATTCAGGCGCGAATGGCAGCGGGTCCGTTCTCCGTTGGCCAAAAACAAGCTAAAAGAAGTAGAAAAAAAGCTAAGAGCAAGTTTAAATAGGGAGAAAGAATGTAAAACGCGCAACTTTGTCGAGAACCTTACGCCCAGAGGCTCAAATCGTAGTTCCTTGTGGCTGACAAGCCGCTCTATGAAGACCCCAGTACAGAGTGAAACACCCGTTCGGTGTCTCAACAGTGGATGGGCGCGCTCAGATGAAGAGAAAGCTATGGTTTTTGCTTTGCACCTCAATAAGGTATTCCAACCGAATCCGAGCACTGCTGAGCATGTTCTCCCAACTTTGTCCGAAAACACTCGTAGAATTTCCATACAAATCAGTTCAAAAGAAATTGTCGGTATCATAAAAAATGAACTTGTCTGCAAAAAAGCCCCGGGACATGATCTTGTCATCAAAAATGTTAAAAAATATACCATTATTAGCAGTACAGTTTTTAACAGTCTTATTTAATGCAATTATTGAGTTCAGCTACTTCCCAAAAGATTGGAAACGGTCGGTTATTAAAATGGTGCCTAAGCCAGGAAAAGATCCTACCCAAACATCCTCTTATAGGCCAATTAGCCTCCTGCCTTGTCTCTCAAAGTTATTCGAAAAGTTACTCATAGCTAAATTAACACCTTATCTGCAAGAGCAGAACATTATCCCTCCACATCAATTCGGGTTTAGAAAACAACACGGTACTATTGAACAGGTAAATCGGATTACAAATGAAATAAGACTTGCCTATGAAAATCGGGAGTACTGCTCTGCAGTATTCCTTGATGTGCAACAAGCGTTCGATAAAGTTTGGCATGACGGACTGTTATACAAAATCAGAAGATTACTTTCCTTCAATTTTCACGCGATCTTTGAGTCATACTTAAAACATAGAACGTTTCAAGTAAGACATAATTCATTTATTACAAAAACCTTTCAAATAAACGCGGGAGTCCCCCAAGGGAGTGTTGTTGGGCCTTTTCTTTACCTTATATACACAGCAGATATTCCAAATAACGATAGAATATTGATTTCAACATTTGCTGATGACACAGCGGTACTTAGTCGGCACAAGGACATAAGTATCGCAACTTCTCAGCTCCAAGATCACTTGAGCGAAATCCAAAGCTGGTTATCTAAATGGCGAATCAAAATTAATGAGCCTAAATGTCAACACATTAATTTCACGCTCAATAGAAAAGCTTCTCCAGACATTTTCCTTAATAATGTACGCATCCCACAATGTGAGGAAGTCACATATCTCGGTATTCATTTGGACAAAAGACTGACATGGCGTAAGCATATTGAAGCCAAGAGAACCCAAATGAAGCTTAAAGCCAACAGCTTGCACTGGTTAATAAATAGCCGCTCTCCTCTAAAGCTTGAATATAAAATCCTTCTATAGAACCAAGTTATAAAACCAATATGGACGTATGGCTTACAATTATATGGAAATGCCAGCTCTTCGAATATCGAAATCCTGCAAAGAGCACAGTCCAAGATCCTAAGGACTATAACAGGAGCTCCTTGGTTTGTTTTGAATGAACGGATCCACAAAGAGCTCAACGTAGAACTGGTTAAAACAGAGTTCACCAATATCAAAGAGAAATACTTCAATAAATTGCGCAGACATGTAAATCCACTTGCCCGTGGATTATCGAACACATCGTTCTCTTCGAGATTGAAAAGAAATGACCGGCCAGCAATTATAAATCGTTCTATAGCAGCAGGTGTAATCCATGCACATCCATAAACTCAGCTTTCCTAGCTGATCGTCTACTCGGTGGGTGCACTCCATGCACCCTTGCAATCCACGCACATCCATAAACTCAGCTTTCCTAGCTGATCGTCTACTCGGTGGGTGCACTCCATGCACCCTTGCAATCCACGCACATTAATAAACTCAGCTTTCCTAGCTGATCGTCTACTCGGTGGGTGCACTCCATGCACCCTTGAAATCCACGCACAGCCTAGCTGCTTAAATCTTCATTTCCGCACCGCCAATATTACACGTGTTTCTTCACACATCAGCAAAGCCCAGTTTTCGGTATCCGAGGCCCGCAATGAACTTATTACTAAGTCATAATCTTTTCAATTAAGAAAATGCTTTGTGATTTGTAATATTGTCCAATTAGGTGTAAGATTTAAAAAACTTATTGCTAGACTCCTATATTAGAGGAGTGATCCAATAAATAATAAAACGTTTTAAAAAAAAAAAAAAAAAAAAAGCATTGCCCGGCCATTGCACTCGAGGCTTTTTTAAATCTCTTTTACGACCCCTTACAAATAAATAATAAATTATCAATACCTACATATTAATACAAATGGAAACTTTTTACATTCTAATTTACTCACTTTTTCCCGTTCTTCATGTTGTGCTTTTAGCTTTTCAATCGCTTTTGACGTTTCAAGAAATTCATTCCCTATTAAATGGATAACACGACTAAATTTGCTAAAGACTAAAAATTTGTCGAAATATTTCGAATGCAGCGCTGTGCTTTGAGAAGATTTCGATGAGATTACGCTGTAATCACTTCGCGAGCAGATAACAAAATTGTATGCAGAATCTCGTTATAACAAACAAGATTAGGATCGAAATCTCGAAAATCGAGCTAATCTTTTAAAGTGTAAATAGCATATTACGGTCAAAATTATATGTCAATCCGAAAATAAGTTTACAAATTACAGTGCTTTAAGTGACGCTACTTTGGTGTTAAAAAAGAATAAGTTCAAAGCAATTTCGTGTGTTGATTTATCATTGCTCTGTATTGAAAAAAAAAAATACTGTTTAATGCCAGGAGTGGCTTAAAAAACATTATTCGGACTCTGCTTCATAAAAAAAACCATTTGTTATTGGTATACCGAATTCAAACGTGGTCGTACAGACACCGATGACATTCCATCTACTGGACGGCCAAATGACGCTGTTATTCCGGAAAACGTTGAAAAAACACTGAAAATTATTATAAGCGTTCGCAAAGTGAAACTGCTTGAAATATCTGACATCCGAAGCATATCAGTAGGCAGTGTGCACACCATAATACACGAACATTTGGGTATGAATAAGGTGTTTTCCAAATAGGTGCCGCGTTTGCTAACACCGGAGCAAAAACAACAACGAATTGATGATCCTAAGGCCTGTTTACAGCTGTTCAACCGAAATAAAACCGAATTTTTGCATCAATATGTGACAATGGATGAAACATGGATCCACTTTTATACTGCGGAGTCCAATCGGCAGTCTGCTGAGTGGCGTGCAAGCGGTGAAAGCCGTCCAAAGTGTCCAAAGGCACAAAGATCGGCTGGCAAGGTTACCGCCTTTTTTTTGGGGACGCTCACAGTAAAATATTCGTTGATTACCTCGAAAAGGTCAGACCATCAACAGCGACTATTATATAAACTTATTCGACCGTTTGAAGGCCGAAATTGGCAAAAAAATACCGCATTTGGCGAAAAAAAAAATCTTGTTTCACCAAGACAATGCACCGTAACACAAGTCGACGAAAACGATTGCAAAATTGCATGGAGTGGGCTGCTAATAGCTGCCGCACCCACCGTATTCTCAAGATCAGGCCCCCAGCCACTACTGGCTTTTCGCAGATCTCAAAAGGATGCTCCGTGGTAAGAGATTTGGCTTAAATGAGGAAGTCATCGCTGAAACTGAAGCCTATTTTGAAGGCAAAGCAAAATCGTTCTACAAAGGCGGTATTGAAGGATTGGAAAAGCGTTGGAATGATTCTGTCTCCCTAAAAGGGGACTATGTTGATGAATAAAACGAATTTTTTCAAAAAAATTTGGTTTGATTAGTTACTCAAACACATTATTGAACGACGTGTTATATATCCCGGCAGCGAATTTCCCATAGATTATCACCTTCATTGATACAGTAATGGGTGTTCAGGTAATGTGTTCGCATTACCTTTTCGATCTAACTGAGCGACATGTAATCGATTCAAATAATCCGAATACCTCATTTATGTTATTTCATAAATTTTCGGTGGTTCATATTTATGTTGGGGTTGTGATTCGTATTCTTTACTTTCGAACTTGAAGATTGCATTTCTATTTGCCTCGCAGCGAAGTGTTCAATGCATGGCATCGACATCAATTACTTAATCGATAACAACGTACTGCAAGTGCATTACCATTTGGATGAAATGCTCCCTTATGCTATCAATTCTTAATAATTGAATACTTCATCAAAATTCTCAACTTAAATTAAGAAGAAAAAATTTTATTCGCTTTTTTATATCTATTTACGTTTTTTTTAAATATTATATAGTAATCGCTCACGCTTCTGAGGCGTCATCAGTTAGATATTATGAAACGTTGATATAAAAAATCTAGCACGCGAGAACTGGAAGTCTCCGTGGCGCAGCGTATACCATGTGCGCTTAGCGATCTGAAGTTGGAGTTCGAATCCTGTGCCAGGTGAGAAAAAGGTTTGGAAACATTTCTGGCAGGTAAATTTTAAGGAAAACATTGACCCACTCAAAAAGGAGAAAATTAGTTAACAGCCATAAAGTTAAAGTTTTCATCCTGCCGTCAAACACAACAAGCCAACCAACCTCTTAAAAAATTCCCATTAGTTCTATTGCAATATATTGTTTTTTTTTCATAAAAATTTCGGGTGAAAGTTTTTTATTCCTCTAAGTTTTTGAATATTATTTTAATAAAAGTGTGTTATCTACTTAAAACAAAAAATAAATATAGGAAAACTAAAAAAAACTGAAGCTCGCCTACCCGGGGATTTGAACTCGCCGACACAGAATTTTAAAGCAATCTCTCTATTTCAAAACAGACCGCCAATGCCCCTTTATGTTAAATATAATGCAGGTTTTACACAAACAGGAACCCACAGCGAACTAATAATCCTGCAGTAGTGTATGATTCTGTTTGAAAAACACAAATTACGAATAAAAGAAAGGGAATGCGAGAGTTAACTCTTACAAGTAATGCAGCGCAGACGTTGCGAATAATCTAGGTTCGACTTGCTAACCTCTTCGGTGCAAGGTGATACATAAGAGAGTCGTTATCCCATTCCGCCTAGGAATCGAATGATAAGTGTAATGATGGCTGTATATGGGGGGTCATGGAATCTGGAATGGATATTCATTACCTCAGAATTAATACGACATCAATGAAGAATGCATTTCGTTCCCTGCTGGGTGTGTTCACTGGCGTCAGATTTTTGCTTTTCGAGTGTCCCATCATCGATTTAATAGACGTTATCATGTCAAAAAGCATGCTCCCCCAACGCACTCATGTTCTTCAGATCAAGAGTCTACGGACGTGAACAAATAATTGCTGCCATCGGAAGCTGCTGTGAAGCTCTTAAGTGCCACTCCAAATTCACACAATTTAAAGCTGAAACTGCACCCAATAAATTCTTCAACTACGCAACCGCTTATTTACGCAGCGGCAACCATCCAACCAAATGCGACTGCAAAACCGGTTGCGCAAGTTTCTTCACCACCATTGACTCCCCCAGAGACAAGCCCGTCGCCGACAAGACAACCGGCGCATATTTTTGTTCAACCGAAGACTTCGAACCCACGACACCGGCACACGCACACGTCTCCGACAGCCAGTCAGGTAATTTCCCCATGGCCATCGCACATATCTCACTCTTGGATTGAATTTGCCAACAACGCACATAGTAGCAAAAATAAAGTGCACGCTGGCTTGCACTTCGCCACGCTCCACGTGGAAGCATGGGTTCGGCACCGTTCTACCTCCAAACCTGACAATCCGACTTCAACCCGAAAGAAACTCCCATCAGGATCCTAGACACCTTTTGTCGCTTAAAGTCGGCAATGCGCATTTTCTGGATCCTGGCGGTGCCGAATACCACAAAGTATACCAAAATTTTTGAGACTTTAATCATTAAAATCCGTTAACGTTATCTATTCATAGTCTTATATTTAAAACGAAAAAAAAATTCTTATTACCTTATATGCAACAAATGGTAAAATACGCATAAAACAGACAAGTGGCAGCGCCGACGAAACTGTCAACAGCTTTTCACTAGACTAGATTGCATTGTCACACGATAAAAGACTTATTTTCCTCAATACAATATTTCTCGTAAAAAGATATTTTATTCAAATAAGAGATAAATCTATGTATAAAATGATTATTTTATGTTTAATCTCACTCATGTTTACTTTCGCTCGGCGACAGCCCCTAAAATCATGATTTCAGAAAATGTTACATTGTATTTAGAACCGCTAAATTGAATTCCGAAAATGTAAAATTGAATTCAGAAATATAAAACTGAATTCAGATCCGTTAAATTGAATTCCGAGAGTGTAAATTTGAATTCATAAATATAAAATAGATCTCAGAAAGCGTAGGTTAAAATTTAGAAGCGTCAGATTGATTTCAGAAACAAAACATTGATTTCAGAGAGCGTAAATTTGATTTTCGAAAGCGTAAACTTCAAATCGATTGAGTAAATTTGAATTCAAAAATATAAAATAGATTTCAGAAAGCGTACGTTTAATTTCAGAAGCGTAAGATTGATTTTAGAAACAGAACATTGATTTCAGAGACCGTAAATTTGATTTCAGAAAGCGTAAAAAACTAATCACATGAGCAAAATGAAGTTCAGAATACGTAGGTTAAAATTAAGATGCGTCAGATTGATTGCAGAGAGAGTAAAGTTCCGTTCAGAAATCGTAACTTAAAATCGAGATGCGTAAGATTGATTTCAGAATGTGTAACATTGATTTACAAAAGCGAGAATTTGAATTCAGAACAATAGTGTTTTTATTTATATAAATTTACATTTTATATTTATGTACATAGATCTGCATTAAATTATATATATATTTATTTTAAATGTTTATTTATATGTATTTGTTTACATTCAGGTATTTATGTAAATATATATATATGGCTTATGTGCCCCCTTGCATATCATGCAATTCAAGTGCATCGGCCTGGTAGGTGGTGCAGTGCTGTATGGCTAGTGCGCAGTCTCCTCCGGTAATCGTCGGTTTTGTCTCGTCAATGAGCCGCTCCAAGTACTGGAGGCGCTGTTCAGAGAGACCAGGTCCTCGGACTTCAGAGATGCCAATTTTGCCCTTCACATAAGTCTTAATGTTGGACCATATAATCTCAATGGGATGAAACATTGGGGAATATGGTCCCAAACGAAGAACCTTTGCCTTGTTGTCCATGAACCTGGCTACAGCTTGTTCCAGCGCTGCGTGGCAAGGAGCATTATCGCACACAACTATCAAATCCTATGAGTTGTTTCCAAGCTCCTGCCACCTCTGTGCACCAACGCCTATCCACTAACTGCATTTGTCCCTGTTGAACGACCCTCGTTAACGAGACATAACAACAACTCCAGAGGTGATTATGGCTCCAACCAAATGAACATTTGGTCCGCGTGAAGCCGGTAGAACCTGGACAGCTCGCTGTCCAATAGGGGATTGTCCCTTGCTGTGCCGACAAAACAAAATGAAGTTCGTTTCATCGATCCAGACGATGTTTTTTCCGGTCCAGACGTATGTGTTGAGCTCCGTGACGTACGCAACTCCTTTTATTTTATATTCTGCAGAATTGATTGTCTCGGGCGGCGAGTGTACTAATTTGGAGGTGAAGAGCCGACCTTCCAAAAAGTTACCAACTGTAGTTGTTGAGAGCATTAACAGGTTGGCTGATAAGTCCCAGGTCTGACACATATTATGGCGTCGCTAGTATTAAATGCATATTATTTTTATATAGTGGCAACCTTCAAATGATTCGTGTCAAAATTTGACGTCTGTAAGTCAATTAGTTTGTGAGATAGAGCGTCTTTTGTGAAGCAACTTTTGTTATTGTGAAAAAAAATGGAAAAAAAGGAATTTCGTGTTTTGATAAAATACTGTTTTCTGAAGGGAAAAAATACAGTGGAAGCAAAAACTTGGCTTGATAATGAGTTTCCGGACTCTGCCCCAGGAAAATCAACAATAATTGATTGGAATGAAAAAGTCAAGAGTGGTGAAATGAGCACGGAGGACGGTGAACGCAGTGGACGCCCGAAAGAGGTGGTTACCGACGAAAACATCAAAAAAATTCACAAAATGATTTTGAATGACCGTAAAATGAAGTTGATCGAGATAGCAGAGGCCTTAAAGATATCAAAGGAACGTGTTGGTCATATCATTCATCAATATTTGGATATGAAAAAGCTCTGTGCAAAATGGGTGCCGCGCGAGCTCACATTTGACCAAAAACAACAACGTGTTGATGATTCTGAGCGGTGTTTGCAGCTGTTAACTCGCAATACACCCGAGTTTTTGCGTCGATATGTGACAATAGATGAAATATGGCTCTAGCACTACACTCCTGAGTCCAATCGACAGTCGGCTGAGTGGACAGCGATCGGTGAACCGTCTCCGAAGCGTGGAAAGACTCAAAAGTCCGCTGGCAAAGTAATGGCCTCTGTTTTTTGGGATGGGCATGGAATAATTTTTATCGATTATCTTGAGAAGGGAAAAACCATCAACAGTGACTATTATATGTCGTTATTGGAGCGTTTGAAGGTCGAAATCGCGGCAACACGGCCCCATATGAAGAAGAAAAAAGTGTTTTTCCACCAAGACAACGCACCGTGCCACAAGTCATTGAGAACGATGTCAAAAATTCATGAATTAGGCTTCGAATTGCTTTCTCACCCACCGTATTCTCCAGATCTGGCCCCCAGCGACTTTTTCTTGTTCTCAGACCTCAAAAGGATGCTCGCAGGGAAAAAATTTGGCTGCAATAAAGAGGTGATCGCCGAAACTGAGGCCTATTTTGAGGCAAAACCGAAGGAGTACTACCAAAATGGTATCAAAAAATTGGAAGGTCGTTATATTAGTTGTATCGCTCTTGAAGGGAACTATGTTAAATAATAAAAACGAATTTTGACAAAAAAATGTGTTTTTCTTTGTTAGACCGGGGACTTATCAGCCAACCTGTTACATTGAACTTCGACCTCAATCGCAAAGCAATATCCTTCAAGGTAATGGTGCTGATGGTCTCCACCCGCTCCAGTACAACATTGACCTGATCCTCGCTCAATTTCTTCTACTTATTGCCGCCTTATGGCAAAATCTGGGTCCGTCTAGATTTGACCCAGCTTTTTATTGTAGAAATTGTCTCGTTTAAGTAGTCATTTATTGAAATTTGTTTGTCTAGTCCTGTTATGGCGTTGCGACTGTTGTTGTGTGTCACAACCGCACAAACAGTTCTTATACCTTATTTCGATATGCGATAAAGTACAACAACGAAAACACCGGCGTTCAGAATCAATAAAACATTAACGCTGACGTAAACAATCAAAGCCAATGATCGCAAATACTAAGAACATCAGACGATTGGATCGGGCGAGTGAGCGGCAAGACGAAATGGCCGAAACAGCTAGTCAGCAATTATGTCGCATAAGCTATGCACAAGAAGTTCATCGTCTTAAATACTGACCTGCTCCAATAATAATAACAACAACAATGAGTAAGCTGACCTGATCGGCCTGATATATTGGGAACACGCAACAACAACAATCGAGATGACCCAGAAGAGTGTCGCAACAACCGATATTGCTAGAACAGCAATATCTCTTGAAGACTGGAATAAAGCTGACGCTAGAAGTATTAAGCAACAGCAGCACGCAACAACAACAATCGAGATGACCCAGAAGAGTGTCGCAACAACCGATATTGCTAGAACAGCAATATCTCTTTATTTAAACTGAGATTCGGACACAGTCCACCATCCAATAGCTGCGACACGAACCAGTTAAAAGCTGGGCTTTATCAACATCCCGGTAGGGAAAATTTACTAATTCCCAGTAGGGAAATTACACAAAATGGTGACAATCTGGACCAGTCTACAAGTGAACAGCCAGGTATAAGCCAATTCAAAAATATTAAAATCCAGTTCGAAAGAAAGAGATCGAACTCTACCAGTGGAATAATTTCTCTAAGCGTTAAGAAAAATAGCCCTAACAACACTCCTAAGAGTATTTTACCAAATTCCCCTTTGGAAGCTCTTTCTAGAGATGTAATTGAACTTAATTCGTCCAAACAAAGTCCAATAGTTGCTGAAATGAATAAAGAGCAAAACAAGCAGCAGGCGGTGCTAATCGGTATGCACCGTTATATTAATATCACGAAGAGGAAAAGAAGCCCTTCCGGAAAAAATGACAACAGGGCCAAACTTAATAAAATGGAAGCTCCTGCTTCTCAAGAAACACTAATTGGTAATCGGTTCGCTCCACTTGCTGCAATTTCTGATGAAAATTCAACAGAAAATCAACCAAGAAAAGTATTTAAACCGCCCCCAATCTATTTGCGCGAGCGGAGCTCGAATGCACTTGTTGCCAAACTAGCTAATTTATTAGGAAATAGCAACTTTTACGTAGTTCCCTTAACTAGGGGTAATATCCATGAAACTAAAATTCAAACAAACACGGAAGACAGTTACCGAAAAGTTGTAAAAGAGTTTGAAGGAGCGAATAAAAATTTTTACACATACCAGCTAAAGAGTAGCAAAGGTATTACAGTGGTGATCAAAGGTATTGAAGCAGATGTTGACACAAACGAAATAATGAGTGCGCTAGAAGAGAATGGTTTTCACGCAAGATCGGTTATAAATATATTTAACAAAGCTAAAATTCCTCAGCCTATGTTTAAAGTTGATCTGGTGCCGGACAACTTAAAGCTTAAAAAAAAACGAAATCCATCCGATATACAATTTGCAATTCCTGTTGCATCGTAAAATAACGGTAGAAGAGCCACATAAAAGAAATGGTCCCATACAATGTGCCAACTGTCAAGAATTTGGACACACAAAATCGTATTGCACATTGCGCACCGTGTGTGTAATATGTGGCGAGCTTCATCACAGCTCAGTCTGTGATAAAAAATCAAAAAATGATCGCAATTTACTTAAATGTAGTAACTGCGATGGAAATCATTCTGCAAATTTCAGAGGTTGTCTAGTTTATCAAGATCTGAAAAAACGAATCAACATTAAAAAGGAATCAGCTCGTAATCCTACAAAAAATATTACTGTTTCGGTACCATTCTCCTCTCACAACCTTAATTTGAACCCCGTAACTCCAGGAGTTTCTTATGCAAATGCACTAAAACCCGCGACCCCTATTAGTGCTCCTACTAACAACAACAGTAGTCTTGAGATAATGATATCTACTCTAACTCAAAAATTGTCCCAATTTATGCAAACAATGCAAAGCTCACTCGACAGAATTGTGCAAATGCAAACACAATTAATGACAGCACTTTTGGCTAAAATATGAATTTCCTAAAAATTTGTGCCTGGAATTCGAACGGGTTATCCAAGCATAAGCTAGAAATTCAGAATTTCTTAAATCAGGAAGAAGTTGACGTTATGCTTCTCTCTGAAACACATTTAACAAACAAAAATTTCTTCTCAATCCCCGGGTATATATTTTATCAAACCAACCACCCAGATGGCAAAGCGCATGGAGGCACGGGTATACTTATTCGTAGAAGAATACAACATTTTATTCTAGATTCTTACAGTTATGATTTCCTTCAGGCAACAACGCTTTGCGTAATAGTGAGAGGTAAAAATCTGGTTTTATCGGCGATTTATTGCCCACCTCGTTTTAGCATAACCGAAAAAATGTTCTTAGACTTCTTTAAGACATTAGGTGATAAGTTCCTAGCAGCAGGAGACTATAATGCAAAGCACATTTTCTGGGGTTCCAGAACGTGCAATCCTAAGGGTCAGCAATTATACAAGGCAATTATCAATAAAAACAATTCTCTAGACATTGTATCTCCAAAACAGCCAACTTATTGGCCAACAGATCTCCAAAAAATTCCAGACCTCTTAGATTTCGGAATAACTAAAGGTATTGCAAGAGAGCTCATTTCTGCAAAAGCAACAACCGACCTCTCCTCAGATCATTCCCCAGTTGTATTCGTTTTGAACAAATATCCGGAACCAGTAAAACGCCCACCCAGCTTAACAGATGCAGGCACAAATTGGTTAAAATACAAAAAGCACATAAGTGCGCATATTCATACTAACTATAAAATTAAATGTATTGATCATATTGATGATGCCGTAACTGTTTTTAACTCTTATTTGGCATCAGCAGCGCAAAAATCGACTCCTCATACTAAATATAGAACAAAACACGCCTTCTCTAATAGGGAAATTGAAAATCTCGTCGCAGAAAAACGAAGATTCAGGCGCGAATGGCAGCGGGTCCGTTCTCCATTGGCCAAAAACAAGCTAAAAGAAGTAGAAAAAAAGCTAAGAGCAAGTTTAAATAGGGAGAAAGAATGTAAAACGCGCAACTTTGTCGAGAACCTTACGCCCAGAGGCTCAAATCGTAGTTCCTTGTGGCTGGCAAGCCGCTCTATGAAGACCCCAGTACAGAGTGAAACACCCGTTCGGTGTCTCAACAGTGGATGGGCGCGCTCAGATGAAGAGAAAGCTATGGTTTTTGCTTTGCACCTCAATAAGGTATTCCAACCGAATCCGAGCACTGCTGAGCATGTTCTCCCAACTTTGTCCGAAAACACTCGTAGAATCTCCATACAAATCAGTTCAAAAGAAATTGTCGGTATCATAAAAAATGAACTTGTCTGCAAAAAAGCCCCGGGACATGATCTTGTCACTCCAAAAATGTTAAAAAATATACCATTAGTAGCAGTACAGTTTTTAACAGTCTTATTTAATGCAATTATTGAGTTCAGCTACTTCCCAAAAGATTGGAAACGGTCGGTTATTAAAATGGTGCCTAAGCCAGGAAAAGATCCTACCCAAACATCCTCTTATAGGCCAATTAGCCTCCTGCCTTGTCTCTCAAAGTTATTCGAAAAGTTACTCATAGCTAAATTAACACCTTATCTGCAAGAGCAGAACATTATCCCTCCACATCAATTCGGGTTTAGAAAACAACACGGTACTATTGAACAGGTAAATCGGATTACAAATGAAATAAGACTTGCCTATGAAAATCGGGAGTACTGCTCTGCAGTATTCCTTGATGTGCAACAAGCGTTCGATAAAGTTTGGCATGACGGACTGTTATACAAAATCAGAAGATTACTTCCCTTCAATTTTCACGCGATCTTTGAGTCATACTTAAAACATAGAACGTTTCAAGTAAGACATAACTCATTTATTACAAAAACCTTTCAAATAAACGCGGGAGTCCCCCAAGGGAGTGTTGTTGGGCCTTTTCTTTACCTTATATACACAGCAGATATTCCAAATAACGATAGAATATTGATTTCAACATTTGCTGATGACACAGCGGTACTTAGTCGGCACAAGGACATAAGTATCGCAACTTCTCAGCTCCAAGATCACTTGAGCGAAATCCAAAGCTGGTTATCTAAATGGCGAATCAAAATTAATGAGCCTAAATGTCAACACATTAATTTCACGCTCAATAGAAAAGCTTCTCCAGACATTTTCCTTAATAATGTACGCATCCCACAATGTGAGGAAGTCACATATCTCGGTATTCATTTGGACAAAAGACTGACATGGCGTAAGCATATTGAAGCCAAGAGAACCCAAATGAAGCTTAAAGCCAACAGCCTGCACTGGTTAATAAATAGCCGCTCTCCTCTAAAGCTTGAATATAAAATCCTTCTATACAACCAAGTTATAAAACCAATATGGACGTATGGCTTACAATTGTATGGAAATGCCAGCTCTTCGAATATAGAAATCCTGCAAAGAGCACAGTCCAAGATCCTAAGGACTATAACAGGAGCTCCTTGGTTTGTTTCGAATGAACGGATCCATAAAGAGCTCAACGTAGAACTGGTTAAAACAGAGTTCACCAATATCAAAGAGAAATACTTCAACAAATTGCGCAGACATGTAAATCCACTTGCCCGTGGATTATCGAACACATCGTTGTCTTCGAGATTGAAAAGAAATGACCGGCCAGCAATTATAAATCGTTCTACAGCAGCAGGTGCAATCCATGCACATCCATAAACTCAGCTTTCCTAGCTGATCGTCTACTCGGTGGGTGCACTCCATGCACCCTTGCAATCCACGCACATCCATAAACTCAGCTTTCCTAGCTGATCGTCTACTCGGTGGGTGCACTCCATGCACCCTTGCAATCCACGCATATTAATAAACTCAGCTTTCCTAGCTGATCGTCATCTCGGTGGGTGCACTCCATGCACCCTTGAAATCCACGCACAGCCTAGCTGCTTAAATCTTCATTTCCGCACCGCCAATATTACACGTGTTTCTTCACACATCAGCAAAGCTTTGTGATTTGTAATATTGTCCAATTAGGTGTAAGATTTAAAAAACTTATTGCTAGACTCCTATATTAGAGGAGTGATCCAATAAATAATAAAACGTTTTAAAAAAAAAAAAAAAAAAAAAAAAAAAAAAAAAAAAAAAACTGAGATTCGCGCACTGGAGGAGGACTACGATCAGAACCGTGAACCGAAGTATTCAGAAGATCTCAACTTTAACACACCTACTCACGAGCCAGGACGTTGAAGTGTGGATCTCCGTGTTAGCTAGGGAATAGCTCATAAAAGTTAGTTAGCTTAAGGATTTAATGTTTACGCCTTAAAGTAAATCAATAAATGCTATATTCAATATTAAACGGTCTCGAGTAATTCCTTGCGTTAAGCTACTTAAACGCGCTCCCTAGACGACACAACATTTATGGCGCAGCCGGTTTTCGACTAAAGTAAGTCGGGAATGAACTACGATCCGTGCGGGTTTCAGAGAAATTCAATAAGCAAAAATTAAAATTTTGACTTAATAATACTTTCGGTCACGAGTGGGTTAAGGTTGGTGAATATTACACCTATTTTCAAACCAGTTACTATAAACTGTTGGAGAGCGGTGATACCAAATCCAACGGGGTCTGGGAGAGTTGATAACTCCAAAGGACACCTTAGTAATAACGGCACGAAATAGGCAGAATAGCACCGATTATCTCGTTGTTAACCTTCCTTAGGCTGTGTTGTTATAAACTGTTGGAGAGCGGTGATAGCAAATCCAACAGGGTCTGGGAGAGTTGATAACTCCAAAGGACACCTTAAAAATTCAACTTATTAAGGTTTACATGAGAAAACCTTGGTTATTCCAAAATTATATGATAATAAAACGACATAAATCAATTAATACGCAAAAAAGTCCTGAAAACCGAAGCAACAACATTGCAGCAAGCCGACAATGGTAAGTTCAAACAAGCATATACATATTTAATACCTTAGGTATATATTTTGTTTTGATACATCAAACGGAGAGCATCCGTCTAGAAATTAATTTTTATGGAAAAAGAGTGTGAGATCTTAAAACAAAAATTGAAGGAATCAGAGGGACACGCTAGCACTATTCAAGCAGAGGCGTGGGAATTAATTAGAGAAATCAATCCAAATAGAGAATTTTTGACGTTAATAACCAACCAAGTAGCGTTATCCCGTTTTAACCAGCTAGAAGAGGCAGTGTTTTTGAAAGAGCAATCAAAAAGTTCGGTGAGCGTATTGAACGAAGCTGCCAAGGAAAAAATTCGATTATTAGAAGAAACGGTAGGTTATCTTCAAAAGAATTGCAAGGCCTTGAGAAATAGAATAGATCAAGAGACACTGCTAATAGAAGAGTCTGAACAACAAAACGAATCTCTTAGAGAAGCCCTGAAGGAAGCACTCGGAGCAGACGTATCAGAGTCCATAGAACACGACAAAGCAGCTCTCAAGGAGAAAGAAAAGGAGGTTCAGTATCTCAGGGTGGGAAAAGGTAACCTTAAACGAGAGCTGCGAATAATCTGCGAAACATCCCCGCTTCCAACAAGACGAACGTTAGAAATTCCTACGCAGCAACCAAAAAATCCAACACAACAGCCAGTTCCTAACATTAACATTAAAATGGCAACAAATATAAATGAAGCGATTCGAAGTGCGCATCTCTTAGTTCCATATTTTTCGGGAGCAAGAGGGCCAGGACTTAAGGAGGAGGTACTGAAATTTGTCGGAGGATGCGAAATTCTTAAATCTACTGTCGACGATGAGCACTTACAGGGAGTTATAAACGCTATCAAACAACGGTTGGCAGGAGACGCGTTTGAAAGAATGAATTCCAAGAAATTTAACAATTTAGACGAAATGAGTCATTTGGTGAAGAACACATATGCATCAAGGAGGACTTTGGAAGATATAAAATTGGATATTGATACTAGTTTTCAAAGAGAAGGAGAGCGAGCGAGTCTGTTCGGAGCCCGAATTTGCCTGTGCAAACGGACTAAGCATGCTCGTTCTGCAAGGAAATCGGCCACTTATGGGATATTTGCTACAAAAGACGGAACACACCATTTTGTAGGCCATGTGGGACTTATGGGCATGAAGAAGGGCCAAATTGTCGTGCAAGTACAACTATAACTAAAGCAGAAAAGTACAAACCGCCAGAGATGCTACCGATGTGCACCTACTGTTCACGCCACGGGCATACCGTCGAAAATTGTAGAAAAAAGCAAGGTAGCTTGTTTTGCGATCGTTGTGGAGTAAGAGGACATAGCACAAATAATTTCTGCTTGCGAGGCAATGCACGACAAAGAGAAGTAGCGCAACCACCACAACGAACGACAACCACGCAAAATTCAAACCAAAATTTAAAGAGAAACAACAGCCGATCAGATATTCGATGTTTCAAGTGCCAAGGATTGGGACACATCTCGAGAAACTGTCCTCAGCAACAACAGAATTCGGGAAACGCACCACGGCCCAGTCTTGGCCAACAGACTGGAATGCCCAACTAATTAGTAAAAAGAGGCCACAATCTGCCCCTCAGACGATACAAAAATCAAAACCATGCATACGACGAAAAAACTGGGCAGAATTCGCAGATGATAAAAATAAAAAACAAATATCTAGTTGGAAAGGTAATCAGGAAAAATCAAAAAATAACGAAGAAAGTATATCCGGCGAAGAGGAAATGGAATCCGAGCTACGAAAACTAATGCAGATAAAATTCGACAACAACAAAGAAAATTCAAGAAGGCAAACACGAAAGTCGAATAAAAAGGTTTCATTTAGCGACAAGATACAAAATCATACGTACAATATATGGGAAACGGAAAGAACTAAGCCATGCCAAGGCAAACAAACGCAATATAATTACTTTGAAATAACAAGTGCAGCAAAAAGCTACCTGTGCGAGTGGATTTTGATAATCATTACACTATTAATAAAAGTATGGCGAAAATTAAGCATGGTTCGATCAAAAGGAAAACAAATGGTTATAAATGAATTTAGTAAACTCATAATGTACGCTTCAGCGAATGCACCACAAGGGGATGCTTACATCGAAATAGCCTGTCAACAGGCTATCGATGGAAAAATCACCTTATTAGATGATTCAGGAGCCGATACAAGTTTGGTTAAAAGAGAAGTCTTAGCTAAAAGTACTCTAATAAACGACGATGAGAAGAAGTTTTTAAGAAGAGCATTCGGAGGCGATACTCGAACAATTGGATCAATAAATATTCAGCATGAAGAAAATCCTGAATTACAATTTAAATTGCATGTGGTACCATACAATAGCACTCTACCAGCAGATGGACTCCTTGGGCGAGACATGCTCTGGAATAGAACCATTATGGACACAATCAGGAAACGATTGACCTTTAAAGTAAAAGGCAGTCAGACATCAACGCTACCACTAACATCATTGAAGCGAGGATCACGGATTTGTATAGCAACGACTGTCACAATCCCACCCCGTGCGACCAGAATAATCCTAATTAACACGGGACTACTGGCAGACGAATTAGTGGTACACAAGATGGAAATTTACCCAAAGGTGTATGTAGGTGAAACGTTAACGAAACCAAGAGAAGGAATTGGATATATAACAGTACTAAACGCATCAGAAACCAAATTGAACTTAGAAAAAGGAAAACATTTAGATTTTTCACTATTTGAAGACTACCAAACACGAGAATATTCAACAATTAACGTATGCGAAGATAGACCGTCAGATGAAAGATTGAATACAATAATAAACACATTGCGCTTGAATGATACTTTGAATGACGAAGAGCGACAGTCCCTTTTTGCGATATGCAAGGACTTTGCAGATGTGTTCCATATAAAAGGAGATGCACTCAGCCACACAAATGTTATAAAGCACGAAATACCAACGGTGATCGGAAAAGCACCAGTCAACATCAGGCAATATCGCCTTCCCGAAGCCCACAAAACAGAAATTAACAAACAGGTAAAAGAAGTGCTGGAGCAAGGTATCATAGCCCCGAGAAAATCTCCATGGAACGCTCCAATTATTTTGGTACCGAAAAAAGCAGGTGCGGATGGTACAAAGAAATGGCGATTGGTAGTAGATTTTCGGGAATTAAATGAACAAACAATAAAACAAATATTTCCAATACCACGAATCGACGAAATTCTCGATCAATTGGGCTGCAGCAGATATTTTACAACGTTGGATCTAGCAAGCGAGTATCATCAAGTACTTTTGGATGAAATTGACAGAGAGAAAACTGCATTTAGCACAGGAATGGGACACTATGAGTTCATACGAATGCCATTCGGACTAACTGGAGCCCCAGCAACATTTCAGAGAATAATGAACAATGTGTTAACTGGTCTACAAGGGGTCGACTGTTTCGTGTATTTCGATGATATTGTTATATACGGGAGAAACCTTACCGAACATGAGTTGCGTTTAAGGAAAGTGTTGCAGGCACTAAGGGAGAATCAACTAAAAATACAAACGGAAAAGTGCCTATTTTTGCGCAGAGAAGTAATCTATTTGGGTCATAAATGTTCAGAAAGAGGCGTGCTACCAGACCCTGGGAAAGTAGAATGCGTAAAAAATTTCCCAATACCCAAAAACAAAAAGGAGTTACAGGCATTCTTGGGACTGGCAAATTACTATAGAAAATTTATTCCAAACGCAGCAGAATTGTTACTGCCACTAACGTCATTATTAAAAAAGGATATGAACTTCGTTTGGACAGAAAACTGCCAGAAGTTAGTGGAAGCCTTGAAAGGAGCAATAATAAGCCCTCCACTTTTAACATATGCAGATTTTTCAAAGCCGGTCGTATTAACAACAGACGCAAGCAATGAGGCCTTAGGAGCAGTCCTATCGCAAGGAAATCCTGGAGAAGACCATCCCATTGCATTCGCTAGTCGCGCTTTAAACAACACCGAAAAACGATATTCAACCATAGAGAAAGAATTTCTCGCAATTGTCTGGGCTACAAAGAATTTCAGATGCTATCTTTTAGGACGACCATTCACGATTTTTACCGATCATAAACCATTAAAAGGTATTGCTAATTTGAAGGACCAAACATCACGATTAGCACGATTCCGGCATAAGGTCTCTGAATATGAGTTCGAAATTTGCTATAAATCTGGAAAAGCGAATTTGAATGCGGATGCACTAAGTCGACTACCCTACGCAGAAGATTGCATATCAGTAGTGACTAGAGCACAAAACAAAGCAAACAACGAAAACCAAACAACAGAGATAATTATAGAAAACACCACAACACAACCAATAAACGAAGCAGCAGCAGAAATTGAGGATATGGCAACCTTTTTAACAGACCAGGAGGACATCAAGAAAGTTCTAAAAACATTTCATGACGGGCCCTTAGGTGGACATAAGGGAGCATTAACAACGTATTTCCGCATTCGTCGACAGTACAAATGGAATGGGATGCATAAAGAGATAAGAGACTACGTTAAAAACTGTCAGTTATGCCAAAAGAATAAATGCTCCCGAATAGATAAAATGCCTATGGTAATAACCAACATAGCACATGCACCCTTCGACAAAATATTTATGGACATGGTAGGTCCCTTGCCGGAAACAACTAGCGGAAACAAATACATTCTAACCTTCATCGACGATTTTTCAAAATTTTTTATTTGTACTGCTGTACCTGATGCGGAGGCTGAAACAGCAGCTAAAGCATTCTTTAATGAAGTCATAACCAAATTCCGAATTCCCAGAGTATTAGTGTCGGACAATGGCACAAATTTCACTTCAAAATTATTTAAAGAGGTATGCAAATTATTGGGAATTAAAAAGATGGAAACAACCCCATATCACCCTCAAGCAAACGGATCACTCGAAAGGAGCCACCGCCCTTTAGCGGAGTTCCTAAGAAATTTTGCGAAAGAAGATGGAAGTAATTGGGATCAATGGCTAAACAACGCCATGCACGTTCACAACAATAGTGTACATGCCGCTACAAAGCAGACGCCTTGCAAAACTCTTTTTGGTTTCGAATCAGATTTGCCAGTAAATTTGAAAAGGAAACCAGAGCCTATATACAATATGGACGACTATGCAAAGATACTAAAATTTCCAATTCAGCGGACAAATGAGTTAGTCCGAAAAAATCAGCAAACGGCAAAAGAAAAGTCCAAAAAATATTATGATAAGAAATCTAAAGAACGCAAATTCAAAATAGGAGACCAAGTCTGGCTGAAAAATCAAACGAGAAAAAACAAATTGTCACCCATCTGGGAAGGGCCATACAAAATGACGGCACTACCAACTCCAGTTAATGTGAAATTTTCAATTAAAGGAAAAGAAAAAACATTTCACACCAACCTAATTAAACCACAGTTCACAAAAGTCAGCAAAACGATGCAATAACTTACAACGTATTGCAACAACAAAAAAAAAAAACAAAAGAAAGAATGAAAGCAAATTATTATTATAGTGATCATCAAAAAATGAAAGTAAAGGTCTTTTCGATAAAAGACAATTGACATAAGTTAAAGACGCGTCAACAAACGAGCAACGCAAATATTCAATGGCAGCCAAAAACGGAAAAATAAGAAAAATAGATTGGACGGCGCTAACGGACATTACTGCAACAAATTGGTTAAATGACGACCATATAAACGCACTCCTGTCATGGCTGATCAATAAGAGCGTCAAGAAAGAAATCCATGTGCTAGACACCCATTTCTATACATGCACGGAGAAGATGGAACAGTACCCAGACCAAATGGCCACACGATTGAGCAGTTTTTTGAAGAGGACTAGCATTTTTGACTACAAATCGGTAATGATCCCTATCCACGCTCATAATCATTGGATGCTGGCAGTGATCACTTGGCCAACAATTTACATTTTCGATTCACTACGTCCCCACGATGCCACCAGAATAGCGAGAAACATTAGAGGAGCAGTCCAATGGGAAGCCAGACGCACATTTCCGGAGGATAAAGTAATATATAACGAAGATACAATGCCACTGATATACCCGGATTGCAGCCAACAAACTAATTTGAACGACTGCGGGATATACGTTCTTCGTTTCGCGGAAAAGTATAGAGAACTTATGGACTTCAACAAGCCTTTCTTACCTCGGGACGCGTTTGTGCCAGAAAGTATGCTGACAAGAGATTTTTTAAGCAAATTAATAGACCAGCAGTGGTTAGCTATAACTGGCGGAGCAGGAGATGCTAAAAAACTGTCAAAGCTGCAGAAAGAAACAGAGGCCGACAGGGAGAAACTGCAACAGAAAATGAACGAACTTAGGCAAAAATACGAACCAGGAAAATCTAGAAAATTTAAAATAAAAATTAATAATAGAATATACATAGTTTCGATTAGTAGGACCGGCAAAACCTGCAATAAACTGTAGAAAGGAACAATGCATTAGAATTTAAAAAAAGAAAAATTAAAAAATAAAAAAATAAATTATTAATAGTTCAATTTTGTCAAGTATACGAGTAAATTAAGAAAATTTTGTAAGAAACATAATTTTTTTTTCGCAACTTGAACATTTAATAAATCAAATTTTACAGGAGAAAATTATTTGTATATTTCTGATGTGGACAGCAGTGGAGGGGTACCTACAATTAATACCCATTAGCGAACAAATGGGATATGTGCAAATCCACATGCGTGACACCGATATAATTCAGGATGTGCACACGGTACTACATATTATCCATCCCCACGAGATAACGAAGTTAATAGACTCCATAGAAGATAATATAAATTCCATGGAGATCGCCAATAATGGCATTCTAGCAACAGAAATTAAAACAATTCACTCTAAACTAAGATCGATAACTCCAATATCACACGAACGAAATCGTCGCGGCTTAATTAATGCGGTAGGGAGAGCCTCCAATTGGTTGTTTGGAGTAATGGATGACAGCGACAGGAAGGAAATTTTAGAGCATCTACAGGTGGCAGATATGAATAGCCACAACGCTTTTAAGGGGCTAAATGAGCAAATATCTATAAATGACTATTTCAACGAAACGATCTCAATAATAAAGGATGCCGTGGAAAAGGATAGAGCATCCATGAACACACTTTTCGCAAGCATGACATTGGGAAATAAAGAAGTATTGAAAAGCTTGCGATACCATGACCAAATGTTGAAATTAAAAAGCATAGAAGAAAAAGTAAACATTATACAGGACAGCATTTCATCGGCAAAAAATGGGATAGTACACCCAAACATTCTGACAACAGAAGAGGTGGAAAATTTTAAAGTGGACTTCTATAAAACAAAGTTAATTAGAGTGGGTGTGCTATCATATGCAAACAACGCAATAATTATAGCTATCAAAATCCCGAAAACTTTCATCAAAGTCGAGGTGAAATTAATAATGCCAATGCCAAACAAACATCACTTACAGGTAATCGAAAAAAATGAGTGGGTAACCACAATCGATGGTATAACTTACACTTTCAGAGAAAATGCAATTTTAAATGAATTGGAACAAAGCAACCATTGCGTCTTCCACAACAAATGCAAAATGGAATTTTTTAGGACGAGATCAGCCCGAGGATCCTTTTTGAATCCTTATCGCCAGGAATAAATTAACACAAAACTCCTTTTATTAAATGCAAAGTGTCTTTTATTTAACAATTAATAAGGAGGATATTTTCTTCGTGAAAATACAATTCAGACTGTGTTTAAAACTGAAATTGTTCAAAGCTTATATAGGCAAGATATAAAATGCTTTGCCTATGTGATAAGCTATATGTCGAAGTACTTTACTTCTCAACACCCCCACTTAAAGTACTGAAACATTAAAGAAATAATAAAAATTTATATGTCACTCAATACGATTGCACTATACCCAATTTTGATATCGGAAACCAATCTGTCTCAAAACCGTCGAAAGGTATATCGCTTCCTTGCATGCCTCACTGATTGCCAAATATTCCGATTCTGTACTTGATAGGGCGACTGTTCGTTGTTTCTTTGCTTCCCAACTTATAGCACAACCAGACAAAATAAATGCACATCCTGAATAAGAACGTCTGTCATTCATATCTGCGCCCCAATCAGCATCTGCCATGCCAAATAATTCTTCCTCAGTTTTTCGGTAAAGCAGCCCGTATTCTGTTGTACCTTTAAGGTAGCGTAGTACACGTTTTGCTGCCTTCCAGTGCTCAGCGTTATAATTGGAATTGAATTGGCTCAAAAAATGTACAGCATACGATATGTCGGGACGGGTAGTTACTGATAAGTACATCAGTGCTCCTATAAGCCTTTGGTAAGGAAACTCCTTCATAATCCTTTCATCTATTTCAATTGGCCTTACAAGCTTGCAGTTCGCTTCAATAGGTGTCCGAATCGGTTTACAATTTTCCATACCAAACCGTTTTAAGATCATATTTGTATAATCGGACTGAGACATAAAATCCTTATGCTTATGCAAATCTTGCTTAAATTTAATGCCTAAGCACAGATTTACAGGTCCCAGATCTTTCATCTCAAACTCCGATGCCAATGACGATTTTAGCTTGTTGAGTTGAAATTTGCTGTTTGATGCCAATAAAAGATCGTCAACGTAAACTGTTACTATAACAATATCTGCACCATCGCTCTTAAAAAATAAACAAGGGTCCTGTGGTATTGTTTTTAGACCAAGTTGCTCCAATTTCGTATAAAGACGCTTGTACCACTGCAGACCAATTTGTCGAAGTCCATATAATGACTTCTTAAGTACGCAAACTGGGTCTTCGCTTTTTTTTAAAGATGTCAGCCATCGCTTTGCAATATTTTTCAAATGCGTTTCGCCTTTTACAACCATCTTTGATCCTATTGGTTTTTTAGACTCTATCTTTTTAAGTACGTCATTGAGGTTCTCAGGTAGTTCCATATATACGCTTTCTTCAAGCTCTCCGTTGAGATAAGCAGTTACAACATCCATTTGATGCAACTCCAAATCATATTTCGCTGAAAGTGCAGCTAAAAGTCTAATTGTTGTCAATCGTGTCACTGGCGAAAAAGTATGATTAAAATCTTCACCAGGTCTCTGCGCAAATCCTTTTGCTACCAAACGTACTTTTTTACTTGAATCGCTCTTAGTTTTTAAAACTAATCTGTTGCCAATCACTTTCCGTGATTTGGGACGTTCGACGATTTCCCACGTGTTGTTTTTGATTTGTGCAATAAGTTCGTCTTCCAGAGCCTTGAACCACAAATCGCCATCTTCACTATTTGCAGCCTCTGTTATGGTCAATGGGTCTCCAGTTATCGCTTGAAAAGCAATTTCACATTCTTCAAGATGTTCATCCGACGATTCTCCAACGCTTTCATTTGATCCTTCCTGAGACTGTCGATATTCATCCGCAGCAGGACAATAAACTTTCCTTGGCCTTCCAGGTAGGCCAGTTTTGATCTTCCTCGGCCTTCCTCTTCCTCGTTTTTGAATAATTACAGACTGCACGCTGCTATTATCGTCATAATTGTCATCATCAGTTACGTAATCGTTGATATCGCCATCAACCTCTTCGGTTCGTAATTCGTCGGCTTGTATTATTTCGTTTTCCGTTAATTTGATTTCACAATATTGCGGCTTTTTATTTCCCTTTTCCAAGTCAGATTTTTCTCCCTTGGTTAAAAATTGTTCCGAATACTGGCTCTTAAACCATGACTCATTCATGAATTTGACATCCCGACTCACGATAATGGCCTTTTTCGCAGGATTCCATAAACGGTAGGCTTTTGATGTCGTTGAATAACCAACGAATACACACGGAATCGATCGGGAATCAAATTTTCCTCTATCTGTTTTGATTAGCGCAAATGCTTTCGTTCCAAATATCTTGAAGTGATTTAAACTTGGCTTTTTCTTTAACCACACCGAATAGGGAATTTGACCCGATAAAGCACTTGTAGGGCATCTGTTTCTTATATAGTTCGCCATATGAACTGCTTCACCCCAAAAACTAGACGGGGCACCTGCTTGCTTTATCATGCATTTTGCCATTTCGACTAAAGTCCTATTCTTTCTTTCAGCAACACCATTTTGTTCCGGTGTGTATGGCACTGTTAATCGTCTCTTTATGCCGCAATTTCGTAAGACATATTCAAATTGTTTGTTGCAATATTCCGTACCGTTGTCTGTTTGAAGGTACTTGATCCTTTTACCGGTTAGGTTTTCAGCCTCGTTTTTAAATTTTATGAATGCACCCAAAGCTTCAGATTTGCTTTTCAAAAAATATACTTCGCACCATCAAGAGTAATCGTCGATAAAAGTGATGAAATATTTTGCTCCACCAGCAGAGGCATTTCTCATTTGACCGCACACATCGCTATATACTATTTCCAGTACATCATTCGTCCGATTACCACAATTTTTTGGAAAACTTGCACGGGTATGCTTTTCCTGTACACATATTTCCCAAGTGGACATCTTTTCGTTCGGTTTAATATCAAGTCCATAAGCCAAGTTATTTTTCGTCATTTCCTTCAGATCGCGCTCATTTAGGTGACCCATTTTGTAATGCCAAACATCGATATTATTTGGTTTTCGCGCCTCTTCTTTAGATATGTTCGCACAGTCACTACTAGTATCCTGCAAGAAATAGAGATTTCCGACTCTTTTCGCTCTTACCAATATTGAATTGTCCCGTTTTACGGCTATCGCGTCATTTTTTCGAAAATGAACTTCGTAGCCCTTGTCCACTATTTTCGCCACTGTTAAGATATTAGTGTTGTTTTAATAAAACGCATAAAGTTCCGTTTTAATTGTTCTTCTCCACTCAGTTTTATTACAACTGAAAATTTATTACAATTCAAAATTAAAATTAACTTAAAAATATTCTTAAAATTACTTAAAACTAGGTTCGCTGACGCGAACTCTCCTGCAGTCGCATTCCCCCGCTGCCGTCTTTTCTCTTCAGTTTCCGCTGACGTCTTCATCTTGCGCAACTTTCTTTCGCTTCTTTCGCATTCTGGTTCTTCAATATTCTGCTAGAATGCATTCTTTGCCTTGCACTCAAATGCCCCAGTTTAGACTTTTTAGGCCGTTGGTGCTTATTGTTGTTTTCTTTCTTTCGCATTTCAACACAGTGTGCTCCCGATGTTTGTGACATGATCACAACATTCCTCCCCCCTTTTTTTAAAATAGATCCGCATTCATGCGGATCGGTAGAGTAGAGATTGGATTAAGGCTGGGAGGTGGGATCATTTTGTCGTTTTCTTGTAGCGCATTTGTGAATTTCCTGGAACATTCGCCGGGTTTGCCTGTATCACTTCTTTGCGTTTCTTGTCGCTTGTTTATTATTTGCCGATTTTTGTGTTCAGTGACCTTGGTTTTTGGTTTGTTTAGACTGCTGCTGTCTTTGATTGATGATGAAGTATTTCAGTTCATGACGATTGAAAACTTCCTGCACCCGAAGATTATATGTACGGTGGGAGTCCCTAGGCCTTTTTCGCTGCTAATGTCAAAGCTTTCGGCATTTTGTTGTTGTTATGGTGGCGATGACGTTATCTTCGTCGAAGCGTTCCCCAAATGGTTACGACGCAGGAAAGACCAACCCATTTTGCTTGAGGGTGGCCCACTGGATACTCCCGGTATCTGGATGAAAGAGCTTATGTCGCCTGCTGGATCCCTCGCTGCCGTCATAACTTCAACTTAAAATTAAGGTTTTCTATATATAGATTTTAATAGTTTCTCATATATATATATTTTTTTTTAAATTTATTTATTTATTTATTTTTTTTTTTTTTTTTTTTTTATGTATTTTTTTTTTTGGTTCTTATAATTTTTTTTTTTTCATTCTTTGTTGTTAATAAAAAAAAATTTTTTTTTTTCAAACTGTTTTTTTTTTTTTTTTTTTTTATATTATATATACATATATATATATATATATTTTTTTTTTTTTTTTTTTTCAGTTTTTTTTTTTTTTTTTTATTTGTATATGTATATAATTGGTCCTTAAATTACCCATTTTCTCCCTCTCTGTCTCGTCAGACGTCCAAGTTTCTAACTATTTCAATACATAATTTCCTTAACGCTAGCCTAAACGGCTGTCCTTTGAACTTAAAAATAATAAATTGAACTTAGAATTAAAATTTGAACAAGACGTTAAATGGAATAATATTTAAATTCGACAAAATTTTATTATAATAAATATTTTTTTTTTTTTTTGTTACGTTACGTTAATATGAACATAACAATAAAATAAACAAAACTTTACTTCGTCAAATTCCCCATTTTTATTCAATTGGTCACCGATTCTACTTTTCTTCTTTTTCCCTATTGGGTCGTTTTGTTTGTCGTTGGCCGTCTTCAGCGTTGTCATTTGACTCGAATTTTGCAACGAATAATTTATTGTAATAACTATATACTACACTTTGCATTTTATGGTTCAAAACAACACAATTTGTGAGCATTTCAAATGTAGAATAACTATACTCATGGCAACGCTGAACGGTCGGGTTACAAAAAAAAAATCAAAGCTGAAAGTAGTGAAAGGCTTATTTGAGACTATATGCCGTTCGCTCTTCTCTTTCTGATCAGAAGCTTAACCGCTTTTGATACAGTTGTATTAATTTGAACAATTTCTGAATGAAAATGTTTGTTAATACGTTGTCTAAATAAGACACTTCTTGACAATTAATTCACCATCAACAATGAATGGATATTCATGGCCGCTGGTTTTAAATATTTTTTTATTTTTTTATTTACTTTAAAATCTGAACCGGCCTCTCTTTGCTGAAATAGCTCTTCTGAAAAGAAAATAAAAGAAAACAAAACAAAACAAAAATGCAAAACAAAACAATCGGTTTTTATTTTTTTTTTTGTCTGATCATCAGAACATTGATTGACCATGAACTTGAATTGTTCCGTGCTTTCGTTCGCTCCGATGTTGTCGTAGGTCATGCTTAATGCAATTGCTGAAGTTGGCAATAAAATGAACAGAAAATAAATGTTAATAACAAAATCATAAAAAAAATTGTTTGTTTTGCCCACTTTTTTTTTGGGCTCCTTATATTTCGACAAAGGTAGTGAGTCAGTATACTCACGCGACAAATAAATAAATTTTTAATCTTTAACTCGCTTATAAGAAGAATGGCTTTTCTTGCCCCATTTATAAATTTTCCTCGACACTTGGCCGGCTATTAGTGGTTGGTTTATCCATTTCTTTCGAATTGATTCTTTTATCTAAGTTGCTACATTTTCCTTTTATAGCTACTTTTTATTTATATAAAGAATGGATTGTGCTAACCCATGTATTGGCCTAACCGTGCAGTCTGGCATACCTTTTGTATAATGAGATATAATTCAAAAAAAAAATTTTACACACGAAAGTCGGCAGTTGCAATGTGAAATGTGAAATTGCACACCAATGTTTCTTACACATTTTGCAGTGGCTCCTTGGGTGCGTCTACGCTCCCTTTAAAGTTTCTTGATCTCACGACAAATTTTTTCACTGAATTTACGTGGTACGTTTTGTCTCGCCCCCGGATTCGTACTGTAACGTTAACCGGGCCGGTTATTCCGGTAATTACAAAAGGACCATCCCATAGTGGGGATAGTTTGTTTTTTCGCGCGTGATTCTTAATCAGAACGTGTTCCCCTGACTTGTACGTGTTCTGTCGTACTTTCTTATCGTATTGTTTTTTCGATCGAGCCTTTGCTTCGTCTAGGGCTTCCCTCGCTAACTCATGTGACCTCTGAATTTGGTACTTCATGAGTGACGGAAAGTCCTCTGTGTTATAAATCGGCTCGACTTTTCTTATTAAATTTGTAGGCATGTCCACCTCAAAACCGAACAAAATTTTTTTTGGCGTTTGTTTTGTGGCGGCATGTGGGGTGTGGTTGTGCACGTACATCGCGTGACCCAACCATTGGTCCCAATTTGTACCGTCTTCTTTAGCGAAGTTTCGCAGGTACTCTCCGAAAGGCCGGTGGCTTCTTTCTAGCGCACCGTTGGCCTGTGGGTGATACGGACTTGTGTGAAGCTTTTTAATACCAAGCATCTTACACACACTTTTGAATAGATTGGACACGAAATTTGTGCCGTTATCTGTGACCAATTTTAACGGAATCCCATATCGGGCTATAATTTCCGAAAAGAAAACTTGCGCTATGGTGGACGCTTCCGAGTCCACCAGCGGTATGCATGTCATGTATTTTGACACGTCGTCTTGAAAAGTTAATATATATCTATTTCCATTGCACGTTACTGGTAATGGACCCACTATGTCCATGTATACCTTCTCAAACGGACGTGAAGCTGTGTCTGTAATCTGCATGGGGGCCTTATTTATTCTCCCTGCCTTATTTTTCTGACACTGTGCACACGCTGCAATGTATTCGCGGATCTCGTCCCGCATCTTTGGCCAACTGAATTGTCGCTTTATTCGACGGGTTGTGCTAGTGACACCCCTGTGCCCTCCTAGAGGCGAGTCGTGGAACTGGTAAAGGATTTCCCTGATCTGGTCCTGGTCGTTAAGGACTTGGACCTTTTCAGGTCGACTTGGGGGTTTTTCGGCGGTATTCTTGCCCCCGGCTTGGGTCTGGGCCCTGGTGACTACGTTTGTATTTACGTCGTCTCGACCCTGCGGAATCCTACTCAAGGCATCCGCATTAGCATTGTCCTTACCAGGTTTATATATGATTTCAAAATCAAATTCTGATAATTTGTGCCGGAATCTCGCCAAACGTGATGTTTGGTCCTTGAGGTTGGCTATTCCTTTGAGTGGCTTGTGGTCTGTAATTACTGTGAAACTTCTGCCCAGCAGGTATGGTCTGAACACCTTGGTGGCCCACACAATGGCCAAAAATTCCCTCTCAATAGTGGAATAGCGGAGCTCCGCTTCATTTAATCCCCTGCTGGCGAAATATAGCGGAAATTCTTCTCCCTCTTCCTCTTGAGACAATACTGCTCCTAACGCACCCCCACTAGCATCAGTAGTCAGTCGGATTGGTTTTGTAAAATCTACGTACCGGAGTACTGGTGGATTAAGTATAATCCTATTCAAACAATCGAGTGCGTCTTGGCACTCCATCGTCCACTTGAAACTCTCGCCCTTCCGTAGTAGTTTTGTCATGGGCAGCATGATTTTCGCGGCATTTGGAATGAATTTTCGATAATAATTAATGAAACCTAACACCCCTTGGAGCTCCTTTACATTTCGCGGAGCGGGCATGTTCTTAACACATTCCACCCTTCCCGGATCTGGGGACACACCCTTTTCGGAACAATGGTGTCCGAGATATACCACTTCTTTTCGTAGAAATTGGCATTTCTCGGTTTTTAGTTTCAGTTGGCTCTTTCTTAAAGCTTCCAACACTCTGGACATCCTTTCTTCGTGTTGCTTTAAATTTTTGCCATACACGACGATGTCGTCTAAATACACGAAACAATCTATTCCCTGCAAGCCTGTTAATACGCTATTCATAATGCGTTGGAAGGTTGCGGGAGCGCCGGTTAGGCCGAAAGGCATACGCTTAAATTCGTAGTGGCCTGTGCCTGTGCTAAAAGCTGTTTTTTCCCTATCTTTCACGTCGACCAGTACCTGATGGTACCCACTGGCCAAATCTAGGGTGGAGAAATAGCTACTCTGTCCAAGCTGGTCTAAGATTTCGTCAATTCTAGGGATGGGAAACACGGTTTTCAAGGTAACTTCATTAAGCTGTCTAAAATCTATTACAAGTCTCCACTTTTTAACAGTGCTGTCGCCTGATTTTTTAGGTACCAAAATTATTGGCGAATTCCAGGGCGACTTGCTTGGAACGATAATGTCCTGCTTTAGCATTTCTTGAACCTGTTTGTTAATCTCCTCTCTGTGAGCCTCCGGAAGTCGGTATTGCCGTTTGTTAATAGGCGCCACCCCGAGCAGAGTAGGGATTTCATGTGTCAATACGTCCGTATACGTAAGTGGTTCTCCGTCTAACTGGAAAAGATCACTGAATGTCCTCACGATTTTTTCTACGGAACTCCTTTCTTCGTGTGACAGATTGGGATCTAGTTTTAGTACTTTAATTATCTCTGTGGCCCTATTTTCTGATTGATTATTTGGATTCTGGTGTAAAATTTCTTGATAGCCGTCTGAGCTGGTGCAAAGGATTCTAGTCGGTTTAATGGATACTTCGCGATCCTGGGCATTGAGAATAGGTACATAAGCTATACCATTATTTACTCTCGTCAAGCTCTCTCCTATGAAGACGTTACTTTCGATCTCTTGTTTATTAATGATTATGTCTCCGTTCGCCGCAGCGACATGCACCCTCACTGCCCTTTTTGTACGTGCTGGCATTCTTATCTGTTCTAATGTTCCTATCAGGTTTGTGCGATGGCCCTTTGTGAGAGCAAATCCTACTCTGTCTCCTGTGGGTGAATCGAGTAACAGCTCACTACGCCTGGTATCTATAACGGATCCTTGCCATAAAATATCTCTTCCTAACAGTCCATCTGCGGGAATTCCGGCGGTTACGTTGACTACGTGTAACTTCATTTCTAAAGGACCGTGACTATATTTAATATCGACAACCCCCATCGTTTCAATTTCCCCTCCAAACGCACCGGTGAGTCGTTTTCTCCTACCCTCGTCTACTCTCATATAAGAATTTAACGCCTGTCCTTTCACTAAGCTCGTATCCGCCCCGGTGTCCACTAACAAACACAATTCTCCGCTTTTCGCTTGCTCGCATGGTATTCTAACATAAACATTATCTGTCGAGTTCGCCGTTTTCACTGAAGCGACATGCCCAGTTTCTTGTTCTATATTTTTTTCTTTTCTTCTGATTTTTTCTGCATAAACAGCTGATACTCCGACAAATTTTCTACCCCTTTTCCGTACCTCCATATCCTTTTCCATCTCTTTTATGTACCGGCTAACTATAAAAACCTCTATTTCCTCCCTGAATCTAACCACTTTTCTCCCCTTCTCCTTCGTATTTCGAAATGTTGTAAATTTTTGTTTTGTCGAATTTTTGGGACCCCAGCCTATTGGGATAAGCTGGGCCCTTTCGCGTTTCCCGCCTGTGCAGCTAAGGGACACATCCTCGCCCAATGACCGGGCTGATTGCACCTCATGCACGTATTACGCCTATCACTCGGTCGCTCGGCCCCCCTTTGTACCGGCAGTTCTTTTACTGGTCCGCGACAGAACCGGTTCTGTTCATGTCCTACGGTTTGACAACGTTCGCAAAACAAACTCCTCAACCGATTGAAACATTTCTCTACAGTGTGTCCCTCGCGTTTGCAGAATGAGCACTGTAGCCTGTTCACCGCCTGTTCTACAGTTCGCGGAGCGGATGCCCCTCCTGGCCTATTATTGTGGCAATCGTTCGACTCTTCATGCCCATAAGTTTTACACTGCTTACAATACGGTGTATTCATGCGTTCCTCACAGCTGTCATAGAAGTGTCCCTGCTTTTTGCAAAACTTACATGGCTTCTGAGCCGGTTCCTGAGCTTTTTTCGTGTCAACTACTGTCATCTCGGGACAGCGTCGCGCTCCGTGTCCCGTTGCCTTACAAATAGGGCACCATTCAACTTGTTCGGCAACCCCTTGCGTCGTGAAATTAATATTCGGACTATTTTCTCCTAGTAAGACCATGGAACTCTGAACCAGCTTCACTAACTGACTAATAGATGCTTCTTCATGGCCGATGAACATATGACGCAACGACTGATCTCTGAGGCCCTTAACGAATGATTTAACTGCGAGCTTTCTGAAAAATCTCATCATTCCTAGATCGCCCAGTTCCTCTCGAACCACTAGTTCTGCGTCGTCCAGCAGGCTCTCTATTCTCATTCCAAACAGAACCACTGACTCCCTTATCCCCTGTTTCACTGTCACTAATTCCTCTTGAATTTCTTCAATGTCCCTTCTCCTTAAATAGATATCCTTGACTAACTCGCAAAGTTCATCGATTCCTGCGAAACGTTTTGACCCTAATCTCTGGTATGCGCCCCCCAATAACCTTTGTTTGGTTATATACTGGACTGCTCTCTCCGTGTCCCTTTCTCTCAATTCGCTTTTTAAAAATTTACATCCGCTAATAAATTTGGAAACATCTGCACGCAATTCTGGGCTCTGAGCTCCTGAAAATAGTGGCACAAACGTTTCCACCAGTTTCATTATACCTGCCCCTGTCATGCCTTCTCTTGTTACTGGCGGACCGATTGGTGACAACAGATCGTCCGTTCTCGATATTTGTCCGTTGTCGTTTGTACGTTCGACTCTCACTTCCTGTACTTCCTCTTCTTCCCTTCTCCCAGAAAATATTCCTTCCAACTGTTCTCGCATTGATTGCAGGACCCCTACGCTCCTGTTTGCTCCTGACGAGTTTAATGGTGGAGGTGGTGGTGGGACCAACGGGTGTCCCCCGCTCCCTTTTCCTACTAGGGGTGATGAATGATTTGACATACCCTCTTCCTCTATATTCTCTAACGTGCTCCTTGGCCTCACAGTCACTGAACTCCCGGGTGCGAGACTCCTCTTGTTTTCTCTACCGCTTCCGCTATTTTCACTAGGTGTGTCTTGCACCTCACTGAGACTAGTGCTCGCTGCTTTAAAATTTGTAATCCTATCTATTTCCTTTCTGCTCGCACGTAGCTGTTCCCTTAAAATTTCTACTTCCTCCTTGTAATTTTTCACTGCGTTTTGGCTGTCCACTAGAAGTTGTAATTGTTCTTCTGAAAACCTCTTCCTCAGGGCTTGTCTTAATTGTTCGTTTTCTTCTTCTAATTCGACTAAACAATCATCTGATTTTCGCAATGCGTCCCTCAATCTATTCTCATGTGTTTTCAAGCTATCGTTTAGTTTTCTCAATTTCTCTAATTCCGCTTCGGAATGTACACGGTCCTGGCATTCACTCAATTCTGCTAATACCTCAATAAGGACCTCGAACTCCCTAAAAACTGACTGACCACGTGCCTGGCTATCTCTAAGCCTACTTTTCGTCAGTTCTAAGAATTCCTTGTTATTGTCCTTCTGTACAATTAAGTCCCACAATAGCTCCTTTAACTTTCCTACGTCCTCTGAAAAACTTTTCGCTTCTCTAATTATTGACTCTACGTAGGTCTTACTTTCCTCCATTAAAAAAAAACTGTCGTACCCATTAGTCCCTATGTTTAAATTAAAAAGCCTGGATTCGTTTTGAAAAAATACATAATAATCGCACGTTTGTTTTTTTTTTTTTTCTTCAAAAGAATATTTCACACGTGAAAAGTTGGAGGAAAAATCGAGTAAGAGAAAAAAAAAAAAATCTTTGATAAAAAGACAGGTTTAATTATTTCATAAAATTATATTGAGAAAACAAAAGAAGTTTTTAAGAGATTCACATTCGCTTCATTGATGGATTTGGTCGGCTTTCACTGAGTGCCGGGCATGCATTCGTACTTTGCTTTTCACCTTTCATTTCACGCCCCCTTTACTAATGGTAATATTTCCACGAGTATGGCAGTGAAGAAACGAAAAAACTTTCAAAGTGTTCGTGCAACTGCTTGGCCCCGTGAAAGGTCCAAAATTTTGTTCATGTTCTAAGAACGAGTCGACATACGTATACGAGCGAGTAAATAGGTCTTATCTTTCCTTCGAAATAGATATTTTAAGATATTTTAATTTATTCACGCTATTATATTTCCCTCTTTTTTTTTTTTTTTCTTTTCTTTTTTTTTTTTAACTCAATTTATAACAATTTTAAATTTTGATTTTTTTTTTTTTAAAGAATGTATTGAGAAGATAGAGAAAAGAGAAAAAAAAAATACAATGCACAACCTGCTAACAATTCTGGGGGAAAAAAAAACTCAAAACAATAATATGCAATTTGTGCAATTTATTCTCTTTTCTTCTTCCAATCAATTTAAAACACTTTTAAATTGTGAAATTTTCACAACTTGTTTTGCGAAGAGAAAATAAAATGCAATTTGTGAAAGAAAAAAGAAATTTTCTAAATCTGAGCCGGTAGATCTTATGGACACGAGCTTTTGTTAAATCGGTTGATGAGGACCACCTTTTTAAAACCTCCAAGGTTCCGCGTTAGCTTTGCATTCGTTTTTCCACACTTTTTACCGTACAGATGTAAATTGCACAGATTAAAATTTTTTCAAAGAGAGATCGACAGATTACGTTAAAAACGTCACCCGCTGAGTTTAACTTTGTTCAAGTGACCTTAACTGTCTTTGCCGTTCCACTTACGAAAGGAGTTCAACTTCTACGGTAGTGACGCATCACGTTTAAAACTGAAAATCAGTTCCGTTTCCAACCGAACTCGTATTTTCGCACGTCGTCCTGCAAAGACCTTAACTGGTCGTGGTCCTAAAAGGTGTTGGGATACGGGAATTAAAGGTATGACGCCGTGGCACTTTTATAGGTACGCACGTCATACACTCCTGTATTCCTTTAAGTAAAATATGAGATTGTCAGTTTGCAATCGTTATATTTGAAATATTCTACAAGCGTTTTACCATACAATCCTGCTTACGAATATTTGTTCGGCTTGTCTTGGTAATAACTCATTACTTTTTAAGACTGTCACAGCCCCAATTCAAGGCGAATTCTCGTAGCCGATCATGTATGTACACTTTTGATATAAAATTTTAATATTCTTTCAAGCTTTTTTGCTCATATATATTGGCAAGCAAACCTTGTCGATATAAACTTTGCTCAAAAATTATAATCGATAATGCAGTTCAATTTGACGAGCTTTTCTGCAAGTTTGGTAATAACTAATTACTGTTTAAGACTGTCACAGTCCCAATTTAGCAGAATATCGTCATAAATTAAACCGCACAACGATCAATAATTAAAAAAAACTTTTTAGAGAACTGAGTTTGATCCAACTGAAAGTGTCTTCACAAAGCGCTCAAAAAAAAATTATTTTACTGCAAGGATTAAAACTTTATTGAAGAAAAATCGGCCGAACACGTTAACAACGTCTTCGGGTAAATTTGACTTTGTTTGAGTTTGAGGGTCGTTCTATTTAATATTAATCGCGCAATTTTATCGAACGTTCTAAGAACGAAGGAAATTTATCAAATATATTTATCACTCGCGTAAGCTTCAACGTACGTTCTAAGAACGAAGAAAACTTATCAACTAGCCAGCTGCACGATATATGATTATAGGAATTGAACAAAATTTAATTATGTACACTTTATATAATTTGTACAGAAATGTGAAAATTTCGAATTTTTTTTAAATGTTTTTTTTTTTATTTTCATGGATATCCTTCTCTTGGAAGGATTTATATTTTTGATTTTATCTTTGTTTAGGTTATATCCTAGAGATTTTATTGTGTTATGTCCCGCTATTGCTGAGCGGCAGGACTCGCAAATCTGTTCGGCGCAAGCGCCCAATTTCTCTATTTTTATACGGCGGAGATACGCCAATTAATTCAGCGCGGAGCGCTTAATTATTTCTTTTTTTTTTTTTTATATTTTTTAATTTTTATTATATATTTTTATTTTTTTTTCTAAGATTATATATATATAATATATGTAATGGAAGACTTGTAGTCACTTACCATTTTTTTAAGGATCGCCATACCACTTAGTTGATTTCCTTCGTGCTTCGAATTTCCTAGTGCTGATGCTGCTGTTGCTGTTGATTATGCTGTTCAACAAGTTGCTGTTGTTGGTTTTGCTTTCGCTTTCAAATCTGCAAACAACACTTTTTTCACTTTTCACTAACTGTTAATCTTTTCTCTTTTTGTTTTTTATTAGAATCCTTTTTTTCTCTTTGGTCAAACTGTCACTTCACAAAAATCGACTGTGTTCTTGTTTTTTTTTTTTTATTAGAATCCTTTTTTTCCGTTTTAATTTGCTTATATTTTTTTTTAAATCCTTTTTTTTTTATTACTTTTGCTCATATATTTTTTAAAATCCTTTTTTTTTATTACTTTTGCTCGTATATTTTTTAAAATCCTTTTTTTTTATTACTTTTGCTCGGGCGCCAAATTGTTAAGGTCGTACCTTAATAGTTGCAGTATAAAAATGTTCAAAATAAGAATTCGAAAACGATTTCAATAATTCCGTTTTAATTATTCCTCTTCGTTGGTTTTATTACAACTGAAAATTTATTACAATTCAAAATTAAAATTAACTTAAAAATATTCTTAAAATTACTTAAAACTAGGTTCGCTGACGCGAACTCTCCTGCAGTCGCATTCCCCCGCTGCCGTCTTTTCTCTTCAGTTTCCGCTGACGTCTTCATCTTGCGCAACTTTCTTTCGCTTCTTTCGCATTCTGGTTCTTCAATATTCTGCTAGAATGCATTCTTTGCCTTGCACTCAAATGCCCCAGTTTAGACTTTTTAGGCCGTTGGTGCTTATTGTTGTTTTCTTTCTTTCGCATTTCAACACAGTGTGCTCCCGATGTTTGTGACATGATCACAACACCACCGACAGCAGGTTTGTTCGCAGGTCCGACACGTAACACACGTCCTTCACGGCAATGGTATCATCTTTACCCAACTTAATTTGCATATCGCCAACTCCCGTGATCTTGGTTGAGTTGTCGTTAGCCAACTGAAGGGTTTTCTGCATTTTAGAAATATTTTTCATATTTTTCAAATCCGCACTAAGATGAGTTGTGCAGCCACTATCGAGTACCCAGTGATTGTTTTGATTTATATAATTAACCGATTTAGTTATATTAAACATCTTGTCAGGTTCCGCCGAATTTTGTTCAGCTAAACGCGCACTTTGCTTTTTCTTGTTCCTGCAATTTCTCGCAAAGTGTCCTGACTTTCCGCACTTGAAGCACACAAATGGCTTCTTATCGTCTTTGTTCCCATAACTCATAGGGGGCTTCTTGTTTCCGTTACCATGATTGAAATCTTTCCAATAAGGATTTCCTCCTTTTTGTTTGTTCGCGTACATCACATTTTGGTTGTCTCGGTCATCTTTCAATTTTCGGCTTTCGCTCTCTTCAATAATTTTTACTTTCAGAGCGTCTGGTGTCGGCAATTCGTCTCTCGTCTCCAAGGCACATCGAAAATTTTCATATGAATCGGGCAAGCTATAAAGCAGTAAAATTCCAAGTAAGTCATCTCCAATTTCGACGTTAATTTCTTTAAGTCTTGCAACTGCGTCAAAGGAATCATTCAAGTGAACTCGAACGGTGTCAGATTCCTTCATGCGTGATAGCGCAACACGTTTTAACAGCGACGCTTTTCGCGCCGGCCCCTTTGACTGATAGACATTACGGAGCTTTTCCCACATATCATTTGATGAAACGCAATTACTTATTTGTCCCAATTCCGATGGAGCGATGCACAACATAATGTCCGCACAAGTCTTCTGATCGTTCCTACGCCATAAAGGTGCATCTTCACCCGCTGGACACTCCTTCGACCCATCAACGTATTCCCATAAATCATTCTTTATTAAAACTGCTCGCATTTGCAACTTCGATGTATCATAGTTGTCGGTATTTAAAGGTTCTACTCGCGCCACGTTTGCCATTTCTTCAATCTGCTAGGATCTTCTCCAATTCGTCCTTAGAGTTTGAATCCTTCAAACTCTGGTGGCCCATAACCTTTTAGGACGAGATCAGCCCGAGGATCCTTTTTGAATCCTTATCGCCAGGAATAAATTAACACAAAACTCCTTTTTTTAAATGCAAAGTGTCTTTTATTTAATAATTAATAAGGAGGATATTTTCTTCGTGAAAATACAATTCAGACTGTGTTTAAAACTGAAAATGTTCAAAGCTTATATAGGCAAGATATAAAATGCTTTGCCTATGTGATAAGCTATAAGTCGAAGTACTTTACTTCTCAACAGAATTCAACAATGAAACTTCAGTTCATAATATAGATGATGGAATGCTCATAATAAAAAATGCGATGCAAGAAGAAATAATGCAGAACTGCGACAAAAGGACACTATTTGTTGATAAGAATGCATTATTGTCATTTTCTAACTGCATAGTGCAGATTGATAATCAAAATTTCACCAATGAACGAACGATAATGGAAGATAAATACTTTTACCCTGAAACACAAAACTTGACAACACGATTCGACGAAATCCTAACTCTTGGCGACATTCACACAAAAAGTTTTAGAAACAGAAAATTAATCGAGGAATTAACCATGCACAGAAACATCTCATACGGAATAAGCAGCACAGTGCTACTTTTAGCCTTAGCTGGGGTGTGTTTGACGTACGGTTGCTTACAGAAAAGAAAATTAAAGGTGGAGAACAAAATAAAAATCCACGAATCGATGCCAACAAAACCTTCATTCACAACAGAGACAGAAGGTCAGGGAGGCGGTAGACCAAGCCACATACCACCACCACCGCCACCTCCCCAGACAAAACCTCCAAAAAGAAGGGAAAGTTATCCGAACACTAGTCAGACGATTCCAAGAACAAGAAGAGAGTTCCTCGAAAGTCTGAATAGCATTGAAAAAAAAAAAAAAAAAAAAAAATTAACACAGACGCTCATGCGCCGAGAGTTAGTAAGAGCTTAAGCCTAAATATTAAGACATTTATACCTTTTACATCAACTCAAGTACCACCATGGATCGCTCCGTATAAGATAACATAATCCGTATTATTATCGAAAACGCCTAAGAAAACATTTAAATGAAATTTTTGTATAAGAAAAAGAGGTATTGGAACAACTCACCCGAAGGGGACAGATGCCTTTACAACGACACTGTCGCGTTCTCTTCGAGAGAGGTGACTCAGACACTCTATTTATGTAAAACAAAAAAAAAACAAAAACAAAAAACAAACAAAAAATTTTCAAAATAAAAAACAACTACTTCATGGTCACACTCACCATAAAGAACGCCGGCAACCAAAAAAGATGAAAACCCCGCTGGGAACTCACCCACGTGATCGTCTGGAAAGCGTTACTAATTCCAGACAGAACCCGTGGACGCGAACTCCGATTGGGTGGAAAACGTATTTACAACCACACATTAACTTTTACACTACATGTTGTACAGTCCAAAGGTAAATCGATCACACAATTGTCTGGAAAAATCATACCAAGCACAAACAAACTGCGTAACACTATCTCCGTTTGGGTGAAAATCATCAACTGCATGAAAGATAAGTACTTTATACTAACAAAAACTTTTGTACTCACTAAACAAATCACTACAAATACACTACACCATCAACCAGAACTTTTTTGAACACATCAAAAGATATCAAACGAGAAAACTCAGAGGATGAGGGTACACGAACAAATCTGCCATGCAGCACAGTAATAACTGAAATCAAAAATTCCTAAAGCCCATTTCGGTAATAACTTGATGCACCGTCATCAAAAATTAACGCGAGAAATCAACAGCCGCAAGTAACACATTTTGGTATTTTGTCTTCTCTTCTGGCGATAGAAAGGCAAGCACAGTGGGACGAATTGCGATTCATATGCAAACATTTTATATATTAAACATAAAAAAAAAAAAAATAAAAATTCGTTAATATATATTTAAAAAAAAAAAAAAAAAAAAAAAAAGAGAGAGAACAAAAAACCTTTTTTTTTTGCCGATATAAAAGTATTTGCATGAATGTAATGTACATGCACATATTTTAACTATCAATCATCGAAGTATCTCAAACATACGGTAGAAGCATTCGGATGCACAACTGACGCATTCCAATAAAGTCGATAAACGACCAATTAATTTTGCAAGAAATATTTGCATGTATGCGAAATGCACGCATCCACATATTTATAAAAGCAAATGTGCACACACATACTTCTTGATAAAAAACAAAATAACAAAATAAGTAAATCGAATAGTATATGCACACTTATATTTACAGATCCAAAAGTATTTGCATGGATGGCAAATATATACATGCACATACTTCAGAGATGACGACATAAGTACCTACATATATCTGAAGTTTTTTTTACGCGATCAAAATTTAACAAAACGACATGCACACAGATATGTTTTTCCGTTTGTGAGATTTCAGCTATCTTGCAAGCACTGTGCATTCAAAATAATACATTTTTTTTTAAGTTTTCAAATCTTAAACTTTTTTAAGAGGGGGAAGGGTCTATTATGGTCTATTATAATTACAAATTGAAGAAAAAGACAAAAAATGCATTTCCATATTGTCTATACTAAAAATGAGAAAAGTGTTTGCATGGATGGTCGTTCATGCATGCACATGCTTACAATTTAAGACATAAGTATATCAAATGTTAAGAGCTTATGTCGCACGATCAAAGTCGAATTATCAAGTGAAGTTAATAAGCAAGCATATAGCAAGCTTCATTCGCATTCATACAATCATGCATACATACATATAGCAAGCTTCATCCAAACTCATTCAAACTCAGAACATAAAATCACACATGGCTCACAAATATGAAAACTAAGGGCTCATTTACACTTTTGACGTTTAACATCAAATTGACTGAAAATTTTAAAATAATATCTCGATTCAAAAAAACGATTTTGACGTAAAAATTCTTACGATTGTTTTGAATAAGATTTTACAAATATATAAATTGCCCCCTAATATATAAAAAAAAATAATAAAATAAAAATAAAACAAAAAAAAAATATATAAAAAATAAAAATATATGCAGAATTTCGAGAAGCTTTACAGTATATATGTTAGTAAAATCGTTAGAAAATATAATTTTGCTTCAACCTAAAAACTGACAGAAATATATGTTTAAAATGTAATACAGAGAGAATACAAATGAATATATAAAAGAAATTTTTAAACTTAGAATAAGTAAATTTTTTGATTGTAATAGTAATTTTATAAATAGTAGAGTTAAGAAATATCAGTTAAAAGCTTTTATTCAACGCGGAGATCACACACCATGAAACGAAAAGATGTGGATGACCAGAAAGCGGCATATCCCACACCAAACAACAACACGGCAGCACAACAACAGCGCGAGAGACCAATGAAACTCGCAATACAACACCAGACACTTCAAAAGGCAGTACAACAACTATGGTATAATCAACCACACCCATTTCAGCTACTATAGCATAACCGAAGACATTGCTGGGTCTACACACAACGGCGGAGTTAACTAACTTTCAACGCAGCCATGCAGCAAGCACCTTAAGTCGAAAAGTCGTTTCACCACACGGAGGTCATAACAAGATATGACTTGATGAAAAGTCACGATGCTCGTGACTTTGCTGAAGGAGGGGAGGAATGTTGTGTGTCACAACCGCACAAACAGTTCTTATACCTTATTTCGATATGCGATAAAGTACAACAACGAAAACACCGGCGTTCAGAATCAATAAAACATTAACGCTGACGTAAACAATCAAAGCCAATGATCGCAAATACTAAGAACATCAGACGATTGGATCGGGCGAGTGAGCGGCAAGACGAAATGGCCGAAACAGCTAGTCAGCAATTATGTCGCATAAGCTATGCACAAGAAGTTCATCGTCTTAAATACTGACCTGCTCCAATAATAATAACAACAACAATGAGTAAGCTGACCTGATCGGCCTGCTATATTGGGAACACGCAACAACAACAATCGAGATGACCCAGAAGAGTGTCGCAACAACCGATATTGCTAGAACAGCAATATCTCTTTATTTAAACTGAGATTCGTGCACTGGAGGAGGACTACGATCAGATTCGTGAACCGAAGTATTCAGAAGATCTCAACTTTAACACACCTACTCACGAGCCAGGACGTTGAAGTGTGGATCTCCGTGTTAGCTAGGGAATAGCTCATAAAAGTTAGTTAGCTTAAGGATTTATTGTTTACGCCTTAAAGTAAATCAATAAATGCTATATTCAATATTAAACGGTCTCGAGTAATTCCTTGCGTTAAGCTACTTAGACGCGCTCCCTAGACGACACAACACTGTTTTGATCTTCTTATTGTAAATGTGCTTAAATTTCCTTTCGATCGTCGTCGTCCATTACTCCAAATACCCAATTGGACGCTTTTCCAACAGCGTTGATCAGCCCACGGCGTGTTTGGACCTTCTTTTTTGGTGCAGTCGATATCACTTTTGAACGAATGATTCTAATTTCTGCCAAAAAGATGTCCCTATTTTGTATTTAAACTGTATCGACGTATTTGTTGATTATATTTATTACACTCGCGAACTCCTCCGGGTGGATGACGTGTAGAACGGTGGTAAGTTTTTTTATAACTTCAGTATCTTTCATATTTATTTGCGCATATCCTAATTGTTCATCCACTGGTGAGATTTGAAATTTACCATAATACAACGCTCCCATCATGCAAATTATTAAAATGCGCTCCTGAAAAGAAGTTTGGAATTTTGTTTGGATTAGAGTTCGCATTTGCGAATTTTTGGTGCAAACCATGAGTCACATAGAGAAGAAACAAAACTCGCAAAATTAACTCACATTCCAAATTTTTATTTAGATATTTGGCATTCATTTCCATTGTTTATAGGCAACCTCGCCCTTACGACTATTATTCACTACATAGATCTTTGTCCAAGCTCTTAATTTTAACGATTTTCGTTTTCCATTTACGATGTTCTGTTTTATCTTTAAAATTTCGTTTTTAAGCTGTTTTTATCTTCCTGTGTCTCCATTCATTTTATCTCTGTCATCTTCCGCTATTCCCGCTTCCCTATAAGGCGATTTATAAACTCCCTGGTGATAGTGCTGTCTTCCACGAACGCATATCGGGGCAAGAGTGCTCTTCCCGAGTTGACCACATCTCTAAATATTTTGGCAAAACGAAGCAAATATATTCCACTGTCGTTTACGTTTTGCTGCTGGCTGCACTCCGGATATACAAGTGGCAGTGTGAATTCACTATAAATATTTTCTTCACCTAGAAAATCCCACTTTGCTTCCCATTGTATAATCAATCTAAGTGTTGCCGCTATTTTTCTTGCGTTGTGAGGTCGTAGTGAGTCTAAAACATAAATTGAGGGTCAAACTTTGATCGCGAGCATCCAGTGGTTGCGTTCGTGTATCGGCATCACTACACTTTTGTTTTCAAAGTGATCTATTTTTCATTGAAAACCGTTCAGGCGAGTCTCCTCGTGTTCGGACTTATTGTAGTCCTGGGTTGGGCAGGCGTAGAAATGCGTGTCGAAGACATAGATTTTCTTTTCGCGGCTCTTTACCAATATCTATGTCAGTAAGGAGTTAATGTGGTAATAATTGAGCCAATTATTTAAATGAATGGTCTCCAGATTCCAATTTATCTTTCTTATTCTTAATACCATTCCGATGGTTACATCCGACAGTTGACTGTGTTGTGATCATGTCACAAACATCGGGAGCACACTGTGGTGAAATGCGAAAGAAAGAAAACAACAATAAGCACCAACGGCCGAAAAAGTCTGAACTGGGGCATTTGAGTGAAAGGCAAAGAATGCATTTTAGCAGAATATTGAAGAACCAGAATGCGAAAGAAGCGAAAGAAAGTTGCGCAAGATGAAGACGTCAGCGGAAACTAAAGGGAGAAGACGGCAGCGGGGGAGTACGACTGCAGTAGAGTTCGCGTCAGCGAACTTAGTTTTAAGTTATTTTAAGAATATTTTTAAGTTGATTTTAATTTTGAATTGTAATAAACTCTCAGTTGTAATAAAACCAACGAATAGGAATAATTAAAAACGGAATAATTCAAATCGAATTCTTGTTTTTAACATTTTATACTACAACATTTGGTATAACCTTAACATTTGGCGCCCGAGCAAAAGTAATAAAAAAAGGATTTAAAAAAAAAAATATATAAGCAAATTAATACGGAAAAAAAGGATTCTAATAAAAATAAAAAAAAAACAAGAACACAGTCGATTTTTGTTAAGTGACAGTTTGACCAAGGAGAAAAAAAGGATTCTTATATAAAAAAAAAGAGAAAAAAAAGAGGAAAGATTAACAGTTATCGACCGAAAAGTGAAAAAAGTGTTGTGTGACAGTTGCAATTTGCAAGAAGATTTGCATTTAAATTGGTTTTTACCACAACTTGGAAAAGCGAGAGCAAAACCAACAACAGCAACTTGTTGAACAGCATAATCAACAACAACAACAAATACGCGAACAACAACAGCAGCATCAGCACTAAGAAATTTGAAGCCGGAAATCAACTAAGTGGTATGGCGATCCTTAAGAAAATGTTAAGTGACTACAAGTCTTCTATTACATATATTATATATATATGTATAATTTAAAAAAATAAAATAAAAATATATCATAAAAATTAAAAAATATAAAAACAAAATAATTAAGCGCTCCGCGCTGAATTAATTGGCGTATCTCCGCCGTATAAAAATAAAGAAATTGGGCGCTTGCGCCGAACAGATTTGCGAGTCCTGCCTCTCAGCAATAGCGGGACATAACACAATAAAATCTCTAGGATATAACCTAAACAAAGATAAAATTAAAAATATAAATCCTTCCAAGAGAAGGATATCCATGAAAAATAAAAAAAAAAAACATTAAAAAAAAAATTCGAAATTTTCACATTTCTGTACAAATTATAAAAGTGTACATTATTAAATTTTTTTTCAATTCCTATAATCATATATCGTGCAGCTGGCTAGTTGATAAGTTTTCTTCGTTCTTAGAACGTACGTTGAAGCTTACGCGACTGATAAATATATTTGATAAATTTCCTCCGTTCTTAGAACGTTCGATAAAATTGCGCGATTAAGATTAAAGAGAACGACCCTCTCAGTTGGATGCGAAACAAGGCTCAAAGCTTTTATAAAAGAGTTATCTTGAAAATTTTTGAAGTACGACGTGCGAAAAAATAAAAGAGTTCAGTTGAAGCGGAACCTTGCAGGTTTTAAAAAATTGGTAAACAAAAACCGAAAAAGCCGAACTCAAAAATTCGCAATTCATACCGCAAAAACAATTAAGAAAACTCAAACAAAGTCAAATTTGCCCGAAGGCGTTGTTAACGTGTTCGGCCGATTTTTCTTTGATGAAGTTTTAATCCTTGCAGTAAAAATATTTTTTTTTTGAGCGCTTTGTGAAGACAGTTCCAGTTGGATCGAACTCAGTTCTCTAAAAGTTTTTTTTTTAATTATTGATCGTTATGCTGTTTGATTTATGACGCTAATCAGCTAAATTGGGACTGTGACAGTCTTAAACAGTAATAAGTTATTACCAAACTTGCAAAAAAGCTCGTCAAGTTGAACTGCATTAGCGATTATAATTTTTAAGCAAAGTTTATATAGACAATGTTCGCTTGCCAATATAACTGAGCAAAAAGATTGAAACAAAATTGAAATTTTATATCGAAAGTGTACATACATGATCGGCTACGAAAATTCGCCTTGAATTGGGGCTGTGACAGTCTTAAAAAGTAATTAGTTATTACCAAGACAAGCCGAACAAATATTCGTAAGCAGGATTGTATGGTAAAACGCTTGTAGAATATTTCAAATATAATGATTGCAAACTGACAATCTCATATCACAAAGTGCATTTTATTTTCACTTCGCAAAACAAGTTGTGAAAATTTCACAATTTAAAAATGTTTTAAATTGCTTGGAAGAAGAAAAGAGAATAAATTGCACAAATGGCATATTGTTGTTTTGAGTGTTTTTTTTTCCGAATTGTTAGTAGGTTGTGCATTGTATTTTTTTTTCTTTTCTCTATTTTCTCAATACATTCTTTGAAAAAATCACAATTTAAAATTGTTATGAATTGATTTAAAAAAAAAAAGAAAAAGAAAAGAAAAAAAAAAGAGGGAAATATAATAGCGTGAATAAATTAAAATATCTTAAAATATCTATTTCGAAGGAAAGATAAGATCTATTTCCTCGCTCGTATACGTATGTCGACTCGTTCTTAGAACATGAACAAAATTTTGGACCTTTCACGGGGCCAAGCAGTTGCACGAACACTTTGAAAGTTTTTTCGTTTCTTCACTGCCATACTCGTGGAAATATTACCATTAGTAAAGGGGGCGTGAAATGAAAGGCACAAATCAAAGTACGAATGCATGTGCGGCACTCAGTGAAAGCCGACCAAACCCATCATTGAAACGCATGTAAATCTTTTAATGTCTTGTGTTTCAACAATATATTTTTATTAAATAACTGAGCCATCTCTTTGTCAATAATTAAAACATTCTTTTATCAATAATTAAAACATTTCTGTTTCAACAAATTTTTTTTTGGTTTTCCTCCATTTTTTTCATGTGGAAAATAATGTTTTTTTTTTTGGAAAAAATTTAAAAAACAGAACCTGCGTTTATTATGTAATTTTGCAACAAATATCTTCGCTTTATATTAAACATACGGACTAATGGGTACGACAGATTTATTTTAATGGAGGAAAGTAAGACCTACGTAGAGTCAATAATTAGAGAAGCGAAAAGTTTTTCAGAGGACGTAGGAAAGTTAAAGGAGCTATTGTGGGACTTAATTGTACAGAAGGACAATAACAAGGAATTCTTAGAACTAACTAAAAGTAGGCTTAGAGATAGCCAGGCACGTGGTCAGTCAGTTTTTAGGGAGTTCGAGGTCCTTATTGACGTATTAGCAGAATTGAGTGAATGCCAGGACCGTGTACATTCCGAAGCGGAATTAGAGAAATTGAGAAAACTAAACGATAGCTTGAAAACACATGAGAATAGATTGAGGGACGCATTGCGAAAATCAGATGATTGTTTAGTCGAATTAGAAGAAGAAAACGAACAATTAAGACAAGCCCTGAGGAAGAGGTTTTCAGAAGAACAATTACAACTTCTAGTGGACAGCCAAAACGCAGTGAAAAATTACAAGGAGGAAGTAGAAATTTTAAGGGAACAGCTACGTGCGAGCAGAAAGGAAATAGATAGGATTAAAAATTTTAAAGCAGCGAGCATTAGTCTCAGTGAGGTGCAAGACACACCTAGTGAAAATAGCGAAAGCGGTAGAGAAAACAAGAGGAGTCTCGCACCCGGGAGTTCAGTGACTGTGAGGCCAAGGAACACGTTAGAGAATATAGAGGAAGAGGGTATGTCAAACCATTCATCACCCCTAGTAGGAAAAGGGAGCGGGGGACACCCGTTGGTCCCACCACCACCACCTCCACCATTAAACTCGTCAGGAGCAAATAGGAGCGTAGGGGTCCTGCAATCAATGCGAGAACAGTTGGAAGGAATATTTTCTGGGAGAAGGGAAGAAGAGGAAGCACAGGAAGTGAGAGTCGAACGTACAAACGACAACGGACAAAAATCAAGAACGGACGATCTTTTGTCACCAATCGGTCCGCCAGTAAGAAGAGAAGGCATGACAGGGGCGGCTATAATGAAACTGGTGGAAACGTTTGTGCCACTATTTTCAGGAGCTCCGAGCCCGGAATTGCGCGCAGATGTTTCCAAATTTATTAGCGGATGTAAATTTTTAAAAAGCGAATTGAGAGAAAGGGACACGGAGAGAGCAGTCCAGTATATAACCAAACAAAGGTTATTGGGGGGCGCATACCAGAGATTAGGGTCAAAACGTTTCGCAGGTATCGATGAACTTTGCGAATTAGTCAAGGATATCTATTTAAGGAGAAGGGACATTGAAGAAATTCGAGAGGAATTAGTGACAGTGAAACAGGGGATAAGGGAGTCAGTGGTTCTGTTTGGAATGAGAATAGAGAGCCTGCTGGACGACGCAGAACTTGTGGTTCGAGAGGAACTGGGCGATCTAGGAATGATGAGATTTTTCAGAAAGCTCGCAGTTAAATCATTCGTTAAGGGCCTCAGAGATCAGTCGTTGCGTCATATATTCATCGGCCATGAAGAAGCATCTATTAGTCAGTTAGTGAAGCTGGTTCAGAATTCCATGGTCTTACTAGGAGAAAATAGTCCGAATATTAATTTCACGACGCAAGGGGCTGCCGAACAAGTTGAATGGTGCCCTATTTGTAAGGCAACGGGACACGGAGCGCGACGCTGTCCCGAGATGACAGTAGTTGACTCGACAAAAGCTCAGGAGCCGGCTCAGAATCCATGTAAGTTTTGCAAAAAGCAGGGACACTTCTATGACAGCTGTGAGGAACGCATGAATACACCGTATTGTAAGCAGTGTAAAACTTATGGGCATGAAGAGTCGAACGATTGCCACAATAATAGGCCAGAAGGGGCATCCGCTCCGCGAACTGTAGACCAGGCGGTGAACAGGCTACAGTGCTCATTCTGCAAACGCGAGGGACACACTGCAGAGAAATGTTTCAATCGGTTGAGGAGTTTGTTTTGCGAACGTTGTCAAACCGCAGGACATGAACAGAACCGGTTCTGTCGCGGACCAATAAAAGAACAGCCCGTACAAAGGGGGGCCGAGCGACCGAGTGATAGGCGTAATACGTGCATGAGGTGCAATCAGCCCGGTCATTGGGCGAGGATGTGTCCCTTTGCTGCACAAGCGGTAAACGCGAAAGGGCCCAGCTTAGCCCAATAGGCTGGGGTCCCCAAAATTTGACAAAACAAAAATTTACAACATTTCGAAATACGAAGGAGAAGGGGGGAAAAGTGGTTAGATTCAGGGAGGAAATAGAGATTTTTATAGTTAGCCGGTACATAAAAGAGATGGCAAAGGATATGGAGGTACGGAAAAGAGGTAGAAAATTTGTCGGAGTATCAGCTGTTTATGCAGAAAAAATCAGAAGAAAAGAAAAAATAATAGAACAAGAAACTGGGCATGTCGCTTCAGTGAAAACGGCCAACTCGACAGATAATGTTTAAGTTAGAATACCATGCGAGCAAGCGAAAAGCGGAGAATTGTGTTTGTTAGTGGACACCGGGGCGGATACGAGCTTAGTGAAAGGACAGGCATTAATTTCTTATGTGAGAGTAGACGAGGGTAGGAGAAAACGACTCACCGGTGCGTTTGGAGGAGAAATTGAAACGATGGGGGTTGTCGATATTAAATATAGTCACGGTCCTTTAGAAATGAAGTTACACGTGGTCAACGTAACCGCCGGAATTCCCGCAGATGGACTGTTAGGAAGAGATATTTTGTGGCAAGGATCCGTTATAGATACCAGGCGTAGTGAGTTAGTACTCGATTCACCCACAGGAGATAGAGTAGGATTTGCTCTCACAAAGGGCCATCGCACAAACCTGATAGGAACATTAGAACAGATAAAAATGCCAGCACGTACAAAAAGGGCGGTGAGGGTGCATGTCGCAGCGGCGAACGGAGACATAATCATTAATAAACAAGGGATCGAAAGTAACGTCTTCATAGGAGAAAGCTTGACGAGAGTAAATAATGGAATAGCTTATGTACCTATTCTCAATGCCCAGGATCGCGAAGTATCCATAAAACCAACTAGAATCCTTTGCACCAGCTCAGACGGCTATCAAGAAATTTTACCCCAAAACCCAAATAATCAATCAGAAAATAGGACCACAGAGATAATGAAAGTACTAAAACTAGATCCCAATTTGTCAAACGAAGAAAGGAGTTCCGTAGAAAAAATCGTGAGGACATTTAGTGATCTTTTCCAGTTAGACGGAGAACCACTTACGTATACGGACGTATTGACACATGAAATCCCTACTCTGCTCGGGGTGGCGCCTATTAACAAACGGCAATACCGACTTCCGGAGGCTCACAGAGAGGAGATAAACAAACAGGTTCAAGAAATGCTAAAGCAGGACATCATCATTCCAAGCAAGTCGCCCTGGAATTCGCCAATAATTTTGGTACCTAAAAAATCAGGCGACAGCACTGTTAAAAAGTGGAGACTTGTAATAGATTTTAGACAGCTTAATGAAGTTACCTTGAAAACCATGTTTCCCATCCCTAGAATTGACGAAATCTTAGACCAGCTTCGACAGAGTAGTTATTTCTCCACCCTAGATTTGGCCAGTGGGTACCATCACGTACTGGTCGACGTGAAAGATAGGGAAAAAACAGCTTTTAGCACAGGCACAGGCCACTACGAATTTAAGCGTATGCCTTTCGGCCTAACCGGCGCTCCCTCAAACTTCCAACGTATTATGAATAGCGTATTAACAGGCTTGCAGGGAATAGATTGTTTCGTGTATTAAGACGACATCGTCGTGTATGGCAAAAATTTAAAGCAACACGAAGAAAGGATGTCCAGAGTGTTGGAAGCTTTAAGAAAGAGCCAACTGAAACTAAAAACTGAGAAATGCCAATTTCTACGAAAGGAAGTGGTATATCTCGGACACCATTGTTCCGAAAAGGGTGTGTCCCCAGATCCGGGAAGGGTGGAATGTGTTAAGAACATGCCCGCTCCGCGAAATGTAAAGGAGCTCCAAGGGGTGTTAGGTTTCATTAACTATTATCGCAAATTCATTCCAAATGCCGCGAAAATCATGCTGCCCATGACAAAATTACTACGGAAGGGCGACAGTTTCAAGTGGACGGTGAAGTGCCAAGACGCACTTGACTGTTTGAAAACGATTATACTAAATCCACCAGTACTCCGGTACGTAGATTTTTCGAAACCAATCCGATTGACTACTGATGCTAGTGGGGGTGCGTTAGGGGCAGTATTGTCTCAAGAGGAAGAGGGAGAAGAATTTCCGCTAAATTTCGCCAGCAGGGGATTAAATGGAGCGGAGCTCCGCTATTCCACTATTGAGAGGGAATTTTTGGCCATTGTGTGGGCCACCAAGGTGTTCAGACCATATCTGCTGGGCAGAAGTTTCACAGTAGTTACAGACCACAAGCCACTCAAAGGAATAGCCAATCTCAAAGACCAAACATCACGTTTGGCGAGATTCCGGCACAAATTAGCAGAATTTGATTTTGAAATCACATATAAACCTGGCAAGGACAATGCTAATGTGGATGCCTTGAGTAGGATTCCGCAGGGTCAAGACGACGCAAATACAAACGTAGTCACCAGGGCTCAGACCCAAGCTAAAAATAATTCAAATGAAAGGGAAACCGGGGGCAAGAATACCGCCGAAAAACCCCCAAGTCGACCTGAAAAGGTCCAAGTCCTGAACGACCAGGACCAGATCAGGGAAATCCCTTACCAGTGCCACGACTCGCCTCTAGGAGGGCACAGGGGGTGTCACTAGCACAACCCGTCGAATAAAGCGACAATTCAGTTGGCCAAAGATGCGGGGCGAGATCCGCGAATACATGGACATAGTGGGTCCATTACCAGTAACGTGCAATGGGAATAGGTATATATTAACTTTTCAAGACGACGTGTCAAAATACATGACATGCATACCGCTGGTGGACACGGAAGCGTCCACCATAGCGCAAGTTTTCTTTTCGGAAATTATAGCCCGATATGGGATTCCGTTAAAATTGGTCACAGATAACGGCACAAATTTCGTGTCCAATCTATTCAAAAGTGTGTGTAAGATGCTTGAAATTAAAAAGCTTCACACAAGTCCGTATCATCCACAGGCCAACGCTGCGCTAGAAAGAAGCCACCAGCCTCACGGAGAGTACCTGCAAAACTTCGCTAAAGAAGACGGTACAAATTGGGACCAATGGTTGGGTCACGCGATGTACGTGCACAACCTTACCCCACATGCCGCTACCAAACAAACGCCAACAAAAATTTTGTTCGGTTTTGAGGTAGACATGCCAACAAATTTACTAAGAAAAGTCGACCCGCTTTATAACACAGAGGACTTTCCGCCACTCATGAAGTACCAAATTCAGAGGTCACATGAGTTAGCGAGAGAAGCCCTAGACGAAGCGAAGGTTCGATCGAAAAAACAATACGATAAGAAAGTACGACAGAATACGTACAAGTCAGGGGAACACGTTCTGATTAAGAATCACGCGCGAAAAAACAAACTATCCCCACTATGGGATGGTCCTTTTGTCATCACCGGGATAACCGGCCCGGTTAACGTTACGATACGAATCCGGGGGCGAGACAAAACGTACCACGTAAATTCGGTGAAAAAATTTGTCGTGAGATCACGAAACTTTAAAGGGAGCGTAGACGCACCCAAGAAGCAACTGCAAAATGTGTAAGAAACATTGGTGTGCATTTCACATTGCAACTGTCGACTTTCGTGTGTAAATTTTTATGTAATACAAAAGGTATGCCAGACTGCACGGTTAGGGCAATACATGGGTTAGCACAACCCATTCTTTATATAAATAAAAAGTAGCTATAAAAGGAAAATGTAGGAACTAATATAAAATAATCGAGTCGATAGAAAGTGGCAAGAAAAGTCATTCTTCTTTAAAACGAGTTAAAGATTAAAACTTTTTTTTTGTCGCGTGAGTATACTGATTCACTACCTTTGTCGAAATATAAGAAGCCAAAAAAGTGGGCAAAACAAACAAATTTTTGTATGATTTTATTATTAACATTTATTTTCTGTTCATTTTATTGCCAACTTCAGCAATTGCATTAAGCATGACCTACGACAACATTCGGAGCGAACGAAAGCGGTGAACAATTCAAGTTCATGGTCAACCAATGTTCTGATGATCAAACAAAAAATCCATTGTTTTGTTTTGATTTTTTTTGTTTGTTTTGTTTTTTTTTATTTTCTTTTCAGAAGGGCTATTTCAGCAAAGAGAGGACGGTTCAGGTTTAAATTAATTTAAAAAAAAAGAAAAGTATGCAAAACCAGCAGCAATGAATATCCATTCATTGTTGGTGGTTAATTAATTGTCAAGAAGTGTTTTACTTAGACAACGTATTAACAAACATTTTCATTCAGAAAATGTTCAAGTTGATACAACTGTATCAAAAGCGGTTAAGCTTCTGATCAGAAAGAGAAGCCGTCTTCCACACAAATATCCACACAAATCACAAAGATACACAAGATACACACCTGTTACACTGCCTTTCACTACTTTCAGCTTTGTAACCCGACCGTTCAGCTTTGCCATGAGTATAGTTATTCTACATTTTAAATGCTCACAAATTGTTTTGTTTTGAACCATAAAATGAAAAGTGCAGTATATATATATTATCTAAGTTTCAGTTATTACAATAATTTATTCGTTGCAAAATTCGAGTCAAATGACAACGCTGAAGACGGCCAACGACAAACAAAACGACCCAATAGGGAAAAAAAAGAAAAGTAGAATCGGTGACCAGTTGTATGAAACATGTGGAATTTGACGAAGTAAAGTTTTGTTTATTTTATTGTTATATTCATCTTAACGTAACGTAACACAAAAAAAAAAAAAAAAAAAATATATATATATATATATATATAATAGAAGTTTTGTCGAATTTAAATATTATTCCATTTAACGTCTTGTTCAAATTTTTATTTTTAAGTTCAATTTATTATTTTTAAGTTCAAAGGACAGCCGTTAAGGCTAGCGTTAAGAAAATTATGTATTGAAATAGTTAGAAACTTGGACGTCTAACGAGACAGAAAGGGAGACTATGGGTAATTTAAGGACCAATTATATACATATACAAATAGAAAAAAAAAAAACTTGAAAAATTTTGAAAAAAAAAATATATATATATATAAACAAAAAAAAAAAACAGTTTAAAAAAAAATTTTTATTAACAACAAAGAATGAAAAAAAAAAATTATAAAAACCAGAAAAAAATACATAAAAAAAATAATAAAAACAAAAAATAAAAAAAAAATAAATAAATAAAAAAAATATATATATATGAGAAACTATTAAAATCTATATATAGAAAACCTTAATTTTAAGTTGAAGTTATGACGGCAGCGAGGGATCCAGCAGGCGACATCAGCTCTTTCATCCAGATACCGGGAGTATCCAGTGCCACCCTCAAGTAAAATGGATTGGTCTTTCCTGCGTCGTAACCGTTTGGTGTACGTTCCGACGAAGATAACGTCATCGACACCACAATAACAAACATTGCCGAAATCTTTGACATTAACGACGAAGGCAGTCTACGAACTCCCACCGCACATAATTGTCGGGTGCAGGAAGTTTTTCAACCGTACAGTCACGAACGGAAATGTTTCGTCATCAATCAAAGACAGCAGCAGTGTAAACAAACCAAAAACCAAGGTCACTGAACACAAAAATCGGCAAATAATAAACAAGTGGCGACAAGAAACGCAAAGAAGTGATACAGGCAAACCCGGCGAATGTTCCAGGAAATTCACAAATGCGCTACAGGACAACGACAAAATGATCCCACCTCCCAGCCTTAATCCAATCTCTACTCTACCGATCCGCATGAATGCGGATCTATTTTAAAAAAAAGGGGGAAGGAATGTTGTGATCATGTCACAAACATCGGGAGCACACTGTGTTGAAATGCGAAAGAAAGAAAACAACAATAAGCACCAACGGCCTAAAAAGTCTAAACTGGGGCATTTGAGTGCAAGGCAAAGAATGCATACTAGCAGAATATTGAAGAACCAGAATGCGAAAGAAGCGAAAGAAAGTTGCGCAAGATGAAGACGTCAGCAGAAACTAAAGGGAGAAGACGGCAGCGGGGGAGTACGACTGCAGTAGAGTTCGCGTCAGCGAACCTAGTTTTAAGTAATTTTAAGAATATTTTTAAGTTGATTTTAATTTTGAATTGTAATAAACTCTCAGTTGTAATAAAACCAACGAATAAGAATAATTAAAAACGGAATAATTGAAATCGAATTCTTGTTTTTAACATTTTATACTACAACATTTGGTATAACCTTAACAACTGCAATTTTTATTTGACTCTTAATTTGTGATGGCTTTGAGTTGAAAAAACGATATTTGTTCAAAGAAAACGCTTACAAGTTTTATTTTTGCATCTTTTATGATTCAGCTTTATCAAGTTATTATGAAATGTCTTTTCCTTTCTTTTTATGTCCAATTTTACATTCACCGGTATTTGAATTGCTGTAATTTGATATAGCCCATCCCAAAGAGGTAAAAGTTTGATTTTTCTGTTTTGATTCTTCAATAAAACTTTGTCATCCATTTTAAGTTTTCGTACTTTTGTCTTCATATCGTAGTATCTTTTTGATTTTACTTTTGCTATTTTTTGGTTATTTCGGACTTTATCATGTGTTTGTTGAACTCTTTGAATAAACGTCCGTATTGTAAAGCGGGTCTGGTTTTTTTTTTCAAATTTACTGGCGCAATGTACACTATTTTTGGGGACATGCATAGCATGATTAAACCATTGATCCCAATTGCTTCCATCCTCTTTCGAAAAAGTTCTTTGGAACTCCGCTAGGGGGCTGTGACTCCTTTCGAGGGTTCCATTTGCTTGAAGATGATATGGGGTTGTTTCCATTTTCTTTATTCACAGCAATTTGCACACTTCCTTAAATAATTTTTGCGTAAAATTCATGCCATTGTCAGACACTTACACTCTGGGAACTCGGAATTTAGTAATGATATCATTGAAGAATGCTTTAGCAACTGTTTCCGCTTCGGCGTCAGGCAAGGCAGTACAAATAAAAAATTTCGAAAAATCGTCGATGAAGGTTAAAATGTATTTATTCCGCTTCTTTTTTCCGGCAAGTAGTAATTTTGCGACATTGGGAATAAATTTCCTGCAGTAGTTTGCAAATCCCCAAAATGCTTGTAATCCCTTTTAATTCTTGGGAACTGGAAAATTTTTGTTGCAATCTACTTTCCCAGGATCCGGCATTACATCTGCTTCTGAGCACGTATGGCCCAAATAAACTTATTCTCTTCGCAAAAATTTACATATCTCCGTTTGAATTTTAAGTTGATTTTCTCTTAATTCCTGCAACACTCTTCTATTTTTTCATCAACCATAGTCAATTCAAACCGAAAACATAAAAATATTTTTTATAAAAATCTCTTACTGCAAGGTTTTCAAATTTACGACCTTTTCGTTCAAACTCTTAACTTAATGCATGATCAACTCCTGAAATTCTTTCTGGAAAATAAACTTCAGTGGACGACAAAGCCTTGTTGATGACTGTTTCGGGTTTTCCCAAATTATTTTATTTTGCTTGGAAGTAAAGTGCATTCTTATAAGCAAAAATTTTATTTTAATGACATTCACCGTATTTTTTGGCAAATTTGTCCCCAAAGAATCTTCCGCCAAACGTTTAGAAATAGATTGGGGAATAAGTTTTTTGAATTGTTTCTGGCACCTTCATTTTTGACTGCATTAAATATTAGGAAAAACGTAGGGAGCCAAATGAAAATAAAGTCGAAAAACTTAAAAAAAAAATGTTATGCTATTTTCTACGAATTTCTTAGCATTCCTTTATAATAAAGAACGAAGTATCAGCTGTAAATATTATATTTTGCAATTTGTTTTTGTTGCTGTTTTTAAGAAATGCATTATTTGTATTTGTTTGGTCACTCGATTCTCATGCATGTAGAAAGCACAAGGTGGGTTATATATTTAAAAACAAATATTTTTATGTATTTTGTTGCGACTTCTTGCGATTTTTTCTGTAAGTAAATTTTTGAAAGGTACATCTGTAGCTATCAAAAAAGTAAGGCTTCTCCTTGGGATCGGAACGGGACAATTAGTTTCCGTTCTCCCAAAAAACTAGTTTCAGGAGTTTTGTTTGTTTTTTTAATATATGTTTCTGAAAGCAATTCTTCTTCTTCTTCTTGCGGTTTTAACTATCCCGGTGTATCCCGGTATACCTTCATCTTGTTCTGTCGGTTGCATCATCCGAGGTAAGTCCTAGAGCCTCTAGGTCCCATTTTATTGACTCCATCCAGCGCTATTTCGGACGCCTCCGTTTTCGGCAGCCTTGGCTTGCCAGTGGGTAGCCTTTCTTTGCAAAATTCTCCTCATTTGCTCTCAGGACGTGTCTATACCAGCGTAACTTTGCTTCTCACATTTTCTCAATAATTGGCGCAACTCCATAGCGTCTACGGATGTCTACGTTTGGAACATGATCAAGACGAGTATGTCCGAATATCCAGCGAAGCATCTTTATTTCCATAACACTAACCTTTTTATCTGCTACTTTCGTTGCTGGTAGACACTCGGTGCTATAAAGAGCGACTGGCCTGATGACTGTGCGGTAAATTTTGGGCTTTAAGCGGTCGCTTATCTTTTTATCGCACCTTACACCAGGCGTTGAAGGCCACTTGAGCCAAGCGGTGTTAACTCTCTCAGTAACTTCACGAGTGATCGTAACGTGATTTTTCCCTCTTTGGTAGGTCAGTGTTATTTGTTTTGATGGTCCCTGCTTCGAAATTGTCTGTTGTCATGTATTCTGTTTTCCGGACATTCAAACGTAAACGACAACCTATCATCCCAGTCTTGTACTTGTTGCTGTATGTTTATTTTTATTAGTTGAGGCAGGAAGAACGTCATCTGCATATAGAAACGTCCAGGGAGATGAAACTTGTAGGTCTTCGGTAATTGAATCCATAACTAATGTGAACAAAAGGGAAGATAGAGCTGATCCTTGGTGAATGCCTACAGATAATGAAAATTTAGATGAAATTCCGGCAGCAGAATGTAATCGACTTTTTGGATTTGCATACAGAAGTCTTACCCACATAATAAGTTCTTCTGGCACTAAGTGTTTTCTCAAAGCATACCAAATGAGATCTTATGGAACGCAATTAAATGCCTTTTCTAAATCAAGCAAGGCATTGTTTCTGAAAACAATTGTCAACGGAATAGTTTTTATGATAACTACTTCAATTATACCAATTTCGAACAGTTTTTGCTACAGAAAAAAATCAAAACTAAGTTTTGAAAATATTCAATTACAGATCAATTCGTTTTAGGCCGCAGCTCAACACATTTACTAAGCGTTAAACAAGGGTAATAAAAACAATTCATTGCATACTTTTCAGTCTTAACTCCAAAGTCAGTTAAAGTGTAAATGCAATTACATCATTATTTCTATTATGAGTGGACATCTCTCTAAGCAAAAAACGCCCTACATTAGCTTAAATCCAGAAAGACTTTCTTACAGCTAAAAAGCCCAAACGAACCACTCTACGCTGTAGGAAATCGAAAACGCACTGGTAGAATGAGGCACAGAGAATCGTTCTGGAGGTTGTTAAATAGGGCCAACAGTTCGAATGAAGTAGAGGACTGGCAGGTATATATGTCCAGTATTAGCATATATCAGACTAAGATAAGAGAAAAAAAGAAACTTCGAGGAAGGCTTTCTGCAAATCATTGGCAAGCAACTCAGAAGCTACAAGATTTCGTAAAATTCTATCAAAAAGAGCACCCTTCCATTAGATACATAAGGCCAACAATGGCAGGTGGGCTCCTACAGGCAAGGAATCGCTGTAATTTCTGTTGGAGAAGCACTTTCCTCTAGCTCAGGGGCAGGGGACAAGCTTGATCTCATCGAACCTGGCGGCAGATGATTCGCTGCTATTGTTAAAAGTTAACAAGGACAGGATTTTGGGGGCTGTAGGATCCTTTCGGCTATTTAAATCACCTGGTCTTGACGATATTTTCCCTGCATAGCTATAAAAGATGCTCAGTATGGCCCTAAAGCGCCCGTTTAGACGTATGGTCAACATCGTTCAACAAATTATCATACTCCCTTTTCTTGTTTCGTTCGTGTCCACACAGCCAATATTTGCTTCGTTCAACAAATGCTTCAACATTTTATATTTCGACGTTTTCCTCTTGCGCGTAGGAACGATGTTATAAGTGAAAGAAAATATTATCCTGAGGCATCTCTCCAAAAGGATTGATATTCCGCATGTATTGAACGCAAACACAACAATGCAATTTAAAAAAAAACAAAAACTATTTAATATTGCTTGGATATGTTATTTTTATTTTCATCTAAATGTGTAAATAGGAGAGATTGTAACAGTTATAAGTTTTATTAAAAAAAAAAAATCAAAAATAATAATCTAATTTTGAATTTAAAATTATTAAAAAGCTTGTAAAATGAAAAATATCAAAAAAGTTGCTAAGTTAAAATTAATAAAATTTTAAGCGAAGGCATTCGAACCTTTTCACTCGAATGACAAAAATATGTGAAGCAAATGTAAACATCACACAGGGGTTGTTTTCAAGTTTCACGCTTAGAATATAGGCACAAAGAAAATAGCCGAGTACAATCAACAAAACCCATCTTCCTCTCTCCGCTAGTGTCTCTCCTACAAACTGCGTTTTGTTGAACGATGTTGACGAACGTCTTAACGGGCGTTAAGTTGCCTCAGAAGATCTTCACTTACTGTGTGTGCCTGTAAGACATCCCTAGGGGCTCTAAAATGACATGGGTTGTTTTCATCCCAAAAGCGGTTTAAAGATCAGACCCCTCACCTAAGGACTTTCGACAGTTTAGTCTCTCCTACTTTTTCCTGAAAACACTGGAGAGACTACTTGAGCTATATATTAGAAACAAAGGTCCTTAAGCAAGCTATCTAACTTCCAGCATGCATACATGTGAGGGAAGTTGATGAATTTTGCTCTTAACTGCTTGATAAATCAAGTGGAGGGCCCTTGACTAGCAAAGAGTTCTTACTGAATGCGTTCCTAGACATTCAGGGAGGCTTTAATTACAGACAAGTTCTCTTGTTAGTCAAGGTACACAGTGCAGTGTGTTTGAAATTATTAATCAACTACTTACGGACACAACTGTCGTAGCGGAATGGGGAAGATCGGCCAAGACGCGAAAGGTAAGGATAGGAACTTCCGAAGGATAGTATTTTACATCTTCTGTGGGTTATTGTCATGGATGGCCTCCACCATACCTGAATGCTGTCCCCTTAACCGTCACAAATAACGTTAAATATTTTAGTCTTCTAAATACTAGGAAACTAAACTTGTTGCCGGCGATCGAAGAACGCAGCAGGAAGGCCGCGGTAGCACTCTGCTGCTGAAAACAAGCTTTTGGTAAGCAATTAGGGCTAACCCTTAAGCTGGGTACTGGATCCTCAGACTGGTGGCCAGACTCATACTTCTGTGTGGGTACGCTGTGTGGTGGCCTGCGTTAGACTAGATCTCTATTTGCAAAATAATTGACAAGGTCCAACGCTAAGCTCTTGTAGGTATCGCAGGAGTGCTAGGATCGACTCCCGCGCTCGCTTTAAGTGTGATGCTTAATATTTTACTGCCTGACATAGAGGCGAAACGAGTGGTCAGTTCTCCGCTTAAGGGATGTTGGTGTAAAGGGTAGAACTTCGAACCCGTTCTTTTATGCGACAAACCGGAGATTACAGAGCACTGTGTATCAAAAGTTAGTCTGAAAACCCCCTTTCGGACTTCGATACCCTTGAGGAGGGACTGAAAAGCAAGATTTGTGCGGGATGGGGTGTACTCACTGTACGACCTATCGTGAATCAAGCAGCCAATCGTTTTCGCAAGAACAGCGAATAACAGACAGAAGCAAACAAAAGAAATGCAACGATCGAAGACAATGACACAATATCGTCACCAAAGCAGAACTAGAACTGGAACGCAGAAGTAGGTCAGCGGTAATGAGAACAACGACTACGTCAGCACCAGCTATTATACGAAGTTATGGAGAAAAGCGAAATTGGGCAATAGGCGATTGCACAACAGCAGTTCGTCATTGCGGAAGTGTTCCAGATTTGGCGAGAAAGTGCAGCCTAAGCACTTTCTCCTTATAAAAGGGAAGAATCAACATCGACAAGGGGACTCTTGATTCAGTATTCAAAGTCTCAACTCCGATGCACGTACTCACCCAAGGGCCACGACAGCGGAGCGTAGACTTAAGTGTTAGACAGGGAATTAGGGAAGTCCTTCGAGTCAATTAGGAGCTAGAGTAGGATCCAAACGTTGTAAATTAAAGTAATAAGTAAATTAATAAAAGGACTTAAATGAATTATCTGTGTCCGGAGTATTATTTGAAAAGGATAATTAGGTCTGTGTATTAGTCTGGAGGTGCCAGACTGATACATTCCCCTAATAATCACAACATTTTTGGCGCAGCCGGTATTCGACCGACTTTCGGTTGGATTCGAATCAAGGATAAGAATTTTCAAGAAACTATCCTAATGCGTTTGTGCGGTGTGGCATATGAAAATAAGAGTTGAGTGAAGCGGAACCTTTTTTGGTTTTAAAACCTGACAAAATCAGACCCGGGTGAACGAAGCTCTAAAATTCATGTGTCTAGCGGCGCAGGCGTATGCGGTAGTTAAATCGAAGTAGGTATCCAGGAGTAACGTTTGATCGTGCTCTGTCGGTACTCCTTTGAGAAAAATTTTTATCCTGTGACAAAAAAATTTTTTTTTGAAGAACGGAACAGTGAGATTCATGAGTCCAAAAGCAAAAAATAAAAAAATAATAAAAATAAAAAATAAAATCAACGGTAGCAGATTCATCGCTGACGAGGGAATACATTGGAAAAAAAAAATGTTAGCAAACAGAAGAATGAAAATGGTGAGTACAGATTTTTAACTTACATATTTAACTAACATATTTAAAATTTTTGAGAAAATTTCCTATGGAACAGGAATTAGAAAAACTTAGACAGACTTTACAACAGTCAGAAATAGATGCGAAATCAATTGTAGCAGATACGTGGGATTTAGTAAAGGAGGTGAATTTGAATAAGGAAATCTCGCAACTAATTAAAGATCAAGCCGTGTTAGGCCAATTTACAAAACTAGAAGAAGCGAGTTTCCTCATTAACAAAGTAAAGGATACAGTAGGTCCTTTAAGTCAGGTATCAAAAGATAAAGTTAAAAAATTAGAAGAAACTATAACACTCCTTGACAGAAACTGTAAGAAGTTAAGAAAGCAAATTGAAGAAAAGGATAATTTAATTAAAGTATCGGAGGAGCAGAACGACAATCTCAGGGAAATTTTAAAACGGGCTGTAGGAAAAGAAACAGCAGAGGTTATCGAGCAAGTCTGAAAGCAAGTGAAGAAGAAGTAAGTTATTTGAAACAAGAAGTTAAAAAATTGAAAAACAACTTAAGGACAGTCTGTGCCACTTCTCCCACTCCAAATCCGACACGAAAAATAAGAACGACAAGTACAAATACAGTAAATATTGAATCTTCACCTGTTGCCTTCACAAGCACAGCCACACACCAAAATAACATTACACCGGTGACGGTGTCAAAGACAAATCCTTCAATAAAAATTATTGAACCTTACAGTGACACACCCAATTTTCAATCTGAACCCTTTGTTGCGAGCAGTTTGCCTTCAGTAAGAATGACAATGAATAATCTTGTACAAGTAGATGAGCTAATGAAAAAGGTAGCTCGCCTTGTGCCTTACTTCTCAGGATCAAATAATCCAGAATTAAGCCTGGAAGTGGACAAATTTGTAACAGGAATAGAATTATTAAAAAGCGTAGTAAATGGTAGCGATATAAGGGACATTATTAAATGCATAAAAAATAGACTATCTGGCGTAGCTTATGTAAAAATTAATCAGCGGACAATTAATAGCCTGGATGAGCTTTGTGACATAATAAAAAGGGAGTTCTTAAAGCGTAGGAGTCTCGAAACGATTAGATCAGAAATAGCGGGAGCGGCGCAACAGGATACAGAGAGAGCGTCAGCATTTGGGGGAAAATTGGAGTTTTTATTAAATGAGGCACAAGAAATTATCAGTAAGTCGTGGAATTCTTCCGAAGCGGTATCCGCATTAAGCGAGTATAGAAAACTGGCCACAAACAAGTTTATTTTTGGCGTTAGGGATCCCTTTATGCAAATTAGACTCGAAACAAATAAGGATAAGCCGATTTCTGATTTAATCAAATTGGCAGAAGAGTCTGAAGATCTTCACATTGAATATAATATAAAATCTAGTTCCAACCATTTTGTGAGTCAATGCCTCCCCGCAGCCCCTAAGCCAATTATATGTTCTTTTTGCAAGACAGTAGGACATACTTGGGACATATGCCAGCAGAGAAGAAATACCCCTTACTGCGAGTTTTGTGCTGAATATGGGCATCAATATAGCAGAAAATGCAATTTAATCGATAGCAAGACCACACGCTCGGATGCACAAACTTGCACTTATTGTGGAAGGAGAGGCCATGTAGATAATAATTGTTTCGGCAGACTTAGGAATCTATTTTGCAATATATGTCAAACAAATGGCCACGAAAGTAATAAATTTTGTAAAAGAAGGCAAGATAATTTTAATATGCAAGAAATTCAGCTCCTGAATAGAGCACCGTTTAGAAGAGACGAAATTCAAAACACGACAGAAAATTTTAATCATAACCACTCGTACAATCATCAATTTTTACCACATAGTGGGTCGAATAGTTTCATAAAGGATTTCCCTGAAAATAGCCGCACTGATATACAGTGCTACAAATGCTCGCAATTTGGGCATACAGCAAGATTTTGTAAGCAACAGCAAGGAGATAGTAGTCAGGGAAACTCCCAGCGGCCCGGTCGAGGCCAGTAGACCGGAATGCCACAGTAAACTTCAAAGTTCAAAGGCCATACCTAGTTCATAATAAGGAACCTTTAAGAAAGAATAACGAAAAAGAAGGAAAATATAAAGAGAAACCAATAGATTTAAGGGAATTAGATATCAATGAAATGTTCCTCGATGAGTTAAATGAACAAGATATTTGCAGAAAGACAAGCAATATAGTAAGAAAAAATGAAAATTTGTTTAATAATAATAATCTCGGGAAAAAGAAGGTTCGTTTTAATGACAAAATCGTTGTGCATTTTATGGAAAGTGAAGATTCAGTATTAGAAAACGAATCTCAAGAAGATATTGCAGAAGACAAGTTAGTGTTGCAATACCAGAAATCAGAAAAGAGGCAAAAGGAGAATTTTTTAGGCAAAGATATGCCTAGAGAGCAGTCAATAATAAATAATATCAGTAAAGATATATCTTTCTACAACAATGATAAACAAGTTGTATCCCTACCAATTCTGGTTTCCAATTTTAGCGATAGGATTTGTAGTGCAGAGACAGTCACGGTCCAAGCTAATGAAACAAGAGTAGTAGCAACTTGTGCCAAAAAACTGTAACGAGATAAAGGAGAACATAAACAGGGAATTATGCCTGATTTGATAGGCAAATTGCCTTAGAATATTGGCGGAAAAGGAGTTGTACCTATCTTTAACAGCAGTGAGGTTGAAGTAAATAGAGAGTCAGGTAGTAAAGAAGATTATAAACTCGACGAGGAAGTCGATAGAAATCGTTATGGTAGTTTAATGAACATAAAAGATGATGTGTCAGTTAAAGAAGAAAATTCAAAGGAAATTTTCAAAGACAACCCACTGAGTAGGCTACACAATTCCGCAATAATGGTACCACCTTTTACCTCGCAGGAAAATAAAGAAAGAGTAAAATATCATGAGACGATAAATTTAATTAAAAAATTAGATTTTAGTGACAGGTCATTTATTTTCAATAATCCAAATATAATTAGAGAAGTATTAAAAAAGTCTTTTGATACAGCGAAAGCAGTCTATAAGAGTTTTTTAAAAACATTTGCTTTCATACAAAATATTTTTAAATGGGATGGCGTGAACTGCAACATAAAATCGAATTGGAGCGAAATTTCAACTTCAAAAATGAATCCGTTAAACAAAACATTTGCGTACAATTTTAAAGTGCCGTAAAGAGTTATTTAATGTAAAAAATCAATCCAAAAGTAAAGATTTTTATCACGTTAAGTGAGGTCCTACTGTTTTTAAATTAAATTATGACTAGGAATTTCTTTTTAACATCGCTTAGGGCGATGTATAAATAAGAATGCCCTATCGAAACTTATAAAAGCCAGATATCTCGAAAACTATTTTGAAGTCTTACAGTCACGAAAATTTTGAACAAGTCCCGGTATACGTTTCAATTGAACTAAAATCTTCAAAATCAAAAGCATTATCAAAAAAAACTGAGAATGCAGTAGGGACTCGAGAACCGTAATTTGTGTTTCTTTTTATATTTTTTTTTAGACAAGCTTAGGCACAAGATGAGTTTGGTGGAAATAAAACTGGCCCGACCAGAAGAACGAGAGGGAAGAATAGCAACGAAAACAGGAAAAAAATTGGTAAGTATTAAAAAGTATATATGTACACAGATTTACTAAATATCTGTATATATTCAAGAAAAAGTACATAGAAGACAATACCTTGAAAAAATAGGTATTTTTGGCATATTCAAAACACTGTAAACCATTTTAGAAAGAAAAAAAAAAATTTTTTTTTTTTATAAATAAAAAGAAAGAAATGGAGAAAATAATAGTTAAAAAGATACCCTACACTAAAATTGAAAAAATTAATGGATCAGAACTAAATTTGTATAAAAATAAAGAGTAAAAAAAAATGAAAATTGAAAACATACAACACAAAAAAAAAAAAAACAAAAATAAAAAACGTACATTATTAACATTAAACACATTAAATAAAATTGTTTTTTGAATTGAAAATAACAATCGTGAAAAAAAAAAACAAAAAACCGAAATTCGAAAATTTAACAAATTGATGAGAAGAAGAGAGATAAAAAAAAAAAAAAAAAAAAAAATGGAAATCGAAAACATACTTTAAACAAATAAAAAAATAATAAACTTTGAGAAATTGTAACAGTTGGTATTCTAAAAAATAATAATTTAATAATTGTAATATTTTCGTATGGTTATATAAAATGTGAGAAAAACAAATATATTACGAGATATATTAGAAAAAAAAAAAAAAAAAAAAAAAAATTAATAATAAATATTCAAAACAATAGTATTCATTCGAAAAATTTTTATAATTAATTGTAATAATTAATTTCGGGTTTAAGCAAAGAATGTTATTCGAAAATTTTGTAATAATTTATTTTGGTTTTAAGAAAAGAATGGTGATCTACAATTTTGTATAAAGAAACTATGTTTGGTTTTAAGACAGTTAATTAGCAAGCAAAGAATGGTAGTTTACAAATAAGAATGACTAATATTTTTAAGTAAACATCGGCAGCCGCTCTGGTACATCAACATGGCTCATCAACATAACAACCAAAGCACATCATGAGGCAACCGTCTAAATTGCCCAGCAACTACTTCCGGCACCAAAGAACAATGTCTCGTAGTACAACAGCCAAGACTTTGACAGAACCGTTTCACAGTCACGATGCTCGCGACTCCGTTAAGAGGGGAGAGTTGGCAGTCAATATAGACTCACGAGCTATTGGTCGACAAAAAACTACAATCTACATCAGATATCCACACATGGCCATTGTCAAGGGCGAATCATAATTGTGTCATCAGCGGGTTTTGAGAGTAACAACAAAACAAATATCCCCATTTTACCCAGCTGCATTTATTTACAATTTTCAAGGCCGAATCAGAATTGCTGCACCAGCGGTTTTTTGGAAAAGTATCAACGAAAAATTAACAGAACCTACTCGACTTAAGTCAATGAAACATAATAGCGTATGCATTCGAGAGGAGTACACAAACACAAAAAAAAAGGGGAACAAAACAACACCAAGGCATAATTAAGATATATCGTCTTGAGGGCACGAAAACAACACCTTACTACCCTGAGGACTAATTGCCGTCACGATAAACGCGACTTCTTCAAAAGGAGGAGGGATGTTGTGAGTTACAACATTCGTGTACTCACTGTACGACCTATCGTGAATCAAGCAGCCAATCGTTTTCGCAAGAACAGCGAATAACAGACAGAAGCAAACAAAAGAAATGCAACGATCGAAGACAATGACACAATATCGTCACCAAAGCAGAACTAGAACTGGAACGCAGAAGTAGGTCAGCGGTAATGAGAACAACGACTACGTCAGCACCAGCTATTATACGAAGTTATGGAGAAAAGCGAAATTGGGCAATAGGCGATTGCACAACAGCAGTTCGTCATTGCGGAAGTGTTCCAGATTTGGCAGCCTAAGCACTTTCTCCTTATAAAAGGGAAGAATCAACATCGACAAGGGGACTCTTGATTCAGTATTCAAAGTCTCAACTCCGATGCACGTACTCACCCAAGGGCCACGACAGCGGAGCGTAGACTTAAGTGTTAGACAGGGAATTAGGGAAGTCCTTCGAGTCAATTAGGAGCTAGAGTAGGATCCAAACGTTGTAAATTAAAGTAATAAGTAAATTAATAAAAGGACTTAAATGAATTATCTGTGTCCGGAGTATTATTTGAAAAGGATAATTAGGTCTGGGTATTAGTCTGGATGTGCCAGACTGATACATTCCCCTAATAATCACAACAGGGGTCATCCGACCTTCCTTACAGATGGTTCTTAATTTGTAGGTAGGATTTGATGCGATGTTTTATGCGAAATGCTCAATGAAGGTTTTAGTTTAAGACTCCCTGATTGTTGTATCCAGGCAGAGATAGCTGCAATTAGCGAATCAGTTAGCTGGCTGCGGCGGAATGTGATGATTTACACAAGAGTTATTTTTTTTACTGATAGTCTGGAAATAAATCGTTGGACTACATAATTGTCAACTCAAAATCGGTTATCAATTATGTATCCCCTCTATTAGACATGGTACAATATTTTCGAAAAGAAATCGCAAAATTACCAGAGCATAGCGATATTCCTGCAAACATCACGGCTCATGAGCTGGCCAAACTTGGCACCACCCTGATGTCTATACGAAAGGGTGAACAAACGGTGATGCCGCATGCTACCTGTCGCCTTCTCATTGAGAAATGGGACAACAGGTATTTCCCAGAACGATGGGAAAGTGGAGGTCCTTGTGAGAAAGCTAAGCCTACTTCGCCACGTTAAGGGATGAGGAATTGCACGGGATGTTCAGAACTCTTATTTCGTTAACATTTGGATTTATGACTGGTCACTGCCTCAATGGTCCCCATGCTCGAAGGCTACGGGCACCTACCATCGAATTCTGCAGGAGTTCTCAGGATGAAAGGAGTCTAAAACTCCACAACAACGTCTCCTGTACTGCCCAGGTTTTGCTAAGCGGGGGGCTTAAACCCTTGGGATATTACCTATTTTACTCTTTATCAGAACTCGGGGTACTTAAATCTTTAAGTTTAGCAATATTTATTGAGCGAAGGCAATGGTTTTTGAAATATGTGTCTGAACGCGTGGGTAACACAATGGACCCTCATTGGTCTAAGTGCGCCACCTTTCTCCCTACGACCATACCTTCCTTACCTATTGACGACGAATTTTTTACGGGATCGCGTTATACGAAAGCTGCATCACACGAACCCTTGCAGAACTAAGCTAACTTTTCACATGTACTTTTGTGAAGGTTCAGGGTCAGACGCATCAGCTTTCTTGTTTCATTTTCGGCAATCAAAAAAAAATGCCTCGTATTGATATCAATTATTAAAAATATGTTGTTACAACTAACGCGGGTTGCATAAAAATGAACAAAGTAAATTAAGCTTACCTGAACAGCGAAGTCTAACATTGTTGATTCCATTAAAAATGCGTAGTTGCCTTCTTTGACGCGCTTAATTCCGTCTTCGTAGGTCTTCACAAATACTGAAGATCTACGATTTTCCATATATCTCCACATTTTTTGATATATCCCAATTTTGGAATCCTGTTAATTAATAAACAATTATAATGATTAAAGCAAATCAAGATTCAAAATTAGTTTTCTAGGAATCAATCCATTATAAATTTAGCATAACATCAACATATGTGCCAATTTCGGTGAAGCGGAGAACAAATGAAGGGTAATGTTTCCAAAATTAAGCATATTTGGATAATTTTTTCCATTTAAGAATATAAGTAAGACGGCAAAAAAGTTTTGTTGCGTTACCCTTAGGTTTCCAGTAGAAAGCTTTTTAAAATTATAAAATTCAAAAACACGTTTTCGGCACACAAATAAAGTCGACAAATAAAGTCGACAAAATGAAACTTAAATTTTGTTTCTAGTTTCTAATGGTTTTTTTCTGGCTTACTTAATAAAAATACATCTGAAAACGCAATTTCTTTTGTTAAGTTTGATTTTGTATTCAGGAGGATGATTTTTGACTTTTTTGCGTCAATTTCTGGATTTTTCTCAAACTCTCAGGAAGTATATTTGTGTTTTGCATTTTAATTATCTTACTTAAAAGGGGAAAAATGTACATTTACAACAATGTATCGTGTGTTTCAATCAAAATTTTACTTCAAGTTCTACAGCCATTCAAATTTGAAAAATGATGTTTTTTTATAAATTTTTTTGGAACTTTTTTGAACTCATTTTGATCTTTTTATTCCGTATAAATTTCGAAACCTATTTTTTTGCATTGAAACAATTACTGTGGATTTACCGTTTTCAAAATGTTATAGTGTGCTGAAATTAGTAGAAAATTGTAGAAGTTTCGAGGAGTTTTCCGACCTTAGACCATATAGTGTAAGGACTGCTACTACTCGTATGCTTCTCAGCAAAAGCAAGCGTGTCAACATGACGTCACATCTCGATATAGTGACAGAGAAAAGTCTCAGCGCAGTAGCAGCGCGATTGGGTACTTTTTGTAATATCCGAAAAGGTTTGTTCATCTGAGTGTAATGTACAGAATCTATTGAGATAGGGGAGAGTGGTCTTATTCACACTTCTTATGAAGTTTTGCGATATATTCAATGCACCGATATTCAATATATAAAATTTTAATATACCATTGACTAGAAAATATTGTTACCTTTAGTTTATAGTGCACAATTCGCATGGTTGAAAATGGTAGTATTTAATATGACCCTAGACGTTTTCAATAATTTCAATTAATGTTTCAATTAAGACCACTTGACATTATCACTAATTCACCACAAATATCATGAATGAAATCTTTAGCAGAGTATTGAACAGAATTTCTCCTCAAAAGTAAAAGTTAACTTTTGAATATTAATTTGTTATATATAAATTTTCTTATTTTAACTTCTATTTAAAAAAATGAGAATATAATTCTAAAAATATTTATTTTATTTATTTTAACTTCTATTTAGAAAATTGAAAATATTTTAAAAATCCATAGCATTAAAGTTGGCATGCGTACAAATAAGTTGTCAGAGGGCTTTTCGTTCGGACCATATAGATGGGGTCATATTTAGAAACGGGTTGGATTTGAGCCACTCTCCCCTAGACCATGCAAAATTCATAAATAAATAATCAGTCACTAGGAGATTTGATTTAGCCATGTCCGTCTGTCTGTCTGTCTGTATTCAGTTTTCATATCGAAGAGTTGAGCTATCTTGACCCAATTCGGTGAGAAGCTCCAGGGCGACATGAGTAATATTAAGTTCGAGGATGGACTTGATCGGGGCATTTTAAGGGGTACCTCCAGCACTAGGGTCTGTTCTAAATTATACAAATTGGTTGGAAATATGCATTTTTGAGATATTTCGATGAAATTTTATATTTGAGCTTATATCAAGTCCCTTAATGTATTTCTTGAAAATTGGAACAGTGGGCGTGGCATAAAGTGGGCAGGGGTTGAAAAAATACTCACTTCCACATCCACAATTCAGAAGCGAATTGATAAAAAGTCCTTATATGAAATAAAGAGAAATAACAATAAAAACAAAGGCCATTTATTGATGCCAGAAAATAACAATTTTTTTGTGCAAATGCCGCACATAACGATCAATTTTTGAATGTTTTTTCTCCTCGTGATGCATTCTTATTGTCAACATTCCAATCGCTTTCAGAAAACTACTCTTGTTTACCTTACCCGGCCTTATCGGTGCAAGTACCTTACAGTTTCCCACATCACTATTCGTGCCTAGCCAGCCAGAATGTCGTAATGTGACGTCATGACACGCAATATGCTTGTCTGGTAGCAGTCCATGTACTATATGGTCTAAGTTTGCGACTCTACTCAAATTCAAAATGTTTCAGGCAAAAATCGTCGAACATGCAATCAAACCACTGCCGATGTGAGCTTTCCTGGCAACCCTTGTCGAAGACTTACGTACATAGTTTCGCGCTCCGTAAACAATAATATTTAATAACAAAAAGTATATATTGAGCAACCTGCATTTATTTGAGCAAAGCTCAAATACATTCTCCAAGAAGGACTGCAGTGTTTTTGTGCCGCTCCACCAGTAAATTGTGTGTTTGAAACACAAAATAAAGGTAAGTATAGTGAATATACATACGGACATTCGTATATTATTTGTTGTCGTCCAAATTCTAGGAACGAAAGAAAGAGACACTCGGTCTCTGCAGATGCTGCAGCAGCTAGCTGCTCTGCCCAAAAGTGATGCCAATCGGACACAGTCCACCATCCAATAGCTGCGACACGAACCAGTTAAAGGCTGGGCTTAATCAACATCCCGGTAGGGAAAATTTACTAATTCCCAGTAGGGAAATTTCACAATATGGTGACAATCTGGACCAGTCTACAAGTGAACAGCCAGGTATAAGCCAATTAAAAATATAAAAATCCAGTTCAAAAGAAAGATATCGAACACTACTAGTGGAATTATTTCTCTTAGCGTTAAGAAAAATAGCCCTAACAACACTCCTAAGAGTAGTTTACCGAATTCTTCTTTGGACGCTCTTCCTAGAGATGTAATTGAACTTAATTCGTCCAAACAAAGTCCAATAGTTGCTGAAATGAAAAAAGAGCAAAACAAGGCGGTAATCGGTATGCACCGATATATTAATATTACGAAGAGCAAAAGAAGCCCTTCCGGAAAAAATTACAACAGGGCCAAACTCAATAAAATGGAAGGTCTGCTTCTCAAGAAAGACTAACTGGTAATCGGTTCGCTCCTTTTGCTGCAATTTCTGAAGAAAACTCAGCAGAAAATCAACCAAAAAAAGTAATTATACCACCCCCAATCTATTTGCGCGAGCGGAGCTCGAATGCACTTGTTGCCAAATTAGCTAATTCATTAGGCAATACCAACTTTAACGTAGTTCCCCTAACTAGGGGTTATATCCATGAAACTTAAATTCAAACAAACACAGAAGATAGTTACCGAAAAGTTGTAAAAGAGTTTGAAGGAGCGAATAAAAGTTTTTACACACACCAGCTGAAGAGCGGCCAAGGTATTACAGTGGTGATCAAAGGTATTGAATCCGATGTTGTTATAAACGAAATAAAGAGTGGGCTAGAAGAGAATGGTTTCAACGCAAGATTGGTTATAAATATATTTAACAAAGCTAAAATTCCCCAGCCTATGTTTAAAGTTGATCTGTTGCCGGACAACTTAAAGCTTAAAAAAAACGATATCCATCCGACATACAATTTGCAATTCCTATTGCATCGTAAAATAACGGTAGAACAGCCACATAAAAGAAATGGTCCTGTACAATGTGCCAACTGCCAAGAATTTCGACACACAAAATCGTATTGTACATTGCGCACCGTATGTGTATTATGTGGCGAGCTTCATCACAGCTCAGTCTATGATTAAAAATCAAAAAATGATCGCAATTTACTTTAATGTAGTAACTGCGATGGAAATCATTCTGCAAATTTCAGAGGTTGTCTAGTTTATCAAGATCTGAAAAAACGAATCAACATTAAAAAGGAATCAGCTCGTAATCCTACAAAAAATATTACTGTTTCGGTACCATTCTCCTCTCACAACCTTAATTTGAACCCCGTAACTCCAGGAGTTTCTTATGCAAGTGCACTAAAACCCGCGACCCCTATTAGTGCTCCTGCTAATAATAACAGTAGTCTTGAGATAATGATATCTACTCTAACTCAAAGTTTGTCACAATTTATGCAAACAATGCAAAAATCACTCGACAGAAATGAGCAAATGCAACCAAAATAAATGACAGCACTTTTGGCTAAAATATGAATTTCCTAAAAATTTGTGCCTGGAATTCGAACGGGTTACCCAAGCATAAGCTAGAGATTCAGAATTTCTTAAATCAGGAAGAAGTTGACGTTATGCTTCTCTCTGAAACACATTTAACAAAAAAATTTTCTTCTCAACCCCCAGGTATATATTTTATCAAACCAACCACCCAGATGGCAAGGCGCATGGAGGCACGGGTATACTTATTCGTAAAAGAATACAACATTTTATTATAGACTCGTACAGTTATGATTTCCTTCAGGCAACAACACTTTGCGTAATAGTGATAGCTAAAAATCTGGATATATCGGCGATTTATTGCCCACCTCGTTTAAGCATAACCGAAAAAATGTTCCTAGACTTCTTTAAGACATAAGGTAATAAGTTCCTAGCAGCAGGAGACTATAATGCAAAGCACACTTTCTCGGGATCCAGAACGTGCAATCCTAATGGTCAGCAATTATACAAGGCAATTGTCAATAAAAACAATTCTATAGACTTTGTATCTCCCAAACAGCCAACTTATTGGCCAACAGATCTCCAAAACTTTCCAGACCTCTTAGATTTCGGAATAACTAAAGCTATTGCAAGAGAGCTTATATCTGCAAAAGCAACATGCGAACTCTCCTCGGATCATTCCCCAGTTGTATTCGTTTTGAACAAATATCCGGAACCAGTAGAACGCCCACACAGCTTAACAGATGCAGGCAAAAATTCATTAAAATATAAAAAGCACATAAGTGCGCATATTCACACTAACTATAAAATTTAATGCATTTGTCATATTGACGATGCCGTAACTGTTTTTAACTCTTATTTGGCATCAGCAGCGCCAAAATCGACTCCTCATACAAAATATAAAACAAAAAAAGGCCTTATCTAATAGGGAAATCGAAAATCTTGTCGCAGAAAAACGAAGATCCAGGCGCAAATGGCAGCAGGTCCGTTCTCCGTTGGCCAAAAACAAGGTAAACGAAGAAGAAAAAAAGCTAAGAGCAAGTTTAAATAGGGAGAAAGAATCTAAAACCTGCAACTTTGTCGAGAACCTTACGCCCGAAGGCTCAAATCGTAGTTCCTTGTGGTTGGCAAGCCGCTCTATGAAGACTCCAGTACAGAGTGAAACACCCGTTCGGTGTCTCAACAGTGGATAGGCGCGCTCAGATGAAGAGAAAGCTATGGTGTTGGCTTTTCACCTCAATAAAGTATTTCAACCGAATCCGAGCAATGCTGAGCATATTCTCCCAACTTTGTGCGAAAACACTCGTAGGATTTCCATACAAATCAGTTCAAGAGAAATTGCCAGTATCTTAAAAAATGAATTTGTCTGCAAAAATGCCCCGGGACATAATCTTGTCACTCCAAAAATGGTAAAAATGTACCATCCGAAGCAGTACAGTTTTTAACAGTCTTATTTAATGCAATTGTTGAACTCAGCTACTTCCCAAAAGATTGGAAACGGTCGGTTATTAAAATGGTGCCTAAGCCAGGAAAAGATCCTACCCAAACATCCTCTTAAAGGCCAATTAGCCTCCTGCCTTGTATCTCAAAGTTATTCGAAAAGTTACTTATAGCTAAATTAACACCTTATCTGCAAGAGCAGAACATTATCCCTCCACATCAATTCGGGTTTAGAAAACAACACGGTACTATTGAAAAGGTAAATCGGATTACAAATGAAATAACACTTGCCTACGAAAATCGGGAGTACTGCTCTGCAGTATTCCTTGATGTCCAACAAGCGTTCGATAAAGTTTGGCATGACGGACTGTTATACAAAATCAGAAATTTACTTCCCTTTAACTTTCACGCAATCTTTGAGTCATACTTAAAACATAGAACGCATCAAGTAAGACATAACTCATTTATTACAAAAACCTTTCAAACAAACGCGGCAGTCCCCCAAGGGAGTGTTGTTGGGCCTTTTCTTTACCTTGTATATACAGCAGATATTCCTAATAACGATAGAATAATGATTTCAACATTTGCTGATGATACAGCCGTACTTAGTCGGCACAAGGACATAAGTATCGCAACTTCTCAGCTCCAAAAGCACTTGAGCGAAATCCAAAGCTGGTTATCTTAATGGCGAATCAAAATTAATGAGCCTTAATGTCAACACATTAATTTCACGCTCAATAAAAGAGCTTCTCCAGCCATTTTCCTTTATAATGTACGCATCCCACAATGTGAGGAAGTCACATACCTCGGTATTCATTTGGACAAAAGATTGGCATGGCGTAAGCATATTGAAGCCAAGAGAACCCAAATGAAAATTAAAGCCAAAAGCCTGCACTGGTTAATAAATAGCCGCTCTCCTCTAATTCTTGAATATAAAATTTTTCTTTACAAACAAGTTATAAAACCAATATGGAGGTATGGTTTACAATTGTATGGAAATGCCAGCTCTTCGAATATAGAAATCCTGCAAAGAGCACAGTCCAAGATCCTAAAAACTATAACAGGAGCTCCTTGGTTTGTTTCGAATGATCAGATCCACAAAGAGCTCAACGTAGAACTGGTTAAAACAGAGTTCACCAATATCAAAGAGAAATATTTCAATAAATTGCGCAGACATGTAAATCCACTTGCCCGTGGATTATCGAACACATCGTACTCTTCGAGATTGAATAGAAATGACTGGCCAGCATTAATAAATCGTTCTGCAACAGCAGGTGCAATCTATGCACATCCATCAACTCAGCTTTCTTAACTGATCGTCAACTCGGTGGGTGCACTTCATGCACCCTTGCAATCCACGCACATCCATAAACTCAGCTTTCCTAGCTGATCGTCTACTCGGTGGGTGCACTCCATGCACCCTTGCAATCCACGCACAGCCTAGCTGCTTGAAATCTTCATTTCCTCACCGTCAATATTACACGTGTTTCTTCACACATCAGCAAAACCTAGTTTTCGGTATCCGAGGCCCGCAATGAACTAATTACTAGGTCATAATTTCAATTAAGAAAATGCTGTGTGATTTGTAATATTGTCAAATTAGGTGCAAGATTTAAAAACTTATTGCTAGACTCCTATCTAAGAGGAGCGATGCAATAAAAAAAAGGTTAAAAAAAAATTTGAGATTTTGATGAATATTCAAATATAAAATAAACGAAAAATTCTAAGAATTTTGGCACTTAACCATTTTCAAAAAACTGATAACAACTATTGTAGTTTCGGTCAAGTTCCAAACTGGTCCAAAAAGGACTGGCCGTAATCAGTTTTTTTCAACAGGTTAAGTGCCCAGATTTTTTGAATTTTTCACTTATTCTATATATAAATTTCCATCAAAATTTGACGTCGGCAGCGGTTTGAATGCTGGTTCGACTATTTTTGCCTGAAGCATTTTGAATTTGAGTAGAGTCGGAAAACTCCTCATAACTTCTAAAATTTTCTACCAATTTCAGCACGTTTTGAAACAATAAGATACGCAGCAATTGTTTCAAAGCAAAAATGGGATTCAAAGTTTTTACGGAATAAATATGTATATCAAAATGGATTCTAAAAATTTCGAAAAAAAATTCAAAAAAACCCATATTTTCAAATTTTAATGGCTATATATCTTGAAGTAAAACTTAAATTTGAACACATGATAGATTTTTGTAAAGGTCAATTCTTCCTCTTTTAATCAAACTACATAAAATGTAAAACACAGACACACTTCCTGAAATTTTGAGCAAAATTTAGAAATTGACGCGTATATATCAAAAACCGTCCTCCTGACCACAAAATCAACTTTAAAAAATCATTTTCCTTTATTTATAAGATAAAAGTAGTAAGAATCTGATATACAGAAGTCAGAAACAAAAATCGTGTTAATTTATGTAATTAGCAAACAAGATTCTTTAAATTCCTTAGGATTGGTATAAAAAATTTATAGTGCTATTGAAGAGCGCACAAAGAATCGAAAACAACCATTTAGTCAGTGCGTAATTAATGGTGTAATGGTTTATTTGTAAAAGCAAACTATAACAACTAAATCATTTCTGGTAAGTAATATTCCTACTAAAGGTGGTTGTTTACACAAAACCTTTTATTCTAAAGAGTAAATAGCTGATAAAAAAGCATGTGAAAATCAAAGAAAAAAAAAAATTTGTTAATTTCTTTTTCTATATTTGAATTTTCCCGTGCTTTATTTTTCCGGAATTCAAAGTATTAAGAGATTTGAAACAAGCACTCGATTCGGTCGGGCGCTTCTCCCTTTGTGTTGCAGTTTCTTCCGCAGTTTTCAGGAAAAAAAAAAACGTTAGAAAGATGACGTCGATAGGCAATGACCTATCATTGTTTAATTGTTGTTTTCTGTTAGTAATTTAAGAAAACAGAATATGTCAGTTTTGTTATTTGTGATATGTCTTTTTTTTTGTTTATTTATAAACAATGCATTTTTTCATTGTTAGGCCTGAGGAAGTTTTCGGTATGAAGACGAAATATCGGAAAGAAATAAAATAAAAATGCTTATGAAAGTTGACCTCATGCTCGAATAAATTCAAAAAAATCATTTAAAACAAAAAACAAAATTAAACATTATTAGGAAAAAGCACAATTACAACACTAATAACAACAATAACACAATAAAATCAAAATTAAATGAATAATAAAAATCAGTAAAAAAAAAATTGAAAAAACAAATAAAAATAAGAGAGAGTGACTCATCAAGTTGCGTGAGAAGTGCATGTGAAAAATTATTTTTTATCAAATTATTTATCAACGTTCGCCGCCGTGCTGCCGACGTCACTCGCACAGTGTTATAGAATCGACCAAACAAAAAATTTCAGCTACAACGTCAAAGATTTCAGCTGTAACTGCAAGCCTCACCTCTTCGACTCAAAAAGCCCCACTGCAAAGTGAGAAAACATGTCTTACTAGAAGGCATTAACTTAATGGCAGTAGAACGCCCACACAGCTTAACAGATGCAGGCAAAAATTCATTAAAATATAAAAAGCACATAAGTGCGCATATTCACACTAACTATAAAATTTAATGCATTTGTCATATTGACGATGCCGTAACTGTTTTTAACTCTTATTTGGCATCAGCAGCGCCAAAATCGACTCCTCATACAAAATATAAAACAAAAAAAGGCCTTATCTAATAGGGAAATCGAAAATCTTGTCGCAGAAAAACGAAGATCCAGGCGCGAATGGCAGCAGGTCCGTTCTCCGTTCTCCGTTCTCCGTAAGAGAGAGTGACTCATCAAGTTGCGTGAGAAGTGCATGTGAAAAATTATTTTTTATCAAATTATTTATCAACGTTCGCCGCCGTGCTGCCGACGTCACTCGCACAGTGTTATAGAATCGACCAAACAAAAAATTTCAGCTACAACGTCAAAGATTTCAGCTGTAACTGCAAGCCTCACCTGTTCGACTCAAAAAGCCCCACTGCAAAGTGAGAAAACATGTCTTACTAGAAGGCATTAACTTAATGGCAGAAAAAAAAAAAATGTAAGCCGAAATTGCAGCTTAAACGACTGCTCGAGCTCAGCCATGCTCTCTGCACAAGTCAATGCTTGAGTCCCCACAAAATGCATGGAAAAAAGGCTCTAAAAGTATTGAAACCCAATGGATCAACGAGTACTGCTACTAGCCTAAGCCAAAAGAGATTTACGATGCTTCCAAGCAAAGATGACAACGAACCATTTACACTGTTATGAGTCTCTCCCAAACTCACATGTGGTCACCGTAAACCGAAAGCAAAAGACAGTGACCTGCATTTATGAATTTCTACTTCAAGGTGATTCCATGCTACCCAAAAACACTGTCCAGCGTACAATTGCTGACAAATGCAAACATGCAGTTCGGCCGCTGGTAACAACAACAACATTGGCACAGTATAAGCACGGTTGACAAACATCAGCACTAGTACAGCGAATGCACAATTGCAATCCAATCGCTGGCAATAACAACAACAACACATGTCAAGAGTTTTTACGTAAGAGCAACATCAACTACAAAAGAAGAACAAAGAACATCGGAATAGCTGTATGCAGTAACAACAACATGGCAATGTGGGTACATTTGCGGGTGAAGGTCGCGGTCAAGCTTATGCAATATGCTCGGGAAGAATCGACGACGATCGCGGATATTGGGAGTAGTCAATATTGCAAGATCAGCAATATTGATCTATATAAACAGAGCTTCGACGACTGGAAAAGGACTTCTGCGAGCGTACTCACCAAAGGGCCACGACGGAGAAGTTGGTGTTCTTTATTTAAACAAAGGAAAACAGGGACCATTATACGATCGACGTTGTCTGAGCGCTTGGTACCCTACGGTGTAATTTAGTGACATTTGTGCTCTCAACACAGTTTGAGCGCTGTGCACACTATATCACAACATTAATTGGCGCAGCGGGTATTCGACTGACTTTCAGTTGGATGCGAACACCGTTTTATTAAAGTGCTTGAAAATATTATTTATCGTGTGCAATCAATAAGTTGGAACTTTGCATGTTTTGAACAGTGTATTTACATTACCAATTTTAAAATTGCATGAGCGATAGTAGTTTTTAAGAATAGATTATATTTCGATATATCTGATCTGAAGGAGTTTGAACAAAAGAAAGATTTAAAATTTTAATACTTTCAAAATAAATATCCTTATAAAAAGTAAAAATAAGTTTTTTTTAAATAAATTATCAACGGTAGCTGTGCAACGAAGAATAAAATATTGATCAACAAACATGATACAGGTGAGTACAAGAAACTCTATTTTATCATCTTGAGTCGTATTTTGCAAAGTACACATGCAAAAAGAAATAGATATACTTAAGGATAGATTGAAGGTATTCGGGGGCGATTCAGACACCATTTTACGTGAAGCGAGGGAGTTAGTTCACCAAGCGAATTTAAGCAAGGAAATTTTAAGCTTAATTAAGGACCAAACCGTACTAGGGCAATATTCGAAAATTGGCGAGGCAGCCTTTTTAGTCAACAAAGTTAAAGATACAGTAAGTGCATCGGAACAATCCATGAGCGAAAAAATAGAGGAATTAAAACTGACCATAAAAGCCATGAAAAATAGTTGCAAATCGTTTAAAGATCAAATAGAAAATCAAAATAGTTTAAAAGAAAAAGCAGAAAAAGAAAATCGGATTTTAAGAGATACATTAAGTAAAGAAGTCGGTCCTACGGTTGCGGACACCATTCACCACAGCAAGAAAAAACTTAAAGAAAGTGAAGAAGAAACTGCATTTTTAAAACAGGAATTAAGAAAATTAAAAAACACATTGAAAACAGTCTGTGTCCCCTCTCCGGTTTCAACTCCAAATCCTGCACGGAAAACTAGACTGGCAAACCAAAACGTTCAAATTACCTTTACACCCACTCCACAGACTCCAAACCAATTTGTATTTCCACCCCCTCCAAAGACAACAACCACTACTCAACATTTTGTTCCAACGATCCAGGCAAATAACATTGATAACATCGATAATCTTGAAAAGTTGGTAATAAGCGCTGCTCAGTTTTAATCACGGATAATGGCACAAACTTTACATCGAAATTATTTAAGGAAGTTTGCAAAATTCTTGGAATCAAGAAACCCCAAACTTCACCATACCACCCCCAAGCCAATGGGGCTCTTGAAAGGAGTCACCGACCTCTTGCGGAATTTCTCCAAAATTTTGTCAAGGAGGATGGCACAAATTGGGATGAATGGCTGCACCACGCTATGCACGTGCATAACAACACAGTCCATTCATCCACAAAACAGACACCAGGTAAAATACTTTTTGGATTTGAAGCCGACATTCCACTTAACTTAAAAAGAAAACCGGAGCCACTGTACAACACAGACGATTTTTCAAAATTATTAAAATACCATATCCAGCGCACCCATCAGTTAGTACGAGAAAACCAAAAAACAGCTAAAGAAAAATCAAAGCGTTACTACGATAAGGGCTCGAAAGTAAGAGAATTTCAGACGGGAGACAAGGTGTGGCTAAAGAATCAAAACAGGAAAAATAAATTCTCCCCGATTTGGGAAGGCCCTTATGTAATCCAGTCAATCCCATCGCCAGTTAACGTAAAATTGAAAATAAAAGGGAGGGAAAAGACCTTCCACCGAAATTTAATAAGGCGACATCATCAAAAAGAACAATAAACAAAACAATAACCCGTGCCTTACGGCGACAAAACAAAAAAAAATATATATATTAGTAATGCAATTTTTTTTAACGAACAAAAAATATTATAAAAGCACACATTTAAAATACAATAACTTAAACTACCGAAATATGTATTATGCCAACCAAGGCGTTTACGAGAAGTGTGAATATAGCAATTCCTAAAGGTAAAGGAAAAAATTTTTTTATGCATGCACTTCACACAATGCCACTTCGATCGGAATCGAACTCCCGTCAGCTAAAAATATTTTTCAAATCGATACGAACCTCAACCACTCAGCATATGTTAAAAAACAAACATTTAAACCATCAAAAGAGATATACAAGAAAGGTCGAGCGGAACGCAATGTCAAGCAGAATAAATAAAATAAATTGGAATTTGGATAGAGTCAATGAGACAAATTGGCTGAACGACGACCATATCAACACCCTGTTGCCATGGTTGATGAGAAAGGCTAACAACGAGAAGATTCACGTATTCGACACGCACTTTTATTCATGCGCAACCTCATCAAAGGAAAAGTCAATGCCGGAACAATTACGTTTGAACGGTTTTCTAAAAAGAGTGAACATCTTCGAGTGCGAGAGCCTAGTGATCCCAGTACACGAGCGAAACCACTGGATGCTGGCAATCGTAACATGGCCAGCGATCTACGTACTGGACTCCCTTAAACCGCACGATGCAAAGAAAATCGCAGAAAAAATAAGGTCAATTGTGCAATGGGAGGCGAAAAGAAAATGTCCAGCAGACACCACGAAGTACTCGGAAAATGCGATGCCGCTAATATATCCGGAATACAGCCAACAACAAAATCTAAATGATTGCGGAATATATTTGCTGCGGTTTGCGGAAAAGTACCGAGACGTCGTAAGTTCAGGACGAGCCTTTTTGCCCCGAGACGCCTTTGTGGAGGAAAGTAAAATTTCAAGAATATTCCTCGACAAATTAATAACGGAGCAGAAGATGACTCGCGCAGAATGGAATGAGACGGAGGAGGAGCAAAAGTCCTTGCAGAATGAAATTCAAAGAATTAGAGCGAATTGTAAGCCAGGGAATAGAAAGTACTGTAAAATAATATTATATATAAGACTTAAATATATTCCGTATTTATCTCACGCAAAGGGGATGTTAGATATAAACAATTTAAATGCGCAAAAGCATATCAACATGCAAATTAATAATAAAAAAAAAAAAATAAAAAAAAAAATAATGGTAGAAATAGAGCATTCTTTTAAGAATATTTGCAAACACATTGTTTTATTTGTCCAACGAAAATAGGTGGAGAATAGTGGAGGAGCCTTTGTGAAAGCGACAAAGAGCGTAGATGTGTGTGCAAATTCCGTTTTCTTTTTTTTTCAGGAAAAAATTATCATTTTGGGGTTAATAACAACAGTCACCTACGGACGACTTCAAATAACGCCAGTAGACGAACAAGGAGGATTTGTCCAGATCCACATAAAAGAAACAGAAATTATAGAGGATTTCTACACCGTGCTACATGTGATACACCCAGCCGAAATCCTGAAGGTCATCAACACAATCAACGAGTATGTCGATACGGTAGAAATAAAAAACAGAGAGCTACTGCTGGCAGAAATTAGAACAATCAGATCAAAACTTAGCTCCATAATACCAAGGGAGAATGATCGATCTCGAAGAGGACTTCTGAACGCAGTAGGTACGGCCGCCAACTGGCTATTTGGCGTCATGGACGACGACGACCGGAAAGAAATCCTAGAGCACCTGACATTGGCAGACCAGAATAGCCATAACGCCATAAAAGGGTTGAACGAACAAATATACATAAACGATTTTTTGAACGAAACAATTTCAACGATAAAAAGGACAATGGAAAAGGATCTGGGCATGGTTAACGAAGTATTCACCACAGTAAAAAGGCAAAACGATGAAATCACTAAACACCTCCGTTATCATGACAGATGCTAAAACTAAAAAGTATAGAGGAAAAGGTCAACATCATCCAGGACAGTATATCATCAGAAAAAAACGGGGTGGCGCATCCCAACATACTAACGACGGAGGAGATAGAAAGATTCAAAATGCACTATTACAAAGTAAAACTAATCAGAGTGGGAGTGATGTCATACGTAAACAAGGCACTAATAATCGCAGTAAAAATCCCAAGAAACTTCCGGAAAATAGAAGTAAAATGGTTAACCCCTCTTCCAAACCTGAGTCATAAGGAAATAATAGAAAGGGACGAACATATCACAACAAAAGATAACACAACTTACAGTTTCACGGAAAATGCGGTACGAAAGGAACTGAAAAAGAGTAGAAACTGCGTTTTTCTTAACACATGTAGACTCCAGTATAACAACAAAATCTTCATACAATACATAGACGAATCAACACTACTAATAAAAAAACGCGAGGCAAACGCAGATCACACACGATTGCAACAAGCGCAACATAACACTTAACAAGAACGTACTCATCTCTTTCTCCAATTGCACCATAATCATTTAAGACCAAAATTTTACGAATACTCAGATCATAATTAACGAAAAATATTTCTACCAAGAAAACGAAAATAACAATATCAAATTCAACGACACCATTAACTTCGAAGAAATTCAAATAAAAAGTGTTAAAAATCGAAAACTCATTGATGAATTAACATTACACAGGAATATATCATATGGCATAAGCACCACGCTCGTCATAGCAGCAATAATAGGAGTCATATTCCTGTGTGTCTGTCTCCGAAACAAAAACGTTAATATCAGAAATAGCCTGGAACTCTCAGAAAGGCAACCACAAAGAAGAACAAGTATTCGGACACTTAACAAACAATATAGAGAAGAAGCAGCGAGCAAAGAGCCTAACGTCAACATAAATCAAAAGCGTATGAAATTATTTACCAAAATATTTTTTTATTTAAAATTTTTTTTTTTTTATTTTTACAGTAGTTTTTTTTTGGGTTCAATCCCATGGATCCAAGGAAAAAATAAAATTCTTAATGCGGGAGAGGTCAGTCAGGGACGCCCAGCGAATTGGAGGGACAGGATACCGACGAGGAGGTATCCCTAACAGGTCGTACCTGTCATCCACGTCACGAAAATCTAACCTCCAGCACGGGTCCAGCAGATGCAGAAATAAATCCATACCTCTCAAGGGTGGGGGCGGGACCACGTACCGCTCCTCACGTAGATAATAGTCGTCAACGGTATAAAATGTGTTGAACGTCATCCTGAAACGAAATAAAAGGTATGGAAAAAGAAAAACCGAAACCAATATTCACCAAAAATATGAAAAAAAAAAAATACTTACTCGAACAAAGTCAATTTCGTACTTAAAAGAAATCGACGAGGACGCGACTATAAATAAGAAAATTTTGACAAATTTTTTTTTCTTTTTCACAAAATTAATATTTCGGTTAAAAAAGCATTTGCAAGCAAAACGCATGCTTAAAAATGGTCAATATCCGAAATAGAATTTGCTTGCACATGGTTAATTACCGAAGTAAACTGCGTCGGTTAAAAAAGCATTTGCAAGCAAAACACATGCCTGAAAGTGGTCAATATCCGAAATAGAATTTGCTTGCAACATCGGTATCGAAAAAATTTTTTTTCGATCCCAAGGACACACGTGCACGCACGAAACATGCAGACACATGTGCACCCGAACCTAACAAAAAGGGTAAAGAAAAAGCATTTGCAAGCAAAAATGCATGCTTGCACATGGTTAATTACCGAAGTAAACTGCATCGGTGGGAAAAGCAATTGCAAGCACACCGCATGTAGAATATTTCCAATAACGCATTGACAGATTTATATATTTTTGTTGTGTCTTCTACACAGCGATATTTTGGCAATCAGCACAAAACCTCAACCTCAAAGGGGGGAAGGGGTAGTAGCACGTAGCACAAGTAATATAAAGAATCATGCCCCATACAAAGCTTATAGAATAACAAAAAAAAAAAAAAAAAAAAAAAAAAAAAAAAAAAAAAACCATTCACTTTACATTTCTCGAATCCAAAATATGTGAAAAGGAAGTCAGCAAAGTCTAATTAAGAATTATATAAAAAGCATAAGCAAATTTTATACTTCACTCTAAAAAAAAAAAAAAAAAAAAAATGTTAAACAAAAAAAAAAAATATATATAATAACAAAAAAAAAGGGGATTTAGTGAAGTACTTTGGATTAAAAAAGAAGAAGAAATATATATAAGCATTTTCATTTAATACCAAATTTAAGAATATGATGTATTAGAAACTGTAAGAGTCCCAAAACAAAATATTTTTGAGTCGCAATAACAAAAAAAAATAATATATATAAAAACTGTATTGCCTATGTAAGCATTTCGTAGAACTAGAATATTAAGCCAGTAACACCGTTTGAATTGTATCCCGAAAACTAAAACACTAGTTCATAGAAAATCAAGAATTCACTGAGATACCCGCTACACTGCAGCGATAAATATGGATCAAGAAGCGGCAGTATCATAGCAGCGACAAAAATTTCAGCAGCATCGGTCTATCGAACACCGCTAAGAACATCATCAAAGACAAATGGGTGAACAGAGTCTACACGCCCACCACAACAGCGAGTTAGCAACATTTCAGCAACAACATCAACAACACGAGCCGGAGTTAATAAAACCGTATTCAGCTCGCCTCATCTGTATCATCGAGACTAAGCATGAAGTATGCCTGACTACAACAACCGTATCCTTCGGACAGAAAACCAGTCGTGATGCTCACGACTTGCCGAAGAGGGGAGGGATGTTGTGAGTCAAAACCGTCACGTCACACGCTAACGTAACGCTGCCATCTCTATCGTCAACGGCACGCTATCAGCACTAAGCCAAAAGCAGTGCAATAAATAATGCAGCATAAACAAATGCAACGGCACCGTTTGAGCTCGAAACCTAACACCTCGAACAACAACAGCACGAGCGAGCATGAAATCGAACGCCTCAACAAAGCAACAACGGTCGGCGTTCGAAGTCACAAAAAGAGACACTGTCACCAGAGACGGCAACAACAACAACAGGGTCTCGTAAAGACAAACAGACCGTCGATATCAATGTCAACCGAAAATCGATCGTTCAAGGCCATCGATCGAAAGGGAAAGCAGGCAGACGAAAGGCGAAAGAACACGAGCCGCCGAGTCAGCATGCGGACCACACACAAACAAGGGATGTTTGCGGCATGCGTTTGCTTGTTCGTATTACATTTCGTTCTGTACGTCTTTTGTGTGTGCACTTGGCTTGCATTAAACCGTACATATGTCGAATGGGTTTGGAGTGATCGGCATGTTTAGCTGATTGTAAATATATGGCACGACGAAAATAGAAGACAACGGCACTTATGCAATCGCTGGAAAAAGCCAAAATGCAGAATAGACGGTGACCAAGGGACGCTCGCGGGGAGGTTAGCTGAGGAAGAAATCTATGACGCTAGCAACTATCGATATTGCGAACGGAGCAATATCGGACTATAAAAGCGAAGTTCGATTGACAAAATTGACTTATCATCGATTAGCACTCCGAGTATTAAGAAGATCTCAACTTTGGCGCACCTACTTACGAGCCAGGACGACAAAGTGTGGATCCCAGTGTAAGCTAGGGAATTAGGGCAGTAAAGTAAGATAGAGTAGAAACATTAAAAAGACTTTAATAAATAAACATTATTATAACGAGAAAATTAATGTTTTATTTGGAATAAATACTGAATCCTTGTTGGCGCTTACAGAGGTGCTTACTCCCCAGTACACACATCATTTTTAATTTTTTTGCTCCCCCTTTTGAAAGCATATTTAGGTTTTTTCTTATTTACTTTTAATATATACAAGTTTGGTTATTAAAATGAGCCGAAATGACTGACAATAAATTAAATAATGTATTTAAATTACAATCTGTTCACAATTTTTTTTAAAACATCCTTAGGGATAGTAAAAACAAACACACGTCGCTCCGGCGTATCGTTATCTTTTCAAGGTAAAAAAAAACGTTATCTTTCTAGGGTTAAACAACGTCTATGTGGTCAGAACATCAGCAGCTCGTTTCAGCGCAAGAGAATTAGAGTAAACATCGCAGCAACCACTCTCATATTCCAAGTACGGGATACGTCAACTGAATGTTAATTTAAAACCACAGCAGCCGCAATGTCAAAAGCGCATCCAATTATGAGGTTTTCGATTATCGCTATGGAGCAATTTTCTTCAAAGGGGGAGGGATGTTGTTTTGTGCTGGGGATGGACGTCTAAGCGAATACCACATATAAGAACGCCATTGAAATTCAGTTACAATTATTGTTTATTGAAGTCCTTTTTCTTCGTATATGACAATCCTATTCTGGCTTAACTTAACTGCCCTTATCCCTAGCTACACTGAGATCCACACTTTGTCGTCCTGGCTCGTAAGTAGGTGCGACAAAGTTAAGATCTGATTAGACTTTCGATTCCAAACTGCAAGTCCTCTTCCGTAGATCGAAGCTCCGCTTAAATAGATCAATATTGCCGATCTAGCAATATGGGCTATTGATTGATTTCCTAAGTATGACTTCGTTCTTTTCCTGCCGGTGTGCCTACGTTGCACTTGTTGTTGTTGCACCTGGCTCTTGTTATTCTGTTGACCGGCTTGTCAATTCTTGCGTACATTGCGTTGATTGCCCTTCTCGATCGCCTGTTGTTGTTGTTGCCAATAGCTTTATTGCTGTGTTTCTATTGTTGACGTAAGTCTGCCTTTGAAGACATTGAACCGCTTATGCCGTTGCTTATTGCTGACTTGCATGCTCGTACTCTTTCGACTTTTCCCCCGCTTGCCCTTTCCACCAGTCGGCGTTGTGCCCAGCTTAGGTACCGGCGATCGGTATGCTTGTTTACGTAATTGTTTTCAGTAGTTGAGTTCAAATGTTGTTGTTGTTCTTGCTAAAGGGTGTCGGATTCCGAGCTCGGTGCTGTGTCGTCGAACTCTTTTGCTGTGTTTTGATTGTTTTTATATGTTTTGTCACTTTTACCGCTTAGAGCTGATAGCGTGACGTTGGAGTGTACGTGACGTTAGTTATGTTTAGTACGACTCAGAACATCCCTCCCCTCCTCGGTAAGTCACGAGCATCGTGACTGTTCATAAAAACGTTGCGGCTACCAGGTTGAAATCTGAGACTCGGGTCAGCCTGCCATGATGTCTGCTGATAGTGGCTATGGGCTCGCCGATGTCACTGGTAATGCTCTGGTAAGTTGCTTGCTTGGGTGGGTGTGATGATTTCTTATCATCCCGACCATCTTGATAGTTGAGCAGGTGCGTGATGGAAATTTATGTCGCTGCTATTTGGTTAACTTTGCTAGGTTTTCTCTTGATTGATGCTGCTCCGGTGTGGGATCTCAGTGTTTTGATGAAACTTTCAGACATTTCGATATTGTAAATACATTTAATTGATGTTTAAATTAAATTCGGATTTATTCTCTTATCAATTAATTAATCGTTGACATCAATTTCTGCGACCTTACCCCTTCAACAGCTGGAACCAAGAGAGCGAGCTGCCAGATGGGCAGGTTTACCATACGTAAATATTTTACAAAACAAAATCTACTAAATGTCTTCTTAACAATACAAATCTACTAAATGTCGTAATTCTGCTAAGATTTGACGCTACAGTACTCCCCTTTTAGACGAGGCAAGGCTTTGTAGAGTTTATTTGATTGAAACCTTGTTTATTTTTTCTCTTGTTGAAGTCGATATGGTCGTCGTTGTTGTGTTTTCGCTGCAATAAATTGTTTCGAATACGTCCGCGACTACGTAAGCTGGTTTCAGGCGATCGATCGACACGGTTGTCATTTTTCCATTTACTCAGAGCTTGAAACTCCTCTCACCTCTGCTTAGTACTTCAAATGGGCCGTCGTATGGTTTGGAAAGCGAAGGTCTTACTGCGCCATTTCGTATAAAGACGTTTTTGCATGATTTTAAGTCCGGATGTGAAAATATTTTTTGCTTGCCATGCCACGTTGTGTCCAATGGTCGCATGCAGGACATGGTTCTACGAAGGGCCTTAACCACATCGGTCTGAGGGTGAATGTTTGAGTTAAACGCGAAGAATCCTGATGGTATCCGCAAGGTTGTTCCATAGACCAATTCGGCCGGTGAAGCGCAAAGATCTTCTTTGTTTGTTGTGCGAAGTCCTAGTAAAATTGTAGGCAAGAAATTCGTCCATTGTTTTGTGTCGATGCATAAGATGGCTGCTTTAAGGGTTCCATGCCATCTCTCAACTAGCCCGTTCGACTGTGGGTGGTAAGACGCCGTGCGTAGATGGGTTATTCCCAAAGTTTAAGTTAGTTCTGCGAAGAGTGCTGATTGAAACTGTCTCCCTTGGTCAGATGTGATGAATGTTGGTATGCCGAATCTGGGGATCCAATTTTCAATGAGAGCTTTGGCTACGGTTGGCGCAGTCATATCGGTGATGGGGACCGCTTCTGGCCATCTGGTAAATGTGTCCACAATTGTAAAGCAGTAACAGTAACCATTGCTTAGAGGAAAGGGCCCCGCTATGTCGATGTTGATGTGATAAAATCGTTTGTCAGGAATGGTGTATCGCTGGAGCTCGGACGACGTATGGCGAGTTACTTTTGATTTTTGGCATTCGATACAGTGTTTTGCAAAGCTTCGGCTGTCCTTTAGAATGCCTGGCCAAACGAATCTTTTAGTCATCAGTTTGGATGTAGCACGTGTGGCTGGGTGGCATAGGTTGTGTGTTGATCGCAGAACGCTTTCTCTAAATCGCGTGGTTATAAATGGTCGTACATTACTTGTTGAGATGTCGCAATGCAGTTGTTTTGAAGTTCCCGGAATTAGGATTCGTTTCCATTTTAGCGAAGACTTCTCGTCACACAGAATTCTTCTCAGCTCCTCGTCTGTTAGTTGGGCGTCTGCCAAAGCTTCGTAGTTGACACAGTCTTTTTTTATGACGTTTATTCTGGATAGCATATCAGCTGTTATGTTTTTCTTGCCCTCTATGAAACGAACGTCGGTGGTAATTTGCGAAATGTAATCAAGCTGCCTAGCTTGTCTGCTTGAGGCCTTCTCCAAATTTTGTTGAAAAGAAAATGTCAATGGCTTATGATCCGTAAAAACGTGACAAGGGCGTCCTTCGAGCATGAATCGAAAATGGCGCGCCGCTAGGTAGATTGCAGTTAGTTCTCTGTCGTATGTGCTGTAACGTTGTTGAGCTTGATCAAATTTTTTGGAAAAATATCCCAATGGTTGCAGTCTGTTATCGATTACCTGATGGAGTGCCGCACCTGCTGCTAGGTTCGATGCGTCGACATGAAGCGAAAGCTCTGCATCCTTTGATGGGTGGGCTAAGATTGCCACATCTGCAAGTTGGTTATTGCATTTTTCGAATGACTGTGTGGTCTCGTTTGTCCAGTCTAGAAGTGTACGGTCGTTTTTGATGTTTCCGCGGCACATCTCCAGAAGCGGAGCCTGGAGTTCAAGAGCGTTTGGAATAAATCGCCGATAGAAGTTTATGGTTGCCAAAAACCGTTTAAGCTCCTTCACTGTTGCGGGCTTATTGTATGTTTTGATTGCGTCCACACGGTCTGGTAGTGGTTTAATTCCAGATGAATTCACCAGATGTCCCAGAAAGGTAATCTCGTTCTTGTCAAATTCGCTTTTGGCGGCGTTAATTTTCAGATTATGTTTTTGAAGGCGATCTAAAAGTTGTCGAGGATGAGAATAATGTTCCTCCGCGGTAGTTGAAGCGACGCAAATATCATCTTTGTATGGAAAAACGAAGTATAACCCTCTGACTACCTCGTGAATTAGCCTTTGAAATGTTTGTGTAGCATTGCGTAGTCCAAATGTCATGAACTCGAATTCGTACAGGCAAAATGGCTTTGCTATTGCTGTTTTTGGCACATCTTCCGGACTGACTGGTACTTGATGGAATGCTTTCTGTAGGTCAATTTTGGAAAATATCGTTGTTCCTTCAAGGTTGCTGGTAAAGTCTTGTAAGTATGGTACTGGGTATCTATCTTGTGTGGTTACGGCATTGAGCGCCCTGTAGTCTCCGCAAGGACGCCACGTACCGTCAGCCTTCCTCACCATTTGTAGTGGGCTGGACCAGTTGCTGCTGGAGGGACGACATATTCCAAGTTTCATTAATGTTTGGAACTCTGCTTTCGCTGCTGCAAGTTTTTCGGGAGATAGGCGTCGAGGGCGGGCGAAAACGGAAGGCCCACTTGTCTCAATGTGATGTATTGCTCTGGAATTAGTAGTAGTTCCAGGTTGAGCGAGATTCGTGATCCCTGGAAACTCGTAGAGTAGATCTTTGAAGGTTGATGATGAATTGAAAGATTTAATTGATACTTCGGGATTTGACAAAATCTCACCTGATGTATGGACCGATGTAGTGTTGTCCACTAGACGCCTGCGCTTGAGGTCCACCAGAAGGTCAAAATGTGAAAGGAAATCAGCTCCAATAATTTCTGTATTGACATCTGCGATAATGAATTGCCACAGGAATTCTCTGCGTATGCCTTAGTCGATTTTAAGAAGTGATTCGCCGAAGACGCTAATTTCTGTTCCGTTTGCAGCGTACAGTTTCATCGTAGAATTCGAACATTTTGAGTAGTGTCTTGTTTTAGGAATAACTGAGACATCGGCGCCTGTGTCGATGAGAAAGGCTAAATTGGTCATTTTATCTTTTATACGCAGGCGGTGGGTGGCTGCAGCACTGGTATCAGCGTTTTTCGATGCAGCTTGGATTGGTTGGCGTCATTTGGTTTGTGGCGTGGAAGCTTTGAAGGAACAGGGCTCTCTACATTTTTTAGCGTTCTTACCAAACTTCTCGTGGTACCAACAGTTACCTTCTTCATTATTTGTCCTGGCGCGCGAATTGCTACGACTTCTGGACGAATGGTGCTGCTTTGTTAATTTTTCGAAACGTTTTGAAAGTTGGGCAATTTCTTGCTGAAGTGCTTCGAGTGTAGAAACCACGTTTGGCGAATCAGGTGGAGAAGGTTTGTTTGATGGCGACGCGCCAAAAATTGCATTGATGTTGCGAAGGTTAATTGAGTCAACAATTGCATCGGCGATAGTCGTTTTGTCTATTGCGTCCCCTTTTGATGCAATGATTGCAGCCTGTGCATGAGGGGGCAAACGTGAGGCCCACAAATCCATTAGCACTGTTTCGCACAAACCATCGCCTGCAACTCGCCGCATTTCGTAAAACAATTGACTAGGTTTCAAATCTCCAAGTGTCATGTCCGATAATACGCGCTGAATTCGTCTTTGTTGGCTGTCTGCGAAATGTGGGGTTAGGGCGGTTTTCATGTCATCGGTTTTGAGCCGGAGCTGCATCAACTATAGCTCGCAGTTCCATCAATTTGTTTGCCGGTACTTGCGCCATGACGAGGTTGAATTTACGAGAGTCGTGTGTTACGCCGGTAGCTGCAAACCAAAACTCAAGCGACATAAAATAAGATTCGATGTTTGTGTCGTTCGTATTAGGCGGATTGATTCGTGGTGCCATTGCTGCATCAATATGCAATTCTTAAGGTAATTGGGCGTTTTGATTTTCGTTTGCCATTTCTAAAGCGACTACTTGCTTTCGGGGTCACCAATTTAATTGAGGTTTAAATTTAATTCGGATTTATTCTCTTATCAATTAATTAATCGTTGACATCAATTTCTGCGACCTTACCCCTTCAACAGCTGGAACCAAGAGAGCGAGCTGCCAGATGGGCAGGTTTACCATACGCTAATATTTTACAATACAAAATCTACTAAATGTCGGCTTTACAATACAAATCTACTAAATGTCGTAATTCTGCTAAGATTTGACGCTACATACATATATGTTATACTTTACTTTTGTTGATAAAAATTATTCGGTACCAAAAAATTTATGAATCCATTTACTTTTTTTTTTTCAAATCGTGCTGTCTGTTAGGTTTTTTTGTTTTTGTTTTTTTTTTTTTTGTCGAAGACTTTGCTCTTATATAGTTATTTTATTTTTTTTTCGAATACTTAAGGGGGTCTTATCATGTAACATTTTCAAAAAATCGATTTTTTTTTTTACATTTTTTTCATCTAAATAGTGTCAGAAATACGCTGGTACAAGGATTTAAGAAGGTGAACTCTACGGACCTGGTATCGCAGATTGATCGTAAGAATTTTTAACAATATTTTATTACGTTGTCAATCTTTAAACGCATTTTCCCAAAAGTCGTGTTTTTTGAGGTGGGGTGAACGTTTTTGAAAAATCTACCGGACCAATCTTGTCGAAGTAGACATTTTTATTTTCAGGAAACGTGTCGCAACAAAAAGACACAAGCTTTTTTCGAAATTCTTGTCAAAAAATTTTTAACAGCCTTGAGTAGCAAAAAAAAGTGCAAAAAAAAAAGTTTTTTGTTCAAAATTCGATTACTTAAAAAATTTTTCGAATTTTAAAAAAAGCTCGTGTTTATTTATAGCCAAGGGGATAAGAAAAATAAATTTCCATGGCTTTTTGGTTTCAGATCATCTGATCGGTCAAAATCGTTCACCTCGTGCACCCTGGACATTTTTGACGAGGACGCAGTGAAGGACGTGCAGCGGTCACATCTGTGATTTTTATGTAAAACAAAAAAAACTATGTAAAGTTTAATAATGAACGATAACATTACAAAAAACCGTTTCCCGAAATCATTTGTAGTTTTTTAGTAATGAATTTTTGAATATAGCGCTCGAAAACGAGGTTTTACATGATAAGACCCCCTTAAACCTGTATTTTTGATTTCTTAAAATTTCAATACATACTTTATAAAAAGCTTTATTATTATTTTTTTAACTTTTCTTTTTATACATTCGTCTCAAGTACAATCAATTGCAAATTTAATATATTGAAACTGTTCGAAATTTTCAAATGGCTTGAAAACTTTTAGAGTGACATTGACTTTATATATATTATATATTTTTTTTTATTTCTTAAATTTTAAGTATTTCCTCGAAAACTCTTTTTTTTAACTTTTTTTTTAATACAATTAATTGCGTATTGCCTATATTCAGGATCGTCGAAATTTTCAAATAAAATGATTTTGAATTGTATGTGTTTCGAAAATTTTGAGGTTCAAACTGATTTTATATTATGCAAGAATTTAAAAGACCCCTTACCCCTGTTATTGGGAGATTTTTTTTCTTATACTTTGAATCATGTGGATGCATGTAAATATGTATCGACATGCTTCTTTGCCTCTAGGCCATATAGGATGTGCCTTAGGAAAATTACATCTCGGATTTCTTCTCTTTTAGGTTGTTAAAAAATCCAAGAGATTTTAAGCCTTTAAAACTTTGGGTATTCCAATTAACCCCTTCCCCCTCTTAATGGGAGAATTGTTCTTTTTGAAACAGACATACGTGAAAATTATGCATCAATATGGCCTTTTTTTCGTTTTGATAAGCTGGAATTTATGAAAATGCTGACAATTTTATGGCTTTTTTTTTTAATAGACCTTTTGGTATTAATTTGGAAAACTGGCAAAAAAGATTTCTGTGAATGAACCATGTATGCATGTATGTATGTATGATGTATATTTTGGAGTGCAATTTCGACACTTGCAAGATTACTTAAATTTCACGAACGGTATGCGCAGTTCTGTGTGCAATTGCTTTGGTTTGTAAATTGCGCGACATAAGTTCAGAAATTTATGATTTACCTATGTCGTAATATGTAAGCATGTGCATGCATGTAATGGATATTCATGCAAATACTTTTTCGATGTCTGAATATGTGCATTAACTTTTCAAATCACATGGTATTGCCTTTATGCTTCTTCAAAAAGTATGTGCACATTTGCTTGAAAAATTTAGTTTTGATTATTGAATTTTTCTTTTGAATCTTACCTTTTATATTACCCTTGCAACATTATTCCCCTTTCTTCATTTTTGGAAGAAGTTGGAAGATAATTTCTTGCTTAAACTCGCGTTGGTTGTTCAAAAGCTGCTCTTGAAAAAACAAACGTACAAGTTAATGAGCCCTGAGTGCGAACTGTTAATTTTTTATGTGTTTGATTCAATACTTCTTTTTGTTTAAAAAAAAAGTATGAACACGTATGTTGTTCCAGGAAAATCTTATTTAATCATGGCTTTGAGCCATGTTTAAAAAAATCTTGTCCTGAAAATCAAAGTTGTTTGGATCTTAACGGCATAAATTTTGATTTTTTGGTTTTTGTAATCTTTTATTCAGAAAAAACTCTAAGGTACACACAAATTCTGCGCGAAATCTTTGTCTATAAGGAAAGTAAAAGTTTTGCATGCGGCAATGAAAGTTCTTATTTTGTGCTGAATGTCATTCCAAAAAATTTGTCTGCTCAGAAAATATCTATACATGTCTTTTTTCCTATAATGAGTTTTATTTAGATCACTTTTCATTCGTTGATCTTTACAGACTCTATTTTCGATGCCCATATTTATCTTTACTTTCATTTTATACTCGAGGAGCCCGTTAGCTTTCGGGATTATTCTCGTCTGAGAGGGAGGAATTGTTACAGCGTTTTCTGTACTAAGCCAATTCTCTCGTCCTAGTAATTTACTCTGGTTTGCGTCAATCCTATCGGTAAACCCTTTACAAGTCTCATTGTTCAATAATTTCCGTAAACATTTTTTCTTCTTAGCGTCCGTTGCCATATCTTCAAACAAATATGTTTCTGCTCCTGAATCGACCAAACGAAATATGTTGTAATCGATAGCCTTGTTGCAGGGTAATTCGATCCCCACAATCTCTTTAATTGAATTCTCTGTTGAATTAACATCAATCTTGGCCTTCATTATGTTCTTTTGCAATGTTCTTTCTTTTTGAACTTTGTGTTCATTATATAAATTCTTGTCCGACTTCTTGTAAAGAAAATTATTTTTCTTCCTCACATGTTCCTTATGCAAAATTTTTCTCTTGGAAAAATCTTCTACATCATTGGCCTCCCCTCTTACTGCCATAGCTTGGATCGTCACTGTCTCTGCAGTACAAATACTTTTGCTAAAGGCTAGATGTCCGGTATATTCAGTATTTTTGAACTCTATAAATGAATTATTCGTCTCTTCATGTTTTTCTACAGCGCCATCTCCTGCCTCCTTGCTCTCAGTTTCATTGAAAAGTAACTCTAATAGTCCTTCAATGGTGGTGTCATCGTTGTCAGTAGGTTTTCTCGAAAATTCTCGCTTAGCAAAATCTGTTTCAGCTTTAGTGTCATCTAACGGATTTAGTTCTTCATTAACGATCTGTTCCCTACTAAATGCGTTATATTGCGTTGAATCTGATTCGTTGTTATTAAGCGTTTTCCCAATATCATTTAACTTTCTAAGTGCAATTACTACTTCTTGCGTTCTGTTTCGATTTTTATAAAACCCAACGGCTATCTTTCTCATAAAGATTGTAAATAAATTTATTATGAAAAGCCATAAAAATTCAAAAACGCTGATTCTGTCTTCGCCTTCACTGCATTCTTCGTCTTGAATGTCTTGCCTTAATTTACTTCTCTCATTTACTAATTCAATATTTTGGGATTGAAAATTAATTACTATGTGAAATTTATCATCTGTTTTCGATGGATGATTATACACGTAAGCCCTTTCATATTCATGCAAGTTCCTGCTTTGTCTGCACTTCAATAAATTTTCTTTTTTACTCTCAATATTTTTTACTTTTCCTACAAACTCTACGTTAATGTTATCTTTGACTTCAAAATTCCGAAAATCTTTCTTATATTTCAACAGATTTTCCTTTTTACTTTCTATATTTTTTACTCTATAATAAATCCCGGTCCTGTCTAAGTCTTCAAAAAAATTTTACCTCTTTCTGTGGTTTTAAGGAATGCCATTTTTTTTTTTTTAATACAAACTCGACTTGAACATTTTTTAAATCAGCGTCCAGTATTGATGACTCAATGGCTTTTCGCTTCGAGCTACATTTCGGCTATGATTACAAAACCGTTTCTTAAAATTATTTTTACGGATTTTCTCTAAATGCCTCATTTTTCTAAAATATATATAATCAACCAGGGCATTGAAATTCATCGTCAAAAATAAGGACTCTGGGTGAAAAAATTGTTGTTCAAAGTTTTTGTACTCACCATATTGTATGCGTATTTTGATATAGCTGTTATTCTTGTTGTTGGATGCTGTCGCCTTTTACTTGCGCCGCTTTTTCCATTTTTTATTATTATATATATATACATGTTTTTTTTATATAACATTTTTATTCAAGGTACTCTGTTATGCCCGTATTGCGTTTGTGCTGCTAAAGTGTACTTTAAAAGTTTCACTCACACCCGGACCCTGAAGAATTAGGTTTCACTACTGTTCGACAGGTTATAGCAGTGCAGTACAAAAAGGGTTAAAACAAAATAATTAATATAATTCGGTACATTTATGTCGTTTTTCATTGAAATGCCTTCTGGAAGTTTCACTCACGCCCAGGCCCCACTGAATTAGGTTTCACCACTGTTCAGTAGGTTCCAATGAATAACTCAAATATATCCAATATATATCAATCTTACCCCACTGTGGCCAAAAGTCTTTGTTTCATTTGTTATGATTTGTAAGTTTGAACGTCCTTCTGTTGTGAAAGGATCGTGATTCGTTCCCGACTATCCTTAGTCGAATACCGGCTGCGCCATAAAATGTTGCGTGCCGGGAATGGACGTCTAAGCGAATACCACAAATAATAACGGCATTGAAATTCAGTTACAATTATTTTTTATTGAAGTCCTTTTTCTTCTTTTATATGAAAATCCTATTCTGGCTTAACATAACTGCCCTAATCCCTAGCTTCACTGAAATCAACACTTTGTCGTCCTGGCTCGTAAGTAGGTGCGCCAAAGTTGAGATCTGATTAGACTTTCGATTCCAAACTGCAAGTCCTGTTCCATAGATCGAAGCTCCGCTTAAATAGATCAATATTGCCGTTCTAGCAATATTGGATATTGATTGATTTCATAAGTACGACTTCGAACTTCCCCTGCCGGTGTGCATACGTTGCACTTGTGGGTGTTGCACTTGGCTCTTGTTGTTCTGTTGACCGCCTTGTCACTTCTTGCGTACGTTGCGTTGATTGCCCTTCTCGATCGCCTGTTGTTGTTGTTGCCAATAGCATGCTGATTTGCATGCTCGTGGTCTTTCGACTTTTCCCCCGCTTGCCCTTTTCACCGGTCGGCGTTGTGCCAAGTTTAGGTACCGGCGATTGGTATGCTGGTTAACGTAATTGTTTTCAGTAGTTGAGTTCTCATGTTGTTGTTGTTCTTGCTGAAGGGTGCCGGATTTCGAGCTCGGTGCTGTGTCGTCGAACTCCTTTGCTGTGTTTTGATTGTTTTTATATGCTTTGTCATATAATTATTCGGCTCAAGCGCTCGATTCGGTCGGACGCGTTTGTATCCGTGGTTTTCATAAAAAAAAAAAAACAACAAAAAAAAAACAAACATAACACAAAACAAACACAAAATTAAACATTATTAAATAAAAAAAAAAATAAGATCAAAATTAAATTTATATTAAATTAATAATAATAAAAATAAGTACAAAAAATCAAATAAAAAATTAGAGACAGTGACTCTTCTAGAAAAAAAAAAATTGAAAATAAAATAAGTGTTCAACGTTCGCCGCCGTGCGGCCAACGTCGCTCGCACAGTGTTACCGAATCGTTTCAACAACAAAATGCTCTGCTAAACCTTCACTCGGTGACTTCAGGCAAGCTTTCCCGCACACCGCACCAAACAAATGCAGTAAATGCACTACCCCTTCTGCCTACAAGCTCTAATACTCCCTGCTCGATCGCAGTAAGTACGCCAACTAATACTTTTGCTAGTCCTAAGTACACAGCTACAACGTCAACGGTTTCTGCTTTTATTGCGAGCCTAACTTCTTCAACAACAACAGCATCACTGCAAAACGAAGAAACAACCGACATACTGACAAACACTAAGTCAAAAGAAGAATACAGCAGACAAAACGAAGCCGAAATTGCTGCTCAAACTGCTGCTCAGAGCTCAGCCGAGCGCTCTGCTCAAGTGAATGCTAGCGCCGCTGCCGCTATAGAAAAAAACGTTGGCGTCCACGAAAAGCAAAAGGGGTCGGCAGTGCTGACAGGCATGGATCGCTACGTGAACATTAAGCGGACGTTGAGTCCCCAAAAAATGCAAGGACAGAAGGCTCTAAAAGTATTGAAACCCAATGCATCAACGAGTACTGCTACTAGCAAAAGCCAAAATAGATTTGCGCTGCTTGCTAGCAAAGATGATAATGAATCATCTATACAAAACCCCATCAAAAAAATTAAGCCTCCCCCAATCTACTTGCCTGAGGAATGTTCCAACGCTCTGGTAGCAACTATCGCTTGTTCCATTGGCAGTAGCAACTTTTATGTTGTTTCCATTAAAAGGGGTAACGTGAAAGAAACTAAAATACAAATTTATCCGGAAACCCACTATCGTACCCTGGTGAATCACTTTTATGTACTCAAAAAAAGCTACTATACCTACCAGCTTAAAGCAAGCAAAGGTTTAGTGGTAGTAATAAAAGGCATCGAGCCCTCAGTTGACCCAGCAGAGATCAAAGGCGCTCTGCAAGCTGCAGGTTTTCCAACGAAAACCGTTTTTAATATTAAAAACAAACAAAATATTCCGCAACCCCTATATCGCATTGAGCTTGATCCTTCAGCCAACTCCCAAAAACTAAAAAAGAACGAGGTCCACCCAATATACAATCTGCAATTTTTGCTACACCGCAAAATTACGGTCGAAGAGCCTCATAAGCGGAAAGGACCGGTTCAATGCTCTAATTGCCAAGAATTTGGTCACACGCAAAACTATTGCACATTGCACACCGTGTGCGCTAAATGTGGAGATCGGCGTTCTTCGAACTCTTGTCAAGTTGATCAAGACAACCCTGATGTAAGAAAATGCAGCAACTGTGGTGGTAACCACAAAGCAAGTTATCGTGGATGCCCAATCTACATGGTAATAAAAAAAAAAGACCAACCCAAGCGGAAAACTCATCAAGAAGTTCCGAACTTCCTGCCGAGCCAGCAAGGGCCAGCATCAGCTGCTCTTCCTCCCAAAGCATTTTCATATGCTGACGCAGTAAAGTCTAACACTGCGACCCAAGCTCAAGCATCTCTTGCGACAGCAGCACATCCTGGTCGTACCCCTATGACTATTTCGTACGCTGACGCTGTCAGGTCGAACACTGCGGTACACCCTCAAGGTGCCGTGTCAAATTTGGAATCAATGATCTCAAATTTGACTAACTGCATGATGCAGTTCACTTCAACTGTGCAATCAATGCTGCAAGAGATGATGCGTGCTCAAAGCCAACTCATGCAAATTCTAATTGCAGAGAAATGAGTGTCTTAAAAATTTGTCATTGGAATGCTAACGGCATTCGACAACACAAGCTTGAAATTCAAACATTTCTTGAATTACATTCAACTGACGTAATGCTCGTCAGTGAAACCCACCTTACAAGCAAATATAATTTTACTATTAAAAATTATACGTTTTATGGCACTCATCACCCAGATGGAAAGGCACACGGCGGCACCGGTGTTTTGATAAAAACTCGAATAAAACACAATTTAATGGATGCATTTTCCCAAAATAACTTACAAGCAACCTCTATCTCATTGCATTATGGTAACAGCATTAACGCTTTAAGTGCAGTTTACTGCCCACCGAGATTTTCTGTTACTGTTACACAATTTTTAGAGTACTTCCAAAAGCTTGGCAACAAATTCATAGCAGCTGGGGATTATAATGCTAAGCACCCACACTGGGGCTCTAGATTAATTAACCCCAAAGGGAAAATTGTCACTTATTATAAATAGTCGTGAAAATTTTGGCTGTATTTCAACAGGTCAACCCACTTACTGGCCTTCCGACTTGCAAAAAAAACCCGACCTCATTGATTTTGCAGTCAGCAAAAACTTTGATCGTAGCGAAATACATGCTGAACCCAGCTTCGATCTGTCATCCGATCATTCGCCCATTAAAATAACAATGATGGGCGTGCCCACACTCATTGAAAAACCCGGGAGAATTATAACAAAGAAAACCGACTGGCTCAAGTTTAAAAAATATATTAGCTCTCATTTGAACGAGAACACGATCCTCCGGAGCGAAAGTGATATTGAGGAAGCCATAACAGAACTAAACGATATCATAAAATCGGCCGCAGTTCACGCTACCCCAAAATCAATCAGAAACCCAATAATACCTCGGGGATATACTACAAGCGAGATCGAAACCTTTGGTCGAGAAAAAAGACGCATACGAAGAGAATGGCAGCGTCAACAATCACCCTCCGCAAAGTACAACTTAACACAAGCAACTAAGCGCCTAAGAGAAGCTCTTGATAATGATCTGAGAACAAATTTAGAAAACTTCACACGAAAATTGAGCCCAACAGCCGAAACTAATAACTCTCTATGGAAAACAAACAAAAAGGTGAAGGCACCCAAAATAAACGTATCACCCCTGCGTACCAACACTGGAAGTTGGGCTAGAAAGGATGAAGAAAATGCTCATCTTTTTGCTAAGTACCTAGAAAACGTTTTTAAGCCCAATCCACCTACCAACCCTTACCGTTTACCACAAACTCACCCACGTCTAAACGAAAATAAAAGTGCATTTCAGCATAAAGACGTTCAAACTATCATTAAAGAGCTAAACCCAAAAAAGGCAGCAGGCTTTGATCTTATCACGCCACAGATGATACAACTCCCGGCCGCAGCCACAAGACTAATCCTCTTCATATTTAGTGCTATATTAAGAATAGGATTTTACCCTCGAGCCTGAAAAATTTCAAACATCATCATGATCCCTAAGCCAGGAAAAGATCCCTCATTGCCATCATCATATAGGCCAATTAGTCTACTGCCTGTGTTCTCAAAAGTTTTTGAAAAATGTCTCTTGGCAAAAATTTTACCGTCCTTGCAAAGCTCCAGAGTAATCCCCGAGCACCAGTTTGGTTTTCGAAAAAGCCATGGTACTATTGAAAAAGTAAACAGAGTTACTACCGAAATCAGAAACGCGTTTGAAAAAAAGAAATATTGCTCTGCCATATTTCTGGATATTTCACAAGCCTTTGACAAGGTTTGGCATTCTGGTTTAGTGTTTAAAATAAAACAAACACTACCCAATAATACCCACAAAGTCCTACAATCGTACCTCTCGAAAAGGAAGTTCAAAATTAGATATGGAACTCACACGACGAATGAGTTCCACATCTCAGCAGGCGTACTTTAAGGCAGCGTCCTCGGGCCATTGTTATATTTGATATACACGGCTGACTTGCCTGTTTCCCCAGAGCTATTCACATCTACATTTGCAGATGACACAGCAATTTTGTATGCACACAGCGACCCTGCGGTCGCCTCTCGAGTTCTTAATAATCATCTTCATATTGTTGAAGACTGGCTTGCGAACTGGAGAATAAAAGCAAATGAAAGCAAATGCACCCACATAACTTTCACGCTGCGTCGCGAGACATGCCCTCCAATTATGCTTAATAACACACGAGTTCCACAGGCCAATGAAGTGAGATATCTAGGCATTCACTTAGATCGCCGACTCACATGGCACAAGCATATTAAGGCAAAACGCACCCAAATGAAGCTGAGCACCCAAAAACTGCACTGGCTACTCAACAGTAAGTCAAGATTGCGGCTCGAACACAAAGTGCTTCTTTATAACGCAACACTTAAGCCTATATGGACTTATGGCTCCCAGCTCTGGGGAAAAGCGAGTAACTCTATAACAGACATTATACAACGCTCACAGTCTTAAATCCTTCGGACTATCACTGGTGCTCCATGGTTCATTAAGAACGAAAACATACACAAGGACCCTTGTATCCCGTTGGTCAAAAACGAACGTATTTCATTAAGTCGCAAATATAGCAATCGGTTGTCCCAACATCCGAACTCATTAGCCAGAAATTTGTTATTAACAAACAGCTACACACGGCTCAAGAGGCGTGACCTGCCATCTCTATATCAGCACTTATTCTCCTACTATCCTCTGTAACAGCCTTGGAGCAATTCAACACACTAAAGGCAGACTAATCCATGCGTTGGCTTGGACCGGAGGCCAAATAATATAAATACATATATATATAAATATATATATATATGTATTTTATATTCTAGTATTAAGATTTTTTACTTATTGTTAGTTCATAAGTTTTTTGAAGATACAATAATAAAACTACGTCCAAAAAAAAAAAACATGCTTTGTCACTTTTACCGCTTAGAAATGATAGCGTGACGTTGGAGTGTGACGTGACGTTACTTATGTTTAGTACGACTCACAACAATGTGGAGATTGGCATTCCTCGAACTCTTGTCAATTTGACCAAGACAACCCTGATTTAAAAAAATGCAGCAATTGTGGTGGTAACCACAAAGCGAATTATTGTCGATGCGCAATCCACATAGTAATAAAAAAAAATGACCAAACCAAACGGAAAATTCACCAAGAAGTTCCGAACTTCTTGCCGAGCCGGAATCAGCTGCTCTTCCTCCCAAAGCATTTTCATATGCTGACGCAGTAAAGTTTAACACTGCAGGCTAACTTTAAGAATCTCTTGAGACAGCATCACATCCTGTTCGTACTACTTCACTATTTCGTACACTGTAGCTGTCAGATCGAACACTGCAGTACATCCTCAAGGTGCCATATCAAATTTGAAATCAGTGACCTCGAATTTGAATAACGGCACGTTAACAACACTGTTGATAGAACAACGAGTTTTTGTGCGGTCGCGAAATTTATTTAAAATAAAACAGTTTGTTATCAAATAGGCTCTAAAGCAGCCCGGATTGGAGATGGAGAGCGGCTGATAAACCTGGGATTGGAGGACTAACACCGCTAGCTCTCAAAGAAAGCATTATTATTTTTATAACAACAAGCTAATCGCCAAGCGGCTTTGTTTTTGCCTTGTTGATCCGTCATTTAGTTCTACATTCCCTTTTACCATAGGTTTATAGCTTTTTCTTCTTCTTTTATATTCCACAAACGCCAGACATGAGTTTTACCCTTGGCACAAACCGACACAAGCTTTGAAACTGGTGCTTTTCAAAGCTCAGCCTCAAAGTCGACGAACGTACCTACAAACGTACGCATTTCAAGCGAAAGTTAATTTCGAAGATGTCGTCATTAAATAAGTGAGCCTAATGCTAAGAACACTAACATTTCAATAAACGAAGTAAATATTTTGCTTGAAAACCGCATGCATAGAAACTCACAGTGGCTTGCAGTGCTACCAACATCAACAAAAATAAAAAAGACACTAAAACTTGTATCGCAGTAGCAACTTAAACCAGCGATTAATCAAACGAGTCGGCAATCCAGACAGGAATCCCTATATAACTCTTAAAAGAGAGCTAGCCCACAAAAATCATACGTAGGCAAAGCAAAAATTACAAAACTCCTCAACGCCTGCTCCCTCAAACGTCTTAAAACGAAATAGATTTGCAGCACTGAGTGTTACAGATAATGTAGAAACTATTGAGAAGGAAAATTCTCCACGAGAGCAAAAACCTCTTCCAATACTTCTTCGTGAGCGTACCTCCAATGTCTTGGTAAAACGCCCTTATCAAATAAAAGGTATAGGTTCATTCAATTTTGTTCCGCAAATTAGGAGATCATCCATGAGAACAAAATATAGGTTTATAAAGAAAGCTACTGTCGCCTTGTTACAAAGTTCTTCGATGAAAAGAAAAATGCCTGCTACACTTTCCATCTTAAAAGTAGCAAAGCTCTGTCCGCTGTTATAAAGGGGGTGGAATCAGATATTTCAATATCTGAAAGGAAGCAAGGGCTTGAAGAGAATGAATTCCAAGTGAAATCTATTTTTACTATTATATTAAAAAGAAAAAGGAAGCTCGGCCAATGTTCAAAGTTGAACTTGTTGCGGAGAGTTTCAAATTAAAATAAAAAAAGAAACGCACCCAATGTTTAACCTGCGGTACCTTTAACGCTATAAAATTTTAGTTAGAAGCTTCCTAAGCAAACTGGACCACCCAATGAAATTGGAAAGTGGGCGTAGCAAAGGGGCAGTGTTCATAAAGAAATTTAACAAAAGTCGGTACATTGGGCCCCTTAGGCCTCAAACACCTCTTGATATTAAAAATTTTTTGAGCACGTGTGTCTGTGTCGGGTATTCTATTGTCAGGCTCGCCTGACTATAACACCCTTACTTGTTTTTTTGTTAAATTAGTACGTTTTTGCTTGGACAGTAAAATAGCACAACCTACTTAAAATAGAATTGAAATTTTTTTCTTATTCCCAAATTTGTTTCTTTTGGTAAATCTTTGTTTTTATCTGCTTTTCAAACGTATTGGAAAATAAAACTATATCTGTAACTGATTGTATGACAGAGAAGTGGCGAAACTTTTCCACATCACTTATTAATGACTAAAAGTCTACTGAAATTGCCCAACTGTAGAACGATCACGAAAACTGGCTTATAAATCCACTAAATCCTTCATAAAGAACATATATCTGGTTGACTGAAACAAGAAGAAGAGGCTTTGTGGGAGGAAAACAGATAAAACTGTAGATAGGGATATTATCCAAAAGGCAAATAAAGATATTTTTGTGTCATTTCGTGACAATTTGTCCCAAGACCCCTATGCGAAGTAATGTTGGCTGGACGCACGATCTGAAAAAAGAGGCACCTATCCCAAACAAACCGTGCCATGAATTCAGTTTGTGCTAACACATGTATCTTAAGTTAGCTCTACCTGGGGAAAATACTAAGGAGTGGTGAAGAAGAAGTGAAGAAGACACGACTTACTTCTGTTTTACTACTTCACAGCATTTTTTTCCGAGGTAAAGCTAACTTTTGATTCATTAGTGCTAACGAAAAATTAATGCATGGCAATATTTTTATAGGAAGGGCCGTATCCCCCCAAATTGTGCTTCCAGCCAACTTATCTACCCATAAGAGTCTTCAGACAAATCTGTTTGATAGATCTGGTCAGAATTCGGAGTTGATTTCATTCGAATTATCGCGATATGGCCTGAAAGGATTGTTCTTTGACTCTCCGATAACAGCCGTATCAACAGTTTTATCTTTTTTCTTCCCACATAGTTTACATTTTTTGTTTCAGTTGAGAAGATATAGACCCATTATTAATGAAAAAATCATTATACGCCAATTTTCGTGACCGGCTCCATATTTTGGCAATTTCAGCAGACTTCTTGCTACCAATAAACATGGTGGAAAAATTCCAGCTTTTCTCTGTCATAAAATATTTTCCAGAAATCAATTTATTTCCCAATATGTTTGAAAAGCAGTTAAATACAAGAATTTACCAAAAGAAACAAATTTGGGGATAAGGAAAAAATTTCAAGGCTATTTTAAGTAGATTGTGCTATTTTACTCTCCAAGCAAAAACAAACTAATTTAACAAAAAAAAAAAAAAAAACAATTTACAAAAACAATGCAACGTTATACCGGTACACAATCTAGTTCATCAGAAAGTAGATGTTCCAAAGCTACAGTGGATAACAAAAAGGTTGCAACTATTACGTTTTATGCAGCAAAAATTTATTTATTTTTATTTTATTGTTTTTTTTTTATTTCATTTTATTGATTTTTGTTTTTTGTTTTGTGAATTAATTTAAAAGTTTTAAGCTGTTTTTATGAACAATTAACTTTTTGTTAGCATTCTTAAGATGAAAATTATTTCTACGATCGATCTTTTCCACTACATAAGTAGTAGTTGTAAGTACTATCGAATTTATGGCTAGTTTCATCCTTAACTAAAACTAACAGGTTGGCTGATAACTCCCCGGTCTGACACATAGATGGCGTCGCTAGTATTAAATGCATATTATTTTTATATAGTGGCAACCTTCAAATGATTCGTGTCAAAATTTGACGTCTGTAAGTCAATTAGTTTGTGAGATAGAGCGTCTTTTGTGAAGCAACTTTTGTTATTGTGAAAAAAATGGAAAAAAAAGAATTTCGTGTTTTGATAAAATACTGTTTTCTGAAGGGAAAAAATACAGTGGAAGCAAAAACTTGGCTTGATAATGAGTTTTCGGACTCTGCCCCAGGAAAATCAAAAATAATTGATTGGTATGCAAAATTCAAGCGTGGTGAAATGAGCACGGAGGACGGTGAACGCATTGGACGCCCGAAAGAGGTGGTTGCCGACGAAAACATCAAAAAAATTCACAAAATGATTTTGAATGACCGTAAAATGAAGTTGATCGAGATAGCAGAGGCCTTAAAGATATCAAAGGAACGTGTTGGTCATATCATTCATCAATATTTGGATATGAAAAAGCTCTGTGCAAAGTGGGTGCCGCGCGAGCTCAGATTTGACCAAAAATAACAACGTGTTGATGATTCTGAGCGGTGTTTGCTGCTGTTAACTCGCAATACACCCGAGTTTTTGCGTCGATATGTGACAATGGATGAAAGATGGCTCTATCACTACACTCCTGAGTCCAATCGACAGTCGGCTGAGTGGACAGCGATCGGCGAACCGTCTCTGAAGCGTGGAAAGACTCAAAAGTCCGCTGGCAAAGTAATGGCCTCTGTTTTTTGGGATGGGCATGGAATAATTTTTATCGATTATCTTGAGAAGGGAAAACCATCAACAGTGACTATTATATGTCGTTATTGGAGCGTTTGAAGGTCGAAATTGCGGCAAAACGGCCCCATATGAAGAAGAAAAAAGTGTTGTTCCACCAAGACAACGCACCGTGCCACAAGTCATTGAGAACGATGGCAAAAATTCATGAATTAGGCTTCGAAGTGCTTCCCCACCCACCGTATTCTCCAGATCTGGCCTCCAGCGATTTTTTATTGTTCTCAGACCTCAAAGGGATGCTCGCAGGGAAAAAATTTGGCTGCAATGAAGAGGTGATCGCCGAAACTGAGGCCTATTTTGAGGCAAAACCGAAGGAGTACTACCAAAATTGTATCAAAAAATTGAAAGGTCGTTATAATCGTTGTATCGCTCTAAAAGGGAACTATGTTGAATAATAAAAACGAATTTTGACAAAAAAATGTGTTTTTCTTTGTAAGACCGGGGACTTATCAGCCAACCTGTTAAGTCTCCTACTTTATTTTCAATACTATTTTTGTTTTTACCATATAAGTTTTTCTGTTCAAATTTGCTCTTTAGTAGCATTCTGCTTGCTCGTTTTTGTGCTATTTGAAGCTTAAACTTTTATTCTTTTTCGTATGCTTCGATATTATACACAGGTGAAATATTTTGTTGCTCAATAAATTCATATTTTGGTGGTTTTTTTACCAAAGACCAGTTCAAATGGGCAGTAGCCATGAACAGTTGAGGGTGTGGTGTTGTAACAATATGAAAAATATTTCAACCACTCATCCCAATCGGATTTATGTACAGAAAAGTAACATCTAAGGTACTCATTGAAAGTTCTGTAAACGCGTTTCACAGATTCTAATGTCTGATGATGGTAGGGTGTCGACGTTCGGTGGTCGATTTTCAAAAACTTACACAGTTCTTCAAATACGCTATTTTTGTATTCAGTGCCCATATCTGTCGTTATCGTTTTAATGAGACCATAAACAAGTATGACATTGTCAATAAGAGCTTTTTCTACTACTTTAGCATGTTTGCTGCGAACTGGCACCGCAATCAAGTATTTCGCCAAACTACACACAATTGTAATTCCATATTCATTCCCAGCCTCGGATTTCGCCAACGGTCCAACAATGTCGATTTGGACGATGTCGAAAGCCGAAACCGCCATTTAAGTGATTGTCTTCGGTTCTTTTATATGCGTTGTTTTTGTGTTTTATTACACTGTATGCATTTCTTTACGTATTGCCGAATATGTTTTGTCATGCTCTTTCATAAGTAACAGGTTGGCTGATAAGTCCCCGGTCTGACACATAGATGGCGTCGCTAGTATTAAATGCATATTATTTTGATATAGTGGCAACCTTTAAATGATTCGTGTCAAAATTTGACGTCTGTAAGTCAATTAGTTTGTGAGATAGAGCGTCTTTTGTGAAGCAACTTTTGTTATTGTGAAAAAAATGGAAAAAAAGGAATTTCGTGTTTTCATAAAATACTGTTTTCTGAAGGGAAAAAATACAGTGGAAGCAAAAACTTGGCTTGATAATGAGTTTCCGGACTCTGCCCCAGGAAAATCAACAATAATTGATTGGTATGCAAAATTCAAGCGTGGTGAAATGAGCACGGAGGACGGTGAACGCAGTGGACGCCCGAAAGAGGTGGTTACCGACGAAAACATCAAAAAAATTCACAAAATGATTTTGAATGATCGTAAAATGAAGTTGATCGAGATAGCAGAGGCCTTAAAGATATCAAAGGAACGTGTTGGTCATATCATTCATCAATATTTGGATATGAAAAAGCTCTGTGCAAAATGGGTGCCGCGCGAGCTCACATTTGACCAAAAACAACAACGTGTTGATGAGTCTGAGCGGTGTTTGCAGCTGTTAACTCGCAATACACCCGAGTTTTTGCGTCGATATGTGACAATGGATGAAACATGGCTCTATCACTACACTCCTGAGTCCAATCGACAGTCGGCTGAGTGGACAGCGATCGGTGAACCGTCTCCGAAGCGTGGAAAGACTCAAAAGTCCGCTGGCAAAGTAATGGCCTCTGTTTTTTGGGATGGGCATGGAATAATTTTTATTGATTATCTTGAGAAGGGAAAAACCATCAACAGTGACTATTATATGTCGTTATTGGAGCGTTTGAAGGTCGAAATTGCGGCAAAACGGCCCTTTATGAGGAAGAAAAAAATGTTGTTTCACCAAGACAAAGCACCGTGCCACAAGTCATTGAGAACGATAGTAAAAATGCATGAATTAGGCTTCGAATTGCTTCCCCACCCACCGTATTCTCCAGATCTGGCCCCTAGCGACTTTTTTTTTGTTCTCAGACCTCAAAAGGATGCTCGCAGGGAAAAAATTTGGCTGCAATGAAGAGGTGATCGCCGAAACTGAGGCCTATTTTGAGGCAAAACCGAAGGAGTACTACCAAAATGGTATCAAAAAATTGGAAGGTCGTTATAATCGTTGTATCGCTCTTGAAGAGAACTATGTTGAATAATAAAAACGAATTTTGACAAAAAAATGTGTTTTTCTTTGTTAGACCGGGGACTTATCAGCCAACCTGTTATTTTTGTTTTATTTTTGTTGTCATGCGATTTACGCCCGGGTGGCCACCTTGAACGGGATCGTCATGGAATTAGTGAAGTATTTTGTTAATTGTTTCTTCGTGACTTTTGAGTGACTTTTGGTGTTAATGCAATGATCAGTTGCTTTAAAGTTTTGTTGCCCTTTTCTTTGAAGTCATCTAGATGAGTATATTCAAACATTTTATCGTTCAATGTTATTTGCATTTTATCGATGCCTAAACTGTCGGCTTCTTCAATTAGCCCAGAAAATAATTGTCCTATGTCAATTTTTCCGTTAACAATCAGGTCATCGCATTTAATTATGCTACACATCCTTTTTCCTTTTTTTAAGAATATTTTTGGAGGAAGAAAGATTAGCTGGACATGTCGTTTTACTTCTGATTTATAAAGCGCTTCGCATATTTTAATTTTGGGCCTCTTTCTTGATTTGTTGTTCTCAGTGTTACAGATTTCCATTCTATTCATAGGTATTGTTGTAATAAAAATGATACAGGTTGTTTCAGTAGTTAATTTTTTAAGGTCGTCAATGTCGATACGTGACAGTGGATCTGCAATGCAATTTTCTTTTCCTGCTTTGTACTCCACCAAGGCGAAAATGACAATGAATTTTGTACAAAATACGTCTTACTGATTGAATGTAAATAGTGGGATATTTTTACGTAGCTTTTCTTATTTTTTTTTTTTTACAGAATTTTGAACTTCTATTGTGGGTTGAATAATTTAATATTCGCTTAGATTTTCAGTCTTGATTTTTATACCCGACACACTCTGTGTCGAGGGTATATTGTGTTTGTGTGGTTGTGTGTAACACCCAGAACCAGTCGTTATAGACCATACAAAATATATATAGAAATGATCAGCATCACTAGAAGATTCGATTAAGCCATGTCCGTCTGTCTGTCTGCCCGTCTGTCTGTCTGTCCGTCTGTCTGTCTGTCTGTTTGTATACAGATTTCTTACAGAAGGAGTTGAGCTATCTCGACGAAATTTGGTATGCGTTCTCAAGGGAACATGAGTAACAACAAGAGAATGGACCCGATCGGACCATTTTTAGGGGTACCTCCAGTACTAGGGTCTGTTGTGAAAAAAAAACTGCTCTAAAACCGATAATTTTTTTATGCCAATTAATGTGATTTACAAAAATTAGAAAAATGGACGTGGCAGAAGGGCGTTTTTCGAAAAATGTCTCCCACTCCCCAAAACGCCTATGGGACTTCAACAAAAATTGCCCCTTATACTTCCTTTGTAGCCATAAACAAAAATTTTCTTGATCGGTCCATTATTAAGGGTACGTCAAGTACTAGGATCTGTCACAAAAAACTCAAAACTGCCCCAAAATCGGACTTTTTCCAAATAATTGAACGAAACTTAGCATTTGCGCGTATATTAAAGCCTCCGATTAGAATTCCAAAAAATTGGAAAAGTGGGCGTGGCAAAGGGGCGGCTTGTATAAAGAAATTTAAAAAAGTCGGTATATTGGGCCCCTTATGGCCTTAAATGTCAGGCTTGCATGAGTTTAACACCCTTACTTGTTAAATTTGGATTTGTTGTATTTTCATCTGTTGTGTTGCCAATTATTACAAATGCCTGGTTTTGGCTAGTAAATTTATTTGCAATCAAATTTCCTTCCTGAATTTGCTGTTGTGGTATTAGTACATTGGGTAAATTGTTTTCAATTTAATTTAACGAATGACTTCAGATCTAGCTGGGACAGATATTGAATGAATGGTTGTTGAATTTTGGATCGTAATAGCTATATCTTCATGATTATCATTTGGTCTTAAAATAAGCCAGTCTTGTAATTTTTGGTAATCTATTATGCAATTGTATTTTTTTAAGAAGGCCAGACCCAAGATTCCTGTGCATGGAAATCGCTGACAACAAAATGAGAGGTATGTTTAATTAGTACATCTTCGCATAAAAGGTCTGTTTTAATAGTTCCAAGTGTGCTATTTGTACCTAATTTTTTGTATGATTTATTTAAAATATTGATATGTCTGCTCCTGTGTCGGTTAGAAATGTATTAATTGTGTCACTAGTTAGTGTCCTAGTTGAAATGAAGCTATTAAGATGTAAATTGAAGGAGTAGAGGTTTTATGTTATTGTACTATTTATTTTTGTGGTGGAGCTGTTTGGTTGTCCGATTTTTTTCACAGTTCAGGGTTCGTTCGTTTCTATTATTTTATTCCTGAGTGAAACCATTCTGTCAGTTCTGGTGTTTTTGTCTGTTAAAATTGTTGTTATTGTTATAGCCATAATTCCGTCCACGCCCGCGAAAGTTTCCGCGTCCACGAAAGTTTCCTCGTCCACGACCACCACGAACACGCCTGTCATAGTTATAGCTATAATTTTGATTATAAATTTGTCGTTGTTGGTTCTTTTAAAACATTATATTGCTCGGTTGGTTAACCACGTCATTGTCGGCGTCCATGAATTTGGAAACGGCCGATTTCAAGGATTCAAACTGGCCACGTTTCTTGACCATTTTAACTTCCTCATTGGAGGCATTACTCTTGAATACATCAACTGCTTCTTGAGTTGAGTATGTGGATACAAGGGTTGACGGTACACCGTCGGAAATGTATGAGTTTTCTAGTTGTTTTGTGAGTTCAAAAATTTCAGTACGGCAATCGTTTGCCGCTTTCTTTTCCTGTTTAATCTTATTTTTTATTCACGCCTGCAGTTCTTTTTCAGATTTGCCATTACATTTTAATTTTAACTACTTCATTAATTGTGAATTGGTCTGAAATGATCTTACGGGAATCACCTTTCAATTAACTTTTAACCAAAATGACTGCTGTTCGTTCATGTCGACCCATAAGTTTCTTCAGAATTTGACTACTGAGGCAGCTAGCCTTAAAAATTGCTGCTGAGATATTTTAAGTTCTGTATTGATTTTTTGTTCAATTGGAATATTTGGGTTGATGCCTATGGGATCGGCTTCACTTTTCAATTTCTATTTCTGTGATAATTTCTTTTCTGATTGAAATATTTGGATCGGCTTCACCCTCAGTTTCTATTTCTTCAGTGCTACTGCTCATTTGAGGTAATATCGAGAATATTTAAAGCATTTGTATGTCTTTTATTTAAAAGTATGAACTTTTTAACACACTTTTTTAAAATTCCAGAGGTTTCACTCTATAGACTGGCGAGAATCGCCATGTAGTCCAAAAGAGTTCGTGGCATGGATTTGAGTGTTCGAATCTCATTGATTTCTTTATTGAACATTTCTTACTTTTATACTTACAAATTGCTTACAAAGCTAACTTACAATATTGATAACATTTGCAATTTCAATTAAAATAAACAAAATCGATATCAGCTAAAATACGGAAATTGCGAAGAGCATAGCAACAGCGTCTCAAATTTAACAACACAAGCACAAGGAATTCGGCAATAATGCATTTTCCCAAACAACTGAGCCTTTAGCGTGGATCAATTGTGTACCACGCGAGTTTCGTTACTCTGGTAAGAAAAAATACAACTTACCCGGCATCTCGACACGCAATTTTTCATGGCATGCCATCTGTCAAAGTGTAGATATTGCCAATGGAGACCGCAAGATGGCAAATTATGTCTTGCAATATTGCTTGGCATGAACTTGGCAATGAGCGCCATTTTGGTTGTTTGACAGCCGAAATGCATTTTTCAGAAAAATTAGATGTGTTCATATCGCAGCGAGGAATTGTCCATTTCGGATATTTTCAAATTAATATTAATTTTTACCTTTTTAATATTAGTTTTACATGAATGTATATATAACACTTTGATTTAAAGCGTATTTAACTAATAGGAAAGAAATATTGAAACCAATAAAAGAATGAAATTAAAAATTATAAGTAATTATAAGTAATAATCATATATTCATGACCCGAAAGCAAGATAAACTCAATAGTATTAGCTTTTCAAGACAACCAAGGCGCGTGCCCAACGTATTAACTTCTTGGTGGTCATTTCATAAATGCCGATGGCATAACATAAACAAACCCACCCTGGCAATACTGCTAGTGGCAAGACATGAATTTGACAGATGGCATGCCATGAAAAATTGCGTGTCGAGTTGCCGGGTTAAGCTATATTTGAGTCAATATAGAAATAATTTATTTTTCTTTTGAATAATTTTTTAATATTCTTTTAAAAGATCACTTTAACACTTCGGTGAACAATATAAGAAGTGCTTAAGCATTGAACTGTATTTTCTTTCTTAAATAAGTTTTTCATTTTTCTTAAAACCTAACTTTGGTTCTGTTGCTGACAAAGCGGCAGAATCGAAGCAATATAAATATAATATATACTTTATTACAAACAAACATATTGCAATTCGACTGCCCTTTTTTTTTATTCTACTTTGTGAAATGCAGTGAATTCTTGGGCTTGAAGTGAGAATTCATATTTCTCTTTGGCCTTGGCTTTGATCGAGAAAAGACGTTTCCAAATAGCTTCGGTCAAGAGCCTCACTTGAGTTTTTCAAAAAGAGATTGAGGAGTTGCGAATTCAATAAACAGAAGTTTCAAAGGGTCTAGCGGGTTGCGGCATCATGAAAGGAATTTTTAAATTTTGTTGATTTTTCGATAGGCGCCATCTAACAACACTGTGGAGACCACTTTTCAGATTTTTATTTTGAGCGGTCCTTGATATATCCTTGAAGATCCTTTTTTATAAGCCTTTTTTTAAAATTGTATTTCTCCACAACCAATTGAGATAGAGAGACGATCTAAGCAGATTATGTTAGAAAATGAAACAAGGAAGTAAAAAAATTTTTTTTTTATTTTTACACTGAGAAAAATTTTTTCACAAAACTAAAAAGAAAATTTCGTATATTTTTTTCAGTGTATTCCCAGTTTCCCGCCACTCTATAATTTGCTTTTAAAAACACCCCTTAGTATTTACTTTAATTTAAAAGCAAAAAATATTTCAATCAGATGGCGCAGCAGTGTGATATTCAAAAAATTGCAAGTGCAGCTATATGCTCCCAGTACAAATATCCAGTACAAATGTGTGCAATATGGTACAAAAACACATCACTCATACGCCAATCTAAAGTATTAAAATATGCAGTATATTTTTTTAAATATTTCAAAAACTAATATAGATAAAAAGATGAAACAAACTGTGAATCATTGTTAACAAAACAAGGAACCCAGAACATATATTTTTATATTTTACACTGAGAAAAATTTTTGCACAAAAAAGAAAACAAAAATTAGGCTATTTTTCAGTGTATTCCTGGTTTTGTAATACTTTTTTGCTATTTTAAAAACTTACCTCTCAGCTTAAACTTTTATTCAAAGGAAGACTTATTTAAATCGATGAATAAATTTTTGAGATATTTAGGAAAACATAAGAGCATATTTTTGTACTGTACCATATTGCACACATTTGTACTGGATATTAGCACTGGGAGCATATAGGTGCACTTGCAATTTTTTGAATATCACACTGCTGCGCCATCTGATTGAAATATTTTTTGCTTTTAAATGAAAGTAAATACTAAGGGGTGTTTTTAAAAGCAAATTATAGAGTGGCTGGAAACTGGGAATACACTGAAAAAAATATTCAAAATTTTCTTTTTAGTTTTGTGAAAAAATTTTTCTGAGTGTAAAAAAAAAAATTTTTTTTTAGCTTCCTTGTTTTATTATCTAACATAATCTGCTTAGATCGTCTCTCTATCTCAATTGGTTGTTGAGAAATACAATTTTGAAAAAGGCTTATAAAAAGGACTTTCAAGGATATTTCAAGGACCGTTCAAAATAAAAATCTAAAAAGTGGTCTCCACAGTGTTTTTAGATGGCGCCTATGGAAAAATCAACAAAATTTAAAAATTCTTTTCATGATGCCGCATGCCTTTGCTTAACCCGCTTTTCACTTTTATTGACAAGCACAATTGGAGATTTAATAAACTGATCTTTAAATATTTTATCGCTATTTTTACATGTGACTGCATTTATGTCTATTTCACAATCGCAAAAGGTTATCAAAAAATCGCTTAGTAATGTTGTTTTCCTATCATCACAATTGCTTAGTAATTACATATTGTTTGGATTTTTTACAAGTATAAGACCTGCTTCTATCTTAATTATTTCTTCATTGTTATTTTTTATTTTTACACATGTTTCGTCAGTAAATATTTTTTATTTTTTTCAAAAAGTTAACATAACTTGTATTATTATAGTGATAAGAAATGTTTTGGTTATTTACAATTTGTTGTGCTTCAAAGTTAAGTACGTAGTGATTTTCATTTCCTATGGGTGTAATGTAGGATCTCCCTGTAATCGCTGTGTCTTTAGGTACTTTAAGTATGAATAGTATTTGGTTTTGTTTATATTTTGCTTCTGCTAATTTGGTGTATTGCAATTTAAAGAAGTCTATATTAAGGGATTCAATTTCCTCTGTTGTGAATATATTACTAATCATCATATTATAGTGTGCTGCCATGAGGTTGTTTTGAATGTGTTCTATTTGGTCTGAAATAGTTTTTATTTTCAACAACGTGTCTACGTATGATATGTGGGATATGAGTCGCATGTTACTTTGATCTACATGTTTTAATTTTTCCTGGATTTGGGTTTTATCTGTTTCTATAGATCGTTTTAAAATTTTTATAGTTTCATTAAAATGATTGTTTATGAGGATATTTTTGTTAAGGTTTTCAATGATATTGTGATTGTTTTGATCCATTACTTCGAGATGGTTTTCTATATTGGATCTGTCCTCAACATCCATGGTACCTGCTATCCACTTTAAACCTGATCCCAAAATGTTGGCTAGCCCTCTTTTTTCTCTATGGACTTGAATTGTGTGGAGTTTTATTGTTGCCCTATTTATTTTTGACAGTAGGAATCGATTATATTCAATTGTATCTGATTCTTCAATAAAGGTTCTAGTATTTTCGATGGTAACTTCTATTTCTTTTAAGTCAATTATGTGTAATATAGTCGTGTAATTAATTATGAGTTGAATGTCATCCAGTTTTATTTCCACATACTCATTGTCGTTAGTGGTGATTGGTTGAATGGTTAGTACTCCCATTGCTGGTATTAGCATCATCATAAAGGTTAGGAGTAAAGGTATCCAATTGACCTGCGAATTTAGTTTTTCGTTTAATATTAGAAAGGTGTACGTTCTCTAGTTTTCCTTCTACCTTATCTATTGGTCTTGCTTTAGTGGTGGAATGTATAGATTTGTTATACCATTCGATACATTTAAAAATTCTTTTTTGGGTTGATAAATCTGAGTTTTGTGCTTCCAAAGTTCTAAATTGTTCAGATATGGTGCTATGCAATCTCTCTACATCGGCGTTGCCTGTATGGTTGTTAGGCTTAGTGTAATGAACTTCTATATTTTCTGTTTTAAAAAGTCTTTGATATTTACTGAGTTAACCTCGTTGTCTGTCACAATCTTCTTTGGTTTATTTCTGAGAGATAAAAACATTCTGATCTTTTCTACTAATGTTTTGCTGATCCTGTCTTCTAGATTCATTGCTATAGCGTACTTAGAAATTTTGTCGATTAAAGTAATAAAGCTATGTTTTTTATTTGTATACACGTCCATATGGACTATTTCATTTATATCTGAAGGTGTTTCTGTGATTGCAAATTTGGGTTTAATTGGTGGCCGGTTTTTTTTTTTGCTCTATTGCAAACGTCGCAATTATTTATGTATTTTTGTATGAAATATTTAAGATTTTTATGAAATAATTTTGTTTTAAGACCCTCATAGTTTTCAGTAATGCCTGCATGTCCAGTTTCATATCTATGATATTTGCCAATCTGTTTGTATAACTAATTTTCATTATCAATATCTCTTGCGATGAAACCACATCTGACAAATTTTATTCTGGTGCCGAACAGTTCAATAAGTTTTAATTGCACTCTATTGTAAAGGTGATCAGATAGTTCGGTAAAAATTCCTATTCGTCCATGGGTAATGTGTTGACGAAAAAGATCTGCCATGTATTTAGTTTCGATATCTCTGGTGCTAATGAAAACTTTTTTATTGTTGTTGACTATTTTGAAGTCCTCTGCTTTATGGTCTGTTAGTATGATTTGAGTTTTAAATCTATTGACTACTGTGGTTAGAATTGGGAAGTGATCGTTTTGATCTGTTTCTTGTGTATGAATAGTGGCAGCTGTCCTGAAATTATCATCATTATTTTCTGTTTCTCCTGAGTTTTCTATTGCTAGTATTTCTCCAAATTCATTGTTTATTCTGCTCAAAAAATTTGCTACTTTGTTATCCTTGCCTTTTATATAGTTGATGGTAAAGTCATATTCACCTAATTCTAATAACCATCGTTGTAGTTTTGGATTTATGTCTTTCCCTTTGGTTTTAGTGTGTAACCATATTAAGGGTTGGTGGTAAGTTAATAGCTTGAACTGTCTGCCATACAAATACGGTCGGAAATAATTTATTGACCAGACTATTGCAAGTAATTCTTTCTCTACTGCAGCGTAATTTTTTTCATGATCATTTAACGTTCTGATTGCATAAGCAATTGGCTGTTCGCCTTGGGAAAGTACCGCCCCCAATGCATGATCACTAGCATCTGTTGTTAATTTCAAGCCTTTGGACCAATCTGGGTATTTTAGCAAAGGTGGATTTACAAGAAGGTTTTTTTAATTTTTCCAATGCGTCTATGTATTGGGAATCGTTCACATTTACTTTTAAATTTTTTTTCAAATATTATATTTAGTAAGGTGGTATGCAATTTTTGCATAATATTTAACAAATATTCGGTAATACCCTGTTATTCCAAGAAAAGATTTGATTTGTTTTTGAGTCTTGGGGAGTTTAAGTTTCTGAATTGATTCAACTTTGGTTGAATTAGGTTTCATACCTTCTGAAGTAAGAGTATGGCCGAGATAATCAGTTTGCTTGCAGAAAAATGCGCATTTATCGATTTGGAGTTCCTCGATACTCGTGCTAAAAATTAATATGTCGTCGAGGTAGACGACACAAATTCTATGGATATATTCCCGTAGTACTGAATTTTTCAGTCCGAATGGCATTCGAATAAATTCATAGTGACCGAATGGAGTGGAAAAGGCAGTTTTCTTTTGATCATCTTCTTCAATAAGAATTTGATGAAAGCCTTTTGCCAAGTCCAAGGTTGAGAAATAATTAGATTTCCCTAATTTGTCCAATATATTTTCTATATTGGGAATAGGGAATTTGTCGCTGACAGTTATCTCATTAAGCTTACGGTAATCGATTACGATTCGCCATTTTTGCTTGCCTGAGTTTTCTAATTTCTTTGGGACTATCCAGATCGGAGAAATATAAAGGGAATTACTTTCTTTAATTATGTTCTGATATAACATTTCGCTAATTTGTTTGCTTATTTCCTCCTCATGTATCTTCGGATACCTATAAATTTTCGTGTAAATTGGTATTTCAGTTTGGATTATAAAACTATGTTTGTTGGCATGTGTATGGGTGAGGTTTTGTCCTTCGTGGTAAAAAATATCTGAGCTTTCTTCTACTATCGATTTAAGACATTTTTTTTTCTTCCTCATTCATATCGTTTCCATATAATTTTTTGGCATAATTTTGACTGATATTAATCGGTTCCAAAGTATGAATTTCCTCTACTTTGTATGGGCAAGAATGAAAAAAATTTATATTATTGTTATTTATTTCAATATATTCTTCTTCAAGGTTAATTTTTGCTTTCAATGCTTGTAAAATATTTTGACCAATAAATCATCAAAATTTTTATTTTTGAATTCTGTTAATTTCCATCGCATGAAACCATTATCTCTGAGTTCCTTCGGGACGTCAGTAATTATTTCACTGTCTACTGTTATATGACCGGATAGGGATCTGAATAAAATTGGTTTTTCGAGCAAAATTCTTTCATACTTAGGTAGAGAATTTTTGTTCAAAAGTGTAGTCGTCGAGCCTGTGTCTATTAAAAATTTAATTTTATTTTCTCCAACTGGTATGTATATTATGGGTAGTCGAGATTCGACGTCGCTAATTGAAAATTTACTTCGTTGGCTATGGGTTCTTCTTCTTAAATATCTTCCTGGAGATGGTCTTCTTCCATTGGCTCTATGGATTGGTTTGTTCTTTGAAATGATCCTGTTCTACGTGTAGTTGAGTTGCCTTGGTTATTAGTTCAATTTTGTGGGGTGCTGTTAGTGTAATTTTGCCTGAATACTCCCGAATTATTCTGACGATATTGTCCAGAATTCCTGCCTATTGTGTTATTTTGGTTTGTATTAGTGTTTTGAGTATTAATCTGAGTGTTTTGTCTGTTAGCTTTAGTGTTAAAGTTGGTGTTTTGAGCGTTATTTTGAGTGTTTTGTCTATTGCCAGGCGGATAAGAGTTAAAGTTTTGAGTACTATTCTGATTGTTCTGCCGGTTTTCGGACCTGAAAGTATTTTTGACGAAGCCACATTCTTCGAAACAATAATATGATTCTCTAAGGGTTTTTATGTTTCTACTATAGATTATGCTGGACAGGTGTGGTGGGATATAAGCGAGGAATGTTTTTAACATAAGAGCTTCATTTACAATGGGTGAAAATTCGGTGGGTTTCAAAGGGTCTTGAAAATATTTATTATTGAGCATATCTAATATATTTCTTAAATACATAAGAGATTGGCTTACGTTATTGTAGCGTACATTAAGCGCTTTATGAAAAAGTTTATGGTATGATTCTCTTACTCCGAAGTTCTTAAGTAGCTCCAGTTTGATTTGCGACCATGTCGGGCTATTAATTGTCCTGATTACATTGGCTGCTTCACCTTGTATCTTTTTGAGGACGTATCAATGAAAAAAATATTGCTCCGTGTTGGTGCCATTGAATAGGTTGGCGAACAACTCCACCTCGTTTATGAAGGATAAGGCATAGTGGAGTAGCGGAGCTCTGCTACATTTAATCTCCTACTGGCAAAATATAACGAAAATTCTTCACCCCCTTCCTCTTGAGACAATACTGCTCCTAAGTCACCGCCACTAGCATCGGTAGTTAGTCGGATTGGTTTCGAAAAACTGACGTACCGGAGTACTGGTGGATTTAGTATAATCCCTTTCAAACAATCTAGTACGACTTGGCCCTCCCTCGTTTATTTGAAATTTTCGCCTTTCCGTAATATTAAGTTTTGTCATGGGCAGCATGATCTTTGCGGCGTTTGGAATGAATTTGCGATAATAGTTAATAAAACCTAACACCCCTTGGAGCTCCTTTACATTTCACGGAGCGGGCAGATTCTTAACACAATCCACCCTTCGCAGGTCTGGGGACACACCCTTTTCCGAACACTGATGTCTTTCTCACGGCTTCCAACACTCTGGGCATTCAATTAAGTTTGTTTTATGCATATGCATACAAAGAGTTGGTTTTGCATTCTTTTTTTGTGTTGGCTTAATTTTTGCCATAAACGATTATGTCGTCTAAATATACGAAACAATCAATTACCTGCAACCCCGTTAGTACGCTATTCATAATGCGATTGAATGCTGCGGGCGCGCCCGTTGGGCCGAAAGGCATACGCTTAAATTCGTTATGGCCTGTGCCCCTGCTAAAAGCTGTTTTTCCCTGTCTTTCCTGTCCACCAGGACCTGATGGTACCCACTGGCAAAATCCAGTGTGGAGAAATACCTACTCTGTCCAAGCTGGTCTAAAATTGGTCAATCCTAGGGATGGGAAACATGGTTTTCAATGTAACCTCATTAAGCTGTCTGAAATCTATTACGAGTCTCCAATTCTTAACAGCTATGCCACCTAACTTTTAAGGTACTAAAATTATTGGGGAATTCCATGACGACTTGCTCGGAACTATACTGTCTTGGTTTAGCATTTCTTGGGCTTGTTTGTTAATTTTCTCTCTGTGAGCATCCGGGAGACGGTATTGCCATTTGTTGATAGGCGCCACCCCGATGTGAGAAGGAATTTCTGGTGTCATTACGTCTGTATATGTAAGCGGTTCTCCGTCCAACTGGAAAAGGTCACTGAATGTCCTCACGATTTTTTCGAAAGAATCTGTTCCTTCTTGTGACTGGGTTGAATATTTTCATGATCTCTGTAGTCCTCTTTTCAAATATATTGTTTGGTTTTAGGGGTAAAATTTCCTTACAACCTTCCGAGCTTGAGTAAAGGTCTTTAGCAGGTTTAATGACTACCTCGCGATCCTGAGCATTTAGAATGGGTATATAAGTTTTGCCATTATTCACTCTCGTCAGACTTTCTCCTATAAAAACGTTATATTCGATCTCTTGTTTATTCACTATTATTTCTCCGTTCGCGCGACATGTACCCTCACTGCCCATGTTGTACGTGCTGGCATTCTTATCTGTTCTAATGGTCCGATCAGGTTTGTGTAAAAGCCGTTTCTAAGAGCGAATCCTTTCTCTCTCCTGTGGGTGAATCAATTACCAAATCACTACGCCTAGTGTGTATAACGGATCCTTGCCACAAAATGTCCCTTCCCAGCAGCTCGTCTGCTGGAATCCCTGCGCTAACGTTGACTACATGCAACTTCATTTCTAGGGGACAATGGCTATGTTTAATATTAGCAACTCCTCCCATTTTAATTTCACCTCCAAACCTACCTGTGAGTCGTTTTCTACTACCCTCGTCTTAACATAGCTTACATCGGAGTTGAATACCCCTCTAAAAAATCTTAATACTAGAATATAAAATATATATATATAAATTAAAGGATCTACTAAGGTTCCTTATAAAAAAATATTTTCAGCGGACCCAACTAGTCCGCTTCTACTAAAAGAATTTAACAGCAATTTATAAAACGTTATAATTTATTCGACCGATATCGATGGCTCCTGGAACTAGACTGCTTAACATATAAAGTCACATATCTTTGTTAATAATCATGACGTTGCTTTTACTTTTCATATTGTAAACAATTATGAGTTCACTAAATAACTTTTACGTTTCCAAAGGTGATCTTCTAACTTGAATGAAATTTTTGACCAAATATAAAAATTGGCTAAAAATTTTACATTTGAATGCTCAAAGCCTGTCTAAAAAAATTGATGAAATCAGGAGTAATTTTGAAAATGGTGGAACAGATATTGTGTGTTCTCGAGACCTGGTTCTCACCGTATTCCTGCCTGTGCGGTCTCCTTAGGTGGATACAAATTGTTCAGAGCCGATCGCCTTAGCCATGCCGGTGCAGTTGCCGTATATTTCAAGAAAAACATCTCTTGTAAAGTTGGTATTAAATCTGGCCCTGGATGCTGTTTGGAATACCTATTCGTCGAGATAAGGGACTGCAGTAGTAAATTGCTAGTAAGTTGTATTTACCGTCCCAACCGCTACACTGATATCTCTCTTTTATTTGTAATTCTAGAATCTATGACACCCGAAAACTCTTACATTATATTAGCTGGAGATTTCAACAGTGATTTGCTTTGTGATTCTTCGCTTGTAATCCAAGTGCATGCAGTGGGCCTTTACCCTGTAAACAATTCTACGCCTATACATTTGAGTTCAAGATGCAGTATTCTCCTGGGTATTTTTTATATAGAAAATTCAGTAAATGTTCTTCTTTACGACCAACTAGCTGCAGCACATTACTCCAAGCACGACCTCATATATCTGACCTATACTTTTAAAACATCCACTCAATCCATTCAAGAAACTATCGTTTACCGGGACTTCAAAAATATAAATTTCTAATTTCTTAACAGAGAGATTGATGAGGTTGAATGGAGTCTTCTTTATTATTTCGTATCAATAGATGAACAAGCTACTTTCATGGAAAATTCACACAGCCTACAAACGCTGGAAGAGATATCGAACTAATGAACTCCTTTCGCACTTTAAAACTCTACGTCGTTAAGTCGTGACTGAAGTCAAAAGAGCTAAATCTAATTTCTTTCAAGCGAAGTTTAATTCTGCCACTAGTTCAAAACGCATTTGGACTGTGGTTCAAAATTTTGGAACTAACGGTACTTCGGATAAAAATGTGAACCCTCATCTTCTTGATTTAAATAAGATAAACAAAGAGTTTGCTTTTCTGAATACCCCTAAAACATCCCCTGCCCCTTCAGTTTATGATGATTATCCCGAAAACCTTTCCTGTAGCAGTTTCTCCTTCTCATGTGTGGATCAATAAACTGTCCAAAAAAGTGCACTGGCTGTAAAATCAAATGCTGTTGGCTTGGATATCATGCATCCCAGATTCGTAAAAATAATATTGCCAAAAATACTTCCGTACATTATGTTTTTATTAAATAACATTTTAACTAAATCTGTGTTTCCTTCCAACTGGAAGCGCGCCAAAATAATCCCCATTCCTAAACCGTAGGGTGAATTTCGCCCAATCTCCATATTACCATTCTTTGCGAAAGCGCTTGAAAAAATAATCTACACGCACACAACGGACAACTTAACTGCGAATATCTTAATTCACAATTATCAGTCTGGATTCCGAAGTGGCTATAGCTGCACAACTTCTCTAGTCAACGTTGTTGAAGATCTGCGTGAATCATTCGATTCAAACAACAAAAGTCTTCTTACACTCTTAGATCACAGCAAGGCATACGATGCCGTTAACCATTCACCTCAGCCAAAATACTCATTTAAATAGCTGTGCGAAATTGAAATTTGAAAATTCCGTTATAATAATTTTGAGAGCTTTCAATCCGGTCATAAATCCTAGTGTCCGACCGAAGGTTCGGCTTCGGTAATCGCCATGATCGGCCAATTTTTAATTTTCGGCTGGAAAAAGCCGAATATTTGAGCCGAATGTTTTTGCATTTTAATCGAAGTAAAAAGTCACGATACTTTTTTTAGTTGCTTCATTGAGACCTTTTACATTAATAGAAGGCCGAAGTCTTGAAATATGCCGAACGTTCGGCTTCGGCCAAAAATCCACCTTCGGTCGTACACTAATAAATACCTATTATCATACAATAATGTATTTTGTGTGCTGAAAATATCAACTGCCGTTAAAAAGCATTCAATTGTTGGGTGTCACAGCCGCACAAAAAGTTTTATACCCTATTGCGATAAAAAGTACAACAACTGAAGCACCCACGTTCAAAATTAAGTAAACTTGAAAGCTTTCGTAAACAATCAAAGCTTGTACCAACAACAACAGCCACAAGTGCGATGCGGAAATAAAAGAAAAACGCTTCGCGAGCATAAGGTAGGCTTAAAAACGCATATAAAGACTGACCTATATCAACCATAACCTATTACAACAAAAATGAAAACGACAGCCGATAATGTCGCAACAGCCGATACTGCCAGCATAGCAATAACAAAATAAATGGAACACGCAACAACAACAAGCGAGCTGTGGCTAGAGGTATTGAGCAACAGCAGCATTCAACAACAACGAGTAAGCTGACCTGATGGGTAATATATTGGAACTGCAACAATAACAGTAAGGATGACCCAAGAGAATGTCGAAACAAACGATATTGCTAGAGCAGCAATATCGCTCTATTTAAACCAAGCATCGTTCACTGAAAGGGGACTACGATCAGAACCGCGAACGGAAGTATTCAGTACATCTCAACCTTAACGCACCTACTCACGAGCCAGGACGTTGAAGGTTGGATCTCCGCGTTATCTAGAGAATAAATCAGTTAAGTTAGTTAGCTTAAGGATTAAACGTCATGTCATAGAAAAAATTAAATAAAAGTTATATTGAGCATTAAATCAACGATTTCGTCTATCACTACGTTAATCTACTTAGGCGCGCTCCCTAGATAACACAACATTTATGGCGCAGCCGGTATTCGTATAAAGTTAATTCGGGAACGAACAAGGATCCGTGCGGTTTTCAAAGAACTACAATCCTGATAATGGGTTAAAGTAGTTGTCTATTCCACCCATTTTCGACCCAGATACTATAGACTGTTGAAGAGCGGTGATACCAAATCCACCGGGATCTGGTAGAGTTGATAACTCCAAAGGACACCTTAGCAATACGACTTACTAAGGGTTGTATAAGAAACCCAAGATTTGTCAAAAATTTTAAAATAAAAAAAGTAAAAAGACAGAGCTGAAAACCGAAAAAATAACACTGCTTAACAAATTTGGAATTTATAAAAAGCAACTGAATATTTGTGCAATTTTCCTGTAGATCTCGGCCTCCTAAGCAAGAAAAAAAATTTTTTTAATTTTTTTATGGAAGAGTTTTTGAGAAAAAATTTTTTGAAATTTTTTTCAGTGCATTTCGTAGGTGCACTTGCTATTTCAAGCATATCTCGGGCCCCGATCTACCGATTTTAATAAATATATTTTCCAAATATAGATAATTAAGCTCCCTACAACTTTTAGAAACAAAGTTTTTGATTTGCATGAGTAGTTTTAGTGCTAGAGGTGCAATTATACAAGAAAATTGTGTTTTTTTCAAAAAAATCAGGGTAAATTTTTCATATAAAAATTTGTAAAAAATAGAAATCGAAGTGGAAAACCCATTTTCAAATTTTTTGCGTATAGCTAAGTATTTCTTCTAAAAAATAAGCCCCGTTTGGCTAAAAGCGGTGAAAAATTTACGGAGCTATGATTTTTTTGCCAAAACACTAAAAAATCGATATTTCACAATTTTTGCTTTGTTCACAAAACTTGTTCATATGAGCCGAAATTATTTTATGAAGGTGCAATTGAGTAAATTTTCACATATATAAATGCATAAATGCTGCCTCTTTATTGATTAAAAATGAATGTCGTTTTGCCCTGCCTTTTAGAATATTGTGGTGGATTTGTTTACCTGCCGGTCTCAATGACCTGTACCAGATAAAAAAGGGTGCAGTGCTTTCCCTTAGTGGAAAAAAATATAAGGTATCATGAATACGTTTTGTGCGTTAACGTCAGTTTTTATACTAAACGTGTTTCTTTACTTTCAATTTTGCCTAATGAATTGAGCGTAGTATAAAATACCTGAGGTTTTGCATACTTTACATACATACTTACATACAGTATAGAAAATTTATGGCAATATATAAAAGGGTAACACTTATGCGTTTAGATTAGTAGTCTTGAACTAAATTTTGAACAACGTACATCAATTGAAAATAAAACAAATTTTAAAATATAAAAAAATGAGTAAAAGAACTCGTGTATTCATGTGCAAAAACAATCCGGACGATTTTTGCAATATTTGTGGATTATATATGTTAAAAAATAAAGGATTAGCGTTTACTGAAGCACTGCAAAAGCACTATTTCCATTACTTCGGTGTTTTGCCAACTCTCAATGAGCCGTGGACGCCTAAAAGAATATGTGACCTATGTCATAGAAAGTTATCAAAATGGGCTTCTGGAGAACGGTAAGAATTAAAATTTAATACGCTATAAAAAAAACTAACTATTTGCATTCTAGCTGTTACATGGATTTTGACACGGCAATGGAATGGAGTGAGCCCTTTTGTCACTCGGTGGACTGCTATTTTTGCCTTAGTGCAAGAAGTGGATTTGGGAAACATTTAAAATGGGAATACGCGAAAGTTGATTCGGTAAAATTTCCTCTACCTCATTCAAGTGATGTGCCTTATCCAGAATGCCCTGGCTCAGCACCCAAAATAGAAGGATCATCAGAGGAAATGCTGGGGTCTAGTGGAAGTCAGTTTGAAACAAGTTTAACGCAACGAATACTCTCACAGGCCGAATTAAATGACTGGATTCGTGATTTTGGTTTTTCAAAGGGTAAAGCTGAACTTTTTGCATCTAGAATGAAAGAACGCGGATTTGTGGCTCCTGATGTCAAAACAAGCATTTACAGAAATCGGCACTTGCAATACGGAAAATTTTACGCAAAAGTAGACGATATCTGTTTCTGCAGCAATATTTTAGGCCTATTCGAAGAGCTCAATGAAGTCTACAATCCCGGAGAGTGGCGTTTATTTATCGATAGCAACAAAGAGAGCTTAAAAGCTGTCCTCCTACACAATGGCAACCAAAAACCGTCTCTTCCTGTCGCATATGCATCGCATTCTAAAGAAACCTACGAAACAATGAAAACGCTTTTGGATCATATTGAATATGACAAGCATAGATGGAAAATATGCGCTGATCTCAAGGTAGTGGCAATTCTGTGCGGGCTTCAAGGAGGATATACAAAATATTGTTGTTTTTTGTGCAAGTGGGATAGTCGCGCTGACCACTTACACTATTTTAAAAAAGATTGGCCTTTGCGAACCAACATTATAGTTGGTGCAGACAATATTCAACGCACTGCTCTCGTTGATAAAAATAATATTATATTACCGCCACTGCATATAAAATTAGGACTTGCTAAGAACTTTATAAAAAAATTGGCAAAAGATGGAACACAGGAAGCTTTTGCCCGCTTAAAGGCGATCTTTTCCTACCTTTCACACGCAAAACTCAAGGAAGGAGTTCTAAATGGTCCAGAAATACGTAAACTTTTGCAAGACGACGAGTTCTCAAGCCTTTTGTCCCCAGTCGAAGCAGCAGCGTGGAGCTCATTCAAACTTGTTATACACAATTTTTTGGGCAACCACAAAAGTCCAGATTACAAGCAAATAGTAAATAACCTACTAAAGAATTATAAGAAAGCCGAAGTACACATGTCGTTGAAGATCCACTTTCTCGATTCGCACTTGGATTTTTTCCCTGAAAACTTAGGAGACGTAAGCGATGAGCATGGCGAACGTTTTCATCAGCAATTAAAGGATATTGAAAATCGCTATAGCGGCCTTTTCGACACGGCAATGATGGGTGATTACGTGTGGTCCCTTGTGCGTGAAAATGATGGTAGTAAATATAAAAGACAAAGCGGAAGCAAGAACTTTTTTCAAATTGTATAAAAATAATTTTGGAAATAAATTTTTATTTCTTTAACACTTTTGCATTAGAGCTTATTTCACAAATGTTTTACAGGAGTTGTACCAATTTGGTAGTTCATGTTGTCTTAAAGTGGGCTGCATCACAGCGGCCCCGGTGTATGTATGTAAGTATGTAAGTATGTATGTAAAGTATGCAAAACCTCAGGTATTTTATACTACGCTCAATTCATTAGGCAAAATTGAAAGTAAAGAAACACGTTTAGTATAAAAACTGACGTTAACGCACAAAACGTATTCATGATACCTTATATTTTTTTCCACTAAGGGAAAGCACTGCACCCTTTTTTATCTGGTACAGGTCATTGAGACCGGCAGGTAAACAAATCCACCACAATATTCTAAAAGGCAGGGCAAAACGACATTCATTTTTAATCAATAAAGAGGCAGCATTTATGCATTTATATATGTGAAAATTTACTCAATTGCACCTTCATAAAATAATTTCGGCTCATATGAACAAGTTTTGTGAACAAAGCAAAAATTGTGAAATATCGATTTTTTAGTGTTTTGGCAAAAAAAATCATAGCTCCGTAAATTTTTCACCGCTTTTAGCCAAACGGGGCTTATTTTTTAGAAGAAATACTTAGCTATACGCAAAAAATTTGAAAATGGGTTTTCCACTTCGATTTCTATTTTTTACAAATTTTTATATGAAAAATTTACCCTGATTTTTTTGAAAAAAACACAATTTTCTTGTATAATTGCACCTCTAGCACTAAAACTACTCATGCAAATCAAAAACTTTGTTTCTAAAAGTTGTAGGGAGCTTAATTATCTATATTTGGAAAATATATTTATTAAAATCGGTAGATCGGGGCCCGAGATATGCTTGAAATAGCAAGTGCACCTACGAAATGCACTGAAAAAAATTGCAAAAAATTTTTTCTCAAAAACTCTTCCATAAAAAAATTAAAAAAATTTTTTTTCTTGCTTAGGAGGCCGAGATCTACAGGAAAATTGCACAAATATTCAGTTGCTTTTTTTTTGTTTGACAGTGTAATCGGAAGGCGGAAAGCAGAAAATCAAAAGAGCGTCAGACACGCATAGACATATGTAGTTCGAAGCGAAAAACCACTTGTATCAATATCAACGCTAATTTGAATATTTTCAATTCGAACTAATAAAATAGAAATACAATAACGTCATTCCTAGAAAATTTAAACAGGGGTAAGATCTTCTTATCTACTTGGAAGATATAGATAGGCTCGCGATATATAACCGAATTTTAAAAATATAAAAAGTCAAAAGAAAAATCTGTTGAAAATTAAGAGAGATTTTCGAAATATTGGAGTCGAGATGAAATTAATTTGGAATAAGTAAGAATTGTAAAAAATATTGAGAGTAAAAAAGAAATTATTTTGAAGTGTAAAAAGAGCAGGAACTCGCACGGAGAGAAAGCAAGTTTACGAACATGGGCATGCCATTAAACGATACATTACGGCAAGACTTTCAAGATAATGAATACAGTATAAATAAATACGAAGATAGAATCAGCCTGTTTGAATTTTTGTGGATTTTGGAAGAAGATTTATTTATAATATTTGCTAAAAACATATCCGTTAAATTTAATCACTTTCACCAAAATCGTAGTAGTAGAGAAAAAGCAGTTATTTCATTTGGAAAATTATAGCAATGAAAGACATATGTATTTCACACCATTATGGTGTGAAGTCTAGGTGACACACATAGGTATTTCTCAAAAGTCTTTCTTAGCCAACATAGACTTTTTACAGACTTAACACTACATTGAAAGGGAGGATTTATTGTGGACTTCTTAGATTGATATGGCAACGTTGCACAAAATTAAACGAGATATGGATTATTTTATCGGAAACCAGATGTTTAAATGTCTAATTTCAAGTAATTTATGAAAAATGCATGAAATTAATTCCATCGTCTGGATTTATATAATAACCAAATGATATTTTTATTGATTCTTTTGAGAGAAAATCGAGGTAAATGCTACCCAAATGATTTTATTGTTTTTTTTTTTTAATTTTCAATTATCAGCTGTTTTAAATAAGTCCGCAATAGAAATTCACAATCAATTGTAGTGTGTCACCCTATCATAGACTTATTTCATTGTAGTGTGAAGTCTATAGACTACACCATATGTCTGTCAATGACATTAAATGATCTTGAGACAACTCTCAAAACGAACGAATCAGATTTAATGTCATGCAACGCAGTAAGTCCGTTCGTTGGCACTAAAGTTGATACAAATTTTATTAAGCGAGAATTTTTAGGAAAATTTTCTGACAACGATAAGCACTTTGAAGGACTGGACATACTTTTCAAGGAAACTGATAGCAAGAGCCAAATAGATGATCCTGTTTGAAAAATAACAAAAAAATAACCTCACATATAGCAAGAATAACGATAAAATTAGACATGAAGCATCACTCTCACTTACGATAGCCAACGTTAGTGAAAGTATTTGAACTGCAGAGACAGTGACGACCGAAGCTTATGCAATAGGAGTCGAGAAAACTGATGTAGAAAACCCTTCAAAGGGAAAAATTTTGCGCAAGGGAAAAGTCAGGAAGAAAGAATTTGTTAACAAGACATCAAACATGAAATTATATAATCAACTCGAAGAAGACCGTAAAGAAATTATTTTTCAGAAGATTTTTAAGAGACACGTTAATGCAGAGAAGAACGCAATTAAAGAGAATATGTGGATCGAATTACCCCGCAACAAGGCTATCGATTACAACATATCTCGTTTGGTTGATTCAAGAGCAGAATCATGTTTGTTTAAAGATATGGCATCGGAGGCTAAGAAGACAAAATTTTTAGGAAAAATATCAAAAATTGCAAATAACAATAGGTTTACCGATAGAATTGACGGAAACAGGAGAATCGCAAAAAGAGCCCGTAAAGATGAACAAACGTATAGTGATCTGAATAAAACGTGTTATTGGAAACACGACATGTATAGATATTTTCTGAGCAGCAAATTTTTTGAATAAAATGACATCCAGCACAATATAAGAACTTTCATTAGCAGATGCAAAATTGTTACTTTTCTTCTAGACAAAGTTTTCGCCCACATTTTCTGTGTACTGTAGCATGAGCAGAGGACCGCTCAAACACATCATATCGCACACAAGTAGGCACGCAACAAAAGCTTTAAAATTTAGCGACAACCACTTTGCTGACGGCCCAATATTTTCAAGTTCAAGGGCATACAATCATTTATCGACTCTTGATCGAATGATTACATAAACATTGCTTTCGACTTAATTTGAAACTTCTGTTTATTGAATTCGCAACTCCTCAATCTCTTTTTGAAAAACTCAAGTGAGGCTCTTGACCGAAGCTATTTCGAAACGTCTTTTCTCGATCAAAGCCAAGGCCAAAGAGAAATATGAACCCTCACTTCAAGCCCAAGAATTCACTGCATTTTACAAAGTAGAATAAAAAGAAAAGAGCTGTCGAATTGCAATATGTTTGTTTGTAATGAAGTATATTTTTATATTGCTTCGATTCTGCCGCTTTGTCAGCAACAGAACCGAAGTAAGGTTTAAAGAAAAATGAAAAACTTATTTTAGAAAGAAAATACAGTTCAGCGCTTAAGCACTTCTTATATTGTTCACCGAAGTGTAAAAGTGTTATTTTAAAAGAATATTAAATAATTATTCAAAAGAAAAATAAAATATTCATATATTGACTCAAATATAACTTAAGTTGTATTTTTTCTTACCACAGTAACGAAACTGGCGCAGTCGACGGAAACTTAATCACAAGATTAAGTGGGGAGTCTTTTAAAAACAAAAAAAAAACTCGATCGAAAAGTCCACGGTAACCATAATCTGAGTATTAAGGCGCGTTTTTTTTTTACTCTTCTTTGTGTTTCTCCTTTTTTATTTAAAAGACACGATTGACTGAAATCAAAGAAAATATAAAATAAATAAACTAAGCCAAAACCAAAAATTTGAAAAATTTAAATTAAACTCAAAGTTAATATCAAAAACCTGTATATTTAAAATTAAAAGTGAGATATTCTTATCTAAAAACGCGAAAAAAAATTCATTATAATAATAAAATCCTATTTTTAAATTTAAATAAAAACAAAAACAAAAAAAAAATAATAAAAACGAAATGCCAAAGGACACCGAAAGGAAAACTGAATCTTATAAGCCATATTTTGGGCTAGAAACAATTGAAAACATTGAGCCGCTGCAAAAATTTCTGCCATCTGTACCAAGCATAGCATATCAGCAAACAGACAATCCAGTAGCCGCAGCATCTGTACCAACTATACCAGTAAATCAAAATAATATGAACCAACGATTGCCTTTATCAGAAGCATTAAAAGAGGCTGCCAGAATCCAGGAGTTCAGGGGCGATAAAAGCTACGACGTCACTTCCTTCATAAACGAGGTGGAGTTGTTCGCCAACCTATTCAATGGCACCAACACGGAGCAATATTTTTTTCATTGATACGTCCTCAAAAAGATACAAGGTGAAGCAGCCAATGTAATCAGGACAATAAATAGCCCGACATGGTCGCAAATCAAACTGGAGCTACTTAAGAACTTCGGAGTAAGAGAATCATACCACCAACTTTTTCATAAAGCGCTTAATGTACGCTACAATAACGTAAGCCAATCTCTTATGTATTTAAGAAATATATTAGATATGCTCAAAAATAAATATTTTCAAGACCCTTTGAAACCCACCGAATTTTCACCCATTGTAAATGAAGCTCTTATGTTAAAAACATTCCTCGCTTATATCCCACCACACCTGTCCAGCATAATCTATAGTAGAAACATAAAAACCCTTAGAGAATCATATTATTGTTTGGAAGAATGTGGCTTCGTCAAAAATACTTTCAGGTCCGAAAACCGGCAGAACAATCAGAATAGTACTCAAAACTTTAACTCTTATCCGCCTGGCAATAGACAAAACACTCAAAATAACGCTCAAAACACCAACTTTAACACTAAAGCTAACAGACAAAACACTCAGATTAATACTCAAAACACTAATACAAACCAAAATAACACAATAGGCAGGAATTCTGGACAATATCGTCAGAATAATTCGGGAGTATTCAGGCAAAATTACACTAACAGCACCCCACAAAATTGAACTAATAACCAAGGCAACTCAACTACACGTAGAACAGGATCATTTCAAAGAACAAACCAATCCATAGAGCCAATTGAAGTAGACCATCTCCAGGAAGATATTTAAGAAGAAGAACCCATAGCCAACGAAGTAAATTTTCAATTAGCGACGTCGAATCTCGACTACCCATAATATACATACCAGTTGGAGAAAATAAAATTAAATTTTTAATAGACACAGGCTCGACGACTACACTTTTGAACAAAAATTCTCTACCTAAGTATGAAAGAATTTTGCTCGAAAAACCAATTTTATTCAGATCCCTATCCGGTCATATAACAGTAGACAGTGAAATAATTACTGACGTCCCGAAGGAACTCAGAGATAATGGTTTCATGCGATGGAAATTAACAGAATTCAAAAATAAAAATTTTGATGATTTATTGGTCAAAATATTTTACAAGCATTGAAAGCAAAAATTAACCTTGAAGAAGAATATATTGAAATAAATAACAATAATATAAATTTTTTTCATTCTTGCCCATACAAAGTAGAGGAAATTCATACTTTGGAACCGATTAATATCAGTCAAAATTATGCCAAAAAATTATATGGAAACGATATGAATGAGGAAGAAAAAAAAATTTCTTAAATCGATACTAGAAGAAAGCTCAGATATTTTTTACCACGAAGGACAAAACCTCACCCATACACATGCCAACAAACATAGTTTTATAATCCAAACTGAAATACCAATTTACACGAAAATTTATAGGTATCCGAAGATACATGAGGAGGAAATAAGCAAACAAATTAGCGAAATGTTATATCAGAACATAATTAAAGAAAATAATTCCCTTTATATTTCTCCGATCTGGATAGTCCCAAAGAAATTAGAAAACTCAGGCAAGCAAAAATGGCGAATCGTAATCGATTACCGTAAGCTTAATGAGATAACTGTCAGCGACAAATTCCCTATTCCCAATATAGAAAATATATTGGACAAATTAGGGAAATCTAATTATTTCTCAACCTTGGACTTGGCAAAAGGCTTTCATCAAATTCTTATTGAAGAAGATGATCAAAAGAAAACTGCCTTTTCCACTCCATTCGGTCACTATGAATTTATTCGAATGCCATTCGGACTGAAAAATTCAGTACTACGGGAATATATCCATAGAATTTGTGTCGTCTACCTCGACGACATATTAATTTTTAGCACGAGTATCGAGGAACTCCAAATCGATAAATGCGCATTTTTCTGCAAGCAAACTGATTATCTCGGCCATACTCTTACTTCAGAAGGTATGAAACCTAATTCAACCAAATTTGAATCAATTCAGAAACTTAAACTCCCCAAGACTCAAAAACAAATCAAATCTTTTCTTGGAATAACAGGGTATTACCGAATATTTGTTAAATATTATGCAAAAATTGCATACCACCTTACTAAATATTTGAAAAAAAATTTAAAAGTAAATGTGAACGATTCCCAATACATAGACGCATTGGAAAAATTAAAAAAACCTTCTTGTAAATCCACCTTTGCTAAAATACCCAGATTGGTCCAAAGGCTTGAAATTAACAACAGATGCTAGTGATCATGCATTAGGGGCGGTACTTTCCCAAGGCGAACAGCCAATTGCTTATGCAATCAGAACGTTAAATGATCATGAAAAAAATTACGCTGCAGTAGAGAAAGAATTACTTGCAATAGTCTGGTCAATAAATTATTTCCGACCGTATTTGTATGGCAGACAGTTCAAGCTATTAACTTACCACCAACCCTTAATAAGGTTACACACTTAAACCAAAGGGAAAGACATAAATCCAAAACTACAACGATGGTTATTAGAATTAGGTGAATATGACTTTACCATCAACTATATAAAAGGCAAGGATAACAAAGTAGCAAATTTTTTGAGCAGAATAAACAATGAATTTGGAGAAATACTAGCAATAGAAAACTCAGGAGAAACAGAAAATAATGATGATAATTTCAGGACAGCTGCCACTATTCATACACAAGAAACAGATCAAAACGATCACTTCCCAATTCTAACCACAGTAGTCAATAGATTTAAAACTCAAATCATACTAACAGACCATAAAGCAGAGGACTTCAAAATAGTCAACAACAATAAAAAAGTTTTCATTAGCACCAGAGATATCGAAACTAAATACATGGCAGATCTTTTTCGTCAACACATTACCCATGGACGAATAGGAATTTTTACCGAACTATCTGATCACCTTTACAATAGAGTGCAATTAAAACTTATTGAACTGTTCGGCACCAGAATAAAATTTGTCAGATGTGGTTTCATCGCAAGAGATATTGATAATGAAAATTAGTTATACAAACAGATTGGCAAATATCATAGATATGAAACTGGACATGCAGGCATTACTGAAAACTATGAGGGTCTTAAAACAAAATTATTTCATAAAAATCTTAAATATTTCATACAAAAATACATAAATAATTGCGACGTTTGCAATAGAGCAAAAAAAAAAAACAGATCACCAATTAAACCCAAATTTGCAATCACAGAAACACCTTCAGATATAAATGAAATAGTCCATATGGACGTGTATACAAATAAAAAACATAGCTTTATTACTTTAATCGACAAAATTTCTAAGTACGCTATAGCAATGAATCTAGAAGACAGGATCAGCAAAACATTAGTTGAAAAGATCAGAATGTTTTTATCTCTCAGAAATAAACCAAAGAAGATTGTGACAGACAACGAGGTTAACTCAGTAAATATCAAAGACTTTTTAGAACATAAAATATAGAAGTTCATTACACTAAGCCTAACAACCATACAGGCAACGCCGATGTAGAGAGATTGCAAAGCACCATATCTGAACAATTTAGAACTTTGGAAGCACAAAACTCAGATTTATCAACCCAAAAAAGAATTTTTAAATGTATCTATTATATGTATAGACCCTTTGAAACTTCTGTTTATTGAATTCGCAACTCCTCAATCTCTTTTTGAAAAACTCAAGTGAGGCTCTTGACCGAAGCTATTTCGAAACGTCTTTTCTCGATCAAAGCCAAGGCCAAAGAGAAATATGAACCCTCACTTCAAGCCCAAGAATTCACTGCATTTTACAAAGTAGAATAAAAAGAAAAGAGCTGTCGAATTGCAATATGTTTGTTTGTAATGAAGTATATTTTTATATTGCTTCGATTCTGCCGCTTTGTCAGCAACAGAACCGAAGTAAGGTTTAAAGAAAAATGAAAAACTTATTTTAGAAAGAAAATACAGTTCAGCGCTTAAGCACTTCTTATATTGTTCACCGAAGTGTAAAAGTGTTATTTTAAAAGAATATTAAATAATTATTCAAAAGAAAAATAAAATATTCATATATTGACTCAAATATAACTTAAGTTGTATTTTTTCTTACCACAGTAACGAAACTGGCGCAGTCGACGGAAACTTAATCACAAGATTAAGTGGGGAGTCTTTTAAAAACAAAAAAAAAAACTCGATCGAAAAGTCCACGGTAACCATAATCTGAGTATTAAGGCGCGTTTTTTTTTTACTCTTCTTTGTGTTTCTCCTTTTTTATTTAAAAGACACGATTGACTGAAATCAAAGAAAATATAAAATAAATAAACTAAGCCAAAACCAAAAATTTGAAAAATTTAAATTAAACTCAAAGTTAATATCAAAAACCTGTATATTTAAAATTAAAAGTGAGATATTCTTATCTAAAAACGCGAAAAAAAATTCATTATAATAATAAAATCCTATTTTTAAATTTAAATAAAAACAAAAACAAAAAAAAATAATAAAAACGAAATGCCAAAGGACACCGAAAGGAAAACTGAATCTTATAAGCCATATTTTGGGCTAGAAACAATTGAAAACATTGAGCCGCTGCAAAAATTTCTGCCATCTGTACCAAGCATAGCATATCAGCAAACAGACAATCCAGTAGCCGCAGCATCTGTACCAACTATACCAGTAAATCAAAATAATATGAACCAACGATTGCCTTTATCAGAAGCATTAAAAGAGGCTGCCAGAATCCAGGAGTTCAGGGGCGATAAAAGCTACGACGTCACTTCCTTCATAAACGAGGTGGAGTTGTTCGCCAACCTATTCAATGGCACCAACACGGAGCAATATTTTTTTCATTGATACGTCCTCAAAAAGATACAAGGTGAAGCAGCCAATGTAATCAGGACAATAAATAGCCCGACATGGTCGCAAATCAAACTGGAGCTACTTAAGAACTTCGGAGTAAGAGAATCATACCACCAACTTTTTCATAAAGCGCTTAATGTACGCTACAATAACGTAAGCCAATCTCTTATGTATTTAAGAAATATATTAGATATGCTCAAAAATAAATATTTTCAAGACCCTTTGAAACCCACCGAATTTTCACCCATTGTAAATGAAGCTCTTATGTTAAAAACATTCCTCGCTTATATCCCACCACACCTGTCCAGCATTATCTATAGTAGAAACATAAAAACCCTTAGAGAATCATATTATTGTTTGGAAGAATGTGGCTTCGTCAAAAATACTTTCAGGTCCGAAAACCGGCAGAACAATCAGAATAGTACTCAAAACTTTAACTCTTATCCGCCTGGCAATAGACAAAACACTCAAAATAACGCTCAAAACACCAACTTTAACACTAAAGCTAACAGACAAAACACTCAGATTAATACTCAAAACACTAATACAAACCAAAATAACACAATAGGCAGGAATTCTGGACAATATCGTCAGAATAATTCGGGAGTATTCAGGCAAAATTACACTAACAGCACCCCACAAAATTGAACTAATAACCAAGGCAACTCAACTACACGTAGAACAGGATCATTTCAAAGAACAAACCAATCCATAGAGCCAATTGAAGTAGACCATCTCCAGGAAGATATTTAAGAAGAAGAACCCATAGCCAACGAAGTAAATTTTCAATTAGCGACGTCGAATCTCGACTACCCATAATATACATACCAGTTGGAGAAAATAAAATTAAATTTTTAATAGACACAGGCTCGACGACTACACTTTTGAACAAAAATTCTCTACCTAAGTATGAAAGAATTTTGCTCGAAAAACCAATTTTATTCAGATCCCTATCCGGTCATATAACAGTAGACAGTGAAATAATTACTGACGTCCCGAAGGAACTCAGAGATAATGGTTTCATGCGATGGAAATTAACAGAATTCAAAAATAAAAATTTTGATGATTTATTGGTCAAAATATTTTACAAGCATTGAAAGCAAAAATTAACCTTGAAGAAGAATATATTGAAATAAATAACAATAATATAAATTTTTTTCATTCTTGCCCATACAAAGTAGAGGAAATTCATACTTTGGAACCGATTAATATCAGTCAAAATTATGCCAAAAAATTATATGGAAACGATATGAATGAGGAAGAAAAAAAAATTTCTTAAATCGATACTAGAAGAAAGCTCAGATATTTTTTACCACGAAGGACAAAACCTCACCCATACACATGCCAACAAACATAGTTTTATAATCCAAACTGAAATACCAATTTACACGAAAATTTATAGGTATCCGAAGATACATGAGGAGGAAATAAGCAAACAAATTAGCGAAATGTTATATCAGAACATAATTAAAGAAAGTAATTCCCTTTATATTTCTCCGATCTGGATAGTCCCAAAGAAATTAGAAAACTCAGGCAAGCAAAAATGGCGAATCGTAATCGATTACCGTAAGCTTAATGAGATAACTGTCAGCGACAAATTCCCTATTCCCAATATAGAAAATATATTGGACAAATTAGGGAAATCTAATTATTTCTCAACCTTGGACTTGGCAAAAGGCTTTCATCAAATTCTTATTGAAGAAGATGATCAAAAGAAAACTGCCTTTTCCACTCCATTCGGTCACTATGAATTTATTCGAATGCCATTCGGACTGAAAAATTCAGTACTACGGGAATATATCCATAGAATTTGTGTCGTCTACCTCGACGACATATTAATTTTTAGCACGAGTATCGAGGAACTCCAAATCGATAAATGCGCATTTTTCTGCAAGCAAACTGATTATCTCGGCCATACTCTTACTTCAGAAGGTATGAAACCTAATTCAACCAAATTTGAATCAATTCAGAAACTTAAACTCCCCAAGACTCAAAAACAAATCAAATCTTTTCTTGGAATAACAGGGTATTACCGAATATTTGTTAAATATTATGCAAAAATTGCATACCACCTTACTAAATATTTGAAAAAAAATTAAAAGTAAATGTGAACGATTCCCAATACATAGACGCATTGGAAAAATTAAAAAAACCTTCTTGTAAATCCACCTTTGCTAAAATACCCAGATTGGTCCAAAGGCTTGAAATTAACAACAGATGCTAGTGATCATGCATTAGGGGCGGTACTTTCCCAAGGCGAACAGCCAATTGCTTATGCAATCAGAACGTTAAATGATCATGAAAAAAATTACGCTGCAGTAGAGAAAGAATTACTTGCAATAGTCTGGTCAATAAATTATTTCCGACCGTATTTGTATGGCAGACAGTTCAAGCTATTAACTTACCACCAACCCTTAATATGGTTACACACTTAAACCAAAGGGAAAGACATAAATCCAAAACTACAACGATGGTTATTAGAATTAGGTGAATATGACTTTACCATCAACTATATAAAAGGCAAGGATAACAAAGTAGCAAATTTTTTGAGCAGAATAAACAATGAATTTGGAGAAATACTAGCAATAGAAAACTCAGGAGAAACAGAAAATAATGATGATAATTTCAGGACAGCTGCCACTATTCATACACAAGAAACAGATCAAAACGATCACTTCCCAATTCTAACCACAGTAGTCAATAGATTTAAAACTCAAATCATACTAACAGACCATAAAGCAGAGGACTTCAAAATAGTCAACAACAATAAAAAAGTTTTCATTAGCACCAGAGATATCGAAACTAAATACATGGCAGATCTTTTTCGTCAACACATTACCCATGGACGAATAGGAATTTTTACCGAACTATCTGATCACCTTTACAATAGAGTGCAATTAAAACTTATTGAACTGTTCGGCACCAGAATAAAATTTGTCAGATGTGGTTTCATCGCAAGAGATATTGATAATGAAAATTAGTTATACAAACAGATTGGCAAATATCATAGATATGAAACTGGACATGCAGGCATTACTGAAAACTATGAGGGTCTTAAAACAAAATTATTTCATAAAAATCTTAAATATTTCATACAAAAATACATAAATAATTGCGACGTTTGCAATAGAGCAAAAAAAAAAAAACAGATCACCAATTAAACCCAAATTTGCAATCACAGAAACACCTTCAGATATAAATGAAATAGTCCATATGGACGTGTATACAAATAAAAAACATAGCTTTATTACTTTAATCGACAAAATTTCTAAGTACGCTATAGCAATGAATCTAGAAGACAGGATCAGCAAAACATTAGTTGAAAAGATCAGAATGTTTTTATCTCTCAGAAATAAACCAAAGAAGATTGTGACAGACAACGAGGTTAACTCAGTAAATATCAAAGACTTTTTAGAACATAAAATATAGAAGTTCATTACACTAAGCCTAACAACCATACAGGCAACGCCGATGTAGAGAGATTGCAAAGCACCATATCTGAACAATTTAGAACTTTGGAAGCACAAAACTCAGATTTATCAACCCAAAAAAGAATTTTTAAATGTATCGAATGGTATAACAAATCTATACATTCCACCACTAAAGCAAGACCAATAGATAAGGTAGAAGGAAAACTAGAGAACGTACACCCTTCTAATATTAAACGAAAAACTAAATTCGCAGGTCAATTGGATACCTTTACTCGTAACCTTTATGATGATGCTAATACCAGCAATGGGAGTACTAACCATTCAACCAATCACCACTAACGACAATGAGTATGTGGAAATAAAACTGGATGACATTCAACTCATAATTAATTACACGACTATATTACACATAATTGACTTAAAAGAAATAGAAGTTACCATCGAAAATACTAGAACCTTTATTGAAGAATCAGATACAATTGAATATAATCGATTCCTACTGTCAAAAATAAATAGGGCAACAATAAAACTCCACACAATTCAAGTCCATAGAGAAAAAAGAGGGCTAGCCAACATTTTGGGATCAGGTTTAAAGTGGATAGCAGGTACCATGGATGTTGAGGACAGATCCAATATAGAAAACCATCTCGAAGTAATGGATCAAAACAATCACAATATCATTGAAAACCTTAACAAAAATATCCTCATAAACAATCATTTTAATGAAACTATAAAAATTTTAAAACGATCTATAGAAACAGATAAAACCCAAATCCAGGAAAAATTAAAACATGTAGATCAAAGTAACATGCGACTCATATCCCACATATCATACGTAGACACGTTGTTGAAAATAAAAACTATTTCAGACCAAATAGAACACATTCAAAACAACCTCATGGCAGCACACTATAATATGATGATTAGTAATATATTCACAACAGAGGAAATTGAATCCCTTAATATAGACTTCTTTAAATTGCAATACACCAAATTAGCAGAAGCAAAATATAAACAAAACCAAATACTATTCATACTTAAAGTACCTAAAGACACAGCTTTTACAGGGAGATCCTACATTACACCCATAGGAAATGAAAATCACTACGTACTTAACTTTGAAGCACAACAAATTGTAAATAACCAAAACATTTCTTATCACTATAATAATACAAGTTATGTTAACTTTTTGAAAAAAATAAAAAATATTTACTGACGAAACATGTGTAAAAATAAAAAATAACAATGAAGAAATAATTAATATAGAAGCAGGTCTTATACTTGTAAAAAATCCAAACAATATGAAATTACTAAGCAATTGTGATGATAGGAAAACAACATTACTAAGCGATTTTTTGATAACCTTTTGCGATTGTGAAATAGACATAAATGCAGTCACATGTAAAAATAGCGATAAAATATTTAAAGATCAGTTTATTAAATCTCCAATTGTGCTTGTCAATAAAAGTGAAACAACATTATCTGTCGATGAAATAGCATTAACTCAAATGAATAATGTTGAAGAAATAAAAGAATTGAGAAATTAAAAAAACAATTCACTATAGTTTTATGATCTCAAGTACTGTAATTATACTTCTATTAACTATTTTAATAATCATTACTGTCGTTTGTATCTTTAAAAGACTCTCTAGAATTAAAGCCAAAATTCGGGAGAATTTTTCATCAAGGGAGGGAGGAGTTATGTCTACACAGACACCAACACCAAAAAATGCAACAACAACAAAAACGCCGCTTCAAATTAATTTCCAAAAATAATAAAAAAGTTCAATGCACTAAGTAAAGTAAAGGGCGGCTTCAATGAAAGGGTCTGGCGGGTTAAGCAAAGGCATGCGGCATCATGAAAAGAATTTTTAAATTTTGTTGATTTTTCCATAGGCGCCATCTAAAAACACTGTGGAGACCACTTTTTAGATTTTTATTTTGAACGGTCCTTGAAATATCCTTGAAAGTCCTTTTTATAAGCCTTTTTCAAAATTGTATTTCTCAACAACCAATTGAGATAGAGAGACGATCTAAGCAGATTATGTTAGATAATAAAACAAGGAAGCTAAAAAAAAATTTTTTTTTTACACTCAGAAAAATTTTTTCACAAAACTAAAAAGAAAATTTTGAATATTTTTTTCAGTGTATTCCCAGTTTCCAGCCACTCTATAATTTGCTTTTAAAAACACCCCTTAGTATTTACTTTCATTTAAAAGCAAAAAATATTTCAATCAGATGGCGCAGCAGTGTGATATTCAAAAAATTGCAAGTGCACCTATATGCTCCCAGTACTAATATCCAGTACAAATGTGTGCAATATGGTACAGTACAAAAATATGCTCTTATGTTTTCCTAAATATCTCAAAAATTTATTCATCGATTTAAATAAGTCTTCCTTTGAATAAAAGTTTAAGCTGAGAGGTAAGTTTTTAAAATAGCAAAAAAGTATTACAAAACCAGGAATACACTGAAAAAATAGCCTAATTTTTGTTTTCTTTTTTGTGCAAAAATTTTTCTCAGTGTAAAATATAAAAATATATGTTCTGGGTTCCTTGTTTTGTTAACAATGATTCACAGTTTGTTTCATCTTTTTATCTATATTAGTTTTTGAAATATTTAAAAAAATATACTGCATATTTTAATACTTTAGATTGGCGTATGAGTGATGTATTTTTGTACCATATTGCACACATTTTTACTGGATATTTGTACTGGGAGCATATAGCTGCACTTGCAATTTTTTGAATATCACACTGCTGCGCCATCTGATTGAAATATTTTTTGCTTTTAAATGAAAGTAAATACTAAGGGGTGTTTTTAAAAGCAAATTATAGAGTGGCGGGAAACTGGGAATACACTGAAAAAAATATACGAAATTTTCTTTTTAGTTTTGTGAAAAAAATTTTCTCAGTGTAAAAATAAAAAAAAATTTTTTTACTTCCTTGTTTCATTTTCTAACATAATCTGCTTAGATCGTCTCTCTATCTCAATTGGTTGTGGAGAAATACAATTTTAAAAAAAGGCTTATAAAAAAGGATCTTCAAGGATATATCAAGGACCGCTCAAAATAAAAATCTGAAAAGTGGTCTCCACAGTGTTGTTAGATGGCGCCTATCGAAAAATCAACAAAATTTAAAAATTCCTTTCATGATGCCGCAACCCGCTAGACCCTTTGAAACTTCTGTTTATTGAATTCGCAACTCCTCAATCTCTTTTTGAAAAACTCAAGTGAGGCTCTTGACCGAAGCTATTTGGAAACGTCTTTTCTCGATCAAAGCCAAGGCCAAAGAGAAATATGAATTCTCACTTCAAGCCCAAGAATTCACTGCATTTCACAAAGTAGAATAAAAAAAAAGGGCAGTCGAATTGCAATATGTTTGTTTGTAATAAAGTATATATTATATTTATATTGCTTCGATTCTGCCGCTTTGTCAGCAACAGAACCAAAGTTAGGTTTTAAGAAAAATGAAAAACTTATTTAAGAAAGAAAATACAGTTCAATGCTTAAGCACTTCTTATATTGTTCACCGAAGTGTTAAAGTGATCTTTTAAAAGAATATTAAAAAATTATTCAAAAGAAAAATAAATTATTTCTATATTGACTCAAATATAGCTTAACCCGGCAACTCGACACGCAATTTTTCATGGCATGCCATCTGTCAAATTCATGTCTTGCCACTAGCAGTATTGCCAGGGTGGGTTTGTTTATGTTATGCCATCGGCATTTATGAAATGACCACCAAGAAGTTAATACGTTGGGCACGCGCCTTGGTTGTCTTGAAAAGCTAATACTATTGAGTTCATCTTGCTTTCGGGTCATGAATATATGATTATTACTTATAATTACTTATAATTTTTAATTTCATTCTTTTATTGGTTTCAATATTTCTTTCCTATTAGTTAAATACGCTTTAAATCAAAGTGTTATATATACATTCATGTAAAACTAATATTAAAAAGGTAAAAATTAATATTAATTTGAAAATATCCGAAATGGACAATTCCTCGCTGCGATATGAACACATCTAATTTTTTCTGAAAAATGCATTTCGGCTGTCAAACAACCAAAATGGCGCTCATTGCCAAGTTCATGCCAAGCAATATTGCAAGACATAATTTGCCATCTTGCGGTCTCCATTGGCAATATCTACACTTTGACAGATGGCATGCCATGAAAAATTGCGTGTCGAGATGCCGGGTAAGTTGTATTTTTTCTTACCAGAGTAACGAAACTCGCGTGGTACACAATTGATCCACGCTAAAGGCTCAGTTGTTTGGGAAAATGCATTATTGCCGAATTCCTTGTGCTTGTGTTGTTAAATTTGAGACGCTGTTGCTATGCTCTTCGCAATTTCCGTATTTTAGCTGATATCGATTTTGTTTATTTTAATTGAAATTGCAAATGTTATCAATATTGTAAGTTAGCTTTGTAAGCAATTTGTAAGTATAAAAGTAAGAAATGTTCAATAAAGAAATCAATGAGATTCGAACACTCAAATCCATGCCACGAACTCTTTTGGACTACATGGCGATTCTCGCCAGTCTATAGAGTGAAACCTCTGGAATTTTAAAAAAGTGTGTTAAAAAGTTCATACTTTTAAATAAAAGACATACAAATGCTTTTAATATTCTCGATATTACCTCAAATGAGCAGTAGCACTGAAGAAATAGAAACTGAGGATGAAGCCGATCCAAATATTTCAATCAGAAAAGAAATTATCACAGAAATAGAAATTGAAAAGTGAAGCCGATCCCATAGGCATCAACCCAAATAATCCAATTGAACAAAAAATCATTACAAAACTTAAAATATCTCAGCAGCAATTTTTAAGGCTAGCTGCCTTAGTAGTCAAATTCTGAAGAAACTTATGGGTCGACATGAACGAACAGCAGTCATTTTGGTTAAAAGTTAATTGAAAGGTGATTCCCGTAAGATCATTTCAGACCAATTCACAATTAATGAAGTAGTTAAAATTAAAATGTAATGGCAAATCTGAAAAAGAACTGCAGGCGTGAATAAAAAATAAGATTAAACAGGAAAAGAAAGCGGCAAACGATTGCCGTACTGAAATTTTTGAACTCACAAAACAACTAGAAAACTCATACATTTCCGACGGTGTACCGTCAACCCTTGTATCCACATACTCAACTCAAGAAGCAGTTGATGTATTCAAGAGTAATGCCTCCAATGAGGAAGTTAAAATGGTCAAGAAACGTGGCCAGTTTGAATCCTTGGAATCGGCCGTTTCCAAATTCATGGACGCCGACAATGACGTGGTTAACCAACCGAGCAATATAATGTTTTAAAGGAACCAACAACGACAAATTTATAATCAAAATTATAGCTATAACTATGACAGGCGTGTTCGTGGTGGTCGTGGACGAGGAAACTTTCGTGGACGCGGAAACTTTCGCGGGCGCGGACGGAATTATGGCTATAACAATGTAGCGCATAATCACACCCCACATGCCACCACAAAGCAAACGCCAGCAAAAATGTTGTATGATTTTGAGGTGGATATGCCCACAAATTTTCTAATTAAATTTGTCGAGACAATTTATAAAACAGAAGACTTCTCGTCACTTATGAAGTACCAAATTCAGAGGTCACAAGGTCTAGCAAGAGAAGCCCTAGACGAAGCAAAAGTGCGTTCGAAGGAAAACTACGATAGGAAGATATGACAGAGCAGGTACAAAACGGGAGAACACATACTAACTAAGAATCATGCGCGAAAAAATAAACTATCCCAGCTATGGGATGGCCCATTTGTAATCACCAGAATAACCGCCCGGTACGAGTCCGAAGTCGCGATAAAACTTACCACGTAAATTCGGTTAAACGATTCGTCGTGAAATCACGAAGCTTTAAAGGGAGTAAGACGTGTCTGTCCCCAAGAGGCAATAACATAATGGGTCAAAAATAGATAAACAGATAGATTAAAAGCATTTATTACCGTCACTCCACTTCTGTTCAATTAATCAAGCGAGCCAATTAAACTCATATCAACTTTTATTAACAAAAAAAGAAATCAAAAGTATATTCACTCAGAAAAATAATAAAAGAATAAAACTCTATTTCACAACTCAACGATTTAAAAGAAACATTAACTAGTGCGCAACTCGACTTCCTCTCACGGATGCTGTAGACTGACTGTCTTCTCTTCGACTCTCTCTATAGTACCCGGCATCGCTCAGGATAGGGCACAGTTATTAGTAGGACTTTACAACTCGTCCATTCCTGACCTTTCGTCCGGCTCGGACGAATCGCCACCGTCCTCATAGCTCATCTCATCAGGTCCCGTAAACAGGCACCATGGCTTCAGGTGGTCCGCAGCCAATACATCCGTGTACCGCTTTCGGTTTCGTGGTAAGTCCGGTAAGTCTTCCACCAAATATCGGTCGCGTCCCAGCGTTTTGGTTTCTGCGTTGTTACGTCGATCGTCATTTCGTTGATTGTGCATCGCCCCAACTCGTCAATCGTTTCTGCGAAACACTCCGGGAATTCCTCCAGCAGTTGCTCCACCGTTCAACCGTTTCCGTTTGATGCGTGCGACTTCGCCGTACAGTCTTCGGAAGTCATATTGCTGAGTACCCCATTGTCGATAACAAATTTTTGGCTATCTCTGCACAAAACATCCCTGCCAATCAAAACGTCGCACTGCATTACGTTGACCGGAACTATAAAGAATACCGTTTCGATCACCTGTCCGTCGATTTCAATGTTTGTTTCTATTTTCTGCTTGACATTGATCGTCGACCCTCCGAATCCGATGAGCTCCTTATTAGCCGTTTTCCTTTCGATTTCAGGCAACGCTGTCTCTACAATGATCGAGCAGAAGCTTCCGGTGTCGACCAACGCGTTCACTTCATTGCCACCTATCCGAATTTTCTTCATCATCGGATGACGAAATTTGTCCTCTCCGTTCCTAACTTCCGATATCGCGTGTCCGCTCCGACAGTCTTTCGACTCATGGCCGATTTTACCATTTGGTGCATTTTGGACGTCTTTGAGGCTTTGGGCACTTTGCTGAGACGTGTCCCAACTTGTTACAATTAAAACACTTAATTGGTTTTCTTTCCTTTCCGTTTGCGTCGTGGATTTTTCCAGCTTCCGTTTTATTGACCGCCTGCGTTTTCCCAGTTGTCGCCAGGCCCGATAAATTCTCTAGCGACCGGAACAATTCGCTATTCGTTTGGATATTCATGGCCGTCAACATGCGTGATACGTTTGCGTCGTTAAGGCCACCAATAATGTAGGAATTAATCGAAGCTTCGTCCAGCTTACCGCGCCGTCCCAAATTTAGCATCGCATAGAAGAACTCCTTCATAGACTCGTTGGGCTTGCGTCGCCTTTTTGCCATATCTTTATGAATTTCCGCGCTGACTGTCGTTTCTGGAAAATCCGCTTTAAAAGCTTCTACGAAATCCTTCCAATACGCAAAAACCGGTTGCGCATCAAGCCAGTCTATTGCCACGCCTTTAAGTTTCAACTGCACCGCCATTAGAACTTCGCCTTCTTCCCATCCGTATGACCTTTGCAACTGCACCGTCCCATGAATAAATTGTTCTGATGTAAGTGGTCCCTTTATCGGGTCGAACTCCGGTAAAAGTCCGATCAGATCGTGCACGCCACCTGCTGTCCATCGACGTCGTTCATTCGTACCGCCGTTTCGTGCAGTCTCCTCCGCTACCACGATTACTTCGGTCTCTCGTCCAGGATTCGGCTGGCCGTTGTTATGCTGCTCAGAATTTCCTTCCTTCCTTTCCAATGTCCGCAACCGCGAATCGTTCTGCGACCTCATTAGACTATCCACTGTTGAAGCCAGTCCAGCAATAATTTCCCTTAACTCGTTTATTTCGGAAGCCCAATTTGCACCTCCCATAATGGCTTCCAGCTTTTCGCGATTAATTTCGTCGGCTCCATAAGCCTCCGTCAGCCTCACGACCTTTGCGGCCTTATTACCAATAGACGTCATGTTCTGACTTTCGAGCAGCTTGTCCAATTGATCAACCTTCAGTGACGCCAGCTTAACTTTCGACATTTTGTGACTTTAGATCTAGAAAAATGACGCAATATAAATATTTGGGCGATAATTTTTAAAACTTATTCCGTGATGCGAATATTATTTTTCCGCAATCCGAATATTAATGCACAATTCGGACATTCGATCCGCAGAAGTTCAGCCGCCCTGACTCGTTCTCGCAACCCTAATTCAGTTTGCTTTTAATACGTGCGAAACGTGTACTTCCACGTAAACTTCAGTTCATATGCTTCTTGTCTCCTTCGTTAATTTTCTAGCTGTTCAGAATCGCCGCTTCGTTGAATTCAAATCTGCGTATGTGTACGTTGAGAGCGCTGAATTTATTCTCTCCGCTAGCGTGGAAGAGTCGCTTTTCTCTCACTGTGCCTTTGCCCAATTACGTATGAGCGTCGTTTTTTCGTTTAGTTGCAGAGACTCCCTAAACAGCCTTATCGTCGTTCTCCCGGTACTCTCTGGACGTCGAGTGTATCGTCGTTGCTCTTCCTTCGTTGAACGTTGAGAACTTCTTTTGAGCGATATGCTTTTGCTCCGTTGAACGTTGCTGCGTTTCGTCTCTTTCGCTGCCGTTGCGTACGGCCTTTTTTGTGTTGCGTTGCGCGTGTGCGTATTTCGCGTTTGGAAAAAAAAAACCCGAGAGTTGTGAAATTCTACTGTTTTACTTTGAATGCGCTTAACGGGTGTTATCCCACTGACTGAAAATATTAACGTCACTCCACTTCTGTTCAATTAATCAAGCGAGCCAATTAAACTCATATCAACTTTTACTAACAAAGAAAGAAATCAAAAGTATATTCACTCAGAAAAATAATAAAAGAATAAAAACTCTATTTCACAACTCAACGATTTAAAAGAAACATTAACTCGTGCGCAACGCGACTTCCTCTCACGGGTGCTGTAGACTGACTGTCTTCTCTTCGACTCTCTCTATAGTACCCGGCATCGCTCAGGATAGGGCACAGTTATTAGTAGGACTATACACATTTTAGTTATATTTTATACTGCTCAATAAATATGCCAGACTGCACGGTTAGGACAATACATGGGTAAGCACAACCCAATCCTTAATTAAATAAAAAGTAGGTATAAAAGGTAAATTTAGCAATTTAGACAAAATAATTGTCCAACCACTAATAGCCGGCCCAATACCGAGGAAAATTTATAAATGGGGCAAGAAAAGCCATTCTTCTTTGCAACGGGTTAAAAACTAAAAATTAATAGGTATACTGACGCACTACTTTGTCAAAATACTGCTTTATCAAAATATAAAGAGCCAAAAAATTATTTATGATTTTGTTATTAACATTTATTTTCTGTTCATTTTGTTGCCAAATTCAGCAATTGCACTAAGCATGACCTACGACAATTTTCGGAGCGAACAAAAACACGGAACAATTTAAGGTCATGGTTAACCAATGTTCTGATGATCAAACAAAAATTGATTGTTTTGTTTTGTATTTTTGGTTTTGTTTTGTTTTCTTAATTTTTATTTTCTCTTCAGACGGGCTACTCCAGCAAAGAGGGGACGATTTAGATTTCAAAATAATTTTAAAAGAAAGTATGCAAGCCAGCTGCACTTAATATCAATTCATTTTTGTAGGAGAATTAATTGTCAAGAAGAATCTTATTAAGACAACGTATTAACAAACATTTTCATTCAGAAAATGTCCAAATTAATACAAGTGTATCAAAAACGGTTAAGCTTCTGATCAGAAAGAGAAGAGCGAGCGCCATATGGTCTTAATAAAGCGGTGATGACTCCTTTTCTCTTCTTATAGGATAGGAGAAAGGGATGCAAAGATCGCAGCAACAACTGCCGGCATCCGTCTTTCACACAAATAGCCATACACAATGTTTCACTGCATGACACTTTCAGCTTTGATATTTTTGTAACCCAACCGTTCAGCGTTGCCACGAGTATATTTATTCTAAATTTTTAATGCTCACAAATCAATTTGTTTTTGAACCATTGAATGGAAACGTAACGTATAAAGTATATAATATATATATCTATATAAATACACATATATATATATATATATATAAATATATAATGCAAGTTTCAGTTATTACAATAATTTATTCCGTGCAAACTTCGACTCAAATGACAACGCTCCAGACGGTCAACGAGAAACAAAACGACCCAATAGGGGGAAAAAAAACGTAAAATCAGTGACCAGGTGTATGATAGATGGGAAATTGTTGATTTTATTATTATATTCATTTTAACGTAACGTAAAAACGAAATATATATAGAATAATAAAATTTATTAAAAATCTAAATATCATTTAATTAAACGTAACATAACTAAGTCTTATTCAATTTATTATTTATAAGTTCAATTTATTATTTTGAAGTTCAAAGGACAGCCGGTTAGACTAGCGTTAAGAAAAATATGTAGTGAACTAGTCAGAAACTTGTACAGAAAAGGAGAATTTGCGAAATTTTAGGACCAATTTTATACATATATTAATATAAAAAAGGAAACTTGAGAAAATTTAAATATAAAAAAACAAATATTAAATAAAGTATGGCTTTGAAGAAGAAAATTAAAAAAAAAACAGAAACAGTTAAAAAAAAATGTGTATAACAAAAACAAGGGTTACAATATATATAGATTTGTTAATTTTTCTTCCTTTTCTTCTTTTTTTCACATACCTTCTTTTTTTTATAAAATCGTTTTTCCAAACTATTTATTTTATATTTAGGTGTAGTAAAAAGAAATTTTTTTTATTTTTCCAATAGATGGCGTTATTTATCTCCATCTCGCGTTGTATAAGTCCGATCATGTTCCGCTAGGGGGCATTAGAAAGATGACAGTTCCTACTAAAAAGCTTTTTTGACACCTTTTTGATTGATTGATTCAGTTTTGTTTGAGAGCTTGTCAAAGATGGACATCAGCAAAGAGAAAATTCGCTACATTTTACAGTTTTTCTTCGATAAGGGAGAAAACGCAAGCCAGGCGGCTGAAAATGTGAATAGCGTTTATGTACCTGATACTGTAACAGCCAATCATGCGCAATTTTGATTTCGTCGAATCCGTTCCGGTAACTTCGATGTCAAGGATGCACCACGCACTGGAAGGCCAATTGTCGAAAATGTCCATAAAATCATGGAAATTATCGAGTCCGACCGTCATGTTAGCACTGTTTCGATTGCAAAAGAGCTAAAGATTGCACAAAAAACCGTTTGGAACCATTTGAATAAGGCTGGATACACAAAGAAGCTCGATGTATGGGTGCCACACGAGTTAACGCAAAAAAACCTCATAGACCGAATTTCCATCTGCGAATCGCTGCTGAACCGCAACAAAATCGACCCATTTCTGAAGCGGTTGGTGACTGGTGATGAAAAGTGGGTCACTTACGACAACGTCAAGCGAAAACGGTCGTGGTCGAAACACGGTGAACCGGCGGAAACGGTGGCCAAGCCAGGATTGACGGCCAGGAAGGTTTTGCTGTGTGTTTGGTGGGATTGGCAGGGAATTATCTACTATGAGCTGCTCCCATACGGCAAAACTCTTAACTCGGAACTCTACTGTCAACAATTGGACCGTCTGAAGGAAGCAATCGCCCATAAGCGGCCAGCTTTGGCCAATAGGAGCGGAATTGTGTTCCATCAGGACAACGCCAGGCCACACACATCGATAGTGACTCGCCAGAAGCTCCGGGAGTTTGGTTGGGAGGTTCTTCTGCATCCACCTTATAGTCCGGACCTGGCACCAAGTGATTACCATCTGTTCCTGTCCATGGCGAACAATTTTGCTGGTGAAACATTCGCTTCAAGAGAGGCTTCTGAAATTCGACTGTCTCAATTTTTTGCTAATAGGAACGAGGGCTTCTATGAGAGAGGCATAATGAAATTACCTTTCAAATGGCAACAAGTTATCGAACAAAACGGCGCATATTTGACCTAAATCGGGTCATTCTAACTATCTTAAATAAAGCCCTCAATTTAATGCAAAAATAATGGATTTCTTTTTACTACTAATATATAGTTTGGAAAAACAATTTTATAAAAAAAAAGAAGGTATGTGAAAAAAAGAAGAAAAGGAAGAAAAATTAACAAATATATTAAAAAAATTAAGAATTAATGAGAAATTATTTAATGATATATATATATATATATACGAAAACCTTAAATTTTTAGTCCAAGCTATGACGGCAGCGAGGGATTTAGCTAGAGGGTGAACACCAGCATCCTCAACCAGATACCGGGATTCTCAAGCGGGCCATCTTCAAAGCAAACTGGTCTTCTCTGCGTCGTTGCCATTTAGTGTATGTTCTGACGACGAAAACTCCACCCACACCACCCCAACGAAAAGCGTACCAAATTGTCGGGAGCAAGAAGCTCTCAACAATCCTGGACCGAAATATTTCATCATCAGTCAATGATAGCGATGCCGGTCAAATCAAACCAGAAGCCGAGGTCACCGAATACCAATGTCGCCACATTATAAATAGGTGGAGGCAAGAAATTTGACGGCAAAAAGTAAACAAAATGCGAAGTGGTGCAGACAAACCCAGCGAATGGTCCATAAAATCTTCGACTTCGCTATAAGACGTAAGGCGTAACAATTCCACCTCCCAGCCCTACTCCAACCAACCTAGCGATCCGCAGGAAAGTGGTTCCATTTACAAAAAAAAGGGGAGGAGGAATGCTGTGATCATGTCACATATGTCGTGAACCCACTGTGATCGGAATAAAGAATGCAAGAAAGCAACAGCAAGCAATTACAGCCTAGAAAGTCAAAACTGTTGCGAAAGACGAAGACTTCCGTAGAAATCGCACCGAGAATACAGCAACGGCGGAAGCGCAGCGACTGCAGTAGAGTTTGCGTCAGCAAACTTAGTTTTAAGTAATTTAAAGCATATTTTTCAGTTTAAGTATATTTTGAATTTTAGAAAGAAAGTTGTATTAACACCACAGAACAAAAAGGTAAAAATCCGCGCAATAAAAGCCTAAATAAAATTGAAACAAATAATTGGAAAAACAAAGAACAACAACAACTCTAGCATATAGTGTTAAGGACACGTTAACATGTGTAACGCCTTGAACCAGTCGAGCTAGACTATACAAAATATATTAAGAAATTATCAGCGTCACCAGTAAGAGATTCGATTTAGACATGTCCGTCAGTCTTCCTGTCTGTCTGTCCATCTGTCTGCCCGTCTGTCTGTCCTTCTGTCTGTGTCCAGTTATCTTATCGAAGGAGTTTAGCTATCTTGACAAAATTTGATATGGGTGCTTACGGGGACATGAGTAAGATTAAGTTCGGGGATGGACCCGATCGCACCATTTTTAGGGGTAGCTCCATCACTAAGGTATATTACAAAAATTACAAAAACTGCTAAGAAACTAGAGTTTTTCAAGATATTTTGATAAAGTTTGGTATTTGAGTATAAATAAAAGCAAGTTATATGATTTAAAAAAATGGTAAAAGTGGGCGTGGCATAAGGGCGTTTTTCGACCATTGGTTTGATAGGTCCATTATTAAATATACCTCCAGTATTAGGGTGTGTCAAAAAAATCTCAAAACCTCCGATTACAATTCAAAAGAATTGTAAAATTTGGCGTGGCAAAAGGACGGTTTTCATAAAGAAATTTAACAAAAGTGGGTATGTGGGGCCCCTTATGGCCTTAAATAACTCTTGATATGAAGAACTGTTTGATTATGTGTGTCTGTGCCGGGTATTCTGTTGCCAATCTCACCTGACTATAACACCCTTACTTGTTTTTCATTCCTTTTGTGGTTTTGAACATTAAAATGCACAATCGAAGGCTAATGTTCGGCTGTTGTGCAGCAAACTATACTAAAGAAAACTATAACATCCAAACGATTTGTATATTTTTCGGACGTTGATATTCGCCAAATAATCGCATAAAATTTTGCCAATGCTAATACGAATGTCCAGAAATATGCGAATGTGAATACTCGCAGCATCACTAATACTTACATGTGCGCTAAAAAGCTCTACGCTCTAGAGCAGCAAGTAAATTTGCTATACCAAACACATGCAAAAACAAGTAAGAAAGGTAAATTCGGTCAAGCTATGTTGCAAATTTGAAGCTTCCACGCCATTCACTTCGGAAGCAACAAAACGTCTCCATTTTTGGGCGGTCCACATGTGTTTTTTTTTTCTTACTCCTTTCATTTGCGTTGGTCAACCTATGCTGCGAATTGGAAGCTCCTACGCCATTAACTGTGGGAGTTACAAAAAATCTCCACTTGGTTGAATGGCAGTCGGCGCGCTACGTAATTTTTTTTCCTACATGCTTCTATACTTTCTGCATATCCGCGTAGATCCCACTACTTCCTTTCAATTTACTTTAACAGCGTTGAAAAGGGGTTTTTCATCGCAAATTTAATAGTCTCGAAAAAGTGAATTTTCATACCTAAAGATGTTTTAAAGTAACGAGATTTTTCACACCAATATTACAACCGCAGCCCCCGGAGTACAGACGCTGATTTTATTAAAGTTTTAATTCTGTACGAATTGACGGATACTTTGATAGCGCAAAAAGTTATAAGTTACCTAAAATGCCCTTATATATTTTTTTTATTTTGATTGGTTTTCGGCAGTGACCGCTTGTCTACATGCGCTTGTCTGTCGATTGCGTGACATGTGTGGATTTGTGTGTGCGCGCATAGCCGTACGTAAATTTGTATTTAGACATTTGGATAATTTCTTGTCTTGCTTGAGACGATTTGCTTTCTCATGAGAGCGAACTCCCTGCTCTAAACCGGTTTGAAATTTTGATTATTTGAGTGTGTTTGTGTGTCACGTAAATTGAACGATCAACGTTTTGCACGCACATTGAAACCACGGGCGTCATTTTTTCGATTTTCGAGCGTCCTATCCAATTTAATACACGTTATCACGCCAAATGCTCACCGAAGCTCCAGTCCTGACCTGCCCCAATTTCCAAGAAAGGTTATATTTTCAGACGGATGCGAGCAACTATGATTACAATTAAAGGCAAGCAATATGGTTGTAAAAAATTTTAAAAATGGGCGTGGAAGAAGGGAGGTTTTCGAATATTGGCTCCTAAACCGAAATCCAAATAGGACTTGAAAACTGGCACTTCTGCTTCCTTTGTCGCCATTAATATCTTTTCCAAAAATTTGTTTGATAGGTCCATTATTAAGGGTACCTCCAGTATTAAGGTGTATCAAAAAAATCTCAAAACCTCCCATTAGAACTCAAAATAATTGGAAAAGTGGGCGTGACAAGAGGGCAATTTTCATACAGAAATTTAACAAAAGAAGGTATATGGGGCCCCTTATGGCTTTAAATAACTCTTGATGTGAAAAACTATTTGATTATGTTTGTCCTATTGTCAATATCACCTAACTATAACACCCTTACTTTTATTTCATCCCTTTTTTTCTTTGAACATAAAAATGCACAACCGAAGGTTATTGTTCTGCTGTTGTGCAGCAATTATACTTAAAGAAAGCTATAACATCCATAGGATTTGAATATTATTCGGACGTTAATATTCGCCAAATGTTCGCATAAAATTTTTCGAATGCTAATACGAATGTCCAGAAATATGCGAATATTTGCGAATGCGAATATTCGCAACATCACTAATACTTCCATGTGCGCTGAAAAGCTCTACGCTCTAAGGCAGCAAGAAAATTTCCTATACCAAACACATATAGAAACATGTAAGAAAGCTAAAGTCGGACAAGCTAGGTTGCGAATTTGAAGCTTCTGCGCCATTGACCCCGGAAGTTACAAAAAATCTTCATTTGTGGGCATGGAAGTGGGCGGTATACACTTGTTTCTTTCCCACACCTTTCAAACTTGCATCTGATACACCTTTTCTTGGTCCGGAACCAGTCATAGGAGTTGGTACTGCCAACATAAGGACGGCTGTTGCGGAATGGGTTTTTCTAACCTGTTCACAGCAATGGCAAAATGTTTCTACGTGTAGGTTCTCGAAGCAAATGTTGCCATCTTTGTGTAGCAAATCTGCAAAATTTCTGCTGGCCCTACCTAGGGGAGACTGCAGACTTTTGGTTAATGCAATCACAGGGCATGGCGCTTTTGCAAAGCACCTCAAGGTGATAGGAGTCACCGAAAATGCTAACTGCCTGTGCTGCGGAGAGGAGGATGAGGAAACGGCTGAACATTATTTGTTTGACTGCCCGGCATTCTCTCGAAGCAGACTGATGGCATTCGGTACGTGTGACATATATGGAAAGAATGCTCTTTCCTTATCTTTCAGGAATCTTCTAAGGTTCATTCATAGAACTGAGAAGACCCTGTAAAGAATATGCCATCTTGGGTCAGTACAATGGACAAATTGGAAGTCTGAGTGCTGCCCTTGAAAAAATGTGTTTTTTTAATAAGAAAAAAAAAAACACCTTTCATTTGCATTGATCAACCTATGTTGCGAATTGGAAGCCTCTTCGAAAGATCTTCATTTGGGGGCGTTGCAGTGGGCGGGCTACATAAATTTTTTTCTTCACCTTTCATTCGCCTTGGTCAACCTATGAATTTGAAGCTTCTTCGCCTTTTACTTCCGAAGTTACGAAAGATCTCCATTTTTGGGCGTGGCAGTGGGCGGGCCACATCAATTTCTTTCCTACAACTTTCATTCGTCTTGGTCAACTTATGTTGCAAATTTGAAGCTTCTATCCCTTTTACTTCAGAAGTTACAAAAAACCTCCATTTGTGGGCGTGGCAGTGGGTTTTTTCTTATACTTGTCATTCGCCTTGGTCCACCTATGTTGCGAATTCGAAGCTTCTACACTTTTTACTTCACAAGTTACGATAAACTCTTATTTGTGGGCGTAGTTTTGGGCGCGGCTCAAAAAAGGCGGCATCCGTTTCATTTCCGGATATGTACCTTTTCGTAGTTTACCAGTATATCAAATATCATTTAAATGTGTTGAGTGGTGTGCCAAACTTCGACTTGGTTGGTCCATCCGTTTCGGAAAAGATCCGAGCACAGAAGGACAGACAGAGAGACAGACAGACAGACAGACACACATACAGACAGACGGACAGGTCTCAACCGAATCAGTTTTTGATCTTAATCAAAATTATATATAGAGATGTCTATTCCTACGGAGCTTAGTTGTGGCTGTTACAAGATTCGCAGAAAACTAATATACCCTGCTTATGCTGGGTATAAAAACAAATAAGTACTTTCCCAGCAAACATTTGCATAAGCCTTTTAAAAAGATGCTTACTATTCATTTGTTTTCAAGTAATTTTCCAAACTTTTTCCAAGCATATATGTGCTATATTAAATTCGCTAACATTTCCCAAAAGCTTTCCAAACGTGTTGCTATTGTCATGGATAAAGGCTACTAAGCAACATTCAAACGTTGCCTCATTTTAAAACACCCTTAAGGCATTCAAGTGTTACCTTGTTTTAATACACCCTTAACACAAACGAACACAACTTATATCTACATATTTCTAAATCCAATTTCGGCATTCCAGCAGACGCCGTAATTATACACTTTCGGCCAATGCAAGCGCATTGCGACCTCACACTATTAGTTCAACCTAACGACATTATTTGTCATAACACCAACTCCGCGCCCGCTCTAATTACAATCGACCCAAACGAAAGAGTGCCGCTCCTCAGGTGTCATGCACTAATCGATTGCACATGTGCCATCCGATTCTAGCGATCCTCTTTCGCATATTTGACTATTGAGTCACAAAGCAAAGGCCAGTCAATCCATGACCCTATAGAAATTCAGTATAAATATAAGAATTGTTTGTTAGAATATAAAATTGGTGTAAAAATCTTTAAAGTGATCGGGCTGATACTGGCTCGCGCTGTATACTGCCGATCACTCATAAATAAAATATAAATATTTCAAACTTATATAAAAAGGATACTTTTATTTAATTACATGGCGATCCTTGCCCATACTTTTATTTAATTACATGGCGATCCTTGGCCATACGCGAACCCTGGCGCGGAAAAATTATAAAAAATAAAAATGTGAAAGTGAAAATGGTGAAAATGCGTAAAAAGAAGAAGAAAAAGAAAATAACTGTCGAAAAATCATTTTATATAAAACTTTCAAGCTTAAATATTTTGTTTAAATCTTCCAAAAAAAAAAAAAACATTTAATTTTGATTGACAACGAAAAAACAAAATTCTTTATTGAAAAAAAAAAAAAAAAAAAAAAACTCAAAACGTTCACAAATTAATTATTTGGAAACTGGGTACTAGCACCTGCAAGTGCTTGAACGGCTTGTGGTTATGTAAACCAAAAAATATACAATTAATTGAGAAAAAGTTAACAATTCATAACTTCTCAACACATCTAAGGACTAATACAACTTTAAAGGACGTCAATCAAACTTAAAAAATATATGAGAAGAGTGCCTCCCAGCCTGAGGCCCAACACCCCCCAACGATTGAGCATGGGGGCCAGCTTTAACAATTTATCAGCAGCAAAAATCATATATTAGGTGTAGTAAAAAGAAATCCATTATTTTTCCAATAGATGGCGTTATTTATCTGCATCTCGCGTTGTATAAGTCCGATCGTGTTCCGCTAGGGGGCATTAGAAAGATGACAGTTCCTTCTAAAAAAGCTTTTTTGACACTTTTTTGATTGATTGATTCAGTTATGTTTGAGAGCTTGTCAAAGATGGACATCAGCAAAGAGAAAATTCGCTACATTTTACAGTTTTTCTTCGATAAGGGAGAAAACGCAAGCCAGGCGGCTCAAAATGTGAATAGCGTTTATGGACCTGATACTGTAACAGCCAATCATGCGCAATTTTGGTTTCGTCGATTCCGTTCCGGTAACTTCGATGTCAAGGATGCACCACGCACTGGAAGGCCAATTGTCGAAAATGTCGATAAAATAATGGAAATTATCGAGTCCGACCGTCATGTTAGCACTGTTTCGATTGCAAAAGAGCTAAAGATTGCACAAAAAACCGTTTGGAACCATTTGAATAAGGCTGGATACACAAAGAAGCTCGATGTATGGGTGCCACACGAGTTAACGCAAAAGACCTCATAGACCGAATTTCCATCTGCGAATCGCTGCTGAACCGCAACAAAATCGACCCATTTCTGAAGCGGTTGGTGACTGGTGATGAAAAGTGGGTCACTTACGACAACGTCAAGCAAAAACGGTCGTGGTCGAAACACGGTGAACCGGCGGAAACGGTGGCCAAGCCAGGATTGACGGCCAGGAAGGTTTTGCTGTGTGTTTGGTGGGATTGGCAGGGAATTATCTACTATGAGCTGCTCCCATACGGCGAAACTCTTAACTCGGAACTCTACTGTCAACAATTGGACCGTCTGAAGGAAGCAATCGCCCATAAGCGGCCACCTTTGGCCAATAGGAGAGGAATTGTGTTCCATCAGGACAACGCCAGGCCACACACATCGATAGTGACTCGCCAGAAGCTCCGGGAGTTTGGTTGGGAGGTTCTTCTGCATCCACCTTATAGTCCGGACCTGGCATCAAGTGATTACCATCTGTTCCTGTCCATGGCGAACAATTTTGCTGGTGAAACATTCGCTTCAAGAGAGGATTCTGAAATTCGACTGTCTCAATTTTTTGCTAATAGGAACGAGGGCTCCTATGAGAGAGGCATAATGAAATTACCTTTAAAATGGCAACAAGTTATCGAACAAAACGGCGCATATTTGACCTAAATCGGGTCATTCTAACTATCTTAAATAAAGCCCTCAATTTAATGCAAAAATAATGGATTTCTTTTTACTACACCTAATATAACGCATCAACCGAAATCATCTGTAACGCATCAACCGTGGCAGCACTAGCAACGCCCGGCAACGCAAACATCTCTCCATCTATACAAGCCACGAATGAACAGCTAAGTCACCTATATATATATATTCAATCAACTTAAATTTTTTTTTAACGCACCAATTAAAAATTTAAATAAATATTAAATGTTAATTCTCATTTTAACTTTAAACATAAATCATTTTCGAATTAAACGAATTTTATTTTGCCACCCAAAATAGAGCATAATCTATTCGTCAATGAAAGTACATATTTAAATCTTTTTTAATTATGATAAAAATTAGTATACATAAAATACATGTGCAAAAATATTTTTACACAAATATTTTCCAATACTAAATTTAATAAGTATTTACTTATTAATAATCTAAAAATCAAATTACTTATTCCTTTTTGAAACATACATATTCTGACTTAGAAAACAGACCAAAACAAACAAAATGACACCAATTGACTTGATAAACACAGCTGTAGAGCTATTACCAGAATTCGATGGAAAAATCGAAAACCTTAATAAATTCATTAATGCACTAGATTTGCTTGACACCATCAAAGGCGAACATGAAGCTATTGCAATTTTATTAATAAAAACAAAATTAACACAAAACGTTGGCAGACTGATAACAAATGAAAGTACTATAATTGCAATAAAAAACATATTAAAACAAAATGTGAAACATGAGCCAGCACACTCGATTGCAACAAGAATGCTCAGCATAAAACAACAACAAAAATCTGACCAAGACTTTGCAAAAGAAATAGAAACCCTAGCTGCACAGCTCGAAAGCGCATATATTTCAGACGGTTTGACGCCGGCGCTTGCAAAACAATACACAGCACATTCGGCAGTCAAAGCAATTAAAACAAATGCAAAATCAGACGAAGTAAAAATGCTGATGCGAGCAAGCCACTTTGGGTCAGTTAGTGAGGCAATAAGTAAATTTGTTGAGTTAGGTTCTGAAAGCACAGGAACGATTCAAATAAATTATATAAACAGACAACAATTTTCCGGCAGAAACAGAGGCCGAAATAATTCTTTTAATCGAGGTCAGAGTTCATATCGAGGATATAATAGAAATCGTAACTCGAACTACAGATACGGGAACATTAACTATAACCACCAACATACAAACAATTTCAGCAACGGTTATAACAGAAATAGTAACAATAATTACAACAACTACCGAAATGAAATCATGAGTCAGAAAATCGACATAAGTGCCATTGAATTGAGGAGACCGTCGCTTAAAATCGCTGATAGGCAAGAACTGCTAGAGAAAAAGAACCAAGAGAACATTTTGTCACTCGAGTATGAAAAACAGGCGAACCAAGAATTGGAAAAATCAAAATCTGAACAAGAAAATTTAAAGGATAAAATTATGGATATGTCAATAAAAATCAAAGAATTGAAAAAGAATTTTAAAAAGAAATTCGCAACCATGAAAAGAGATATAAATTCGTCAAATAAAGAGTCAAATGAGAAAATCGTTCAGTTAAAAAATCAATTATTATTACTTCAAAATGAAAATCATGAACTGAAAATAAAGAAAGATGAAGAAGAAATGAAAAATATGGCATCGAAAATACATATTTCAAAGAAAAATAAAGAACTCAAAATAAATATTGAACAAAAACATCGACATTTTGAAAATCGACACGGAAAGATCGATACAATGAGGAATCTCAAACGCAATGAATTACATGCGACAACGGAAAGCAAGGGGAAAAATATTCTTAAATTAGAAAAATTGAAAAATTCAAAAATGATACACAGGGAGAAGTTTTGCATCAAAAAGCAACTATTAAAATTCGAAATATCAAAGAAAAAACCTATAAAAACCCCGAAGTAACGTACAATTGCAATGATAATGCTTTTCAGAGAACATCTCTTGACCGTACCATAAAACAGAAAACAACATATTTAGACCCTTACAACCACTTATTAGAAAAGATAGTCGATCAAGTAGGCCCTATGAAAATGATCACTATAGCAGAATATATTAAAAAATGGGGTACAACATTCGAAGACGAATTTTAAGTAAAATGTAACTGAAAAAAACAATTTTTTAATCAATCATCTTATGTTACATAATTTAAAAAAAAAAAAAAAAAAAAATCATAATTTTAAGTAAAAACAAAATTTCTTCAAAAACAGGCAAATCTTATACATACAAATAGATTTAAATTAGCATAAGCAAAATAAGTAATGATTGAAAATATTCAGCTACTACGCAACATCTCATTTTATAATTTCACAAACCTTAATTGCAAATATTTGACATCAACTTTACAAAAAAAAAAAGAAAAATTAATAAGTGAAAAAAAAAAAAATCAAAAATATAAAATAAAAATATACTGTAATTAACCATTGTATACAATAAATCATAACTTCACCAATATCTATAATCCCATACACGGGTAACCAAAAACATATAAGTTAGCAATATATACCACATAAATTTAACTATACACAAAAAAAAAAAAATTCTCTCGCAAACTAGGAATTTTTTTTTTCCCAAAAAGGGAAGGTGTCATGGATAAAGGCTACTAAGCAACATTCAAACGTTGCCTCATTTTAAAACACCCTTAAGGCATTCAAGTGTTACCTTGTTTTAATACACCCTTAACACAAACGAACACAACTCATATCTACATATTTCTAAATCCAATTTCGGCATTCCAGCAGACGCCGTAATTATACACTTTCGGCCAATGCAAGCGCATTGCGACCTCACACTATTAGTTCAACCTAACGACATTATTTGTCATAACACCAACTCCGCGCCCGCTCTAATTACAATCGACCCAAACGAAAGAGTGCCGCTCCTCAGGTGTCATGCACTAATCGATTGCACATGTGCCATCCGATTCTAGCGATCCTCTTTCGCATATTCGACTATTGAGTCACAAAGCAAAGGCCAGTCAATCCATGACCCTATAGAAATTCAGTATAAATATAAGAATTGTTTGTTAGAATATAAAATTGGTGTAAGAATCTTTAAAGTGATCGGGCTGATACTGGCTCGCGCTGTATACTGCCGATCACTCATAAATAAAATATAAATATTTCAAACTTATATAAAAAGGATACTTTTATTTAATTACATGGCGATCCTTGCCCATACTTTTATTTAATTACACTATTTGCAACCTGGAGGGCTCGAGTTCGATTCCTGTCGCGGGCGAAAAAATATTGTGGAAAAATTGGGACGTAGAAATATATCTGAGGTAAAATTTGATCCACTTAGGGGGGAGAGAGAAAATTGGCAGGTATAAATAAGGTTCATATCCGGTCGTCAGAAACGTAATGCATACACATGTGCTTTGAAAAAAAAATGTTTTTCCCATATGTGTTTGGATGAAAGCTAGTTAGTCCTCTAAGTTTTGAAATATTATTTAAATGTCATATTATTTACCTAAGTATTCACAAAAAAAAAAAAAAAAACCAAGTAAGAAAGCTAAAGTCGGTCAAGCCCGACTTTGAAATACCCCGCGTCTCGACATTATTGGCGAACTTTGTTTCGAAAAATCTCCATTTGGTCACCTTGGTCAATCTTTGTTGCGAACTTGAAGCTTATAAGCCTTTTACTTCGGAAGTTATGAAAAATCCCATTTGTGGTCGTGGTAGTGGGCGGGCCACATAAAATTTTTTCCTACACCTTTCATTGGGCTTGGTCAACCTATGTTGCGAATGTAAAGCTTCTACGCCTTTTAATTCACAAGTGACGATAATTCTTTATTTGTGGGCGTGGCTCGAGAAACACGGCGTCAATATTATCCCGTGATATGAATCTTTACGTAGTTTACCAGTACACCAAATATCAATGAAATGTGTTGAGTGGTTCGCAAGTTACAGACATTTTACTGAAAACACATTGAATTGATTTGTGGGCGTGGCAGTGAGCGGATGTTTCCCATTTTTACTTAAGATCATACTCGAATCTCAATATACGGTGTGCCAAAGTTCGACTTGGTTGGCACAGCCGTTTCGGAGGACATCCGAACACGGACGGATGGACAGACTTTAAAACGGACAGGCGGACATGTCTAAATCGATTCAGGTTTTGATCCTGATCAAGAATATATATATATTTATATCTGTCCATATCTACGGAGCTTCGTTCTAGCTGTTAAAACATTAGCATAAAACTAATATAACCCGCTTACTCTGGGTATAAAAAACCCTCGCCGCTGCGCGGATTGAACCCGCCTACATCGGATTGGTACTGCTTGTTTAGGTTAAGAAAATATTAAATTCGATTGCTTGGATTTATATGTTTTCCAATCTCAAATCCAATTGAATAAAAAGGGATCCGTTTTGTTAACTAACACTTGAATTCCAAATAAATTCCAACACTTGGATCCAAGCCTTTTGTTTGCGGGTGCAAATTACTTCCAACTGTTTAGTAAGGGTAAATGTTTGCTGGGTTGACCTACTTTCGCTTCTTGAACGCATACGCTTATTACAAGTAATCGGACCCACAGGGTTGCATTTAAGTCACACATTTCCTATATTTCTGTCGACCTGTCATCAAAATTTCAACTCTGGTTTCCTTTCTTAAAAAGAATGAGCTGGTAATGGCCTCTATGCAGATATGCAGGAAATAAATTTCCTATTGTCATGGATAAAGGCTACTTAGCAACATTCAAACGTTGCCTCATTTTAAAACACCCTTAAAATATTCAAATGTTAACTTGTGTTAATACGCCCTTAACACAAACGAACACACACGTTGCTCGTTTGAGTTATGCGCTCCACTTGAGCAACTCATATCTACATATTTCTATATCCAATTTCGGCATTCCAGCAGACGCCGTAATTATACACTTTCGGCCAATGCAAGTGCATTGCGACCTCACACTATTAGTTAAATCTAACGACATTCTTTGTCATAACACCAACTCCACGCTCGCTCTAATTACTATCGACCAAACGAAAGAATGCCGCTCCTCAAGTGTCATGCACTAATCGATTGCACATGTGCCATCCAAGTCTAGCGACCCTTTTCTATTTTGATTATCGCTGGCAATAAGTAAATTTGTTGAGTTAGGTTCTGAAAGCACAGGAACGATTCAAATAAATTATATAAACCGACAAAAATTTTCCGGCATAAACAGAGGCCGAAATAATTCTTTTAATCGAGGTCAGAGTTCATTTCGAGGATATAATAGAAATCGTTGCTCGAACTACAGATACGGGAACAAGAACTATAACCACCAACATACAAACAATGTCAGCAACGGTTATAACAGAAATAGTAACAATAATTACAACAACTACCGAAATGAAATCATAAGTCAGAAAATCGACATAAGTGCCATTGAATTGAGGAGACCGTCGCTTAAAATCGCTGATAGGCAAGAACTGCTAGAGAAAAAGAACCAAGAGAACATTTTGTCACTCGAGTATGCAAAACAGGCGAACCAAAAATTGGAAAAATCAAAATCTGAACAAGAAAATTTTAAGGATAAAATTATGGATATGTCAATAAAAATCAAAGAATTGAAAAAGAATTTTAAAAAGAAATTCGCAACCATGAAAAGAGATATAAATTGGTCAAATAAAGAGTCAAATGAGAAAATCGTTCAGTTAAAAAATCAATTATTATTACTTCAAAATGACAATCATGAACTGAAAATAAAGAAAGATGAAGAAGAAATGAAAAATATGGCATCGAAAATATATATTTCAAAGAAAAATAAAGAACTTAAAATAAATATTGAACAAAAACATCGACCTTTTGAAAATCGACATGGAAATATCGATACAATGAGGAATCTCAAACGCAATGAATTACATGCGAAAACGGAAAGCAAGGGGAAAAATATTCTTAAATTAGAAAAATTGAAAAATTCAAATGATACACAGGGAGAAGTTTTGCATCAAAAAGCAACTATTAAAATTCGAAATATCAAAGAAAAAACCTTAGACGAATTTTAAGTTAAATGTAACTGAAAAAAAACAATTTTTAATCAATCATCTTACATCATTTCACAAAAAAAAAAAAAAAAATAATAATTATAATTTTAAGTAAATTCAAAATTTCTTCAAAAACAGGCAAATCTTATACATACAAATAGATATAAATTAGCATAATTAAAATAGGTACTTATTGAAAATATTCAGCTACTACGCTACATCTCATTTTATTATGATACATAATTTGACCAACCCTAATTGCAAATATTTGACATCAGCTTAGCAAAAAAGAAAAATCAATAAATGAAAAAAAAAAATCAAAAATATAAAATAAAAATATACTGTAATTAACCATTGTATACAATAAATTATAACTTCACCAATATCTATAATCCCATACACGGGTAACCAAAAACATATAAGTTAGCAATATATACCACATAAATTTAACTATACACAACAAAAAAAAAAATTCTCTCGCAAACTAAGAATTTTTTTTCCCAAAAAGGGAAGGTGTCATGGATAAAGGCTACTTAGCAACATTCAAACGTTGCCTCATTTTAAAACACCCTTAAAGCATTCAAATGTTTACTTGTATTAATATGCCCTTAACTCAAACGAACGTTACTCGTTTGAGTTATGCGCTCCACTTGAGCAACTCATATCTACATATTTGTAAATCCAATTTCGGCATTCCAGCAGACGCTGTAATTATACACTTTCGGCCAATGCAAGTGCATTGCGACCTCACACTATTAGTTCAATCTAACGACATTCTTTGTCATAACACCAACTCCACGCTCGCTCTAATTACTATCGACCGAACGAAAGAATGCCGCTCCTCAAGTGTCATGCACTAATCGATTTCACATGTGCCATCCGAGTCTAGCGACCCTTTTCTATTTTGATTATCGCTTGCACATGTGCAATCCGATTCTAGCGATCCTCTTTCGCATATTTGACTATTGAGTCACAAAGCAAAGGGAATTCAATCCACGACCCTATAGAAACTCAGTATAAATATAAGAATTGTTTGTTAGAATAATAAATTGGTGTAAGAATCTTCAAAGTGATCGGGCTGATACTGGCTCGCGCTGTATACTGCCGATCACTCTTAAATAAAATATAAACATTTCGAAATTATAAAAAAGAATACTTTTATATAATTACACTATACAAAACACATGCCAAAAAAAAAAACGAAGAAGTACTTTCAGTTACTTCTGACACTTCAACGAATGCGCAGATTAAAAGCAATCGAACATGCAGAGATGCATTTAAGTCATACATTTTCTATATTTCTGTCGACCTGTCATCGAAATTTCAACGCTGATTTCTTTACTTTACATGAACTTCCTGCATATCTGCGTAGAGACCATTACTTCCTTTAAATTAACTTAAACAGCGTTGAGCCCTTAAAGTACGAAGTCAGCTTAGCAGAATATACTGGAACTGAAAAAGCATACGTGTAAAGGGTTTTCCATCGCAAATGAGATAGCCTCGAAAATGCGAATTTTCATACTTAAAGATGTTTTAAAATATCGATAGTTTTCACACCGATATTACAACCACAGCAGCCGGAGTATAGACGATGATTTTAATTAAGTTTTAATTTTGTACGAATTGACAGATACTTTGATAGCGCAAAAAATTATAATTATTTACCTAAAATGCCCTTATATATTTGCAAAAGTCTACTAATCGGAGTTATTCTTGAATCTTTCAGTCCGGCAGCACCACATTTTGTTTTGCTTTGTTCGACTGTATGTATGTGTTATAGTCAAACCCCGAAGCTCCGCCAATCCTAGGCTAGCCTAGTTAAACCTCAGCACTATGGGCCAGAAATGCGGAAAGGTGGCCAAAACCTATCAAAATTCATGAAGTTTTTTTGATGAAGTAATTATTTTTTCATAAAATATATATTTCAAATTAGTTGATTTTAAAATTTTTTGCTGAGAGACTAAGTGTTCTTAGTTTTACAGGCATTCAAAATTCAAATACTCTTTGAATTTGAAGTGAATTTCGCATTATTATACTATTGAAGATTTAAACAAAACTTCTTAGTTACAAGAGCTATCGCTGAATGGGGGGGTTGGGGATGCTGATTTAGAAAATATATTGAAAGAATACAAGAAATCTCCAACGGATATAAAACGAGCGATCGCTGCACCACAGAAATCATTGGAAAAGTTGACGCCAGAAAAATCATTGGCCTTCATTTTGGATCGCTCATATTCGAAAGAAGATTATACAAGCATGCGTTTACTTGTAAAAGAACATGGAGCCGATATATTTCCAGTGTACAATGAAGTGCGAACTTCAAAAGAACTTTGTCGGCCGCCTAAACATTTTATACAGGTTACTGAAACTAAAGCTGAAGTATCCATTCAGGAATTATTAAACCACACTGCAATAAAAATAATAACACTACAATCGGAAGTGTTTATTTTCAAACCAGAAACACTACAGACATAGAAGCTGTACTGATTTGCTCGTGGGGGTTTGATGGTAGCAGTGGTCATTCTTTTTATAAACAGCAGTTCAAGGGTAAGACCATCGATGTCAGTGACGAAAGCCTGTTTGCAACAACTCATGTACCGCTACGCCTTATTACTAAAGATACTAGTACATTTTAACTTGTTTTTAACTCTTATAGATGGTAAAGTCTTAAGTTGTATTACAGATACAGGTTCTATGCAAGTATTTCCCATCTGTCATGCAACGCCAAAGCAATTTAATAATATATCTAACATTATAAACGAAACGAAGATATGTCTGCCGGACCCTAAATCACTTCTACATGGATTGTCTCCGTTGAATGCATGGATTCGATTTTAAGAGTGTTGTTTACATATTTCATACAGAAAAGGCATAGAAACCTGGCAGATGAGAAGTGCTGAATAAAAAGCAGCATTTAAAGATCAGAAAACAGAAGAGCAAGATATTCTTTGGCAAAAAATAGGAATAAAAGTTGATCAAGTAAAACCAGGAGGTTTTGGCACAAGCAATGACGGGAACACATCGCGCAGAGCTTTCGAACATCCAGATGTACTTTCCTCATGCTTAGCACTGGACATAGACTTGGTGAAAAATTTTAAAACCATTCTCGTAGCTCTTTCTTGCCAATTACCCGTAAATCCTTGTAAGTTTGGAGAGTTATCGTTGACAACCGCGAAAAAATATGTATAATTATATGACTGGTATCCCATGCCATCTTCAGTTCATAAGGTTGTTATGCATGGCGCTGATGTTATTAGACATAGCTTGTTGCCAGTCGGAATTTTGGGTGAAGAAGCATCGGAGTCAATGAATAAATATTATAAGAATTTCAGATTAGATCATGCTCGGAAAATTTCTCGCAGTGCAACCTTGGAAGATATTTTCAATCGCGCCTTGGACAGTTCGGATCCAATTATTTCGTCAATAAGCCTAAATTCTCGACTCAAGAAACACAATCACCACGCGATGTCCAAGGAAGTGCTTGATTTACTTAACGTTCCGAATTTTCCGGATGCAATTAATTCCGATGAGGCAACAGAAGAAATGAGTGGCATTCCAGAATTTTTTGACCGACTGGATAACATTAAAATAGAAATGGAGGAAGATCTCAACCACAAAAAATTATCATAACTTTGTGGCTCAGCTGGCTTCTTAGCATTCAACTTTCATATTGCATCCGAAAGCTACTTTTTTGGTGATCCGATCATTTTCTAGAAATAATGTACGCTATATTGGATCCGCCATTTTGAATTAACAAAATCTGAGGTCAAAATCGGAATCAGCATTTCCGAAATAGGTATGAAAGCTACTTTTTTGGTGATCCGATCATTTTCTAGAAATCGGGTTCGCCATATTGGATCCGCCATTTTGAATTTTAAAAATCTGAGGTCAAAATCGGAATCAGCGACCCCATCAACATTTACGATGGACCTTATCAAATTTTTTTGGGGAAAATTACGAGCTGTATAGAGTTTTGACCGCTTTTTCGGTTTCCTGGCCCATTGTGCTCAGGTTTTACTAGAAGGCTTAGTCAAAGTCCGAAACAATGTCTTTATTATACCTTTGACTAATGAATTTTTGGTCAATCCCAGGAAAGACTAGTTCAGCCAGTCAAACGCCGAAACTCAATTTAATGAATTCGCGGTTTGACCAGTCAAACCTAAATTAGGTATGAAAATGTGTTAGCTTATTAGATAGGTATAATAACATCATATTTTTTAGTTTTAATGCTTAATGTTTCAATCAGGGACCGATATAATTATGACTTTTAGTTTAAAAATCAAAAATGAAATATAAAAATAAATCTTATTATTGATTTCTATTTAAAACAATCGAAATAAAAAACATTTTGCTATAGCGCTGCTCATTACTCATTTTCTTCATAATGATATTTTTGGTTTAAAATCAATGCTATAAGGCTACAGTTCTGCTAGAAGTACCTGCGGAAATTCCTAGGCTATTTAAATCCTGAGGTTTGACTAGGCAAACCTAGGATTGGCGGAGCTTCGGGGTTTGACTATAACAAATGCATGAATGTGTCTCTCTAGTTTCTGAATTTAATAATTAATTGCTTCTTCGTGATATCGTCGCAAATTAGTGTCGCCTAAATAAGATTTATATCTCGGCCGCTTCAAGAAGTCATTTTACATAAATATATGTATATGTTTTTCTCTCTGCAAAGCTTATTTTACCCTTTTTTGCGAACTTCTCTTTTTTGTAAAGCACATAATAACGTTATTTAACTTTTTCTCGACTAGGTCCCCTGTCGCTATCGTTTCATAAGGAACTTCGTTCGAAGCTCTTTCACCATGTACCTTGCATCGATTTTTTTCAGTCTTCTTTTAAGTTGGTCACTCAGATACACCAGAAAATTTTGGTTAATAACGAATGTCGCAAGTATAAGGTATACTTAAAAGATTACAAAAGGCCATGCAGTTAATGTTCTGCACGTTGGCGATCGCTTATTACCGTTTAAAACTGTCACAGTTCCAATTTACCTGAATCTGCACACTGCATTTACAATTTTCTTTTCAAAAACTTAGTAAAAAACTGCGTTTGGATCCAAAATAAAGTCAGTCTACTACCGGCTGCGCCAATTTATTGGTAGACTACCATACTAAGCGCTCAGACGTTACCGAGCGTATAAATGTCCTTTTATTTCTAAGTTGAGAAGCACAGTACCCAGCGCTGAGACGGTGGCGAGCTTATAAACGTCCCTTTATTTCTATGTTGGGATACAGTTTTTCAAGCGCTCAAACAGTATTGAGCGTATAATCGTCGCTATATTCCGCTTTTAGTAAAAGTTTTCCCTTTTTTTAATTGAAAAATTCTTAAGGCTACCAAAGAATTACAACTTAAAATTTATTTTCTAGCCGCCGTGGCGGCTCACAGTGTCACGCGAGCAGAAAAAATTCCAAAATTCGACGTTCGAATTGTTAAAATAATTTTACGAATTTCGATAAATAATATTCATATTAAGAAAAATCAAAAAGAACTGTGTCACTATGTTTAGACATTGCCCCACAGCATGCTCTTAAACCTTGAAGTTATGGAAATTTTTGTTTTTGAGTACAAAAATTTAAATATAAATACTTGTGCCTTAGTTGCTTTGTACTTGTGAATTGTGAGCCGATCATAAAGTTTAACGTCAAATTAAAATATATAGTTAGTACTGTCAGGTAAGAGTTATTTATTAGTTTAAGTTTACCAAATATCCACGTAAAAAAAAATGCAGTTTTTTGCTTATAAATTTCTCATTTCTCATCCGATCGTCAAGTTCTGTGGCTGTAAATGTTCGTTAAGCTAACATATTAAAGCCATTAGTAAAAAGTGTCGAAACGTTGTAGCATTGTGTTATGACATGTTTGTTGTAAAATAGGACCATAATAATACGATGCTAGAAAATTGTCTAGAGAAAAAAATTTCAATTATGTTTTTAAGCATTTGTTGCTATCCTCTGAACAACAAGTTCACAAATATATAAAACTGTGCACGAAAAAAAAAACAATTGTGTAAAGAATTGGAAAATTACGTTTCGTTTAGTAATGATGATGATGATGAAAGTATATAGTCTTTGAATATAGATTTTGAGGCTTTTATTTTATCAGACTCAGAATTGAAAAGATCTGGAAGTGAGTCTTTTTAAAACTAAGTTCGGTATTTATTTACCTTGAATGTTAGTTAAATAAAGTTTCATAAAAAAAATTTTACGCATTTAATTTTACTTGTTTTAAAGTTCTCCATAGTAAAAATTTGGGATTTCCAACCCAAATGTCAAAAACATCAATGAAACCTGTATTTCTTGTATAATATCAACGATATTCGAAACAGCGAAGATACGCTTTATCTTTTGCATTTTTACGCGTTTTCACTTGCATATACTTTCTAAAGAGCTTGCGCATGACCAAAACTGCTTTTGTTTTCTAATTAATACTTATATGTTTTAAGTTATATGTTTACAAATCCGCAAAAAAATCTTCACATTTTTTTTTCCTTCGAACGATTTTATAAGGATAAACATGCTATAAATCTTCAAACTTTGAAGGGGCGTAGCTTAAAAAGTAGGCCGGGCATTATAAATTTTTCATTCTGCTCATTTGTGTGTGTCCGTCAATCTATATGTGTAGCTCATTTCAATTCTTAAGGATATAAGTTACGGAAGTTAGGATTTCCCGTTATATGGTGGGTGGGGGTTTCAGTGGGCGGAATTCCATTATTTTTCAAAAATTTCCTAATTAGGCCTTTGGTACTTTTCCTGCCAAATTTCAATGCCCTAAGAAACTTCTTCTATTTGAGACATCAAAAACCAGTCTGCCTGGCCGGTGGACGATATTCTGTTTTTATAAGAAAATCTTGATGATTCTGCAATTTCCCACGATCAGGCATCTCCGTTGATTTTCCAAGATACAACCTTGCATACCTTTCATATGCAGTAGTGCTTACATCGTTAATGTTGTCCCCGCTTATGTTTTTGTACTACAATTCTATTCATTGATGTCGTTGCTGTCGTCCTCCCCCTCTATCGGTTTTAGCACTTTCAATCTTTTGCACGTAGTTTATGCAGTTGCTTAATAACTTTATGACTTGCAAGCTCGCACCTGTTTTCATGTCTCTTGCCCGTCTATTTTTATCATTGTCGTCGTCGTCACAAGAATCTCTCACCTTTCATTTCCCTGTTCATTTGTGTAAAACAGTGCCGTCGGGCATATGTTCTAGGTCTCATGTTTAAAACACTTGTCTTTTAGTGCTGGTGATCGCGGCTTAGGTTTATTGCAAAGCGTTTGCAATTCTGCATTCATTTATGCTGCGTCTTGGAACTTGTATTTGTTGCTACGACATTTGGTAGAAGAACAAATCGGGAAACGGTCTGTGGTTGTGTCTTACAGTACTTATATTGGAGGTGCCCCTAATAATGGGAGCCACGGGAGCATACATCCCAACTTTCGTTCAAGTTCCATGTGAATTTCGGGTGTAGAAGACAATTTCCGGAAAACATTCTTTTGCCACGCAAACCTTTCCAATAGCAGGATCTGCGATTTCCATAACAGATCCTAGTACAAGAAATAACCCTTTAAGATGTCCAATTAGAACTATTCTAGTAGTTATTTTTACTCGACTTAATGTCGATGTTAGCACGCGTACCAAATTTCGTCAAAATAAATCAACGTCTTTCATCAGAAAACTGTAAGCAGACATACGAACAGACGGACAGGCAGAAAGATGGCAACGTGTTAACAAACCCAAATGATATAAGGGACAAAAAAATTACATTAGGACCAAAACATTTCCATACAAAATGGCATATGACATAAATACCATAAATTTGAGTTTTATGTCATACAAATAGTGGGTTCCTATGTCATTAGGCCATGAGGCCCAAATAAGAAAAAGGACACAAGGCCCGAAATAATTTATAAAGAAATTGGCCCTGATGTCATATGACTAGTGTCTGACCGAAGGTGGATTTTTATCCGAAGCCGAACAATCGGCAGAGTTGAAGACTTCGGCCGAAGACCGAAGGCCGAAGCCGAATGCAAAACATTTTACAGTAAGGAAACAAAATCAGACTTTGTTCATTTGACAAGCACAAAAAAAAACCGCTCAAATTTTCTCTAAATTCTTTCGCATTAGTCGCCCACAAAGTGAGAATTTACGGCAATAATTCACTAGTGTAAAAGGTCTCAATGAAGCAATTGAAGATCTATCATGAGTTTTTTACTTCCATTAAAATGCAAAAATATTCGGCTTTTTCCAGCCGAAGCCGAAGCCGAAGATTAAGAATTGGCCGATTATGCCGATTACCGAAGCCGAAGCCGAAGCCGAACCTTGGGTCGGACACTATGTTACATATGACATAAACCCCAAATTTTTGGGCCTTATGTCATTTTTGGAAATTTTAGTCTTATTGGATTGGAGATGGGCGCGCGGACTACGTGGGGAAAAGGGTGCCGTGACTTAACCCCCATGGACTTAACGCCCATGGGCGTTATGTCCGTGAGCAAAGCGGACATAAGGCCAATATTCGGGTTTGGCCTTATGTCCGCCGTGCTCACGGACATAACTCCCATGGGCGATATGACCGTTTGATTAAAACGACTTTCTCGACTAGGTCCCCTGTCGCTATCGTTTCATAAGGAACTTCGTTCGAAGCTCTTTCACCATGTACCTTGCTCGATTTTTTTCAGTCTTCTTTTAAGTGGTCACTCAGATACACCAGAAATTTTGGTTATAACGAATGCCGCAAGTATAAGGTATACTTAAAGATTACAAAAGGCCATGCAGTTAATGTTCTGCACGTTGGCGATCGCTTATTACCGTTTAAAACTGTCACAGTTCCAATTTACCTGAATCTGCACACTGCATTTACAATTTTCTTTTCAAAAACTTAGTAAAAAAACTGCGTTTGGATCCAAAATAAAGTCAGTCTACTACCGGCTGCGCCAATTTATTGGTAGACTACCATACTAAGCGCTCAGACGTTACCGAGCGTATAAATGTCCTTTTATTTCTAAGTTGAGAAGCACAGTACCCAGCGCTGAGACGGTGGCGAGCTTATAAACGTCCCTTTATTTCTATGTTGGGATACAGTTTTTCAAGCGCTCAAACAGTATTGAGCGTATAATCGTCGCTTTATTCCGCTTTTAGTAAAAGTTTTCCCTTTTTTTAATTGAAAAATTCTTAAGGCTACCAAAGAATTACAACTTAAAATTTATTTTCTAGCCGCCGTGGCGGCTCACAGTGTCACGCGAGCAGAAAAAATTCCAAAATTCGACGTTCGAATTGTTAAAATAATTTTACGAATTTCGATAAATAATATTCATATTAAGAAAAATCAAAAAGAACTGTGTCACTATGTTTAGACATTGCCCCACAGCATGCTCTTAAACCTTGAAGTTATGGCAATTTTTGTTTTTGAGTACAAAAATTTAAATATAAATACTTGTGCCTTAGTTGCTTTGTACTTGTGAATTGTGAGCCGATCATAAAGTTTAACGTCAAATTAAAATATATAGTTAGTACTATCAGGTAAGAGTTATTTATTAGTTTAAGTTTACCAAATATCCACGTAAAAAAAATGCAGTTTTTTGCTTATAAATTTCTCATTTCTCATCCGATCGTCAAGTTCTGTGGCTGTAAATGTTCGTTAAGCTAACATATTAAAGCCATTAGTAAAAAGTGTCGAAACGTTGTAGCATTGTGTTATGACATGTTTGTTGTAAAATAGGACCATAATAATACGATGCTAGAAAATTGTCTAGAGAAAAAAATTTCAATTATGTTTTTAAGCATTTGTTGCTATCCTCTGAACAACAAGTTCACAAATATATAAAACTGTGCACGAAAAAAAAAACAATTGTGTAAAGAATTGGAAAATTACGTTTCGTTTAGTAATGATGATGATGATGAAAGTATATAGTCTTTGAATATAGATTTTGAGGCTTTTATTTTATCAGACTCAGAATTGAAAAGATCTGGAAGTGAGTCTTTTTAAAACTAAGTTCGGTATTTATTTACCTTGAATGTTAGTTAAATAAAGTTTCATAAAAAAAATTTTACGCATTTAATTTTACTTGTTTTAAAGTTCTCCATAGTAAAAATTTGAGATTTCCAACCCAAATGTCAAAAACATCAATGAAACCTGTATTTCTTGTATAATATCAACGATATTCGAAACAGCGAAGATACGCTTTATCTTTTGAATTTTTACGCGTTTTCACTTGCATATACTTTCTAAAGAGCTTGCGCATGACCAAAACTGCTTTTGTTTTCTAATTAATACTTATATGTTTTAAGTTATATGTTTACAAATCCGCAAAAAAATCTTCACATTTTTTTTTCCTTCGAACGATTTTATAAGGATAAACATGCTATAAATCTTCAAACTTTGAAGGGGCGTAGCTTAAAAAGTAGGCCGGGCATTATAAATTTTTCATTCTGCTCATTTGTGTGTGTCCGTCAATCTATATGTGTAGCTCATTTCAATTCTTAAGGATACAAGTTACGGAAGTTAGGATTTCCCGTTATATGGTGGGTGGGGGTTTCAGTGGGCGGAATTCCATTATTTTTCAAAAATTTCCTAATTAGGCCTTTGGTACTTTTCCTGCCAAATTTCAATGCCCTAAGAAACTTCTTCTATTTGAGACATCAAAAACCAGTCTGCCTGGCCGGTGGACGATATTCTGTTTTTATAAGAAAATCTTGATGATTCTGCAATTTCCCACGATCAGGCATCTCCGTTGATTTTCCAAGATACAACCTTGCATACCTTTCATATGCAGTAGTGCTTACATCGTTAATGTTGTCCCCGCTTATGTTTTTGTACTACAATTCTATTCATTGATGTCGTTGCTGTCGTCCTCCCCCTCTATCGGTTTTAGCACTTTCAATCTTTTGCACGTAGTTTATGCAGTTGCTTAATAACTTTATGACTTGCAAGCTCGCACCTGTTTTCATGTCTCTTGCCCGTCTATTTTTATCATTGTCGTCGTCGTCACAAGAATCTCTCACCTTTCATTTCCCTGTTCATTTGTGTAAAACAGTGCCGTCGGGCATATGTTCTAGGTCTCATGTTTAAAACACTTGTCTTTTAGTGCTGGTGATCGCGGCTTAGGTTTATTGCAAAGCGTTTGCAATTCTGCATTCATTTATGCTGCGTCTTGGAACTTGTATTTGTTGCTACGACATTTGGTAGAAGAACAAATCGGGAAACGGTCTGTGGTTGTGTCTTACAGTACTTATATTGGAGGTGCCCCTAATAATGGGAGCCACGGGAGCATACATCCCAACTTTCGTTCAAGTTCCATGTGAATTTCGGGTGTAGAAGACAATTTCCGGAAAACATTCTTTTGCCACGCAAACCTTTCCAATAGCAGGATCTGCGATTTCCATAACAGATCCTAGTACAAGAAATAACCCTTTAAGATGTCCAATTAGAACTATTCTAGTAGTTATTTTTACTCGACTTAATGTCGATGTTAGCACGCGTACCAAATTTCGTCAAAATAAATCAACGTCTTTCATCAGAAAACTGTAAGCAGACATACGAACAGACGGACAGGCAGAAAGATGGCAACGTGTTAACAAACCCAAATGATATAAGGGACAAAAAAATTACATTAGGACCAAAACATTTCCATACAAAATGGCATATGACATAAATACCATAAATTTGAGTTTTATGTCATACAAATAGTGGGTTCCTATGTCATTAGGCCATGAGGCCCAAATAAGAAAAAGGACACAAGGCCCGAAATAATTTATAAGGAAATTGGCCCTGATGTCATATGACTAGTGTCTGACCGAAGGTGGATTTTTATCCGAAGCCGAACAATCGGCAGAGTTGAAGACTTCGGCCGAAGACCGAAGGCCGAAGCCGAATGCAAAACATTTTGCAGTAAGGAAACAAAATCAGACTTTGTTCATTTGACAAGCACAAAAAAAAACCGCTCAAATTTTCTCTAAATTCTTTCGCATTAGTCGCCCACAAAGTGAGAATTTACGGCAATAATTCACTAGTGTAAAAGGTCTCAATGAAGCAATTGAAGATCTATCATGAGTTTTTTACTTCCATTAAAATGCAAAAATATTCGGCTTTTTCCAGCCGAAGCCGAAGCCGAAGATTAAGAATTGGCCGATTATGCCGATTACCGAAGCCGAAGCCGAAGCCGAAGCCGAACCTTGGGTCGGACACTATGTTACATATGACATAAACCCCAAATTTTTGGGCCTTATGTCATTTTTGGAAATTTTAGTCTTATTGGATTGGAGATGGGCGCGCGGACTACGTGGGGAAAAGAGTGCCGTGACTTAACCCCCATGGACTTAACGCCCATGGGCGTTATGTCCGTGAGCAAAGCGGACATAAGGCCAATATTCGGGTTTGGCCTTATGTCCGCCGTGCTCACGGACATAACTCCCATGGGCGATATGACCGTTTGATTAAAAAAAATTGGACCCCTTGGACAGGGTCAAAGGTAAGGAAAAAGTGAAATCCTCTTGCGTTTAAAGGTGCACAAGGACTTAAAGCCTAATGCTAAACAGTTACATTTCGAAAGTTCTTGTGCACCTTCAAACGCAAGAGGATTAAAATTTTTCCTTACTTTTGGCCCTGTCCAAGGGGTCCAATCCCTTTTTTTCCGCGTAGGCCACGTAGCGGCCTTCGTGGTTACTGCAAATGTAACTGCTTAGCATAAGGCTTTAAGTCCTTGTGCACCTTTAAAACCAAATGAGAAATACAAATAATATTTATAGAAAAATGTCCAAAATTGAAAAAAAGGGCTTACTTTGTTAAAATGAATCCGAGAAAATAAAATAATAATTTTGGCGTTAAGTCCCATAAAATTTTGGCGTTATGTCCGTGAGCAGGCCGGACATAAGGCCAAATCCGAATTTTGGCTCTATGTCCACTTTGCTCACGGACATAACGCCCATGGGCGTTAAGTCCATCGGGGTTAAGCCATGGCACCGGGGAAAAGGGGGTTAAAACCCGTGGAAAGGGCAAAATTTTCAGATGGAATTAAATCCTTATGCACGGAAAGCTGTAAAAGTAATTAACTTGTAGTGTATGAATATATAGGTTGATGCTACAGCGATGCCTACAACGCAGATCACGCAGAAAAAATAGATTAAAAACCTTATACAGGGCAAAAGTTAAGTTTTGTAAGTTAAAATCTTGGACCTTTTGTCATATTTTGTTTGGCTCTTATGGCGTATGACATAAGGCCCACTAACTTAAAAAAAAATATAAATGCGCTTTTTGGCATATGACGTAAGGCCCGATTTCGCAATGAAATTTTTGCGTCTTGTGTAACTTTTTTTTTTTTGAGCCTTCTGACTCTTTTTTTTGGGCCTTATGCTATGACATTTTGGGTCTCATTTTTTAGCTTTATGTGTTTTTTTTGTGCCTTATGTCACTTGGACCTTATGACATGGCACCCAGACAGACATGACTTAATCAAATCTTCTGGTCCCGCTTGCCATTTTTTATTTATCGTGATTTTCGTGAGTTTGCTTCGATAAGCCTGCGTGCTGGATTCCTATAACTGCTTTTGCAATAAAAGTCCTAAATTATACTTGACAGATCGTCAACATTTCCTTTCTTATAGATTGTTACTTTTGTTTTAACTTATAAGCAAGCCTTATATTCCATTTACTAGGAGTCAACGGCAGTCGACCATCGAAGTAACTGAAGATAAATAAAGTTTGCCTTAAAATATCAGAAAAATTCGCGTCGTGGTACTCTTATAACTAAAGTTTAGAATGCCGAAAGCTAAGGGTGCCGTGGAGCGCACAAGTTGAATTTCGACTTTTTCAATTTTTGTATTCAGTTTCTCGTCAATGTCGTGTGTAAAGCAGCCGATTTTGATTGAAAGCCTGTTTGATAAAATTAAAGCTGCTGATTGCTTATGTTTGAATATTTTATAGCTTTTGTGGGGATTGATGTTTCCTAAGCTAGACCACATGAACGTCCTTGTGAGTGCTGTTGCTCGAAATGCTTTGATCCTATGCCAACTTACAGGACCCTCGGGACAAACAGTTTATAATATTGGCTTATAAAATTTCTCTTAACTGCAAGTCTTTGTATTATAAGAAGTGAGTGTATTGAGCGCTATCGTTCTTAGCACAAGTCATTGACCTTTTGAAAATTTGTGCGCTTTATATAAAGATTCAGCTTAATTACTAGAATCACGAATATAATTCAGATTTGCTTGTGCGTAAGGCTGAGGGCCGAATACTCAATTTTTAGTTAGCCAATTTTAAGTTGTGTGTTTGTGGCACAGAGAATTGTATGAGAGCGCACTGATATTCCAATTTTTTGTTAACCCAGTAAATAATTTGTGTATTGCCACAAAATTTAAATTGACCATTGGGAATTGAAAGTATCCTATTTTAAATTGTAAAGCAAGAGCACTTTTCCAACTAAAAATTGGCCAAAATTGAGTAGTCGGTGCCAAGCCTTAAAACTTATTGTTAGAAGTCGAAATCAATTTCTGATACAAACCAAAACAACATACAAGAATCGGTTAACAAGTATCAACTAAAGAAATCACTGCCTTGGCATTATCGAAAACATATTCCGAAAGTAACAATACCCAATTTGGAGAAACCTATAGCTGCAAGTAAGGGTCGATAGCTTCGCATGTGCCGTTCACAATTTACAGTAAAATGGTTTTAACTGCGGTTCATCCGCACTAGTGAAAAATTTATGTCTGTGAACTTAGCATTACCACTTGTAAAGTTGAGATTAAAAACTAGCTATGAATTTGTAGCTAATTTGTTGTAAATTTGTTGTAGAAAAAAAAAATTTGTAGCTCTTTTGTTTTAGAAAATAACCCCTGGTAATGCTAACTTCACTGTGAAGTTAGCATTACCACCCTCAAATTTTAAAATTTTTGGAATCAAAATTAGTTAATAATTTGTAGCTAATTTGTTGTAAATTTGTTGTAGAAAAAGAAAATTTGTAACTCTTTTATTTTAGAAAATAACCCCTGGTAATGCTAACTTCACTGTGAAGTTAGCATTACCACCCTCAAATTTTAAAATTTTTGGAATCAAAATTAGTTAATAATTTGTAGATAATTTGTTGTAAATTTGTTGTAGAAAAAGAAAATTTGTAACTCTTTTATTTTAGAAAATAACCCCTGGTAATGCTAACTTCACTGTGAAGTTAGCATTACCACCCTCAAATTTTAAAATTTTTGGAATCAAAATTAGTTAATAATTTGTAGCTAATTTGTTGTAAATTTGTTGTAGAAAAAGAAAATTTGTAACTCTTTTATTTTAGAAAATAACCCCTGGTAATGCTAACTTCATAGTGAAGTAATCAGAAACAGTCAAATTGATAATTAATCCACCCTAAATGTATGCATGGAAAATTATTTTGAATGTTTCCGACGCTGCAAGTCATGCATTTTTCATATGCATACTTTTAGGCAAAAATTCTGGAAATTCACAATCACTGACAATAGCGGTATTCACTATCCAGTGCATTTGTGAAGGCAGGTGTAGGGATGCTCGTTGTTGGAAAATCATCGATATTGCAAATATTGTGAGCCTTACAAGGATTGCTGATTCTAAACAGAAATATAACTTCGATGTTGCCAAAAATGTATGCTATTGCTCATTTACGCCGATAATTTTATAACTGCAAAAATTGTGCCAGAACAACGATGTTTTAACGTGGAACATCGATAATAGTCGTATATCGATCATAATCAAGCACCTTTTTGAGCGGGACATGCACTTTTTTGCGCCGAAATAACGTCTTCGACGATGGGTGCACGACTTGAACAAATCGTCGACAACTCTAGATGAATCAAATTTGCTGTTTTTTCGGAGCTTATATATGAAATTTCTTTTTCGTCACCAAAAGCGCTGTATGCGACTTCCCCGCTCAATGCCGCCTATACACTTTTTGATAAACGCAAGACAACGCCGCCAAAAATCGTATTACGGATTGAGTAGAGATCCTTGTCTACGAAAGATAGCTGGAATCATTGGTCCATAAAGGAAATTGGGGAAATTCACCAAAAAGCTACCAACAAAAACCTTAAGCAGGAATAGAAATTTCAACAAATTCGAGAATTTCACCAGAAAGCTACCAACAACAATACGGGTAGACACAAAGTGGCACTATGATGCCACTTGCAAGAAAATTATCAAAGAAACACGGCGTCAGCTCGGTTTTTTATATTGCTTGAAAAGTTCATAATTGAAACTTTAATAAATGTTTTACGATATGTTTTTGCTCAATGTGCACGAATATGTTCATTTTGTAATAAATTGACATACATTTTTGACTACGGCTACGAATTTCATTGTACATAGAATTTAGTATTTTTGCTGAAACAGTGTGATCAAAAAGTTATGTAGACAGGGTAGGACAAAAAAAAAAATATCTATTTCTCCTTGACATTGAGTTTCCTTGATTAGTTTTATGTTTTTCAAGCTTTTCATATCATTTTATGAGTTTGGTAGATATTTTATATGTAATGAACTCGAAAATCTCCCAAAATTAAAAATAAAAGTGGCAATGCATTTCACCAGAGCAGAGCTAAATATTTCGCTGCCATAGCATGCTTCTCTTTTCCTCATGCTATATGCCTATGGTAAAGCAGCGTAGCTCTAACACATTGCAGGGATTAGGAAGAAGAAGAGTTAGACCTACACTCCTCCATGATGTACACTGAGGGACTGTATTCAAAAACTTCCTGAGGTCAAAATTACGTCAGAGCTACACATGAATGTGGCTTTTTACATCTCATGTACTACAGCCTTTAATAATATTTGAGAATTTTTGACTTTTTGCCATTTTGAAATTTGTGCGCAGAATACAAGTAAGGCAAGTATATACAAGTAGTAAAAAATCGTGCGCAATTGCGCAGTCGCGCAGCTTAGAGGGAACACTGCATGTCACTTCCGAAAGTGTCCACGATTAAATGGAATGCCCCATATGTTGTATACGTTTTCCGAGAGTCACTTGGAGTATAATGTAATCAGTCAATCGTTTTCGGAAATTTTCGGAAAATTTTCTTTTGACAGTTGAGGATCCTTTTAAGGCGGGCCCGGGAAAACTGCCCTGTTTGCGCCCCCCTCTCAACGCCCTGCAAAGAAGCAAAAAAGTCTCCTTTATGGACCAATGATTCCAGCTATCTTTCGTAGACAAGGATCTCTACTCAATCCGTAATACGATTTTTGGCGGCGTTGTCTTGCGTTTGGCAAAAAGTGTATAGGCGGCATTGAGCGGGGAAGTCGCATACAGCGCTTTTGGTGACGAAAAAGAAATTTCATATATTAGCTCCGAAAAAACAGCAAATTTTATTCATCTAGAGTTGTAGACGATTTGTTCAAGTCGTGTACCCATCGTCGAAGACGTTATTTCGGCGCAAAAAAGTGCATGTCCCGCTCAAAAAGGTGCTTGATTATGATCGATATTTGACTATTATCGATGTTCCACGTTAAAACATCGTTGTTCTGGCACAATTTTTGCAGTTTTAAAATTATCGGCGTAAATGAGCAATAGCATACATTTTTGGCAACATCGAAGTTATATTTCTGTTTAGAATCAGCAATCCTTGTAAGGCTCACAATATTTGCAATATCGATGATTTTCCAACAACGAGCATCCCTACACCTGCCTTCACAAATGCACTGGATAGTGAATACCGCTATTGCCAGTGATTGTCGAATTTCCAGAATTTAGTACCTAAAAGTATAACATGAAACATATCATTGATTGCATAGAAAGAATTTCTAAAATAATAATTTCCATGCAACATTTTAGGGTGGATTAATTTATTGTCACTGATTTGCTGAATTTCACAGAATTTTGGCCTAAAATGTTCATATGAAAAATGCTGACAAATTTCGTCTGAAACATTCAAAAATAAATTATTCAGCACACATTTAGGTGGATTAAAATTTCAATTTGACGTTTCTGTTACTTCACATGAAGTTAGCATTACCAGGGGTTATTTTCTAAAATAAAAAGAGTTACAAATTTTCTTTTTCTACAACAAATTTACAACAAATTAGCTACAAATTATTAACTAATTTTGATTCCAAAAATTTCAAAAATTTGAGGGTGGTAATGCTAACTTCACAGTGAAGTTAGCATTACCAGGGGTTATTTTCTAAAATAAAAGAGTTACAAATTTTCTTTTTCTACAACAAATTTACAACAAATTAGCTACAAATTATTAACTAATTTTGATTCCAAAAATTTTAAAAATTTGAGGGTGGTAATGCTAACTTCACAGTGAAGTTAGCATTACCAGGGGTTATTTTCTAAAATAAAAGAGTTACAAATTTTCTTTTTCTACAACAAATTTACAACAAATTAGCTACAAATTATTAACTAATTTTGATTCCAAAAATTTTAAAATTTGAGGGTGGTAATGCTAACTTCACAGTGAAGTTAGCATTACCAGGGGTTATTTTCTAAAACAAAAGAGCTACAAATTTTTTTTTCTACAACAAATTTACAACAAATTAGCTACAAATTCATAGCTAGTTTTAATCCAATTTAAAGTGGTAATGCTAATTCACAGTGAAAAATTTGAATTTTGTTTTTACCAAAGGTCCATTCACAAAAATTTTACAAAACATTTTTGTACCCAAATTTCGGAAAAATTTAAACTCACTCAGTTTGTTATTGCATTTTAAAGAATTTTATCCTAGAAAGCCTCTTCTTTGCAAAAAATGAGATTTGATTTCGAACTTTTAAGATGTTTCACACGAACCTTGTTGCCATGGAAAAGGAATACATGTGCAGTTCCGTAAAGTTTCAAACTTTTTTCTATAATCAGTTTGTGGAGTCTTTCAAAGTGGCATACAAAGAAAAAATGTACATTTCATTTTTTCGAAAGGGAGAAAAACGCAAGCCATGCGCTGAAAGTAATATTTTGACCTGACTGTAACCAATATGAATTTTGGTTTCGTCGATTCGTCGGTAACTTCGATGTCACAATGCACGCAAACTAGGCAATTGCGAATGCGATAATCATGGAAATTATCGGTCCGACCTCATTTAGCACTGTTTCAATTGAAAAGACTAAAGTTCACAAAAACCGTTTGGAACCATTTGAATAAGCTGGTCACAAAGAAGTCGATTATGGTGCAATCAGTTAAGAAAAAATTTCCTATAGACCGAATTTCATCTGCAATCGCTGCTGAACCGCACAAATGACCATTTCTGAAGCGTGGTGATGTGATGAAATGTCACTTCGACAACGTCAACGAAAAGTCGTGTCGAAACACGTAACGCGAAATTGCAGCAGATTGCTCCAGGAAGGTTTTGCTGATGTTGGTGGATTGGCAGGAATTATCTAATGAGCTGGCCATAGTAAAATCTTAATGGAATTACTGTCAACAATTTGCCGTCTGAAGGAAGCAATGCCATAAGCCACTTTGCCAATAGAGAGGAATTGTTTCTAGCACAGGCACCAATCGATAGTGATCCAAAGCTCGGAGTTTGTTGGAGTTTTTGCATCCACTTATATCCGCCTGGACAGTGATTACCATCGTCCTGCATGGCGAACAATTTTGCTGTGAAAATTCGCTTAAAGCTTCTAAATTCGATGTCTCAATTTGCTAATAAGGGCTTCTTAGGAGCATAATGAAATTCTTCAACAACAGTTTTACGGAACACGATATAAATTCGATCAAATCAGCCTTTTTACGGACATATTTATCCCAAATAAGCTAATGGGATCTTAACAAACTCTAAATTTTTGAATAAATTCTTTTGGTAAATGAATTTTTTCTCACAAAATCCCACCTTTTCAAAACCAAAATGTCTAAGATGCAAGATTTTTTTTGTGGGGAAGGTTTCGCCTAAAGTCAAAAAAATTTCAAATTCAAATTTCAGAAAAATGGGTCTTAGTTGATATCCAATTTTTTTTCTTTTAATTAAAGAAAAAAATATTAAGGAAAACCTATTTCGATTTTACCGGGATTTCACATTTCAGGAAAAGATTGATCTTTTTTATTTGTTTTTAAACAAAAAAAATAAAACAAACAGTTTTTTCCTTAATTTAATTTATTTTTAATAAAAGATAAAACTGAAATTTAATTAAACCTTTTTTATTTTTTGATTTGAATTTTTAATCTTAGGGGACTTTTACATCTTGCATCTTAGACATTTTGGTTTTAAAAGGTGGATTTGAAAAAATTTCAAAAAAATTTTTTTTACCATTTGAAAACCAAAAGTTTTTTCTAAATTGATTTTTTTAAATTATCGGCGTAAAAGCAATAGCATACATTTTTGGCAACATCGAAGTTATATTTCTGTTTAGAATCAGCAATCCTTGTAGGCTCACAATATTTGCAATATCGATGATTTTCCAACAACGAGCATCCCTAACCTGCCTTACAATGCACTGGTAGTGAACCGCTATTGCGTGATTGCGAATTTTTAAAGTTAATGAAATATTATTTGCAATACGAATTTTCAACAAAACTAACTCTTCACAAATGCAATTTTAGTGAATAACTGCTAATTGTCAGTGATTGCTGAATTTCCAGAATTTTGCCTACAGAAGTATTGATTATGAAAAAATGCATGACTTGCACGTCGGAAATTTCTTATTCAAAATAATTTCACAATGCACACATTTTAGAGGTGGATTCAAAAATTATAAATTTGACTGTGTTCTGATTACTTCACATGAAGTTAGCATTACCAGGGGTTATTTTCTAAAATAAAAGAGTTACAAATTTTCTTTTTCTACAACAAATTTACAACAAATTAGCTACAAATTATTAACTAATTTTGATTCCAAAAATTTCAAAATTTGAGGGTGGTAATGCTAACTTCACAGTGAAGTTAGCATTACCAGGGGTTATTTTCTAAAATAAAAGAGTTACAAATTTTCTTTTTCTACAACAAATTTACAACAAATTAGCTACAAATTATTAACTAATTTTGATTCCAAAAATTTTAAAATTTGAGGGTGGTAATGCTAACTTCACAGTGAAGTTAGCATTACCAGGGGTTATTTTCTAAAATAAAAGAGTTACAAATTTTCTTTTTCTACAACAAATTTACAACAAATTAGCTACAAATTATTAACTAATTTTGATTCCAAAAATTTTAAAATTTGAGGGTGGTAATGCTAACTTCACAGTGAAGTTAGCATTACCAGGGGTTATTTTCTAAAACAAAAGAGCTACAAATTTTTTTTTTCTACAACAAATTTACAACAAATTAGCTACAAATTCATAGCTAGTTTTTAATCTCAACTTTACAAGTGGTAATGCTAAGTTCACAGACATGAAAAATTTGAATTTTGCTCTTATTACTGCAAAGGTCGGGCATCACGTGGGGCACAAAATTTTGGAGCAGAAACGATTTTCTTGTACCCAAATGTTCGGAAAAAATTTAAGACTCATCAGTGCAGTACCTTGTTATGTCAGAAATAACAATATTCATAAGGATTTGAATATATCCACCGTAATTTAATCTCACATCAAATATCGAAACACGAAGCCAAATTTTCTTCGCACCCAAATTAACTTGCCAGATCCTTTTTACAAGTCATAAACGAAACAACACTAGATTCCAAAGATTTTCGAACCACGCTAACGTGCTATCGTGCGACCAAATACGAATTAAGTTAGAATAATATTTAAAAACTTGTTGTACTTAAGTCTCCGTCTGCGAGTCAAGAATACAAAGTGTTTGACCTTACCCTGAAAAACGTCATTGTTGAGCCTCCTTCTAATGTTCCATAGGAAATTTCCGTTTGATCTGCAAGGTCTCCAGCATTTTCTATGGGAGTTATCATGCGTTCAACCGTAAGAAAAGCAGCAAGATTGGCAGTGTATGAGGATATAATTATCAAAGTAAAGAACCACCAAATTCCTCCAACAATGCGTGTGGATGTTGCCTAAAAAAGGACCGTTAAAGAAAAATTAGTTTCGTGCAGGTGCAAGAAAACTTGAGGCCTGTCCACAATTTTAATTTCAATGTTACGTATTATTTCAACAACAATTTTTCAGAAGACATCAGGAACATTTAAAAGAAAAAGCGTGCTTTGTTAAAATTTTTTTAACTTTAAAAGAGTTCGTCAATAAAATTATTTTATATAACGTGCATTTTTTGGTGCGTTTATTTTATTCTTTTGGTCTTATGAATAACAAATTATGTTGAAAATAAACAAACTTTGCTGAATATGGAAAAGCTTGAACCGCTTGCGCGGTCAAAACATTCAGAAAAGTTTTTTCCAACATTATTCGTCTATTCATAAGACAACAGATATAACTATGCTTTATATTTTTCCCAAAAAAAGGAAGTATATTTCGCGGCATTATAATAATAATAAATTGTCCAACTTTAAAGTCTTATAACTTTGGTTTCTGTGAACCGATTTTGGCCATCTATAATTGTCATTGAGCGTGGTTTTTTCTTGTTCAAGTTTGAATAGAGGGCTTTTAAACTTACATGGGCTTTTTTTTACAGCGCACGTTGTGAAATGAAACCGCTAGTTAGATATATATGTAAAAAATTTGGCAACCTTATGAAAGAACCGATTTATTTTATAGAAGATTTTTTTGAAATGGCAATATGTCTTCATCCAAATGAGTTAAAAATTAATAGGTTCGCTTAAATTTTTGGCATGTATTGAAACAATTTCCTCAGGTCTTTGGTGCTTTCCGTTTAAAGATCATTTTATGACTTAAAATATCTGGGAACATTGTGTATCTAAAACACAAGTAAGAGTGTTATAGTCCGGCGAGTCTAACATTAGAGTACCCGAAACAAATACACATGTTAAAATATTTTGTAATACCAAGACATGTCTAAGGCCATAAGAGGCCCCATATACCGAAGTTTGTTAAATTTCTTTATTGAAAACACCACCTTGCAACGCCCACTTTACCACTTTTTTAGAATTCTAATCGGAGGATTAAATATCGCTCCGATTGTACGCTTCGTTGAAATATTACGAAAAAGTCCGATTTTGGGGCAGTTTTGTGATTTTTGTGACAGACACTAGTACTGGAGGCATCGTTAGCAACGGACTGATCAAGAAAATTTTTTGGGAGGATGTTTGTGGTAACAAAGGACGCATTAGTGACAAATTGCGAAAATCACCCTTCTGCCACGCCCACTTTTACAATTATTAGAAATCAGATTACTTGCCTTTAAGCATTTTTAAATATGAAAATTTAAAAACTTCGATGTAAGAGTAGTTTTTGTAGTTTTCGACACAGACCCCAGTTAAGGAGGTTCTCCTAAAAATAGTTCCATCGGGTCCATTCTCGAAACTGTTCTTACTTATGTCTCGTTGAGCACGCCTTCTGAATTTTGTTAAGATAACTCAACTTCTTCGATAAGAAAACTGTATAAAGATGCTGCTTCATTTGACTTTTTTTCACAAAATTATTTTTTGTATCTAAGAAATCATAATTTAGCTATTCCATCACGATCACAGAACTTTTTTTCATACAAGAACGATCCATCGTTTTGTCTCGCCTGATTTATCTTTTGTGAGTAGGGCTTAATATAAAGTTATAAACATATCTTTTACTCTGCGATAGAAATCTTACCAAATAAATGAAATGAATATTAAGATTTTATTATCAAGATTTCTTAATCCAAATATTATATAATGCACATCCGATACTTAGTTCGCACCTATTTTTCACAACAGGGTGGTGTTACGCAAATTAAAAGAGCTGCTTCGCTCCGATTAAAAAACTGATGCTGGGAGTGTCGCGATATATGTAAGGTGCAGAGTTCTGTTGCAAGATCGAGCAAAAATAGAATTCACGTTTTTTAATTCCGCGTTCTTGGTCAACACTTTATTTCGATGTCCGCAGTCGAAGCAAAACAGGACGAACGAAACTGTCAAAATTATTTGTGCAGTCGGAGAGACAAAAATTAATTACTAGAGCAAAAATTCTACCACAAAGTATTGTAAATCAACGATTTAACAATAAGAAATAATATATATCACAAATTTTAGTTTTCTGCTTCGACATCCTCCCCGCGCTGAAAAGAATCAGTTTCTGACCCTTATTCTATGAGCAACGGTCCCAATTTATGTATGGGGCGTCGAAGTGTTCTTTTCGATGACCACTGTTGTGGAGAGACGTTATCCTTATGTACCAACACCATTTGCCCAACTTGCACTTTGTGATTGAAGCGACTTTAAACTTTGCTACCGACTCAGTGTATAGTCGCGAGACCACATTTTCCAAAATTATTGTTTGAGATAAGAATGTTTTCAGCGGGAATGTTTTCAGAGATTCTCCAATTAACCTGTGCGCTGGAGTAAGGGCTTCTCCATCATTTGGATCATCAATTGCAATTAAGCGGCAGCTCAGGAAAGCTTCAGCTTCGACAGAAACTCTTATCCGTTTAAAACGCCCCGCAAAGATCAAAGACTCTCAACAGAAATGACCGAATTGCTCTCAAGCAATCCTCTGGTAAGCTGCCCATTATTTGATGCAAACGTCGAGGCTTATAATGGAGGCAATGCACGCAGTTGAGAATTACTCGGCGAATGATATAGCGTTTTTGTCTTATGATGCTAAGTAAAATCTTTGATCCCGCATGCAAATTGCTGCGATGTAAACGCTGAACGTAAAGTTGAAAAAATCTGCTCTCCTTTGGAACAAACACGGGAAAACGTTCATCAAATGAAATCGGCGCGTTCGCCAATCGACCCCTATTTCGAGCGAGGAATATATTGAACGTATCAATCTAACTGATGTGAATAAATAGCGTCACCTTCTGCAAACTGGCCTCCACAGGGTGATTATTTTAAAGGAACGTTTTAGCGTCAAGAAAAGAGTGATTTTGAATGTCTTTAAGAGTTCGATATAATAATGAAAATCGATGCATAATTCGCAAATATGACTAACAATCCTCGGTGATGTTTGCGATCACCGAGGTTGGTTTCGTGCTACAATTCAATGCATTTTTTCGAAGTTCTAAACACTCAGGGTGGATGTATAGGTTGAATGACTTTTCTGGGCAGTTGACTGATTCGCCAGTTGGGAATTTCGGCCCACTTAACCACAAATTGGTTTGCAGTTCAGATACGGTACAACCGCAGGCCACAATGTCTGCTGGGTGGTTTTTCGACGAAGCATGGCGCCACGTGATCCTTTGTGTGTTTTGTTGTTGTTTCGAAAAGCAACTAGCTACAAAACACTGCTAGGTTGATGAATAGGCTTTAAGCCATTGCAAACCAATCTTAGAGTCGGCCCAGATAAAAATATCATTTATGAACTTCATCAATTTGTCTTCAAACTTTCGCCATGTAAGGCTGAGTGAACCGGATACGCATAGCTCCAGACGAGGCAACGATTGTGCCTTTATAGGCGCCACATTAGACTTTACTATTAACAAGGTTAATTTTAGTGTTGACGTCTCCTATACTTGCATATAAATACAGCATCCGTATGCCTTTCCCGATGCGTCAGAGAATCCATGTGTTTAGCATTTGCTAGTTGTTGATGTTAGAACATATCGAGCGTATTGAAACTATGTCTAGGCGTAGGAGATCTTTTTTGAGCGTTTTCCAACTTACGGCGGGGCTTTGGGCCAGCTCGTCGTCTCAGTCAAGCCCCTTTATCCACAGCTCTTGCATCAAAATTTTGCAACGTACAACTATTGGACTTAGAATCCCGAGCAAATCATCGCTTTTTGCAATTGTGGAACTTTTCGAAGGTGCAATATAATAAACACGAAGATCATAAATAAATAACATTGCAGAAAAACATAATAAAGGACATGTTTGACGAAGCTGCAACAGAGAATACAATCAAAAAAAATTAATAGATTGAATTACTCTGCAACAAGGCTGTCGATTACAACATATCTCGATTGGTTGATTCAGGGGCAGAAACATATTTGTTTAAAGATATGCCACCGGACGCCAAGAAGAAAAAATTTTTACGGAAACTATTAAAAAATGATACTTTTAAAACGTAAACCGATAGAATCGACGGAAACCAGGGTAAATTACTAGGACGAGGGCATAGGTTTCACGCAGAAAACGCTGCACCAATTCCTCCCTCTCTGACGAGAATAATCCCGAACACTAATGGGCTACTCACGTATAGAAGGACAGTAAAGAGAAATATCGATATCGAAAAAAAAATCTATAAAAAGGACAAGACTAAAGTGATCTAAGCAAAGCTCATTATAGGAAACACGACGTACACAGATTTTTGCTGAGCAACACAATTTTTGAATGGAATGACATTCAGCGCCCAATAAGAACTTTCTTAAGCGCATGCAAAATTGCTTATTTTCTACTGGACAAAGGTCTTGCGCACAACTCCTGTGCACCTTAGATTTTTTCTGAATAAAAGTTACCAAAAAACTAAATGCCGCTAAGATCCAAAATACTTTGATTTTTAGATCAAGATATTTTTAGACATCGCTCAATGCGATGATTTAATAAGACTTTCCTAAAACAGCGAACATTTTCATTAAGTTTTTTATAAAAAAAAAGTATTGAATCAAAAAGTTAACAGTTCGCACCCAGGGCTCGTTAACCAATACAAGTTTTACTACTTTCTCAAAAACGGCTTTTCAACAAACAACGCGAAGTGGTCTTGCACCTTTTTCCGAAAACGGAATTAAGAGAATAGCGTTGCAAGAGTAATGTAAAAAGGTAAGATAAAAAACAAATTAAATAATCAAAGCTAAATAACTTTTTCAAGCAAATGTGCACATACCATTTGAAGAAGCAATATCAAATAAATTGAAAAGTATAAGCTCATATATGCAGACATAAAAAGTATTTTCCTGAATGGCCATGTATTACATGCATGCACATGCTTACAAATTACGACATAAGTAAAGCAGAAATTTTTGAACTTACGTCGCGCGATTTACAAGCCAAGGTAATTTCACACAGATCTGCTTATACCATTCGTGAAATTTGAGACATTTTGCAATTGTCGCAATTGCATCCAAAAACATACATCATACATACATATATGATTCATTCACAAAAGCTTTTTTAGCCAGTTTACAAAATTATAAATAATAAAAAAAAAAACAAACAAAAAATTGGCAAATATTTTAACCCTTAAACGGAAAATCAACTTTGGAATGAAAAGCACACGAGTGCCACAATTTTTTAAAACTACAATCATTGTCACTTAAAATTTTTGCGCCATACTCTTATCCATATGTTTATATTCCAAAACCATTTTGATTTTAAAATTTTCGAACAACCCAAATATATGAAATAAGTACCTGATTGTAGTTGAGACGAATATATAAAAAGAAAAATTTAAGGAATTTTTAATAAAGTACTAATATTTAAAGAAGAAAAAATGTATATGGAAAATATAAATTTCAGTATTTCCATTAACGATTGCTATCTGATTTCAAAATACTGATTTATTTGGAATTTTAAGAATTCAAAAAATATATATATATAAAAGCAAATGTTGTGTGTCACAACCGCACAAACAGTTCTTATACCTTATTTCGATATGCGATAAAGTACAACAACGAAAACACCGGCGTTCAGAATCAATAAAACATTAACGCTGGCGTAAACAATCAAAGCCAATGATCGCAAATATTAAGAACATCAGACGATTGGATCGGGCGAGCGAACGGCAAGACGAAATGGCCAAAACAGCTAGTCAGCAATTATGTCGCATAAGCTATGCACAAGAAGTTCATCGTCTTAAACTCTGAGAGGTATTAAGCAACAGCAGCACGCAAAAACAATGAGTAAGCTAAACTGATCGGCGTGATATATTGGGAACACGCAACAACAACAATCGAGATGACCCAGAAGAGTGTCGCAACAACCGCTATTGCTAGAACAGCAATATCTCTTTATTTAAACTAAGATTCGTGCACTGGAGGAGGACAACGATCAGAACCGTGAACCGAAGTATTCAGTAGATCTCAACTTTAACGCACCTACTCACGAGCCAGGACGTTGAAGTGTGGATCTCCGTGTTAGCTAGGGAATAGCTCAGTTAAGTTAGTTAGCCTAAGGATTTAATGTTACGCCTTAAAGTAAATAAATAAGAGCTATATTCAACAATAAACGGTTTAGAGTAATTCCTTGCGTTAATATACTTAACATAGACGCGCTCCCTAGACGGCAAAACATTTATGGCGCAGCCGGTTTTCGAATAAAGTTAATTCGGGAACGAACTACGATCCTTGCGGTTTTCAAAGAACGACAGTCCTGATAATGGGTTAAAATTGGTGAATATTCCACTCATTTTCGAACCACTTACTATAAACTGTTGGAGAGCGGTGATACCAAATCCAACGGGGTCTGGGAGAGTTGATAACTACAAAGGACACCTTAGTAAAAACGGCGCGAAGTGGGCGGAATAACACCGATCATTTTTATATTAACTTTATTTAAGTTGTACTGTTATAAACTGTTTGAGAGCGGTGATACCAAATCCAACAGGGTCCGGGAGAGTTGATTACTTCAAAGGACACCTTAGCAATACGGCATATTAAGAGTTGTATAAGAAAATCCAAGATTAGTCGAAAATTGTATAATAAAATAGAGTAAAAAGACAGAACTGAACACCAAAGAAATAATCGAAAGGCGGAAAGCAGAAAATCGACAGAGCACATGGTGAGTTAAAAAAAAAAAACTTTTGAATAAAATATTTTTTTTTTTGCCCAGAGTCCTTACTGTTAACAATTTAGCAATGAATTGCAATATTTTGGTTAGATTCACTTGTTTATTCACGTCCGAGGCTCAGAATAATTATTGCACAGTTTTTTACATATATTTTAGAAACATGAGTTATATTGAGAATAAACGGCATAACAAATTTAAAAAACGGTTTTGCAATCACACCCAAAATGTAGTCCGAAGCGAAAAACCACTTATCAACGCTAATTTGAATTCGAACTTATAGAAATACAATAATGCCATCCTTTAAAAATTTAACCAGGGGAAAGACCTTCTTCGAAGATTTAGATAGGCCCGGAATATTTAATAGAGTAATAAATATAGAAAGTAAAAAGCAAAATTTGCTAAAAATAAAGAATAGAAATTCTTCAATAGCAAATAGGTATATAGATGATATTGTGCTCAAAGACGAAATAAACTTGCACTTCGTAAATAAAATAAAAAATATCGAAAGTAAAAAAGAAATTTCATTAAAAAACAGTCAAAGGAAGAATTTCAACGTAGAGAATAGGCCCCTGGGAGTTTACGAGTATAAACATCCACTAAAAACAAATGCAAACGTACATTTAATAACTTATTTTCATTCCGAAAGGGTAGAAGTATTAAATGGGAGAAATGAATCAAGACAAGACATTCAAGATGAAGAATGCATTGAAGGCGAAGATAGAACCAGCGTTTTTGAATTTCTATGGCTTTTTATACTAAGCTTAATTATAATCTTCAAGAGAAAGACAGCCGTTTGGTTTATCGGTTTCACAACTGTCGTAATAGAAGAGAAGAAGTTATAATAACATATAGAAAATTTAATGATCTCGACACAACGCTTAATAACAACGAATCAGATTCAACGCCATACAACACATTTAGTAGGGAACAGATCGTAAATGAAGAATTAAATCCGTTAGATGACACTAAAGCTGAAACAGATTTTGTTGAGCGAGAAGTTTCGAGAAAACTAACTGACAAAGATGACACCATTGAAGGACTGTTAGAGTTACTTTTCAATGAAACTGAGAGCAAGGAGGCAGGAGATGACGCTTTAGAAAAAAATGAACAGACGAATAATTCATTTATGGGTACCAAAAATACTGAATATACCGGACATATAACCTTTAGCAAAAGTATTTGTACTGCAGAGACAGTGACGATCCAAGCTATGGCAGTAAGAGGGGAGGCCATTGCTGTAGAAGACTTTTTCAAGAGAAAAATTTTGCATAAGGAACTGTTGTGTGTACTGGGGAGAAAGGACCTCTGTAAGCGCCAACAAGGATTCAGTATTTTTGCCAAATAAAACACTCCTTTTCTCGTTATAATAATGTTTATTTATTAAAGTCTTTTTAATGTTTCTACTCTATCTTACTTTACTGCCCTAATTCCCTAGCTAACACTGAGATCCACACTTTGTCGTCCTGGCTCGTAAGTAGGTGCGCCAAAGTTGAGATCTTCTTAATACTCGGAGTGCCAATCGATGATAAGTCCATTTTGTCAATCGAACTTCGCTTTTATAGTCCGATATTGCTCCGTTCGCAATATCGATAGTTGCTAGCGTCATAGATTTCTTCCTCAGGTAACCTCCCCGCAAGCGTCCCTTGGTCACCGTCTATTCTGCATTTCGGCTTTTTTCGGCGATTGCATAAGTGCCGTTGTCTTCTATTTTCGTCGTGCCATATATTTACAATCAGCTAAACATGCCGATCACTCCAAACCCATTCGACATATGTATGGTTTAATGCAAGCCAAGTGCACACACAAAAGACGTACAGAACGAAATGTAATACGAACAAGCAAACGCATGCCGCAAACATCCCTTGTTTGTGTGTGGTCCGCATGCTGACTCGGCGGCTCGTGTTCTTTCGCCTTTCGTCTGCCTGCTTTCCCTTTCGATCGATGGCCTTGAACGATCGATTTTCGGTTGACATTGATATCGACGGTCTGTTTGTCTTTACGAGACCCTGTTGTTGTTGTTGCCGTCTCTGGTGACAGTGTCTCTTTTTGTGACTTCGAACGCCGACCGTTGTTGCTTTGTTGAGGCGTTCGATTTCATGCTCGCTCGTGCTGTTGTTGTTCGAGGTGTTAGGTTTCGAGCTCAAACGGTGCCGTTGCATTTGTTTATGCTGCATTATTTATTGCACTGCTTTTGGCTTAGTGCTGATAGCGTGCCGTTGACGATAGAGCTGGCAGCGTTACGTTAGCGTGTGACGTGACGGTTTTGACTCACAACATCCCTCCCCTCTTCGGCAAGTCGTGAGCATCACGACTGGTTTTCTGTCCGAAGGATACGGTTGTTGTAGTCAGGCATACTTCATGCTTAGTCTCGATGATACAGATGAGGCGAGCTGAATACGGTTTTATTAACTCCGGCTCGTGTTGTTGATGTTGTTGCTGAAATGTTGCTAACTCGCTGTTGTGGTGGGCGTGTAGACTCTGTTCACCCATTTGTCTTTGATGATGTTCTTAGCGGTGTTCGATAGACCGATGCTGCTGAAATTTTTGTCGCTGCTATGATACTGCCGCTTCTTGATCCATATTTATCGCTGCAGTGTAGCGGGTATCTCAGTGAATTCTTGATTTTCTATGAACTAGTGTTTTAGTTTTCGGGATACAATTCAAACGGTGTTACTGGCTAAATATTCTAGTTCTACGAAATGCTTACATAGGCAATACAGTTTTTTATATATATTATTTTTTTTTTTTGTTATTGCGACTCAAAAATATTTTGTTTTGGGACTCTTACAGTTTCTAATACATCATATTCTTAAATTTGGTAGTAAATGAAAATACTTATATATATTTCTTCTTCTTTTTTAATCCAAAGTACTTCACTAAATCCCCTTTTTTTTTTTTTTTTGACATTTTTGCGAGTGAAGAATAAAATTTGCTTATGCTTTTTATATAATTCTTAATTAGATTTTGCTGACTTCCTTTTCACATATTTTGCAGTCGAGAAATGTAAAGTGAATCGTTTTTTTTTTTTTTTTTGTCGTTGCTCTATAGGCTTTGTATGGGGCATGATTCTTTATATTACTTGTGCTACGTGCTACTACCCCTTCCCCCCTTTAATGAAGGTTGAGTTTTTGTGCTGATTTGCCAAAATATCGCTGTGTAGGAGACACAACAAAAATATATAAATCTGTCAATGCGTTATTGGAAATATTCTACATGTGGTTTGCTTGCAATTGCTTTTCCCACCGATGCAGTTTACTTCGGTAATTAACCATGTGCAAGCATGCATTTTTGCTTGCAAATGCTTTTTCTTTACCCTTTTTGTTAGGTTCGGGTGCACATGTGTCTGCATGTTTCGTGCGTGCACGTGTGTCCTTGGGATCGAAAAGATCCTTTTCCATTGTCCTTTTTATCGTTGAAATTGTTTCGTTGAAAAAATCGTTTATGTATATTTGTTCGTTTAACCCTTTTATGGCGTTATGGATTTTCTGGTCTGCCAATGTCAGGTGCTCTAGGATTTCTTTCCGGTCGTCGTCGTCCATGACGCCAAATAGCCAGTTGGCGGCCGTACCTACTGCGTTCAGAAGTCCTCTTTGAGATTTATTATGGAGCTAAGTTTTGATCTGATTGTTCTAATTTCTGCCAGCAGTAGCTCTCTGTTTTTTATTTCTACCGTATCGACATACTCGTTGATTGTGTTGATGACCTTCAGGATTTCGGCTGGGTGTATCACATGTAGCACGGTGTAGAAATCCTCTATAATTTCTGTTTCTTTTATGTGGATCTGGACAAATCCTCCTTGTTCGTCTACTGGCGTTATTTGAAGTCGTCCGTAGGTGACTGTTGTTATTAACCCCAAAATGATTATTTTTTCCTGAAAAGAAAAAGAAAACGGAATTTGCACACACATCTACGCCGTTTGTCGCTTTCACAAAGGCTCCTCCACTATTCTCCACCTATTTCCGTTGGACAAATAAAACAATGTGTTTGAAAATATTCTTAAAAGAACGCTCTATTTCTGCCATTTTTTTTTTGTTATTATTAATTTGCATGTTGATATGTTATTGCGCATTTAAATTGTTTATATCTAACATCCCCTTTGCGTGAGATAAATACGGAATATATTTTAGTCTTATATATTATTTTACAGTACTTTCTATTCCCTGGCTTACAATTCGCTCTAATTCTTTGAATTTCATTCTGCAAGAACTTTTGCTCCTCCTCCATCTCATTCCATTCTGCGCGAGTCATCTTTTGCTCCGTTATTTATTTGTCGAGGAATATTCTTGAAATTTTACTTTCCTCCACAAAGGCGTCTCGGGGCAAAAAGGCTCGTCCTGAACTTACGACGTCTCGGTATTTTTCCGCAAACCGCAGCAAATATATTCCGCAATCATTTAGATTTTGTTGTTGACTGCATTCCGGATATATTAGCGGCATCGCATTTTCCGAATACTCCGTGGTGTCTGCTGGACATTTTCTTTTCGCCTCCCATTGCACAATTGACCTTATTTTTTCTGCGATTTTCTTTGCATTGTGCGGTTTAAGGGAGTCCAGTACGTAGATCGCTGGCCATGTTACGATTGCCAGCATCCAGCGGTTTCGCTCGTGTACTGGGATCACTAGGATCTCGCACTCGAAAATGTTCACTCTTTTTAGAAACCCGTTCAAACGTAATTGTTCCGGCATTGACTTTTCCTTTGATGAGGTTGCGCATGCATAAAAGTGCGTGTCGAATACGTGAATCTTCTTGTTGTTAGCCTTTCTCATCAACCATGGCAGCAGGGTGTTGATATGGTCGTCGTTCAGCCAATTTGTCTCATTGACCCTATCCAAATTCCAATTTATTTTATTTATTCTGCCTGAAATTGCGTTCCGCTCGACCTTTCTTGTATATCTCTTTTGATGGTTTAAATGTTTGTCTTTCAACATATGCTGAGTGGTTGAGGTTCGTATCGATTTGAAAAATATTTTTAGCTGACGGGAGTTCGATTCCGATCGAAGTGGCATTGTGTGAAGTGCATGCATAAAAAAATTTTTTTCCTTTACCTTTAGGAATTGCTATATTCACACTTCTCGTAAACGCCTTGGTTGGCATATTACATATTTCGGTGATTTAAGTTATTCTATTTTAAATGTGTGCTACTATTATATTTTTTGTTCGTTAAAAAAAATTTTGCATTACTTATATATTTTTTTTTTTTGTTTTGTCGCCGTAAGGCACGGGTTATTGTTTTGTTTGTTGTTCTTTTTGATAATGTCGCTTTATTAAGTTTTTGTGGAATTTTTTTTCTTTTCCTTTGATTTTCAATTTTACATTCACCGGCGTTGGAATTGATACAATCGAATAAGGGCCTTCCCAAATGGGTGAGAATTTATTTTTTCGGTTTTGGTTCTTTAGCCACACTTTGTCTCCAGTCTGAAATTCTCTGACTTTCGAGCCCCTATCGTAGTATCGCTTAGATTTTTCTTTGGCTATTTTTTGATTTTCTCGTGCTAATTGATGGGTGCGCTAGATTTGATGTTTTAATATGTTTGAAAAATCGTCTGTGTTGTACAGTGGCTCCGGTTTTCTTTTTAAGTTTAGTGGAATGTCGGCTTCAAATCCAAAAAGTATTTTACCTGGTGTCTGTTTTGTGGATGAATGGACTGTGTTGTTATGCACGTGCATAGCGTGGTGCAGCCATTCATCCCAATTTGTGCCATCCTCCTTGACGAAATTTCGGAGAAATTCCGCAAGAGGTCGGTGACTCCTTTCAAGAGCACCATTGGCTTGGCGGTGGTATGGTGAAGTTTGAGATTTCTTGATTCCAAGAATTTTGCAAACTTCCTTAAATAATTTCGATGTAAAGTTTGTGCCGTTTTCCGTGATTAAAACCTTTGGTATCTGGAATTTTGATATTATCTCGTTGAAAAAAGCTTTTGCTACTGTTGCCGCCTCTGCATCCGGAATAGCTGTGCAGATGAAAAATTTTGAAAAATCGTCTATGAATGTTAAAATTTATTCGTTTCCTCTCGATGTTTCCGGTAGGGGGCCAACCATATCCATATAAACTTTGTAGAAGGGGCCACGAGCTATGTCTGTGAGTACCATGGGCATTCTTTCTACTTTTGAGCATTTATTCCGCTGGCATTTCTCGCAGTTTTTTATATAATTTCGAATCTCTCTATGCATGCCGTTCCACTTGTACTGCCGTCGAATGCGGAAATATGTTTTTATAGCTCCCTTGTGACCTCCTAATGGGCCATCGTGAAATTTTTTAAACACCTCTTCGATGTCCTTTCTCTGTGTTAAAAATTCTGCTAAATCCTCTGTCTCTGGGTAATCTGTGGGGTTTGTATCTTCCGAATCATCTCTGCTTTTCTTTGTCTCCGTATTTTCATCGCTCTGCTCTATTTTGGACTGTGTTTGTGCTCTTGTTACCACTGACACAAGATTATTTTCATATGGTAATCGGCTAAATGCGTCTGCGTTTAAATTATATTTTCCAGCCTTGTAACAGATTTCGAAATCAAATTCCGAGAGCTTATGGCGGAACCTCGCCAATCGGGATGTTTGATCCTTTAGATTTGCTATGCCTTTTAGAGGTTTGTGGTCTGTGTAAACCGTAAAGGGGCGGCCTAAGAGGTAGCAACGGAAATTTTTAGTCGCCCACACAATGGCAAGGAATTCCTTTTCGATTGTTGAGTATCGTTTCTCAGTTGCGCTTAATGCTCGGCTTGCGAACGCGATCGGCTGGTCGTCGCCCGGCTCGCCTTGTGAGAGTACCGCTCCTAATCCTTCGTTACTTGCATCCGTTGTTAACAGGAATGGCTTTGTGAAATCTGCATACTTTAACAGTGGTGGACTAGTTATTGCAGCTTTAATGGCTATTACTGCCATTTGGCATGCCTCCGTCCAAACGAACTCGGCATCTTTTCTTAGCAGTGATGTCAAAGGTAGAAGAAGCGCTGCTGCATTCGGAATGAATTTTCGGTAGTAGTTTGCCAGTCCAAGGAATGCTTGCAATTCTTTCTTATTTTTTGGTATCGGGAAGATTTTTACACATTCGACCTTACTTGGGTCCGGCCGCACGCCTTGGTCGGAACACTTGTGACCCAAATAGACAACTTCCTTTCTTAAGAATTGACATTTTTCCGTTTGTATTTTCAATTGGTTGCTTCTTAGGGCTTGTAGTACTTTACGTAGCCTTATTTCGTGTTGTTTAAGGTTACTTCCGTAAATTACTATGTCGTCCAAATAAACAAAACAATCGACGCCTTGCAAGCCGGTCAGAACATTATTCATAATCCTTTGAAAGGTGGCCGGAGCTCCGGAGAGTCCGAATGGCATTCTTACGAATTCGTAATGTCCTATTGCAGTACTGAATGCTGTTTTTTCTCTGTCTTTCTCGTTTACAAGCACTTGATGGTATCCGCTTGCCAGGTCTAGCTTTGTGAAATATCGGCTGCAACCGAGTTGGTCGAGAATCTCATCAATGCGGGGTATAGGAAATACCTGCTTGACGGTTACGTCATTCAGCTGCTGAAAATCGACCACCAATCGGCATTTCTTTTTCCCGTCTGCACCTGCCTTTTTCGGCACTAGAATGATTGGTGCGTTCCAAGGTGATTTGCTTGGAGCAATTATGCCTTGGTCCAACATCTCTCCCACCTGTTTATTTACCTCCGCCTTGTGGGCCTCCGGAAGGCGATATTGCCGAATATTTATGGGTGCTTTTCCGACCTCTGTAGGTATTTTGTGGTTGAGCAGAGTGGTGTAACTCAATTCGTCACCCTTTAGGTGGAAAACATCCGCATAGTCCTTGCATATATTCGCTATGGACTGTCTTTCTTCGTCGTTCAGATTTTCTTTCCAATTTCAAGGAATTTACTAACAGATTTGTCCTCTCATTTGTCTCATCGCTCTCAACTACGTTGACTTCTAACGTGTTTGCTGTTCTATACTCCTTTAATAGCGAGTATTTTAATTCCGTACCTCCTTTTATTTCCGCAACTTTTTCGGAGGCGTTTAGTACTGTCACGAATCCAACCCCATTCTTTGGTCTAGATAGACTCTCTCCTAGGTATACCTGTGTAGCAATTGTTGTCTTATGCCCGACTACTTCTTCCTTGAGTAGTCCTGTGTTTACTCGTGCTACTCCCGCTGCTCTGGGGGGATTGTTATGGTTTCTGCTATAAAAATCCTTTTCCTCGCACATTTTAATGGCACTCTGGCCACTGGGTTGCTTCCTTCCTTGAAGGTCAACTGTTTCTCAATAGTGTCCAAGATAGTTCTGTTCCAGAGCATGTCTCTTCCCAGGAGACCATCTGCTGGCAAACTGCTATTACATGGCACTACGTTCATTTCCATATTTAATGCTGTGATCGTATTATGTTTAATCGTCACTGATCCAATAGTACTGGAATCTCCTCCGAATGCTCCTCTTAAGCATTTCGTGTCCTCCTTTTTTATTGGTACGTCCTCTTTTAAGACTTCTTTTTTCACTAAACTTGCATCTGATCCTGAGTCGACCAATAGGGTGATGCTGCCATTGATAGCCTGATTGCAGGGTATTTCGATGTAGGCATCATCCTCTTGAGTCTCCGTTATGGCAGTGCAATTTGAAAATCGTGGCGTGTTTCTGTCGCATTGTGAGTCCACCGTTCTGATACTGTCGTTGATAGCCTGTTCACAGGATAATTCAACGCCTTCATCTCTTTGTGGGCCGTTATGTGCATACGTTAACAGTTTTTTCGCGCTTTGGAGAACATTGGTATACAAACTTTTTATGAGTTTTTTGTTTTCTTGCCCTATTTCAAACATATTTTTTATACTGGCCGCTTCTATCTCGCATACGGATAGGTGAATACTGTAACAGTGTTTTTAAAAGACACTCTCTTCTTTTTATTTTCAGTTATAATTTTCTTTTCGTCGGTTTCACCATCAAAGTGTATTTCCATCTTTCCGCTTATTTCGTTTTTGACGTTATTTGTTGGTGTGTTTCGCTCTCTTATTTCGTTTCTTATCTCATTCCGTGGTATTTCTCTTTTGGACTTTCCCCATCTCTTAGTGGTTAAAGTTCCATTTCCTAGGCTGTCCAATGGAACCTCTTTCGGCGTTTTTTTATTATATTCAGAAATCGTGGTTTCCTTATTGTTCTGATGACCTGCTCCTTGTACTTGATTTTGACCCGGATCAGGTTTTGGCCGCTCTTTTGCTTTTGTTTTGGCATCCCAGTCTATTGGCCAAGACTGGGCCGCTGGGAGTTTCCCGCGTTCTGCTGCTCTTGTTGAGGGCAGTTTCTGGCTATATGCCCGAATCCTTTGCAAAGAAAACACTGTACTTGGTTGTTGTTATTTGACCCTAGACGGTTATTTTGTGCTGGCCTTTGTTGTGGGTTTTGTTGTGTAGCCCCGTTTCCGCAAAATTTATTGGTGCGATGACCTTTAATGTGACATTTATCGCAGAATAGGCTGCTTAACTTGCTCCAACAATCATCAGCTATATGTCCTATTTTGCCGCAGTGTGTGCAAGTTGGCGTAGATGTCTTACTGGCCTCCATTATTGTCTGTGTGCTTTTCATGCAGCTAAGACTTTCTTCGTGTCCATACGTTCCACACAGCTTGCAATAAGGTGTATTCCTTCTCTTTACACATACATCTCGTGTGTGTCCTTGCTGTTGGCAGAATAAGCATATCAGTTCTGTTGATAGTGCCGAATTAATAGTATTTATGTTTAATTTGTCAGATTTCAAAATGTTTTCGGAATTTTCTGCCGCATTTATGAGATCCCGCAAACTGGGGTCTGTCATGTGTATCACTGATTGTTTTAGGGAATGATCCTTTAATCCCGTAATGAAATGCCTTTTTGCCAAATCTTGGTATTCCCATAGCGCCGCTCTTGATTCTTCCGTAGTCCATTTTTTTGTGATCATTTCTTCCGCCTCTTTTAGGTTAGTTTCCATTCGACCTCCGAACAACGACGCGGACTCACCTGTTTGTTGATGTCCGTTTATAATATCCGCTTTAATATCTTCCAACGTTCTTACTGTTGCGTATGTTCGTTGCACAAAGTCGCGGAGTTCATTTAGAGTCTCGAATTTTCTGGTGCCAATTGTGTTGAACGCAGCCCCCGACAGTCGCTGCCTTATACATGTAATGGCTTTCTGTATGTCCTCCGGGGCAATCATACAATTGAGCAATTCTATGCCCTCGACAAATTTTATTACGTCCGCCTTAAACTCAGATCATCTTGCTCCGGAAAAGGATGGTACGAATCGTTGGACATTTTTAACAATTTCTGCAACATTCTGTGGACTTGCCATCGTTACCTCAATTCTGGGTGTTTGTACCGGTTCTGATGCTGTTCCGGAATTTTTCGGCATGCGCCTGGTGGGAAATGAAGATGTCCCGCAAACTGTTCTTAATTCTCTCCTTAGGTTTCCAATTTCTACTTTCAGAAATTGAATTTCTTTCTCCTTTTCTTTGAGATTAGCTTTGTCCTTTTCTATGGACTCCGATATGTCCTTTCCCACTGCTGTCTGCAGAGCTTCTCTTAGAGATTCGTTTTACTCTTCTGATTCTTCTATCAGCAAGGTCTCTTTATCGATTCGATCCCTCAAATCTTTGCAGTTCTTTTTTAAATGGCCAACTGTCTCTTCCAATTGTTGTGTTTTCTCCTTGGCGACTTCGTTTGATACGGCTACCGAATTTTTCGCTTTTTCTATCAGAAAAACTGCTTCTTCCAATCGATTAAAACGGGATAAAGCGACTTGGTTTTCTAGTAGGGTCAAATATTCTCTATTTGGGTTTATTTCCCTTACTAAATCCCAATCTTCGGTCTGTAACGTAGTCGCATGTATTTCAGAATCTTTAAGATTTTGTTTTAGTTCCTCCCACTCTCTATCCATAAATTACTCTGTCCAACGGAAAATTCCGCTTATAAAAGACGCATAACAATTGAATTTAACTCAAAATTTCCAAATTTCAAAAATTTAAGATTAAAATTTTAAATTGATGTGAAGCCTGTGAGGCGTATGTTAAAAAATTTTGTTTGTGGACTTACCATCTTATTCTGTTAGCTATTCCTCTGAAGTTTTATATTCGTTGTTTGTTAAATATTAAAAATTATGTTATAAGTTAATTTTGTTTTGGGCACCCTATCGCTCCCAAATTGCGTTTATAGTGCAATTTGACTCGACAGAAATATCGGTATGATATTGAACACTTTAGTCTTTTTCGTAAAAACGCCTTTTGGAAACAGTCGTTCCTCCCAGGCACCAATGAATGAAACGTCGTTCCTGTTCAATGGTTTATTTAAATAAAGGACTTCAGTATTCGCAATCGATATCGATTTCGACACTCACTTGCCAAAATTTTGTTTTCACTTTTTAACTTTATTAATTTTATACTTCAGGATTGTAGTATCCTCCCGACTATCCTTAGTCGAATACCGGCTGCGCCATAAATGTTGTGTGTACTGGGGAGAAAGGACCTCTGTAAGCGCCAACAAGGATTCAGTATTTTTGCCAAATAAAAGACTCCTTTTCTCGTTATAATAATGTTTATTTATTGTGTTATATATATTATATGTTTAGTCTTTTTAATGTTTCTACTCTATCTTACTTTACTGCCCTAATTCCCTAGCTAACACTGAGATCCACACTTTGTCGTCCTGGCTCGTAAGTAGGCGCGCCAAAGTTGAGATCTTCTTAATACTCGGAGTGCCAATCGATGATAAGTCCATTTGGTCAATCGAACTTCGCTTTTATAGTCCGATATTGCTCCGTTCGCAATATCGATAGTTGCTAGCGTCATAGATTTCTTCCTCAGCTAACCTCCCCGCAAGCGTCCCTTGGTCACCGTCTATTCTGCATTTCGGCTTTTTTCGGCGATTGCATAAGTGCCGTTGTCTTCTATTTTCGTCGTGCCATATATTTACAATCAGCTAAACATGCCGATCACTCCAATCCCATTCGACATATGTATGGTTTAATGCAAGCCAAGTGCACACACAAAAGACGTACAGAACGAAATGTAATACGAACAAGCAAACGCATGCCGCAAACATCCCTTGTTTGTGTGTGGTCCACATGCTGACTCGGCGGCTCGTGTTCTTTCGCCTTTCGTCTGCCTGCTTTCCCTTTCGACCGATGGCCTTGAACGATCGATTCTCGGTTGACATTGATATCGACGGTCTGTTTGTCATTACGAGACCCTGTTGTTGTTGTTGCCGTCTCCGGTAACAGTGTCTCTTTTTGTGACTTCGAACGCCGACCGTTGTTGCTTTGTTGAGGCGTTCGATTTCATGCTCGCTCGTGCTGTTGTTGTTCGAGGTGTTAGGTTTCGAGCTCAAACGGTGCCGTTGCATTTGTTTATGCTGCATTATTTATTGCACTGCTTTTGGCTTAGGGCTGATAGCGTGCCGTTGACTATAGAGCTGGCAGCGTTACGTTAGCGTGTGACGTGACGGTTTTGACTCACAACAGAACATGTGAGGAAGAAAAATAATTTTCTTTACAAGAAGTCGGACACGAATTTATATAATGAACACAAAGTTCAAAAAGAAAGAACATTGCAAAAGAACATAATGAAGGACAAGATTGATGTTAATTCAACAGAGAATTCAATTAAAGAGAATGTGAGGATCGAATTACCCTGCAACAAGGCTATCGATTACAACATATTTCGTTTGGTCGATTCAGGAGCAGAAACATATTTGTTTGAAGATATGGCAACGGACGCCAAGAATAAAAAATGTTTACGGATGTTATTGAAAAATGAGACTTGTAAAAGGTTTACCGATAGGACAGACGGAAACCGGATGAAATTATTGGAACGCGGGCATAGGATTCGTGCAGAAAAGACTGTAACAGTTCCACCCTCTGAGACGAGAATAATCCCGAACGAAACCGGGCTACTCGAGCACAAGATAAACGTGGAAATCGGACACGGAGTCCGTAAGAATAAGCAAAAGTATAGAGATCTGAACAAAGCATATTATAGGAAACACGACATGTATAAATATTTTCTGAGCGGCAAAATTTTTGAATGGAATGACATTCAGCGTATAATAAGATCTTTCAATACCGTATACAAACGATTTAAGTTTATTCTAGACAAAGAATTCGCGCACAATTTCCGTGTACCTTAGAGTATTTTCTGAATAAAAGATTAAAAAAAACAACAAAATCATATGCCGGTAAGATCCAAATAACTTTTATTTTCAAAACAAGTTTTTTTTTAAACATCGCTCAAAGCCATGATTAAACAAGATTTTCTAAAGCAACATACATGATCATACATTAAACAAAAAACAAAAAAGTATTGACTCAAAAAAGTTAAGAGCTCGCACTCAGGGCACAATAACCTATACGTTTTTTTTTTTTTTTTTCAAGAGCAGCTTTTCAACAAAAATCGCAAACCTAAGCAAGAAGTGGTCTTCCAACTTTACAAAAAAAAGGGAAAAGGGAATAGTATTGCGAAGGTAAAAGGGTAAGATTTAAACAAAAATTCACTAAGCATGCCTAAATACATTTTTCAAGCAAATGTGCACAAACTTTTTGATGATGTGCGTTTAAGCTACCTTGCAAGCGCTCTGCATTCAAAAACATACATATGAACATTCATCATATCATCAAGATCCATCCAAAAATTTTTTTTATATAAGTTTTCAAACCTTAAACTTTTTAAGAGGGGGAAGGGGCTATTATGGTCTATTATAATTACAAATTGAAAAAACAAAAAATGCATTTCCATATTGTCTATACCTAAAATGAGAAAAGTGTTTGCATGGATGGTCGTTCATGCATGCACATGCTTACATTTTAAGACATTAGTATATCAAATGTTAAGAGCTTATGTCGCACGATCAAAGTCGAATGGTCAAGTGAAGTTAATAAGCAAGTATATAGCAAGCTTCATTCGCATTCAAAACCATACAATCATGCATACATGTAAAATGTGATGATAGCTAGATTTTATTTAATTCGAATTTATCAAGTTATAATACTAAGGAGAAAACAGTTTTAAGAAAATGAAAATCAACGACAGCTAGGTATTCGCGACTGCGACTGCTAAAACGGCTAACAAATGCTGCGTCGATATGACTTTTCGGACCACGGCTACGGCGCAACCTTTCTCGAGTGGCTTCCTGGCACGACTGATTAAAACCCGCAAAAAACGATGACTGCTGACAACCGAACTGCGCTATGACTGCTGTCAAGTAGGGCTGCCAACGCTTAGCATATCCTCCTTCTTACATTCGGTCATCCTGATCGTCTTCGGTCCCAGAAGACAACAAATCAGCATTGGACTCCACAAATTTCCATAATTTCATATGATCAGTGCTCGTCGATGTCAGAATCGGCCCCTCTCCATGACCTACTTTCCTCACCTCGAACCGACCGTTTCGTTTTACTTTCACAATTTCGTAGGGCCCTAGAAACGTGCCAGCCAACTTCTTGCCGGCAACAAATTGGGTCCGTTTGATAGCTACCAAGTCGCCTTCTTTATAAAGCGGATTGTTTTTCCTTTTTTTGTCAAAATTTTTCTTGTACATCTCTTGCGCCCGCTGTATTTGCATTTTTGCGTTTTCTCGTATATTCTGCCTTTCCTTATCGAAATTTTCCAGGAGTTCTTCTTCTAAAGCGGCTCTAAGATTGTCGCTCATCTTGTTTCGGATCTTTGTCCCGAACATGATTTCGAACGGTGATATCTTGGTAGAGCAGTGGACGTGAGAATTTATTGCTCTTTGAACTTGTGGAACCATCTTGTACCATTTAGTTGAGTCATCTGATGATAGTTTTGATATGACTGCGAGAATCGTCCTATTGACACGCTCAATTTGCCCATTGCCTCTAGGCACACCCGTAGTCGTCCAAACGTGTTCAATCGCTGCTGCTCGAGCATATTCTTGAAAAGCATGAGATGTGAACGCCGCTCCTCTATCGCTCACTATTCGCGCAGGATCTCCGAAAATCTTCGACCATTCTGCTAATTTGCTGAGAACTTCTTCAGTGTTTGTTGTTTTTGTGGTGTACAACCAAACAAACTTCGAAAAGCTGTCGACCATTGCAAAGATGTATTTATAATTTTTTCCCGTAGAGTCCATCGGTCCCAGATGGTCCACATGTATCGTATGTAGTGGCTTATCACCCTTATCGATGCAAGACAAGAATCCTTCCTGTTTGCCAAGCTTTTTGTTGTGTATTATACACCTTACACACGCGCCGATTACTTGGTTCACTTTGTTTTCTAGATGCGGAATGAAAAACTGCTGCCGCACACTGTGAATCGTCTTCTGAACGCCAAAGTGACCGACATTATGAGCTTCCGTAACAATTTCTCGCTCTAAAGTCTTGGGGATAACTAATAGGTCAATACCTTCGACGCTTTTGTACAGCAATCCTCCTTTGAGCTTGAAATTTTCATATGATCTCTTCTTCAAAATTTCGCGTACTGCTTGCACGAACTCATCTTTGCGCTGAGCTTGTTCAATCTTTGTCGATACTTCTGATCCCACTATAAGCACCTTAGCGGGGTAGCGGCTCAGAGAATCAACGTGCTTTAACCGTTCACCTGTCCGATGTTCCACCTCAAAATCGAAGTCTTGCAAGGCCAAGATCCAGCTAGCAACTTCTCGCGGTACGTCTTTCTTTTTTATAGTCTGAGTGAATGCTATGCAGTCCGTTACTAATGTGAACCTCTCTCCCAATAGATACATTCGAAACTTCTCAACAGCTAAGTGAGCAGCCTTCACTTCTAGTATATAACTATGGCGTTTCGCATCACTTGCCGACGTTGCCTTGCTCCAATAAAATATTGGATGCAGCTGATTGTCGAATTTTTGCAGCAATGCGGCACCAAACCCGTTCTTGGATGCATCCGTATGCAGCTCCGTTGGTGCACCTCTGCTATAAATTCTAAGTACCGGCTCTTGGCATAGTGACTCTTTTAGATCGGCAAACGCATTCAGCTCTAAAGTGCCCATCCTAAATGCTGCGTCCTTCTTAAGCAAGTTTGTTAGCGGCCGCGCTATATTGGCGTATCCTCTTATGAATTTTCTAAAGAAGCCAGTGAGGCCAAGGAATGCTTGGACATCTTTCACGTTTTTTGGTGTAGAATAATATTTGACTGCCTTCGTCTTCTCTTCACCAGGCCATATTTTCCCGTTTTCGATTATATGTCCAAGGAAATTTATTTTGGTTTCAAGGAAGTGGCATTTTTTCCAGTTTATTCGCAACTGATAGTCGGCAGCTCTCTTTAAGACGGCTTTCATCTTTTCTATGCATTGTTCATTTGTGTTCGCATAAATGATTATGTCGTCCATATATAACTGCATTGTATCTTGGCACACAAGATCGCTGAAAATACTGCTCAGGAATCTCACGAAGACCGCTGGCGACTTACAAAAGCCGAAGGGCGCTCTGTTAAACTCGAATAAACCGTCTTTAGTAATGAATGCTGCATATCTGCGACTTGCTTCCTCAACGGGTACATGGAAAAATCCGCTCTCTAAATCCATGACTACAAATGACTTTGCTTGCTGCAACTTTCCCAAAACTTCATCAATTATCGGTACTGGATAAGCATCCTTGAGGACCATGTTGTTTAATTGGCGAAAATCGATGCAGACTCTATGGGTTCCATCCCGTTTCTTTACGACGACTGTTCTGCTGGCAAAATCAGAACAAGATTTGCGTACAATACCGCTTTTGAGCCACTGTTCCACTTGTTTCCTTATAGCATCCAATTCTATAGGAGGGTGTCTGCTCGGCTGCTGGCGAAACGGAGTAATCTTCCCATCCAGCACGATTTTAAGCTCTACAGGACAAGCTTTAGAACCCGTAGCTGGACTATAATCGGAAATTTTCGATCGTATCAAGGGTTCAAACTGCGGGGGGGGGTATTTATATTAAATTCAGCTTCAATAATGTTATAAATACTTAGCTGGTTAGGTGTAGCGCTGTCCGCCCGCGCTTCCGGCGTCGAAACTGTGAAGCCAGTTGGACCCATAGTAAGTACAAATTGCGACAAGAAATCATAGCCCAACAGTACATCATAGTCCATCTTATGATCTGGAACCACCACAAACTTCTGCTGCACATTAAGACCGTCCACTTCTACATAGCCTATAAAAGCACCCAGCGTTACAGTTCTTGTGTTGCCCAGACCACGCAATGTTGACTGATCATGCTGCACGACTATGTTGAATTCACTGCAAATCCTCTTTTTCACGACTGATACGTCTGCACCCGTATCAATTAGACATTTAACTGCATTCCCATTCAGCTTTATGGATTTGAAACGACCTCCTTCTTTAACGACTCTAACACTGTTTGCTGCTTGAGGACAATCCTTGGACATATGACCTCTGCCCTCGCACTTAAAACATTTCGTTTCCTCGGTGCAGTCCTTTCTTAGGTGTTCAGCGGAGCCACAATTGAAGCAGTAACTCGGTTTTCTGGTCGACTCTGTTTTTCGGCCATCACTGTTTGAATTTCTATTTTGCTCACTTTTCCTCCCACAACTGTGTGCATTGCGCGTTTGATCGAACTTCTTGTTGTTATTGTTTGATGGGCAGCTTTTGTACACATGCTCGAACAATTCGTATTTTTGTTGCAGTTCGATATACGTGTTTGAATCGAGCAACTGAAATTTGTATTCATTGGGTATGTTTAGGCCGTCAACTACGTAACGAATTATAGAACTACTGTCGACATTACCCAAAGCGGCAATTCTTTTCATTTGCAATAAATATTGATGAAAGCTCTCGTCTTTTTTCTGCTTTCTGTCATTTAACCTTTTGTGAATTTCAGCGCTTGACAGCTTCGACACAAATTCTGCTTCTAATGCACATTTTAATTCTGCGTAGTCACTTACGTATACAGACTCAAGAAACATCTGAGCGGTGCCAATTATTTTACTTCTTGCCTGCACATATTTTTGTTTTTCGGTTAGGTCGTACGCATCTGCATTGCGTTCGAAGTTGGAAAACCAAACTTTCGCTGGTACGGCTTCACCATCAAATTCGTTGATAATACGTCCAAACCCTTCTATTGATATTTTGTTTCCGTTATGAGATATATTCTCTGCTAACAGCTTAATCGCTTCGCTTAACTCGCACATGTCGGTGTTTTCCTCGCCGAGTTCTCTTCGAACTTCTCGTGTTTCCTCTCTTGCAGCTTCTTCTTTCCTTCTCTCGGCTTTCTCTTCTCCTCTGTCGGCTTCTTCTTCTAGTATATTCAACGATGACGCGAATGGACTTCTTTCTGATTCTATTTGTTTCAATTGAGTGTCTTTCCTTCTTTCGGCTTCCTCCTCTCCTCTGTCGGCTTCTTCTTCTAGTATATTCGACGATGCCGCGAATGGACTTCTTTCTGATTCTTTTTGTTTCAATCGAGTGTTATAACGGAGTTTCGGATTCTCATTAGCTAACGTTTCATTGTTCATATTTCTCGCTCGGACTCACTGATATGTAAGAACCGAACGCGAATCGGTTGAGCCCCCAAATGTAAAATGTGATGATAGCTAGATTTTATTTAATTCGAATTTATCAAGTTATAATACTAAGGAGAAAACAGTTTTAAGAAAATGAAAATCAACGACAGCTAGGTATTCGCGACTGCGACTGCTAAAACGGCTAACAAATGCTGCGTCGATATGACTTTTCGGACCACGGCTACGGCGCAACCTTTCTCGAGTGGCTTCCTGGCACGACTGATTAAAACCCGCAAAAAACGATGACTGCTGACAACCGAACTGCGCTATGACTGCTGTCAAGTAGGGCTGCCAACGCTTAGCATATCCTCCTTCTTACATACATACATATAGCAAGCTTCATCCAAACTCATTCAAACTCAGAACATAAAATCACACATGGCTCACAAATATGAAAACAAAGGGCTCATTTACACTTTTGACGTTTGGCATCAAATTGACTGAAAATTTTAAAATATGATCTCGATTAAAAAAAACGATTTTGACGTAAAAACTCTTACGATTGTTTTGAAATAGATTTGACATATGTATAAATTGCCCCTAATATATAAAAAACAAAAAAAAAAATAAAATAAACAAATAAAAAATAAAAATATATGCAGGAATGTCTAAACTAAGAATTTCGAGAAGCTTTACAGTATATAGTAAAATCATTAGAAAATATATTATTTTGTTTCAACCTAAAAACTGACTGAAATATATGTTTTAAATGTAATACAGAGAGAATACAAATGAATATATAAAAGAAATTTTTACACTTAGAATAAGTAAATTTTTTGATTGTTATAGTAACTTTTTAAATAGAAGAGTTAAGAAATATCAGTTTAAAGCTTTTATTCAACACGGAGATCACACACCATGAAACGAAAATATGTGGATGATCAGAAAGCGGCATATCCCACACCAAACAACAACACGGCAGCACAACAGCGCGAGAGACCAATGAAACTCGCATACAACACCAGACACTTCAAAAGGCAGTACAACAACAAGGGTATAATCAAGAAGCAGCACGTCAACCACACCAATTTCAGCTACTAAAGCATAACCGATGACATTGCCGGGTCTACAAACAACGGCGAAATTAACTTAATTTCAACGCAGCCATGCAGCAAGCACCTTAACCTGAAAAGTCGTTTCACCACACGGAGGTTACAACAAGATATGACTTGATGAAAAGTTACAATGCTCGTGACTTTGCGGAAGGAGTGGAGGAATGTTGTGTGTCACAACCGCACAAACAGTTCTTATACCTTATTTCGATATGCGATAAAGTACAACAACGAAAACACCGGCGTTCAGAATCAATAAAACATTAACCCTGGCGTAATCAATCAAAGCCAATGATCGCAAATATTAAGAACATCAGACGATTGGATCGGGCGAGCAAGCGGCAAGACGAAATGGCCGAAACAGCTAGTCAGCAATTATGTCGCATAAGCTAGGCACAAGAAGTGCATCGTCTTAAAAACTGACCTGCTCCAATAATAATAACAACAACAGCACGTAGCAGGCGAAGACTGGAATAAAGCTGACGCTAGAGGTATTAAGCAACAGCAGCACGCAACAACAATGAGTAAGCTGACCTAATCGGCCTGATATATTGGGAACACGCAACAACAACAATCGAGATGACCCAGAAGAGTGTCGCATCAACCGATATTGCTAGAACAGCAATATCTCTTTATTTAAACTGAGATTCGTGCACTGGAAGAGGACTTCGATCACAACCGTGAACCGAAGTATTCAGAAGATCTCAACTTTAACGCACCTACTCACGAGCCAGGACGTTGAAGTGTGGATCTCCGTGTTAGCTAGGGAATAGCTCAGTTAAGTTAGTTAGCCTTAGGATTTAATGTTACGCCTTAAATTAAATAAACAAGAGCTATATTCAACATTAAACGGTTTCGAGTAATTCCTTGGGTTAATATACTTAACAAAGACGCGCTCCCTAGACGGCACAACACAAATTTTTCGATCCAATAAAAAAAAAACTAATATATAAGTTAACGATAACGATATTAAAAGCATAGAAAAAAAAAACACATTCTCCAGTCCCGACGTTTTCCATGATTGCATTTCTCGCACGTTGCACAAGAAAGGGAAAATATCAGATTTCCTACACAAGCGTCCGTTCCAATTTGCGATTTCAAAAGAATGCAAAATAAGCTACGCTGTCACGTTGCACTTGTTTCGTAGGTTAAGTCTTAAGTTAAGAACGTTTATTGCTTCGATTCGAGTTCTGTCTGTCAAGCCGAAAGGCACATAGTTCCTAAAATAATAAAGAAAAAATCTTATTTAAAAACATAACAAAATATCATTCGTGTTAATTGGCGCCCAACGTGGGGCTCGCGGTTCCGCTAAAGTAACAAAGTAAGGATACGTGCGATTGAAAACGTTTTTCATTGAAAATAAACTGTAAAGAGTGCGGTCTGAATACAAAAATTTAATAGCAAATAAATCGTGCCAGCATTTCGGAAAGCAAAAACTAATTAATACAAGCAAACAATTGTGCGGTTTAACGCTAAAAACTTTAAAAACCAACGAATTACCCAACCAAATCTTTTCATTAAGACGAATTGGCCGTAAAAACGAACCGGATCTCTATCAAGAAAAGAGGCCCCCTAGTAACCCGTCAAACTGGGACGAACAGGAGTCATTGTATGACAGCCGCCTGGATGGATTGCTCGACTGCAACATTTATGTAAGATCTTTCTGCTATTTTTATAAGAAATATTTAACTACAGAATTTGAAGAAGCACAAATAAAAAATAAAAAAAAATAAATAAAAATTTTAGAGGTAAACTTGTGAAAAGGGAAGTAAATATGTTTTGAATCAACAATAATAAAAAAAATTAAAAAAAAAAAAATATAGAAAATTTAGGTGTAGTAAAAAGAAATCCATTATTTTTCCAATAGATGGCGTTATTTATCTGCATCTCGCGTTGTATAAGTCCGATCGTGTTCCGCTAGAGGGCATTAGAAAGATGACAGTTCCTACTAAAAAAGCTTTTTTGACACTTTTTTGATTGATTGATTCAGTTTTGTTTGAGAGCTTGTCAAAGATGGACATCAGCAAAGAGAAAATTCGCTACATTTTACAGTTTTTCTTCGATAAGGGAGAAAACGCAAGCCAGGCGGCTGAAAATGTGCTTAGCGTTTATGGACCTGATACTGTAACAGCCAATCATGCGCAATTTTGGTTTCGTCGATTCCGTTCCGGTAACTTCGATGTCATGGATGCACCACGCACTGGAAAGCCAATTGTCGAAAATGTCGATAAAATCATGGAAATTATCGAGTCCGACCGTCATGTTAGCACTGTTTCGATTGCAAAAGAGCTAAAGATTGCACAAAAAACCGTTTGGAACCATTTGAATAAGGCTGGATACACAAAGAAGCTCGGTGTATGGGTGCCACACGAGTTAACGCAAAAAAACCTCATAGACCAAATTTCCATCTGCAAATCGCTGCTGAACCGCAACAAAATCGACCCATTTCTGAAGCGGTTAGTGACTGGTGATGAAAAGTGGGTCACTTACGACAACGTCAAGCGAAAACGGTCGTGGTCGAAACACGGTGAACCGGCGGAAACGGTGGCCAAGCCAGGATTAACGGCCAGGAAGGTTTTGCTGTGTGTTTGGTGGGATTGGCAGGGAATTATCTACTATGAGCTGCTCCCATACGGCAAAACTCTTAACTCGGAACTCTACTGTCAACAATTGGACCGTCTGAAGGAAGCAATCGCCCATAAGCGGCCTGCTTTGGCCAATGTGTTCCATCAGGACAACGCCAGGCCACACACATCGATAGTGACTCGCCAGAAGCTCCGGGAGTTTGGTTGGGCGGTTCTTCTGCATCCACCTTATAGTCCGGACCTGGCACCAAGTGATTACCATCTGTTCCTGTCCATGGCGAACAATTTTGCTGGTGAAACATTCGCTTCAAGAGAGGCTTCTGAAATTCGACTGTCTCAATTTTTTGCTAATAGGAACGAGGGCTTCTATGAGAGAGGCATAATGAAATTACCTTTAAAATGGCAACAAGTTATCGAACAAAACGGCGCATATTTGACCTAAATCGGGTCATTCTAACTATCTTAAATAAAGCCCTCAATTTAATGCAAAAATAATGGATTTCTTTTTACTACACCTAATATATTGCAAAATAAACAATTAAATTAGTTTAAGAAGCTTGAAAAACTTAGTTAAATTTGGTTTGATTTGAAAAAAAAAAAAGTTTTAATTGAAATCGGTCAAAGCGTTATAGTGGAATAGGATTTAAAAGTTGAAATTTAATTTTTTATTTTTTTTATAACACATTTTGCTGATTGCCAGAATAATGACGAGTCCAAATCTAATACGGCCAAGCGCTTTAAGAGGCGTACAAAGTTCTGTCACAGGTGATCAAGGCAATCATGATGCTGCTTCTAATAGCGGCCGTGCAAATAACCACAGCCTCAGTACCCCGTTGATAAAGGCATTAATTGAAGACATTGCCGGAAGAATTATCAGATCGGAAGCGCCGAGAATCCTCCAAAATCTTGCTCATCCTGGTATAGAGTTTGGCAGTGCAACCGACGAAGTAATAAAGCCAGATATAGGGGTCAATTGTCTGAGTTAGATAAAATTCCTGATATTGTTCGCAGCCTGCGGGAATTTTCAGGGAATCCCAACGAGTTAAGCTCTTGGAAAAAAGTGTGCACCGAGCTTTACAAATTTATGAACCATTGGAAGGAACTCCACGTTACTACGGAATTCGTAGCACCGTCCGCAATAAAATATCAGGTAATGCCGACATAGCATTAAAATCGTATAACACACCACTTGATTGGAAGTCAATCTCCAGATGTTTGGCTATTCACTATGCGGACAAGAGAGACATATCAACACTGGAATACCAGATGACGTATACTGTTCAAGGGTCTAAGCCCGTACAAGAATACTACCAAGACGTCTACACTCATCTTTCACTTATCTGGAACAAAATCTCATGCATGGACGTAAGTCAAGAAACATTGGCACTGCTTACGGCCGCGTATAGGGATAAGGCCTTAGATACGTTTATAAGGGGACTACGAGGAGACTAACCAAGGTTATTGGGAATTAAAGAGCCGAACAGTCGCCCACAAGCCCTCCACATCTGCTTAAAACTCGAACATCAAATCTTTAGAACGCAGTTTGCTCAAAATTGTAATCGAAAGCCGAATTATGTCGCGCCAACAATACCACCTAGGCCCACACAACTCAGTCGTCAACACTTTTACCCTCAATTAACCAATTTGCCATAAACCTCAACATCTGTTTACCCAAGACAACTTATGCAACCACCAGTAAACCAGCGGTGGAATTTCAGTTCGCCTCAACGGCCTCAGCAACAAAATTTCAGTCTTCCAAATTTCTCAAATAGGTTCCCTGGAAATCACCATCCCCCACTGAGACCATGGCCAAAGCCACAACCAAAGCCTGAGCCTATGGGCGTAGAAAGGAGTATCCATTCAAGAAATATTAAGTATATGAACAGACCTTGGCAAGTAGCAAATGCAGAGAAGAGACCATTACCGCCGAATAGTCAGCAGTTACCAATTAAATCGCAGATAAATTTTAACATTGAAACAGATCAGGCACTACCTGAAGACTACCTACAAGAGACAATGCAAAAAGATTTTTTTTTATGATCAAACCCTGCAGGAATACGCATATCCTTATAATGATGATGCCTCTTCTCAAAACGAATGTCTCGATGTGAATGATACGGAAAATAACAAAAAACAAGGTAACCCAGATTTACCACAGGAACGAGAACCTCCTTACTCAACAGGAGCAACTGAATTTGTTGATATTCATTTTTTAGAATAAGCGACTCCTCGCTTCCATTTTTTCAGTGCAGAACGAAGGGAGGAGAAATTCTTGAGTTTTTGATCGATACGGGTTCTAATAAAAACAACATTCAATCTGGTATCGCTTATCATCCTAAACAGAACAAAGAAACATTTTTCGCAAAAACAATAGCAGGTGATGTAGAAATAAAAGAACATGTCATAAAACTTGTTCGGTCTTAACGACACGAACCTCACATTTTTTATCTTACCGTCATTAAAGTCATTTCATGATATTTTGCGTTAATTTTCTATAGTCAACAATGGTAGTCAAGTAACAGGCGAGCAGGAATCTATCATCAAAGAATTTGAACGGAAATTTGTAAAGCTTTTTGCCGACCCGGAAGAGAAGTTAACATATACCACTAGGGTTGTAGGGGAAATACGCACCAACACTGATTCACCCGTTTATAGTAAACATTATCCTTTCCCAATGTCATAAAAGGCCTAAATTGAAGCACAGGTAGAAGACCTTTTGAAGAATGGAGTTATAAGACCATCAAGGTCACCTTATAATTCAATGGTGTGGATAGTACCGAACAAGCCAGACTCAAAAGGTAGAAAACACTACAGGATGGTTATTGATTACCGGATGCTCAATCTGGTCACAATAGCGGATCGGTATCCAATACCGGAAATAAACGAGGTGCTGGCTCAGCTTGGAAACAACGTTGTTTTCTCAGTGCTAGATTTAAAGAGTGGGTTTCACCAAATCCCTCTCAAGGCTTCTGACAATGAAAAGACAGCATTTTCAATAAACAATGCTAAGTATGAGTTCACGAGACTACCTTTTGGGCAAAAAAATTCACCAGCTTTATTTCAAAGAGCACTGGACGATATACTTCGTGATTATATTGGACGCATATGCTACGTCTATAAAGACGATACAATCGTCTACAGAAAAAATCAAATAGAGCATGAAGAGAACTTAGAAAAAATTTTTGACACTCTTGAAAGGGTTAATATGAGAATTCAGATGGATAAATGTAAATTTTTCCGACAGGAAGTAGAATTCTTAGATTTTAAAGTTTGATCAGAGGGAATAAAAACAAATCCTGCTTAAATAGAAACCATCAAATCTTTATCACCCAAAACGGTTAAGGACCTCCGATCATTCCTTGGTCTGTCAGGGTATTATCGACGTTTCGTGCGAGACTACGCTAAACTTGCTAAACCCTTGACATCCCTTTTGCGAGGGGAGGAGGGTAACCTACCCAAAGGTCAATCGGCAAGAAAGTCTGTTACTCTGGGTCAAACATTCGAATTAACGACAGACGCCTCTAATTATGCAATTGGAGCTGTCCTTTCGCAAAATAAATAGGCCAATCACCTTCATTTCTCGAACGCTATCAAAACCCGAAAAAGCATATGCAGCTAAAGAGAAAGAATTACTTGCCATAATATGGGCACTTAACTCATTGCGCAGCTATTTATATGGCCGAGCAAAGGTGGTGATCTTTAACGATCACCAGCCCTTAATTTATGCCTTAAGTAACAAGAACAACAATAGTAAAATAAAGCGCTGGAAAGCGATCTTAGAGGAATACGACCATGAACTTAAATACAAGCCTGGGAAAACGAACTGCGTAGCTGATAGGCTTTCAAGACCGCCACAAGATCTGATAGTAAATGCCCAGCACCCACCACCAGCATAGTCAGGAGAGCTCTTCTCAAAATGTCATACCTATGGCAGGAGCACCCATTAATGTGTTTAAGAATCAGATATTTTTGGATATCGGTGAGACGTCTTCATATCGATTTGAGGTAGTTTTTCCTACGATCCACAGACACTTAGTTGTGGAGCCAAACTATACTGAGGAAAGGCTCATTGAGATTTTGAGAAGCTACCTTAACCCTTGTGTAATCAATGGCATCAAAACGCGGGAAAACGTTTTTGGTAAGATTCAGGAGATATTTCCTCTACATTTCAGAACCTACAGAATTAGATATTCACAGACTCAGGTAGAAGGTTTAAGGAACCCTCAGGATCAGGAGGAAGCAATTCTTACCGAGCATAATAGAGCACACAGGAATGCTCGAGAAAATAAGATCCAACTTCTGGAAAAGTGTTATTTCCCGCGAATGAGTGCAAGGACCGAAGCAATAGTCAAGCAGTGTATAACCTGTAGGAAACAAAAATATGATCGCCATCCTTATAAGCCCTTAATTCAAGAAACCCCCATGCCACAGTATCCAGGACACATGGTACACATCGACATCTACACCACTGAAGGAAACCTTGTCTTGACCGCGTTGGATAAATTCTCGAAATATACCAAGTTAGGATGCTGAGATCAAAAGCGATAGAGGATATACGGGAACCTCTTAGGGAAATAATTTTTGCATTTGGAGTTCCAAAGTCGATAGTTATGGACAACGAAAGATCTCTTAATTACGCTTCCATAACCTTTATGTTGAAGGATCAACTTAGAATCTAAGTGTATACAATTCCTCCCTATACTAGTGCTGTAAATGGGCAAGTTGAAAGGTTTCACTCGACCCTGTCAGAGATTTTACGTTGCCTTAAGGCGGACGGAACTCATAGATCATTCGAGGAACTATTGGAAAGAGCGGTGTATGAATACAGTTACACTATTCACTCGTCTACAAAGAAAAAACCAGTCGAGGTGTTCTTCGGAAGAGTTGTTAGTACAAACCCAAATCAGTTAGAAGAATCCCGTAAAGAAACCCTAGAGAAGTTAAAGGGGCAACAAGCCGCCGATTTGGAATATCATAACCAGAGAAAGCATCCAATAAGGAACTATGCCAAAGGCCAAGATGTTTACGTAAGAGTAAACAAACGATTGGGATCTAAGCTAACAGACAGGTACAAATAAGAGATAGTAAAAGAAAATCGAAATACTACAACAATATCAGAATCAGGACGAGTAATTCATAAAAGCTTAATAAAGAGTTTACCATTGCGTTTTCCTCATTCCTCTAGATTCCTAGCCACAGTTGTGATGGCGGAGGTGCAACTACATGACTATAACGGGACGCATTTGGTGACAATTCGTGATGGATTTGCTAAAATACAGGACAGGACTTTTAAATTTATTCATCTAATAAAAATAGGACAATGTGAACGCTGTGTACTTGAAACGAAAGAAATTATGGACGAACACATACCTACAGACAATACATTCTACTCGCTACTGAGACATGACCTGTTACAGACCCTTGACCTCATTAACACGCTAAAACTAACCGACCGGCTTAGAACTAAGCGTGCACTTAATTTTCTAGGCACAGCCTGGAAGAATGTTGCCGGATCACCTGATCACGATGATTTTGAATTAATAAATAAAAATTTTGAAATGTTAATGAGCAATAACAATCAGCAGGTTGTCATTAATAGAGCCTTTAATGAACAAATTAACAATATTACCAATATTACAAATGAACTATCGAACAATATCTAAAAAGATAACGTTTTGATCGACGAAGTAGTGATAAATTTGCAAAATAGATTAAGACTGGTAAAAGAGGAAATAGTTAATGTAAAATATGCCAACCACTGGGCAAAAACTGGGGTAGTTAATTCAATGATCTTAAGTAACAACGAGATAAAAATTGCTCTAGAAAAATTAAGTAAAAAAAATGTTCCTTTTGCTACAGCCGAAGAGGCCTTAGAATTTGCAAATGTTAAAGTTTTGACGAACCAAACAGAAATTTTGTACTTAGTTCAACTCCCGCTAACTTCAAATGATATCTACGAAAAAGTTATTGTAAAACCGGCGAAAAAGAATAATAATGAAGTTAGAATTGAACACAATAGTTTATTAAGAAACAAAGAAAAAATATACGATATCATAAATGAATGTAAGAGATATGAACTAATAGCTATTTGTAATGTCGGAAAAAATAATCATGCCTTGCGTGGAACCTTTCTATTCAAATTTTTCAATGAGACCATAAAAATTGGTAACAAACATTTCCGAAACTTCGAGGCACCACCTCTTGAAACAACGCCGGCTAAAGTCCAACCGGCCCCATTAGAAGAAAACCGCATCAAGCTACTTTCGCTTGAAGCTCTCAGCGAGTAACACATTTGTAACACAAAAGAAACTGAGACTTTACAATACAAGTCTTTCTTCACTGAAGCTACTTCTTTTGTAGCAGTCATTTGCATTATCGTTTTCATTGTAATGGCGATTAAATTCTATAAGCGAAGAATTGAAGTCCGACTTATTAAGTCAGAGGCTGGACAACAGCCCCAGCCGAAATCGTTGCCAGCTCCCAGTCTCCATAATATTCCATACTTTTAATCGATTGAGGACAATCGCTTTTGGGCAGGGAGGAGTTAACGATAACGACATTTAAAGCATACAAAAAAAACACATTCTTCATTCCCGCCTTTTCCCATGATTGCATTTCTCGCACGTTGCACGCGCAAGCCAACGCCAGCGTTACTTGAAATATTTGTCTCGCACAAGAAAGGGAAAAAAAATATCAGATTTCCTACACAAGCGTCCGTTCTAATTTGCGATTTCAAAAGAATGCAAAATAAGCTACGCTGTCACGGTGCACTTGTTTCGTAGGTTAATTCTTAAGTTTAGAACATTTATTACTTCAATTCGAGTTCTGTCTGTCAAGCCGAAAGGAACATAGTTCCTAAAATAATAAAGAAAAAATCGTTTTTAAAAACATAAAAAAATATCATTCGTGTTAATGTATATGACGGTTTGAAAGAAAATATGAATTAGAACTCATAAAATTTTAATACCTTTTACTAGGTCTCTATCAAAATATGTAAAGTAGAGTAAACCATACATATGAGAATATTGTCAATATCGAAATGTTTGAAAACTAATTGAGCAAATATTACAATAATTGTAAGGTATAAAGTTCAATTCTAATCTTCTTCAATACACTGGGATCACACACCAGAAGAGCAGCAATCAAGACAAAACTCATCAAAGTGAACTTACTAGCAGTGACATATTCTTTTGTCACACACTGGAACATCAACATATCAAGAAACACTCATCAACCTAAATAGCAACTAAATGGCAGCACAAAAACTACAACAACACGCCCATAAATTATTACAACAACAGCATTTACTGCATCAGAATCTGTTGGCGCAAGCAGCACAACAACTGAAGGCAACACGCGAATAATACAATAACATAAGTTCGCCGATTTGAACCACTGCAACAGATTCGAACACACCGCCGCACAGTGTCGTTTGAGCGGCCAAAAATACAAAAATTCGATGTATGAATCTTTTAAAAATTTTTGAGTTCTTGTAGGGAATATATTGAAACCCAGGAATCCAAATTTTTGTTCAAATACTCAAAGCAGCTTTGTCATAGCGGATCGTCAAAGTTGGAGCTGCAGTCAAAATATGACCATAACAGCGATTCGCGTCATCCGAATGTATTTAAAATTTCAGGCTTCGTTGATAATGGGCTTTAGATGGTTTATGTGAAGTTTGAACTAAATCGGTTTACAGTGGTTCTCGCAGATAAGCATTTTAATTATTTGCCAACAAAAATTCACTTGATATCAAGAAAAGTAAAATTGAATTGATCAATCTACGAAATTTTGATTGTGTGCAATGAATGCGAAGCAGCCAATGAGAGTCAAAATTTGACAATATCAGCCATTCGCTTTTCCACGTGCATCATTTGTTTGCTTTGCGTTCGAATATGCAAACTGAATTCACATTTATCATTAATTAATTAATTAATAAAGTGTGCAAATTTTGCTTAATTGGAATCTCACCATTTTGAATCGGGAATGTAGCAGACAAATGTACTGCTCTATTAGGGTTTAACATTGATCATGGCCATCATTCACGAAATTTTGCAAATTGAAATTGCACTATTTTGAATCGTGAATGTAACAGCCAAATGCACTGCTCTATTAGGGTTAATCTTTAACTATGGCTAACATGACTTCTGCTTTCATATTGATTCGAATAGTTTCCTCGATACATTCCGAAATTTTTTTTATTGCCTACTTAATTTTTCTTCTTTGTATTGGAAATACTTTGAGAAAAATATTGTAAAACAATTTGTGAAAAATTTTTTACAAATTAGAATAATTTTTTGTGGCATTATATTATTTAAAGTTAATTCATCGAGAACTGAACAAATCCCCTTATTTTATAATTAAAAACCTATTGTATATATCCAAAAATGCCTAGAAGAGCGAGAGCTGACATGGGTTGTAGAACACGAAGTACGCAAAATGCATTTAATGCTATAAGAAATGAAAGCTAAGACTAAAGAGAAAATCGTTATCTGTTAAATCGAGAAGAAACTGTCAGATCGGGTTCAAGTCTTTCAACGAAAGAACGTACTGACTATAACGAAGAAAGTTGATTAAATATGCACAGGAATCGTGAAAGACAAAGACGCGCTACACAGAACAATGTAAATGTTGGTTTGGACGGAGCTAGATTTCGGTACAACAAAACTATTGATTATAGCTCGCATAAATTTGTTGTTATTGGCGTAATGGACAAGGTATGTCGTTATTGCAATGCCCTCAAATTTGAAAGTGAAACACCTAGGATGTGTTGCGCATCTGGGAAAGTTCGACTACCAGAACCGCAGTATCCCCCTGAACCATTAGCCACATAGCTTTCCGGGACATCACGAGAACCAAAACATTTTTTAGACAACATTCAAATGTACAATTCGTGTTTTTAAATGACTTCGTGTGGAGCAACAAATGTAATAAGGAATAACTTGATGCCGACATATAAGGTAACTTAATCATCAAGCATCAAATGAAAACATGTAAATAAGTAGCCAAGTTTTTTCGCAAGTTCTTCAACATAACAAATACAGGGCCAGATTTATCACAATATTGGATCATTGCTACCACCTCTAGATGCGAGTTATCAAGTTTTTCTTCAAGAACTGCAAGCACTTTATCATGAACATAATGAGCAGGTTAAGCCATTTAAGACAGCATTGGATTTAATGCAAACTAATGATCATAAAGTGGTGATCCGCGCTGACAGAATACCGATTGGTGAGCATGAACGTAGATTTAATGCACCAGCTAATGATGAGGTTGCAATTGTCATTGTTGGCAACGAGTTTGAATCGCGTGACATTTTATTGCGACGACGTAGTAATTAACTACAGCGTGTGTGCGAAGCCCGTCATTCATATGATGCCCTTAAATATCCTGTTATATTTTATAGAGGTGAAGACGGATACTATGTCAATATCAAACTGGTAGATCCTTTAAATCCAGGTGAGTTATTGTCAGGTATCGGTAGCTATGCAGCAACGGTAGCTATGTGACTTAAGTCAACGTCAAGAATGTTTTTCATATTTTAAGCTTCGTAAAATGCGAGCAACAAAAACTTCTTTTGAAATTAATTTTTAGACGCTTCCTTCTAATCATTTTACGCTTTTTCCAATCCTTCTGCGTGCTTCATGTTTTCTGCAAATGTCTTCAAAAAGAGACATAGGGCCCGTGAGGCATATTCAAATAACCCTTTCCTACGTCAGACGCGCCCCTGGAAATTTCGAATTGCAATTTGTTTTCTTAATTAAGCTATGGGGAGTTAATTCAAAGTACCCACTTATGCATTCTATAAGAGGTCGGAACTTCATGAGTTTATTGCTTTTTTCAGAACGTGAAATAAATAAAAGCGTCAGCGCTATGAACTATTACGCTTATATGCTTATGATCCGGGCAAATCAAGAAAATCATATTTTGAAATGCAAAAAACTATTTGACCAGTATGTGGTAGATATGTTTGTAAAAATAGAAACAGAACGCTTGAACTTTATTCGATTCAATCAAAGGAAATTGCGTTCAGAAGAGTACATACATTTGCGAGATGCGATAAATTTTTACGGAAATGTAACTGATCTAAGACAAATGATTATTTTACCGGCAACCTTCACAGGAAGTCCCCGTCACATGCAACAGTATGCTCAAGATGCCATGTGTTATGTTCGTTGCTTTGGTTGACCTGATTTATTCATAACCTTCACATGTAGCCCACAATGGGAAGAAATTAAGAAATATTTGCAAACCCGACAATATACAACTGATCGTCATGACATAACTGCTAGAGTATTTCGACAAAAGCTTAAGCCATTTATGGATTTTATTGTGAAACAAAAAGTTAATGGGGAAGTGCAATGTTACATGCACTCGGTGGAATGGCAGAAGAAACGCTTGCCACATACCCATATTTTGATATGGTAAGTCAACAAAATAGCAAGCGATCAAATAAATAATGTTATTTTAGCGGAGATTCCAGACCAAACAACCGATCCGGATTTATCTGATGTTGTAACCAAAAATATGATCCATGGACCGCGTGGAGTAATAAATGTCAAATCACCATGCATGTGTGATGGAAAATGTACGAAACGGTACCCCAGAGCACTGACGGCAGAAACAATTTCAGGAATTGATGGTTACCCATTATATCGTCGACGTTCAATCCGAGATAATGGCAGATCAATAACTCTACGAGTTAATAATGAAAATATTGAATATCGATAATAGATGGGTAGTACACTATTCACCAATTTTATCAAAAGCGTACAGGGCTCATATCAATATTGAGTGCTGTAACTCGGTCAAACCAAATTAATACATATGCAAGTATGTAAATAAAGGCAGTGATATGGCTGGTTTTGGGGTTTCAGAGAACAGAAATGATGAATTCACCCAATATCAAATGGGGAGATATATAAGTAGCATCGAGGCGAGTAGCATCGAGGCGAGTAGCGAGTATAAGATGAGAGAGATATACAGCATTAGCACTGGCTTCGTCTGGAATAGCCGCTCCATTATTGGCTGGTGGTCGAACAGCCCACTCCGCACTTTGACTACCATTAAGTATTAAGAACAATGAATGTCCAACCTGTAATATTTCAAAAATGGGACAAGTATTGTTACACAGCAAATTAATAGTGTGGGATGACTGAACGATGGCCCATCATAAATCAGTAGAAGCGCTAGACAGAGCTTTGCAACATATACGTAGTAATGGAAAAATATTAAGTGGTGCTTTAATATTATTCGCTGGTGATTTCCGCCAAACATTGCCTGTGATTTCCCGTTCAACTGTAGCTGATGAATTTAAGGCATGTTTAAAATCATCCTATTACTACGCCGAGTACAGACACTGACTTTAAGTACAAATGTGCGTGTTTAATTGCAAAATGATCCATCGGCTGACGAATTTTCAAGGCAATTATTAGCTATTAGTAGCGTCGAGATGAGCGTCTAAGCTGAACAGGAATCAGAAGTCTTTTTGTTTAAATTGGATTCCAACTCTTTATTTAATTCCATTAAAATATTACAATGTCCTATTCTGGATCACTTTACTACCCTAGTCCCTAGCTAGCACGGAGATCCACACTTTACCGTCCTGGCTCGTGAGAAGGTGCGCTTAAATTGAGATCCACTGATACTATTCGTAGTTCCAAGCGAATTCGTCTTCCATAGATCGATGATCAGCTTTTATAATCAGAAAGAGCTTTTCATGCACTTTCTTAAGTCAATCATTTCCAAAGTGCTCTTCTGCGTCTCTTCCTCGTTCTATTTCTTCAGCTGGTTGTTGTTGTCGCGCTGACCCAGTTCTTCTTCCTTGTTCATGCAATGTTGAGTTATTATTGCCACACATTCTTCTGGCTCAACTTGATTGTTGTTGTTGCTATTTGCTGTGGCTTATTTCCTCTATCGTCAGCGTAACTTTGGTCTTAAGATGCGACCTGTTGTTGTTGTTATTGTTCTTGGCAAAGGTCAGCTTATGCAGTTAATTCTGCTGACTCACTGACTCATTCCCTCACGTTTTGTTGCTGGCTCGCCCGAACCGATCGCTCGACTGGTGACCGTTGGCTTTGATTGTTTACGTCAGCATTTCCTCTTTGTACTTTCTTATTCTGGGCGCTAATAGTTTTGTTGTTGCATTCTTCTGTTGATCGAGAAATGACTCGAAGAACTGTTTGTGCTGTTGTGACACACAACATCCTTCCCCTCTTTCAGGAAGTCACGTCCATCGTGGCTCAGAGCAAGAGCCTGTTGCGGTAGAAATATTCGTATATGCCTCCGTAGTTAAATTTTGCATTACGATTCTAGTCCTTGTTGTCAATAGCTGCTGTGACGATTAAACCTCTATTGCTTGTTGACTAATAAGCGTCGCCTGTTAAAGATAAAAGTTTAGTTTCTGCTGTTTTCTTGCTGCGTAGCTGTTGCTGTGTATGGTCTCCTTGTTTCGGTGAAATACCTTAACTCTGCTACCTAACAAGTTATCAAAAAATATAAAATGAATATTTTTTAAAGATAATTTTTGAAACATGTTTGAAATTGTCAAATAAAAAATAGAAAGTGAACATTTCTTAAAGATATTTATTTTATTTTTAACATGTTTGAGATAACTAATATATATACATTGTTTCGGAATTATTAATTTATACAATTCTTAAATTTTCAGTCTAAATTGTTAACATAAATACTTCGTTTATTTTAGAATTTTCTCGATTATCTGTTATATTCTGGGTTCATTTCAAACATAACCAGAATTAAACTTTACTTATTGTATACATTTATGCTTCTTAGAACATCACTACTTTGAGTACTTTCAGGCTTGGTTGATCGAAAATCTTTTCAAACATAACCAGAATTGTACTTTTCTTATTAATATATATAGTCTTTCAAATGCTCATTCAATTTGTTTTTTTTATAATTTTCTTTATATTTTAGGTACTTCTTCCCCTCCCCTTTATAAGGAAAGTTGAAATTGTCGATTCTTGACCTGAACATTCATTTAATAATTTTTTTTATTTTTTTTAATTTTTTGTTTGTTTGTTTTTCTCCTTTTTTTTCTTTTTTTTATGGCTCCATTTTGATTGTATTTATGTTACTCGATATAGCATCATGTTTTTATTCTTTCTTGCATATTTTTTTTTTGTTGTTAACGATCAAAATTACAATAAAAATTTTTAATTTTCATGCACCTTATTCACATTTTTTTTCAATCGTTTAATATATATATATATTTTTAGTGAGTCGTAATTGATGAGAATAGTGACGGTTTTAAAATACGTTTTAAATAATGATGTTTTTAATTAATTTTCAAAGTTTTTTGTGAATGAAAGATGACTCAGTTTCAGAAACGGTGCAAGCATTTCTGTTTGCCTTTTCCTTTGCTTAGTCGCGCGACACAGAGAGTATTTAATATACAAAGAGCCGCCAACGTACTCTGTCGTTAATTTCATTTTATTCATTCCCGATGCTGGCCTACGCATTACGATACACTATGCTTTGAAAACTGAAACGCTCACAAAACATGAAATCAAAGAAAGAAAGACAACGCGAAATGTAGCAACTCATGAAAGGATCAAAGCAAAAACAAAACTCTGACTTCTCGCTTTTACGCATTGAGAATCGGTTTTCATTCCTTATTGTTTTTCGGCAGTCCCACGCTGTGCTGTTATTCTTTCCATTGCGTGCCGCACTTATGCTCCTTTTTGAGTTTGTGTGTGCGCCAATGTACAAACGTACGTTTGTATGTGGCCGCTGTGTGCCTTTGCAATTTTCGGCCGCTGAAAAATTCAAAACTCGTTTTTCGAGTCGGTCGCTTATGTTGTTTTCCTGTTTCTACGTGACCAATGCAGTCACTACCGTATGGTTCTGTAGGGTGACTTGCGCGGCGCTAAATTAGAAAAAGTCGAAGCCTGGTCGCTTTGATTACCTTTTGTAACAGTATGTGCTAGTTTTTTTAGTTTTATTTCGACCCTTTTTATATTTTAATTTTAATAATTTAAATATTTTTTCGGGCTTAGGGTCCAAGCATTTCTATTACGTAATGTTAATTTTTAGCAATCGAAATAAATTTTTTTTTTTTATGTTTTCCTGATGCTTATGTAACTCGACTAAATTTGATGTTAAAAATTATATAATCTACAACGTCTTCTTAAATCTCTTTTTAATTTATCTTCTGCTGTTAAAAATTTATTTTCAGCTGTTAAAATACTCCCTTTAGGTGGGGATAAATTAAAAATGAATTTAAGAAGACTTTTTGAATTGGCTTTATACCGAAATTTTTTCAATTAATTTAAGGATTTTTAGGAATATTACCGAAATAGTAAATTTTAATGTAAGAGAAAAATTGTTGAAGTCAATAGAAAAATTGAAATTTAAAAAAAACTTATTTATGGGTCCTCAACGGACAACGAATTTGCACCATCAAATGTACACAAGCTGAATCATTCTTTTTGAAATGCATATAAGCAATCTTATGCTCATCCATATATAATGTCTTTTCCCTTCCACCGTCCGTCTTCGAACGATTTTGGCTCATTTCGATCAGTCCTACAAAAAAAAAATTAAAAAGAATGATACAGTGCGCAAATATCGATTCTTTTCCTTTCAGTTTATGAAAACTTTTTCATGAACTATAAATTATGAATATAAAGTTCAGCAAAATAGCTTTCTTTATGTATAGAAACAAATTAATAACATTTAAATTTTTATTTTACTATAAAAATTATATCAATAATATGTAAAATAGAACTTGTCTGAAGAATGATTTGAAAAATTGAATATTGCACACTGTGTTAGGCTATTTTTTCTTCGTATCGTCAAGCAGCCTTTGCATGCGCACAAGCATAAAAAAACTTACATCCCTTTTTCTCTGCGCATAAGCAAACGCACAATTCATTCATAAAATGTCCATTTACGCAAGTTTCTCGCACTCGCGTTGCACATTTTTGGTTTCAATCAGCATTCGCTTTGTGATGTGAGACGAAATAGCATAGGCACAAAGTGTATCGTAATAAGGAGGCCAGCATTTTCAAAATGCTAAGAGAGCCAATAGAGTACATTGGCGGCTCTTTATATATTAAATACTCTTTGCGGGACATAAGTTCAAAACTTCAGCTATACTTATGTGTTCATTTGTCAGCATGTGCATGCATTATTGGCCATCTATGTAAATACTTTTTATGGCTGTAAATATGTGCATATATAGGGCGATGCATTCCGAGGTTCCCTACTTTTTTAAAGAAAAAAACACAGAAAATTAAAATTTAATGGGCAATGTTTATTATCATTCGAAAGAACATTTTTTGGAATTTATTTTTTGAAGATTATCTCGTTCCAATATTGGCCGCGGCTACGTCTCAGATGGTCCATCCGTTGAGTCCAATTTTCGATGACTCGTTCGAGCATTTCGACTGGTAACTGGCGAATGACACGCGTGATGTTTTGCTCCAAGGCCTGAATCGAAGCGCGTATATCCGCAAAGGCTTAAAACTTTACGTATCCCCACAGAAAAAAGTCTAACGGTGTGATATCAAACGATCTTGGTGCCAACCGATCGGCCCATTACGTGAAATTATCTGTTCACCGAAATGCTCTCTCAATAAATCCATTGATTCGTGTGATGTGTGGGAAGTGGCACCGTCTTGTTGCGAACAAATGTCGCCGAAATCACGAGCTTCAATTTCAGGCATCAAATAGTCGGTTATCATGGAGCGATAACGGTCGCCATTGACGGTTACGTTCTTACCGGCATATTTTTTGAAGAAATATGGACCGATGATTCCACCGGCCCACAAACCACACCGAACCGTTGTTTTTCTGGGTATAATTGTAGCTCTTGAATCTCTTCAGGTTGCTCTTCGTCCCAAATGCGGAAATTTTGTTTGTTTTGTAGAATCCTTTTAAACACAATATAATATTCCGAGTTTTTGTTTTTCACAATCTGTTTTTTTTATTTTCGAAGATATAACAATAACTTTTTGTTTCATTTTTTAAAGCCTACTACAACAGTTTTAAGCTTACCGAGCACATGCGCCTACTACAGCTCGGCCAACCTGAAATTTAAATTTCCCTCAATTTGTTACTTATATGAATAAGTGTTTCATTGGGTTAACCTTTTGTGACTAAGTCCGCAGAATCTGATGCCCATTTTCTTAACTTATTGGCTCCAAGCACACCATTTTATGGAATCTGCGTAATCTGGCAGCCGTCGACATCACGTACCACATATCGGTCGAGAGGCAGAACTTTTTCTATGACATAAGGGCCTCGAAACTTCGGGTCTAACTTTTTACTAATACCCTGGCCCGAACTTGTATATTTAATCGCTACATAATCACCCTTTTCATAACATTCGGCGGGTGTATTTTTCTTCAAAAATTGTATCAAATTTGTTTCTTGAGATTTTTTAATGTGCTGCGATGCTAAATTTCTTAATTCTGCTAAATTACGATCTATCGTCTCGTCTTTTTTATCTAAAAATGCGGTCAACTCATCAACCACTTCCCCCCGCTGTGCGACACCACATATAAGTTTAGACGGGGTTTGTTTTGTTGCTGTGTGTACTGTGTTGTTAAGAATATATTTTGCAGTTTTAAGAGTACAAGGCCAGTCAACCTGATTAAATTTTTTGCAAGACTTACTCATAAGTGGCACAAGGACACGGTTGACACGTTCCACTTGACCGTTACCTTGAGGTGAAGCCGTAGCATTTAATATGTGTTGAATATTGTTTCTTTCTAAAAATTGTCGAAATTCATTGGAAGAGAAAGCAGTGCCTCTGTCACTGACTATTCGTCAAGGGCGGCTATAATGATCAAAGTAGTGCTGAAGTGCCGCGCAAGCCTCCTTAGAGTTAGTTGTTGTAGTCGCGTACAGTTTTGTAAATTTCGTGAAAGCATCAATTACTACTAAAAGATATTTTTTCTTTGATATGACGAAAGGCAGAGGGCCGAGGTGGTCAATATGAGCTGTATCAAAGGGCACAGTGGCTTTTGGAATACTGAATAAATTACGCTTGTTTGATCTTGCTGGGGCTGAATACACAATACATTTTAAACAATTTTGAATAAAGTTGTGAACGCGCGGTTTCATCAGCGGAAACCAGTAATGCTTTTTGATTTCATTACAACATTTATCCACTCCTAAATGACCTACTTTCTCGTGAATCCATCTAATGACGTTATTAATCATCTATTTTGGGACATAAAGTCGTTGTTTGCCAGCTGAAGATTTTTGATACACTTATCCCTAAGTTCGAATTCCTTACTTTCTTCATTCTCTAAGTGTGCCCTTATACGTTTAATTTCAGGGTCTCGGCTCTGTGCTACTTGAAGTTGGAAGTCAATATCTAAATCACTGATAGCTCGAACGTTCCCTATTCTGCTAAGCGCATCTACATGGCTCATCGACTTGCCAGGTCTATGTTGTACAGTGTAGTTATATTGTTCTAGTAATAAGGCCCAACGCGTAATTTTTGATGAATTGTTCTCATTTGCTAAAGTTCTTGCTTATGCATCACAATCGGTAACAATTTTAAAAGGTCTGCGGTCAAAATAGGTGTGAAAGCGGCGCAGTGCGTAAATGACAGCGAGTGTCTCCAATTCGTAGCTATGTAAGTTAGCTGCTGAAGAGGAAGTGGTCTTTGAAAAGTAGGCTATTGGGTGAAATTTAGAGTCATCCTGTTTCTGCAGGAGAACAGCACCAAATCCTTTCGCACTCGCATCGCAGTGTGACTCACTTTCGCGGTTTGGGTCGAATATGGACAAAATAGGCGGCTCCACAAGTTTTTGCTTAAGCGTAAGAAAGGCTTCACGGCACTCATCAGTGAATTCAAAGGGCCGATTTTTTCTAAGATCTAAGGGTTTCATGTGAAATGGAGGATAGTGGAAAGGAGCGGGTAGGGATATCTACCCAAACAACGGTAGGAGTTGTGACTGCGACTACCGGCGGGCGCGGCGAAGCTATAAGCCGCGTCGCCAGCGGTCAAACCACGCTTGCAATGGCAGCAGGTTGCAGCGGAGGAGATGTTACTGCAAAAAACCCTAAAAGGATGCAAAGGAGTGCCGGTGTCGACGGAGACACGGACTCCGAAAGCAACAAATCAGTTAATACCGCTGAAGAGGATGCGCTTTTGGGCTCCCTCCGGTCGTGTACGGATGCCAGCTTCCCTAGTAGGAACGGGCCTAAACACAGGCCAACTAAGGAGGGACGAAAAGCACTTGCCGAATATAAAGCCGCCCTCAAGGTCGTTGCTAGGCTAGAGGGATCGGCGAACCTCTCAAAAGAAGAGACCGAGAGGTTGAGGTGGGCGCGGGAGACCGTCGAAAAGGGCCGTCTGCATTTTGACAGCAGGTCTAAGTTCGCTGCTACCAATCCTGCCTTTGCAAACAAAGTAGAGGAGGGGGTAGCAAGGAAAATTGCTGACAAAAGGCAGCGGTCCTCGGAAGCGGATCCACCGGCCTCGAAAAGACCTAGGTCCAAAGGCGAAGTACCTCCCAAGAAGGATGGTGCACCTTCGACTTGGAAGGTGGCTGCAAGAAGCAGCGATGTGGCCAAAAGGCATCTGACCGTGGCACTCCTCGACACCAACAATCCCTTGGGGCAGATGACGGTGGAGCAGTGGAAAACAGTGGAGTTGAAGCTGATAGAGCTGCTCTTTGCACGGATGGAAGCGTCGCCGGATCAGCCTGTGCCCTCCTTTGACGGGGCCGGCTGGTTCAACGGCGTGAAAATCGTTAAATGCAATGACGAACCAACCCTGTGCTGGATCAAGGGGGTAGTACCCGGTCTGACAGGGCTGTGGAAGGGAGCAAAGCTCCAAATCGTAGACAGAAGCGCCATCCGGAGTGTGCCGAAGGCGAAGGTACTGATACCTCGCAAGGTGAAACCGGAGGCTGCCCTGAAGCTACTCTAGAAGCAAAATCCGGAGGTACCGACTGACGATTGGAGGATCCTGCACGTAGGGACGCCCGTAACCCAAGACGGGGGGCAGAACTACATCCTCCAAATCAGTAAGAGGGCTAAGGATATCCTCTACCCCAGATTTGGCAAGATGGCCTGGGGGATAGGGAGCGTGTTTCTACGCCTTAAGAAACGGCACCCGAAGGACCCCAACAAAAACACGCTGAAGGAGGGCGAAGTGGAGCGGGACCTAGATCAGCTCGCCGCGGCTGCCTCCAAACTTAGTGTCGGGAACACCGGTACAACGACGGCGGGCGAAGAGGTGGAGATGCTGGATGGTGCAGACCAACAAGCAGACCAAGCTGCGTTGTCTGCAGATAAACCTGCAGCATAGCTGCTCGGCGTCCGCCGAGCTACATCGAACCCTCGAAGAGGGTAAGTACGACGTGGCTTTGGTTCAGGAGCCATGGATCTCTGGAAGTAACCAGGTCTGTGGACTGAAGTCACGCCGTTTCCACGTTTTCTATTGTAAGACGGTACGTAGAACTCGTACTGCGGTCTTAGTTAAGAAAGACATTAAAGCATATCTTCTTAATAACTACAGTAATGACGATCTCACAGTGGTGGCTTGCGAAGGAGATGAGGGCGAACCGATCATCGTCGCATCTGCATACCTGCCCCATGTGGACGACGCACCCCCAGCACACGTTTGCTGAATGGTGGAAGCAGCCTCTGAAAGGTGCTGGAACATGGTTATAGGCGCAGACGCAAACGCTCACCATACGGTGTGGGGAAGCAGGGACATTAATGAACGGGGTGAGTCACTTCTTCACTTTATTCTTACTTCCAAACTCGCTATTGCCATCAGAGGGGAGGATCCTACATACAAAAGTCCTACCTCTGAAAATGTACTCGACATATCTCTTTATACTGATTGTAACACAGTGATAGATGAGTAGAGAGTGCTGGATCAGCCATCCCTCTCTGATCACTCTTACATCCATTTCCATTTTTAATACATCTCTGAATCGAAAAAGACACTCATACAGGAATCCCAAGAAAACAAACTGGGAGTTGTATGGGGAACTTATGAAGGATAAATTTTCTCGGAAGTGTAAGACAGGGACGAGAGAGGACATTGAATACTCCCTCAAATATCTTGTAGATCTTTCAGTGAAGAATTTTAAAATAGCTTGCCCCCTTACTAGGCGCCGGTCTAAATCCAAGCCCCCCTAGTGGAACGAGGGGTTGGAGAAACTTAGGCGTGAGCCTAAGGGGATGTTCAAGTTGGCCAAGGTAGCTGACTGTGCTGAATGTTGGGGGGAATACAGAGATGTGCGCCGGCTATTCAAGGCTGCAAATAAGGCCGCTAAGAGGGACTCGTGGAAGGACTTCAGTGGCCGTATTGAGGGGGTCCCGGAATTGTCCAGGTTAAGGAAGCTGCTTGCAAGCTCAACAACCTCGCCGGGACTCATAAAGCGACAAAATGGCGAATGGACAGACAGCGCCAGAAGCTCTCTCGATGCTCTGCTGGAGGCGCATTTCCCGGAGAGCCGAGAGCCGGAATCGCGACAAACTCTGACCGAACAACACCACAGGATGCCCGTAAGAACAGGCCTCCTGACGAGGCAAAGACTATACTGGGCAATAGACTCGTTCGACCCGTACAAATCCCCGGGTAGGGACAAAATAATTCCGGCCATGATTCAAGAGGCAAAATACACCATTGCATCATGGCTACTGACCATCTACAGGGGATGCCTAGAACTGAACTATGCACCTGAACCCTGGCGAGTCGCAGAAGTCGTATTCATACCAAAAGCAGGTAGAAGCGGTCCTGCACGGCCAAGGACTACAGGCCGATCAGTCTGACATCATTTCTTGTAAAAATCCTAGAGAGGGTCATCGAATCGTGGATCAGAGAGAGTCCTAACAATTCTCTGTCCAGGGATCAACACGCACACACAAAGGGAAAGTCGGTGGAGACGGCCCTACACTCGGTGGTGGGATCAATTGAGACGACACTGGAACGAAAAGAACACACGCTGGGATCCTTCAATAATGTGACAATTGAAGCCATTTTGAGGGAGCTCAACGAACTAGATATATGCCCAGCAACGAGACGATGGATAGGGAGTGTGCTAACCCGAAGGCTTATTGCCGTAGAATGGGCGGGGTCCTACAGACTATTCAGACAAAACGAGCAGGGGTAACACCGCAGGGAGGGGTACTGTCCCTCACTGCTGTGGAACTTAGTGCGTTAACAGACTACTTATAAAACTCAACGAGAAGAGGCTAAACACTACTGCGTACGCGGATGACCTCGTTGATCCTAGTCGCAGGCCGCTGCAAAACAACGACTTTGAGAGACTCTCATGAAGCTAGCACTAAACGATGTATATGCTTGGGCCACCTCGGTGGGGACTCTCAATCAACGCTCAAAAAACGGATCTTGAATACCTGGTTTCACTAGGAGGTACAATATTCCGAACCGAATACCCCCAATAAGGCTAGGGGAAAGATATCGTACCTTGCCTCAAAACACATGCGGAAATACCTGGGGCTTCACTGTACTAGACAGTAAACTCTCCTGGAAGCTGACTATATCGAAGAAAGAGGTGAAGAAAGCTTAATAGTGCTCTTTATGCAACTGCAAGAAATTGCTAGGAAAAGACAATGGGGCCTTCACTTACTCAGGCTTGAGACCATCAACACAGCCGTGGCCAGACCTATCCTTTTATACGGAGCTCTGGTACTGGTGGACGGCGTTGAAAGAGAAGGCAAACTCAAGGATGTCTGGAATAAGAGTACAACGGAGTCGCTGCACTTAGCAGATTCACGAGGGGCTTTGACAGACCACTCCAAGCAAAGCCCTAAAGATGTTAAGCTACTTACTACAACTTGACACACCCCCTGGACCTTGAAGCTGCCTTTGCAGCACAAGGAAAGCTGGCAGGATGGCCGTGCTCACTGCTTCCGGGCAACTCAAGAAGAGATAGCTACTGTGACACAGCTCTCTTGGCGAAGATATTCGCGGGGGAAGCTTGAACTATGTCACCCCACAGTCAAATCTAAAGCAATGACGATTCAAAGCTACCCTTGATCAGGACACTCATTGGAGCAAGCTAGCCCACCAGGGTCAAGTCTTCAATTTCTACACAGACGGATCGAAGATGGCTGATGGGAGTAGGAAGCCGATTGCCTACTGCCACGAGCTCAATATAGAGCGACTCTTCAGACTACCTGTTTACTGCAGTGTTTTTCAGGCTGAGATCTTCGCGGCAGGTGAAGCGGCAAAATTCGCACTAATGGCAGAAACTCGTAACAGCCTAATTAATATTTATATAGCTCGGTCTTTAGGGCCACCCAGTTAAACCTAACCTAACCTAACCTAAGGGTTTACTTCCGTATTATAATAGGCGTTCTGAATTGCTGAGCGAAACAACCTAGCTTTGTTCTGAGGAAGCGGGGTATTGACATTAAAAAGTTGTTCACCTGCATCAGGTGAAATATCGATGGCACATAAGTCATGGAAATCTGCATTGAAAATAGTCATCAACGTAGAAACGGGCTGACTAGTATCAACGGCAATCAGACTACTTTTACCCATACACATTCTAGGGGCATCAGATTTGATATTATATTTAGACCGAAGTATACCAAGCTAACTAAGTGTTTCTTTCATGTTCCCATTAATAACTAAAGGTTTGTTAAAGCGCTTAAGATGGTCTATGGAATACATCCGTTTCATAGTAACTAAAGTAATGCCCGCGTGCTTAAAAAAATCTCTACCAATCAACGATGGCACAAATAACGATTCATCAGGTACAACAATAAAGGTTTGTCTATAAAGTTTATTTTTTAATTGAACAAAACCTGCCGTTTCACTATAACATAAAATGGGCTGATTCCCTATACCGTGGTAATTAGCTTTAGTTCGAGTCAGATGTTTCAGGTTCGGAACCATTGACCGCCGTACAAAACGTCTAGGACTACCCGAATCAAAAAGAGAAAGAACACTTGTAAACCTTGCATTTCTTATGTCACTAGAACCCAAGGAAACACTTACCCATTGCATTAAGTTTGATTCATCAGCGATAACATCTTTAACCTCGTTTTTAGAGCCTATGGTCGAAACTGGCCGTGATGATGCCGAGGCAGCACGTTGAGGGCAGTTCCTATAAATATGATCCACGTGCCCGCAGCGAAAGCACGATCCCTCCGGAAGTCGGGCAGGCGCTTTGATAATGCCCATACTTTGAGCAATTAAAACATCTTATATCAGAAGAGGTAGTCAACGCAGCAGAAGGCACTGCACTTGCACTATTAGTCAAAGCACGCGAAGCAGCACGGCTGGTTGCAATAATAGCACTATTGGATGGCACGGTGGCTAGAGACGGCGCAACACGACGATTCACAGTAGGCAAAGGTTTAGCACGCATTTGTTCGCAGCGTACTATGGCAGTCTTAAGCTGGTGTATAGTTGTGGCGCCATATAAAACAGCGGTGTTGTTAGTAAGATCGCCAAGTCCATCGATAATGAGATCGATCAATTCACCCTCCGGAATATGTGCGCGGGCGGCAATCTCCTACATATCGAGGACATATCGGTGAACGGTTTCGTCGGCTCTCAAGCGTCGGGACCGGAGTTGATGAAAGATTTCGGCAGTTGAGAACCGTCGTCGGAATTCCGCAATCAAGAGTGCTTTTAGTTGCACATAAGTACGTACTGACACTGTTCTCACAAATGCTTTAGCAGTACCGGTTAGCATACGACGCATACCGACAAGTCGAGACCTCTCGTGGAACTGAAGGACCTCAAATGCATCCTCCAGATCTTCCAACCACTTGTTCACATCATAAGAGTCATCTGCACTGAAGGTGGATACTATCGATTCAATCACACTAATTTCAATTCCACACGAACGTAATGTGGTACGTTCTCGTTACCGCAGGTCCTCCACATCTTGGCGCAGCAGAAGCAACTCACGCTCCTGTCTGAGTTGCTCAATCGAGGCAGACAAATCAGAAGTATCCAAAGGGACGGCGGAGGCAGTAGCTGCCTCACTTAAGGCTGAAGCCACAATAAAACTGGTCGCCGGGACAGCAGTAGCCGAACTAGGGCCAACAGGAACCGAAGCGACAGCCGGAGGATCGACATCAGGAGTAGGAGCAACGACAGCAGCAACACCACAGTTAACAGCAAAGATGGCGGAAGCGGCAGGTGAAGAAACAGAAACAGCAGGAGCAGCAGTAGAGACATGGACGGATGAATCAACATTAGCAGTCGGTGCAATATTCAAAGTCGCAGAGGCATCAATAGTTAGTTCACCATTATCCTTGCTATTGGAGGGCACGATGCCCACCTCAGATTCGGATCCTTCGTATTCTGGCAAAGTTCCATATAACTCGCGAATCTGCCTTATCGTTGAAGTGTCCGGGACACTAATGCCATTGACATGCAACTTAGACAGCATCTCGCTTTTTGTTGCTCAAAGATGCATTATTTCAATATTTAAAAAAAAATAGCACGTAGTATTTATAAGGATTTTATATATTTGCAGGATCCTGTCCGCAGCGTTGTAGAATCCTTTTAAACACAATATAATATTCCGAGTTTTTGTTTTTCAGAATCTGTTCTTTTTTAATTTTCGAAGATATAAAAATAACTTTTTGTTTCATTTTTTAAAGCCCACTTCAACAGTTTTAAGCTAACCGAGCACATGCGCCTACTACAGTTTACATACCCATAGAGCCAGAAATGGGCCGATTATGTTGACCATAAGTTGAGCGAAGCGCGCGAAACACATTCTTTACAGAACGTGAATTTTCGTAATAAAGTTGAAAGATTTGTAAACGTTGTTCAGGCGTAAGTCTTTCCCTGATGAAATGCCAAACAATACTGAACAAAAATAATATGACAGCTTGACACGACTCACGCGTGATCTGTCAAAAAAAGGCTGATGAAAAAAGTTCCTCTAGTTGGATCCCCCTAACCTTTAAAATTATTTGACATAGCTGTTATGCTTCTTCAGAAAGCATGTGCACATTTGCTTAAAAAATTTGTTTAGTTTAGATGATTGAATTTTTATTTTGAATCTTACCTTTCAACATTATTGTTGCATGACTATGACACATAAGCGCCTTAGCGCCCTAAATATCAACTCACATACCGACCTTGTACGGTTACTTACGTTACGGCCCTGTATGCCTGAAACCAGATGTAACAATACACTTCGAGCAATGCACTTATAGCATTGAACGAAGCGAAGGCCAAAACATCAAACGCAAGCCAACGGCATGTAACAAGACACTCCGAGCAATTCACTTATGGCATTGAACGAAGCGACGGTCAAAACACCAAACGCAAGTCAACGGCACTAAACATATGTAATGCACGAGCCGATACAAACGGCACTTACGCAATGTTATGACAGAATTTCAATACCGAACCAATTGTGCATAGCTCACAATTGGTCATTTGACACTTCTCAGATGTCAGCCAAATTCTGTGCGGCCTTTCCCCTCTTTTGAATCAGCATTTATAAATAAATAAAATATATACAAAACATTTCTATATTCATAACATTTCTCCTCTCTTAGAATAAGTATAAAAGAAAGTAGATTTTTTTAAGTAAAAGACACTTGGAGTTTCAACATCAAAAAGGTTTGGACGACTGATTCTGGCTTTGGCTGAATACGGTCCTACCTAATAATAAAAAATATTCAACCAAATAAAATGTCTTTATAATATGCAAATGGCATTATAACATGGCGATCCAAATGGCCTTATAACATGGCGATCCTCACCACGGACGAAAAAACTGGAATCAACAAAGGAGATCTGGCATAATAAAGGAGATCTGGCATAATAAAGGAGATCTGGCATTCTATCATATATAAGCAGATCTGGCACAACAAAGGAGATCTGGCACAATACAGGAGATCTGGCACTAATAATTGATGACTACACTAAGGAAAGCACTAGAAGACCCAACGGCTGGCCCAAGACCGTTAACAATTGCCGAATATCAGGCAAGGCAGGAAGCAACCAAGAGGGCAAAGCAGCAAAAGCAACAACAAGAAGAAAAACTTACATCGATCCCGAAGGTTCGTCCACCTAAGCGGCGTGGTGGAAAAATCACCAAGCTAATACAGAGAAGAGCTTTCCTCAGAACGGAGTTGACAAGAAAAACACTGGACTTAAAAAGAATCACATCAATGGCCACTGAACTGACTCAAATCGAGAAGGCTCTGAAGGACAGGAAGGGAAAAAGTGCTTATTAAACTGCACTACACCAACAACAAACTATTGCGATTTTCGCAAGTTAAAGTGCTTATTAAGCTGCACTACGTCATCCATGGCTATTGCGATTTTCGCAAGCAAATTTTATAAAAATTCTTAGATTTAAAAAAAAAACAAAAAAAAATCAATAAGAGAGAGAGAGAGAAAAAAATTTTTTTTATAAAATACATTGTTTTAGAATACTTTAGAATTTTTTAAACAATTCCTTTTGCACCTCTGAAAAAAAAATATAAGTTTATCTTCAATTTCAAAAAATTTCAATATGGGAGGACATGAATCCAAAATCTCAGACCTTAACGCCAACGTAATTAACGAAATTGCAACAAAAGTGGAGACCTGCAATATTAGCTCAATTGAAATTTTACTGATCATTCTAGTAGTTATCGCACTCATAGATTTTGCACTTAAAATCTACAAACAACATAACAAAAATAAAAAAAAAGATATTTAAGCAAAGTTAATGATCTAGATAAAATTTAAATCATGAAAGTTTTGATTTTACTATTCTTTACTGAGCTGACCTCAATCCCAAACGGAAAATTAACTTTCACCATACCTATACCAAATGACACGACAAACGTACCTCAGTTTATACAATCAAATGTTGACAGATTTGATAGTACTATATTTTCACAAGGAGTAGAAGTGATAGAGTCATACGCGACTATCATAACTTTAAGACACACACCCCAGCGCCACACAGCTTGAATCATAGATATATAACTTTCACTCATCAATGTCGAGCCCCGAAAAATGGGAAATAATACAAAAACAATTCAATGACTCCATAAATGAATTAAACAGATCTTACAAATGTCTTAATAAGACACAAATTCCAACAGCCAAAACGCAAGCAAAACATTTGAGTAATCTAGTACTTCACCATAATACCATCTCGGCCTTGCTTAAAACATATATTTCATTACTAACTGAAAGTCGTAAAACCGAATTCAAAAATTCTTTTCAAAACTAAAAAGAGAGATTCTCGATATTATTGAAAAAATTCGAAATCAGGGATAAAGTACCACAAGATTTAACGTCAATTTTTAATTTAAAATTCATTGAAGAACCTGACTCAGATTCAGAATCAATTAAATCAGAAAAAATGCCTTCAATACAAGATTTTCTCAATAATGCTAGTAAGCTTATCCCAGATTTCGATGGCAAACCTGAGAACTTGCGAAGTTTTCTAGATGCCATCGATCTGGTCGAACTTATAAAAGGGGAACACGAAAGAGTAGCAGTTACACTTATAAAAACTTAATTAAAAGGCACAGCAAGAAATCTTGTCGATACAGAATCTACTATAGCACAAATAGTGCAAAATCTTAATTTATCAGTAAAAGGAGAGTCTATTGACGTTATCACAGCAAAACTTCTTAACACGAAACAGCAAAGTAAAAATGCCACAACATTGTGTAATGAAATTGAAGACTTAACAAAATCATTACATAATGCAAACATTTCTGACGGATTGAACCCTGATCATGCAATTAAATATTCAACCTCAATTGCTGTTAAAGCATTGACTACAAATGCAAGAAATGATAGGGTAAAAATGATAATGGAATCAGGCAATTTTGCAAATCTGAATGAGGCAGTTGCAAAATTTTTTAACAGTTGTACCGCAGCGACTGAATCAAGATCGGTATTTAACATCAATAACCGAGGAAATTTTTCTCGAAGAGGCAATTTCACAAATAATAGAAATCGGCACCGAGGACGTGGTGGCTATACACGATATAAGTAACAGCGCAATAATAATTCAAATAATAGAAATTACAATAACTACAATCGCGGCCGTGGACGCGGAGCAAATTCTGGCAATGTCCGAGCTATCGAAGCTATTCCGGGAAAAGCGTCTGCTACCCAGAATGCCCAACTGGGGACATTTACTCAACACTACCCACAAAATTAAAACAAACACTTCAAATCCTAAACAATAATCTCAAGTTCAATAACTACATCACTGCCAAAACTTCCTTTAATCAATCAGAAAATATTTTTTACTAGACACCGGTTCCGACATCAGTCTCATAAAACAAAACTGTATCAAAAATTCAATAATTAATCAAACTTCTACGTTTAATTTAACTGGAATTGGAGAAGGAACAATCACAACTTTAGGATATGTTCATGGTTCAATATTGATGAAAAATTACAATTTAACTCATAACTTTCAAGTAGTTAAAAATGATTTTCAAATACATTGTGACGGTATCATTGGCCTCGACTTTATAAAAAAAATACAACTGCATACTTGATTAAAATAACTCCAATAGTTATCTCGTTGTCAGGCCAAGCTTTTCCCATACACATGAATCTTTACAAATCTTAGATGCACCAAAATTATATTAAATAAGCCTACCTGCTCGATCTGAAGTCATACGAAAAATATATGTAAAATTCCCAGAAAAAGAATTTTTAATACCAAATCAAGAAATTTCAACAGGCATCTACATTTCCAATACAATATTTAATAATATAGATACCTACGTTTGCATACTAAATACATCAAATAATAATATTTTATTAGAAAATTTTTCCATTAAAGCAGAAAGTCTTGAAAACTACCAAACAATAACATTTAACCCTACACAAAACGACCAAGACCGACATAATACCATCCTCTCCAAAATATCAAACAACTGTCTAATTCAATTCAGAGAAAACCTTCAAAAACTTTGTTCATCCTACACAGATGTCTTCGCTTTGGACACACATAGTGTCACTTGCAATAACTTTTATAAACAAAGCAAAAGCAAAATGATAAAAGCCCAGTTTACATCAAAAATTACAGACAACCACGTACATATAAACCTGAAATTGAACGACAAATAGATAAACTAATCAAAGATAATAATGTTGAGCATCCGCATCCGAGTATAACAGCCCAATTCTCCTAGTACCCAAAAAGTCATTACCCGGCAATACAGAAAAACGTTGGAGATTAGTAATCGATTACAGACAACTTTATAAAAAATTAGTCGCTGATAAATTCCCACTACCAAGAATCGATGATATTTTAGATCAACTAGGAAGAGCAAAATATTTTTTATGCCTAGACCTTATCTCAGGTTTTCACCAAATAGAATTGCACGAATCCTCAAGAGACTTAACATCATTTTCAAGCCCAACAGGTTCCTACAGATTTAAAAGACTACCATATGGTTTGAAAATAGCACCAAACTCATTCCAACGAATGATGTCACTTGCATTCTCAGGCTTAGGCCCAAATAAAGCATTCGTCTATATGGATGATCTTATAGTAATAGGATGTACCGAAAACCACATGATTGAAAACCTAAAATTAATTTTTGAAATAGGCTTATATACTAATATACTAATTTTAAATTACATCCCGATAAATGCAATTTTTTACCCATGAATTCACCTTCCTAGGACACAAATGCATGGATACAGGAATTCTTCCAGATGACACAAAATTTGAGAGAATTCTAAATTACCCAAAACCAACCAATGCAGACGAAACACGTAGATTCGTAGCTTTTGTAAATTACTATAGGAGATTTATTCCAAATTTTTCATCTCATTCTATCCATTGAACACGTTTGACAAGGAAGAAAACAGAATTCATCTGGTCAAAGGAATGTGAAAACTCAAAATATTACAATATCCAAATTTTGATAAACCATTTTGTATAACAACCGATGCAAGTCAAATTGCATGACGAGCAGTCTTAAGTCAGGAATATAACGGTACACAATTACCAATAGCTTTCGCATCGCGCACGTTCACAAAAGCCGAAAGTAACAAATCGGTTATTGAACAAGAGCTTACTGCCATACATTGGGCAGTCAATTTCTTTAAATCATATATTTATGGAACCAAATTCCTTATAAAAAGCGATCATAAGCCTTTAACATAACTATTTTTACTCAAAAAACCTTCTTCAAAGCTCACACGAATGCGTCTGGATCTTGAAGAATTTGACTTTGTTATCGAATATATAAAAGGCAAAGATAACTGTGGAGCCGATGCGTTATCACGTATTGATTTTGGGCAAATTAAACAAATAACCAACGACGCTACCCACATTAATCAAATAGTAACAAGATCAAAATCAAAACCAATTTGAACAAAATCAGAAAAGCCTAACAATTCAAAAGGTATTTTTCAACATGTATATGAGACAATACAGCATGCACAAATAAATAAATTGCCTTACATGAGATATGACAAAAGCGCGCTAATCCTGAAAATTTTTAAAGGAAAAATCAAACTTCTAGAAGTAAATTTAAAAGATTGAATTGTTGAAGGAAAAATCTCTCTAGAGAAATTATTTCCTAGACTTGAAAAATTAGTCGACAATTTAAACTTTAATAAAATACGTTTATCTTCAAACGATGAACTATTTAATATAGTACGTGTACACGAATTCAAGGAAATATACAACATTAATTCAAAAAATATCACAATTTTACTCACACTAATTCGTAAAACAATTACGAGTTAGAACAGAAAACTAGAAATTTTTAACACTTTCCATAATGATCCAATCCTAGGCGGACATTGCGGAATTAACCCGAATTGGCCCGAGCAAATTTTTTCTCGAATTTTGCAAAGATTTTTCATATATGTGTTTCCTATGAATAAAGAAAAAAATCTGCATCATTAAATTTTTTTTCCTGCTCCCTGTATCCTTACAATGTCCTGTTGCCACATGGCAACGCTGGGCAGGCTAGATATTGCGTTCGAATGCCCGTTAGGATCATTTTTGTGCATGTCTACTGTCTGTTGCCATATGGCAACCATGAATCAATTCGGGTTGATTAACTATTAACAAAAATAAAACAAAACTACATTTGGCAAAATCTTAATCAAGACGTTCGAAAATTTTTAAAAAATTGCGAAAAATGCCAATTAAACAAACCAGGAAAAAGCTTTAAAGAGCCATTATTCACAATACAAACACCAGAAAAACCATTTAACAAAGTTCAAATTGACACCCTTACCAACCTCAATTGACGAAAACGCATATGGCATAACGATAATGTGCGAATTAACAAAATACTTAATAGCCATACCCGTTCCGGACAAGTCTGCCAAAACAATAGCTTAAGCAATGGTTGAACATTGTATCTTAATTTACGGACCAATTAACGAAATACTTACAGACTCAGGTACCGAATATAAAAATCAAATACTTTCAGAACTTTGCAAATTACTCAATATAAAACATTTAAATTCAACCCCATACCATCACCAAACACTTGGAATGGTGGAACGAAGTCATAGAACCTTCAATGAGTATATTAGGTCATACTTATCCCCTGAAAAAACCGAATGGGAGGAGTGGTTGAAGTATTTCGCTTATTGCTTCACCACAACACCGTCCTTGACTCATGGCTATACGCCATTCGAATTAGTTTACGGCAAAACACCTAGACCGTTTAATTTTGTAAATGGAACAACTGATCCTGTCTATAATTTCGATAATTACGTCAAAGAATTTGAATTTGGGTTGCAAGAAGCTCAAAAGCGAGCCTTTAAATTAATTGAAAATGCCAAATTTCAATCAAAAACAAATTAAGACAAAAAGGCAATACCTCAACATATTCAAGTCAAAAATAAGGTTTACCTCCGTGACGAATCCAGTCACAAACTAGAAAATGTTTTCAAAGGCCCATATGAAGTTATTGAAATTGACAATAGAGGAAACTGCAAAATAAAAATAGGCAATAAATTTGCAATTGTACAAAAAAATAGATTAAAATTACAATAAAAATTTATTACTGTTAAACTGATGCGCATCTACTTAAAATATAATTAGGTTAATTTTTCAATTAATAAATTTAGCTCAATATATAAAAATTTTAAATATTAAATTATTAAATTTATCAATTTAAATTTATAAATAAATAATAAATACATCTAGGGTAATAAAACAAAACCAATGTCTCTACTTTACGTTCATAAAATAAATATATATATATATCTACATTATTAAATTATGAAAAATCTCTATTCTAAAGAATTTTCACAAAAGAGGGAAGGTGTTGCATGACTATGACACATAAGCGCCTTAGCGCCCTAAATATAATATAAACTCACATACCGACCCTGTACGGTAACTTACGTTACGGCCCTGTATGCCTGAAAGCATATGTAACAAGAAACTTCGAGCAATGCACTTATAGCATTGAACGAAGCGACGGTCAAAACACCAAACGCAAGTCAACGGCACTAAACATATGTAATGCACGAGCCGATACAAACGGCGCAATGTTATGACAGAATTTCAATACCGAACCAATTGTGCATAGCTCACAATTGGTCATTTGACACTTCTCAGATGTCAGCTTTTTTGGTTATCTTTTATTCAGAAAGTACTCTAAGTAACACAGAAATTGTGCGCTAATACTTTGTCTAAAAGCAACGTAAAAATTTTGCATACGCTATTGAAAGTGCTAATTTTGCGCTGAATGTCATTCCATTCAAAAAATTTGCTGCTCAGAAAATACCTATACATGTCGTGATTCAGTAGGGGGGATATGTTCGTTCTGGATGTGCAACTTTTTTTGTATGGAAAATCGGAAAAAGACGCACATTTGAGATCTAGAAAATTTTTGTTGATTTGTATGAGACGTCGCACATTTAAGATCTAGAAAATTTTTGTTCATTTGTATGAGACGTCGCACATTTAAGATCTAGAAAATTTTTATTCATTTGTATGAGACGTCGCATATCTAGAAAATTTTGGTTGGTTTATATGAGATGACATACATTTAGGTCTTTGGAAATTTTTGGAGGTTTATATGAGAAGGTGAAGGGGTGAGAAACTGTGCGGTAGGAGAGCATATATAGTTCAATATGTAAACATTGAGATGAAGATAAGGCATGATTTTTTAGCCAGAACAAGTTGAAGCTTGCCTCATTGAATGTTTTGAAAAATTAGTACATATATGTGTGAGTATGGTGTGGGTGAGAAGCTGTGCGGTAGGAGAGCATATATAGTTCAATATGTAAACATTGGGTTAGAGCTGGAGTTGACTTATCGCTACTGAAGTCATTGAGATGAAGATAAGGCATGATTTTTTAGCCCGAACAAGTTGAAGCATGCCTCATTGGATGTTTATTCAAAAATTTTTTAAGTTTAAGTTCAGTTCAATCGGGGGAATATTAAAATTTTTTGGACAAGAAAAACAAACTGTTGCATCCCGTTTATTTCTTAAGAAAAATTTTATGGATAAGAATTGTACAACATGAGCAAAATTGTGAAGCGAAGTGTGCATAAAATCAGATTTTTCTCCTTTGACGTTGCCATTCTTTAAAGTGAAATCAAACAGTTCAGTGTTATCTTTAAGTGTATAAAATCGCCGTGGACTTGTCCAATCCGTATCGTGATCCTCGTATTGGTACTTTCTTCAAATTAAAAACGAAAAAATCGATCGTGAGCGTCGGTTTCGAAAGTAGTGTCATCTTTACGTGTATAAAATCCCCGAGGACTTGTCCAATCCATATCGCGATCCTCGTATTGATAGAGACTAACGTCCATCATCACAGTTTACACTCAAAGACGATCGCAGACAATTCCGCCGTCAAACCCCCAGGTATGTGACCCTTTGCATCCTTTTCTGAAGTGTGCACGTAGCATTTAATATTTTTATTTAATGTAATATATTTTATATGTATATTTATTCCTTTCATTCCTACTGGGAACGTAGGGTTGAATTTAATATCATATTTTGCTTTTTTGTTTCTAGAATATAAAAATTAACAATAAAAATGAATAAGGCTTGCGAAATTTGTTTAAAGGAGTTTTCTTCGGAAACGAGTATGAAACGCCATAAAAAGGCAATGCATTTAAAGAACAATTTTTTATGCGAATATTGCGGTGTTATTTTAAAGAATCATTTTACTCTCAAACGACATTATGAGACAACTCATAGTATGGAATTTCTAAACCAAGACCAAAACGATTCTGATATTCTGTGCGAATATTGCGGTATTAGATTTAAAAATCGTTTTGCTATAAAAAGTCATTATGAGACACTTCATGGTACGGAATTTCAAATCTAAGATCAAAACATGTCTGATGAAAACCTGGTCACGAAGAAATGTGAAGCATGTGAAGTAGATGTTATTATAACAGATTGGTCTTATCATCTGCGAACCAATCAACATAAAAAGAATAGCATGGTTGACTTTAGTGAAAACCTCAAGAGGATAAATCATGCTTTTAACGAAAAAATGGAAACTCTAGTTTATGTGAATAAGGATGAAAGTATACTCATTCCAGAACATTTCTTTGCAGCTGCAAAAACAGAAGTTCTGGACGCATTGAGCAACCTAATTCTAAAGCATACATCGATAAAATCTAACATAGAACTATTTTGCGAATATTTGCTAATCAAGCAAAATGAGGAAGAAACAAAAATAATGATAAAATCTTTCTCAACTAAAATGACTATATTAACGGAGTCATCAGATATAAATGAGGACTTTTCCAAGAAATGCAAAGATATTTTGGGAAAAATGAATGTTTTTCAAGAAAGGGATAGTGGATGGTCTCTTTTACGAATTGTTCACTTGGAAGTGAACATTAACCAATATAGACCCATGAGAGGATCTGGTCATATAGTGCTTCCATTATGGATTCAGAAAAAACATGCTTGTATAAATGTTAAAAATAAAGATGAGAACTGCTTCAAATGGGCAGTGATATCGTCCTTTCAAACAGGTCGAAATCTAGGAAAATGCTCAAATTATAAGCCAAATATAAAATTGGATCACATTACTACCCCAGATGGAACTTTGCTTAATTTCTCCAACTTATCATTTCCATTGACATTGAATCAAATTAAAATTTTTGAGGAGAATAATCCAGAAATAAGTATAAATGTTTTTGGATTGAATGAGGAGAGTAAAGTGATTGTTGGACCGTATTATTTTACTAGAGGAGAACAACAGAAGCATATAAATCTATTGATTTTTGAGAAGGAAATCAGTCAAACGCATTATATATGGATTAAAAATATTTCAAGGTTGGTAACCCAAAATATTTATCTTTATTAATTTAATTTTTTATTATTTTTATTATTATTATTATTATTTTTTTTTTAATTTTATTTTTGTAGATTAATCAGCTCTCAACTTTCTGCAAATCACAGAATGGAACATCTCTGTCATGGCTGTCTTCAATACACCTTATCCAAGGAACGATTGGAAGCTCATAAATTGGTATGTAATCATGTCGTAACAAAGCTGCCAGACGAGGACAATAAAATTTTAAAGTTTCGTGCTCAAAAAAAGCAACTAGATGTACCTTTTGTTATTTACGCCGATTTTGAGTGCATTTTGGAAAAAATAAATATTAAAGATTCGAAGAAAGGTGTAAGCACTAAGCATCATAAGCCAATGGCATTCGCTTATTTTATTAAATCTATATTTGATGAAAGTTTGGATAAGTTTAGGATATATACGGGAGAGGATTGTGTTGAAGTGTTTATAAAGAAATTAGTAAATGATTGTAAATTTCTTTATAGCAACTATTTAAGTGTTTGTAAACCAATGAATTCTCTTACAAAAGAACAAATGAAAAACTTAGCGGAGAGTTCACTATGTCATATCTGTAATGAAGATCTTATTAATGATCGAGTTGCAGATCACTGTCATTTTACTGGAGATTTTCGTGGAGCAGCTCATTCAGAATGTAATTTGAAATATCAGATATCGAAATTTATTCCAGTTTTCTTTCATAATTTTTCCGCCTACGACTGTCATTTATTTGTAAAAGAACTCACTTCCATTCCCGGAGACATAAGAGTAATTCCACTCAATAAAGAGCTTTACATTTCACTATCGAAATACATTCCAATGGGGGATAATCTCAAGAATGAACGCATGGAAATTCGATTTGTAGATTCCTATAGATTCATTTCAGCAAGCTTAGAAAGCTTAGCTCAAAACTTGCGATCTGAAGATTTTCACGTACTCAGATCAATGTATCCCAACACTGAACAGTTTTCTTTACTTAAACGAAAGGGTGTCTTTCCCTATGAATATTTAGATTCAATTGAACGTCTTGAAGAAAATCAACTACCTCCCCGTGAGAAATTTTTCAATATACTAAATAATAGTGAGTGTTCTATTGAGGACTATAGTCATGCTGTAAATGTATGGAATACATTAAATTGTCAATCATTGAAAGACTACATGATTCTCTATTTAAAAACAGATGTATTTCTCCTAACCGATATCTTAGAAAATTTTCGAAAAATATGTAAAAGTATCTATGATTTGGATCCTTGTCAATACATAACTATTCCGGGCTTATCTTGGGATGCAATGTTGAAATCAACAAAAATAGAACTCGAACTATTTACAGATATAAGTATGTATGATTTCGTTAAAAAAGGAATCAGAAGTGGTATTGTCCAATGTTCAAAACGACATTCTAAAGCCAACAACAAATATATGCCTGATTTTGATTCCACCAAACCATCTGAATATATTGTATACTTAGATGCGAACAACTTGTATGGTTGGGCAATGTCTCAGTTCCTACCTACTGGAGAATTTGAATGGGTAGAAGACATTGAAAGTTTTAATATATTTGAAATAGATTCAGAAGCTTTATATGGGTATATTTTAGAAGTAGATTTAGATTATCCCCAAGGAATTCATGATTATCATAATGATTTTCCTTTTTGTGCGGAAAATAAAAAAGTTGGTGGTTCAAGGACATCGAAACTAATAACAGACTTAACAGATAAACGAAATTATATCATTCACTATAGAGTTCTACAACAATGTATTAAGAATGGAATGAAACTAATAAAAGTTCATAGAGTTTTAAAGTTTAAACAGTCACCTTGGTTAAAGAGCTACATTGACTTAAAAACTCATCATAGAACGCTCTCTAAGAGTGATTTTGAGAAGAATTTTTTTAAATTACTCAACAATTCGGTTTACGGTAAAACTATGGAAAATGTAGATAAAAGGAAAAACATAAAAATTGTGAGTGAATGGGAAAGTAGAGGACGACATTTAGGTGCTCGTGCTCTTATAGCACATCCAACATTTCGCAGCGTTAAACATTTCAGCGACTCTATGATAGCAATTCAATTAGATCGGGATCATGTTACATATGATAAACCGTTATATTTAGGCTTTATAGTACTCGAGTTATCGAAATTTCTAATGTATGATTTCCATTACGACTATATGAAACCCAAATATAATGAAAACCTTCTACTAAATTATATGGATACGGATTCCTTTATATACACAATAAAGACGGATGACTTTTATTCAGATATATATAACGATATTGATTTGCGTTTTGATACGTCCGAATATCCTCCCAAAAATCCATATAATTTACCTTTAAAAAATAAAAAAATATTAGGAATGATGAAAGACGAAGCTAATGGGAAAATAATTAGAGAATTTGTGGGTCTACGTCCCAAAATGTATTCCTTAGATATAACAGATACGAAAGAAATAAAAAAGTCGAAAGGTGTTAAAAGATGCGTACTCAATAAATTGAGTATTAATGATTATAAATTATGTTTATTAGAAGATAAATATTATGTTCGCGATATGTATTTTTTTAAATCAAAATTTCATAAAATTTATACACAATTATTTACGAAATTAGTTTTAAGTAACAATGATGATAAAAGATTTGTTAAAGAGGATAAAAAAATACTTATCTTTGGGGACACTATAAGATTGCTGTAAATGATGACGAACTCATGAGTATTGCTAAAGATATTGAATTAATGGAATATGTGTAATGGTTTGTAATTATCAGAAAGTATCAAATTATAAATAAAAGAAACTTTTTATGAACTTAAAATTGATATTTTATTTAATTGTTGCATGATTGTGAATACAGAAACTTTAAACACAAATGACCACAGTTATATGAATTGTATTGCTGATGTTGTTTATAGTTGTATCTTAAATTATTTGCACCGAGATATTTGACAACTTCTTTCGGTGGTGGAAGGTTACCAAAACTATCAAAATATTCCTTAACAGTATTATTTTTAAAATATGCTACCCAATGAGTACCATCTCCATCTGATGAATCCAGATTAATTATTCCACATTCAATCTTATGAGGACGTCTTGGTAAAGTATTTCGCATAAAAACTACTCTGAAAGATTTCAAGTTAGCGGCATATTTTCTTAGGTCGACCTCGGTTAGGGCTCTTTTGGGTAGAGTGCTAATTAGTTTTTTGAATAAGGACGAAGATAGAAACCATATCCATTTCTATAGGGTTTTAAATAAAGCCCATTTCCAATGGCAACAGGTTCCTTGGGCTTTTTATCCTTTGCAGATATCATATTTGCAATCGACATGCCTCCAGATACTATTCCTCCAAGTTTTGCAATACCCGCTAAAATTGGTATTAATGGTAAAAATCCCCCCACTTTTGGTACAAGGATTATACGAGGTAGAACTTACGATTTTTCCTCTTAAGAGTAGATGATAAAGATTTCTCAGCAATTTGAATAGCATCATTCATATCAATTGGTTTTGCATTTTTTAAAACTTTTGTAGCATTTTTTATTGCAGTAGTGAAAATTTTAGTACAGAATTTCTTCTTTTTGTTCTTCACAGTCTTTAGTTTTCGATTATTGTTTTTTCGAAGACTACCACCCATCTTCAGTTTGGCTTTCATTGCGTTTGTGACAAACCAAGCGTTTGCCTTTTCTGCGACACTCGAATCTGGAGCTTTTACTCTCTCCCAAGCTCTCTCAACTTAAATCTTATCGGCAATGCGGCGATTAGGTAAGTCTTTGAATTTAGAGTAGGCAATATCGTGTTCTCTACATGCAGAATCCAAAAGATTTATACCCTTGTCTCCTTTTGCTAAACGTTTTTCGAGTTTAGTTCCCGGTCCACAAAACTGATAGCCTGGTAAATGAAGTTCAATTGGCAGTTTATTAATAAGGTTATTTATTAATCCTTTTCCAACGGCTTTACGTTTACGACTAAATAGTTTTTTGCTGCTAACAAGCATTTATAAATTTTTTGTTTGTTTGTATAGCACACAAATCAACGGTCAAAAGCGTTCTGAACAAAAAAGTATAAAAGGAATCGCTTTTATATCATTGTTGTTAGTTAAAAGAGTAAAATGCGTTTCATAAGACAACAAATGAATATTTCGGTGAAAAATTTAGACCTAAAAAAGATTTCAAATGATAAATTGTCACAAATACGTCATAGTTCATTGCTACCAAACACAATACGTGCACTAATTGTCGGACCATCGAATTGTGGAAAAACCAACATTATGCTGAGTCTTATTGAAAGCCCCAATGGTCTTAGATTTAAAAATGTATACTTATATTCAAAGTCATTGCATCAACCGAAATATCAATATCTTCAACAACTTATAAAACCAATAAAAGGAATGGGCTTTTACACCTTCTCAGATAATGAAGAAGTTCTAGCTCCAGAAAAAGCAAAATCAGATTCTATTTTTATCTTCGATGATGTTGCATGTGAAAAACATAACAATATACGAAATTATTTCTGTATGGGTCGGCACAATAATATTGATAGCTTTTATCTATGCCAAACTTATACTCGAATACCAAAACATCTGATTCGTGACAATGCAAACTTAATTATCATGTTTAAACAAGATGAAACGAACATAAGACATATTTATAATGATCATGTTGGTACTGATATGTCATTTCAAGATTTTTTAAAAATTTGTTTTGAATGTTGGAAGGATAAATATGGGTTTCTCGTCATTAGCAAAGATGATTCATTAAATAGTGGACGATTTAGAAAAGGGTTCAATACATTTATTCATCTATAAAAGCAAAGTGTATGCACAACAAAATGTTCAGTTTCAAAAACAGATCAAGCAGTTCAACAACAATGTTTGGAGTCAAGCAACAATCTGATCAGTTCAATAGTCATCCTTCTTCTTCTTCTTCATCGACAGCAAACAGCCCTGTTCATTATGGAACAGACCTGTTCAATAAGCAGATCTGTTCAACAGCAACAACAATAAACAGACCTGTTCATCGAGGAACAGACTCGTTTTGGCCACCATCAATCCAGAGTGTAAAGAATGTTGAACCTTTGGATATGACCGATCGAATGTGCTATGAGAGCGAGCGCCTAAAAACTTTCGAAAATGGGCCTTTGGGATGGATGGATACAAGAAGGCTTGCACAATTTGGAATGTTTTACACTGGTAGTGAAGATATTGCAAAATGTTACTTTTGTACAGTGGAAATTTGTAAATGGAACATAAATGATGATTCTCTAGCAGAACATATACGCTGGTCGCCTAATTGTCCATTAATATGCTTACGTCATACCAACAATCATACTATTCATCAAGATGAGTTGAATGCAATATTGCAAATATCACGGCTTATTCTACGCCTTAAAGCAATAGTATATCTACGATGCAGTAGCAAATATGTTTTTCCAAACGACATATATACAGTTTTACATATGGTCAATGCATTATTACAACTGCAAACTACTGTACCCGATTGAAAACTAATAAAATATATTTTTATAAACTGTATACAATTTTATTTTTTCTTTTCCATATTCGAGAGAGAGAGATAGAGAGAGAGAGAGAGATAGAGAGTTATATTTTATCACTTATTTCCCGATTAATTGCAATGTAGAAGTTACAGTGAAAGAGAGAGGAAGAGAATAAATAGGATTTTCTAAAGTTTCTACCTGTGTCGAGAGTTAAACATCTCGCTTTGAGCCTATAGATGTATGACAACGACATACTCCTAACCACTATGCCACGGAAGGTGGCAATTAAATTAAGGAAAATTTGTAATATAAAAGATGTCATGGACACTTAAATGATCTCATTAATAATTTAACCATTAATGCAAACAGTTCATTGAGAGCGCTATCAGTAGCAACAACAAAGTCATGGATGATGAATTGCTTGCCAAAATTATTCAGACGAGAAAAGTTTTGAGGGATAAGTTCAAAGCCATTAAAATTAATGATTTAAGCGCAGTAGAAAGTCTGGAAAAAACTTTTCTACCAATCACAGCTCCAATTAAGGATTTGCTTACAGAAACTAAAGTTAAAAATGAAATAGTAAATGATTTGGCTAAAAACTCTAAAGCAAATATTTCAACTTTCAACAAAAAAAATTTATTCAAAAGACCGATGAAAAAAGATAGGAGGAAAAAAATTAATAAACTACCAAAGTTTGAAACTAGTACACCAAAAAGGTCTAATAGTGTTGATTCTGTTCAAGATTATGATGATGATGAAGAAAGCAATGTTCAATTTTATAGCAATGATGATGACGTTGATGATGATGATAATAAATCAAACACTATTAAAGCCATGGAAGAAGAAGAAGGAGAAGTCAGTAATTTGTTAAATGAAGCGAATTTTGATCTACTAGAAAAGCAAAACAGTCTAGATAGAATATTTGGATTGAATTACAATTCGGGAAAGCAATTGATGTTTGGAGACTCAAAAATATCATTCAAAAGTTCTAATCAAGTTCAAATTGGTGACGAAACATTTACAATGACACCAGGACTTTTTCAGTAAATGTTCACAAAAAATCCTATCGAATATACTGAACCGGATTTAAAATTGTATAAGAAAATTCTATTGAAAACTAATGCCTATAGACGTGGCTATACATCTCGTGGTCAAGTCAATGGAAACAGAGGACCCAAGTATCTAAACATTATTCAATTTTTAATCAAAGATGTGGAGAGTAAAGGGTCAAACTCGAACTTAGATGTGAAGAAAGAAGGATTTGGTTTAATGAATTTAAATTTGAATCCAATCAACTATATATATTGGGATGACCCAAATGAATTGGTTAATCGTTTACGACTACTCATAGCATCACAATCTGCAGGACATAATAATTATAACAACGAAATTATTTCAATTATTGAAGAGCTTAAAGAAGCTGACATAATTGAATGAAAACTCGACGAAAAATAAAAAAATGAGCGTGGACAAATTCGGTCGATATAATAACAATACATCCAAGTCAAAAAGTTTTAATACGGAATTGACTCCAAGCGCTAGCAGAGATCACAGCTTCAACGCTCATTTTGAACGCATCAGAAATCTTAAAGATCCAATAGTAAAGGGCGACGCTGCAACGCAAAATTTTGTAATTCTAAGTCTTGATGCGTATCGAACTGAATTTCAGGATTCAATTAAAGCTTATGAAAGTCACCGTAATAAAGAAATTGAAACCGTTTATGAAAAAATTAAATCTATTGAACGCGATATTGATGAGAGCTTTAAGGTGTATATGGAATATGTTGAGAAGCGTTTAGAAGGTACGGAAAATGACAGGCACGACGAAATTTTAAACGAAGAGCTGTTATAACCAAAGATATTGATGATCTTTGGCAAGCTGATTTAGTGGAAATGGGTAATTACTATACATTCAACAAAGGTTATCGCTACCTACTCACAATCATTGACACTTTCTCCAAATATGCCTGGACCGTTGCGATAAAGTCGAAAACAGCTCCTGATGTTATCAAAGCAATGAAAAGTGTATTTGCATGCGGTCGAAAACCTAAAAATTTCCAAACAGATGATGGGAAGGAATTCTTCAATAAAGAGTTTCAACTTTTAATGAAACAAAACAAAATAAATCACTACTCTACCTATAGTATAATGAAAGCCTCGATAGTTGAACGATTTAATCGCACTTTGAAAAATATGATGTGGAAGGGCTTCAGTAATCGCGGTTCTTACAAATGGATTGATGAAAATCAAAAATTGACTAAAGAGTACAATGGAAAAGTGCACAGAACAATAAAAATTGCACCCGATAAAGTGAATTCTTTAAATGCAGCAACAATTCTAAAAACGATTTACAACCGTCTGAAAGTCTATAATAAGCCCAAATTTCATGTAAACGATTACGTTCGAATAAACAAATATAAACATGTTTTTGAGAAAGGTTACACACCCAATTGGACAACGGAAATCTTCAAGATAAATAAGATTCAAAATACCAATCCTGGTACTTATATTCTAGAAGACTATCAGGGAAATGTAATTAAGGGTGCTTTCTATACACAAGAATTGCAAAAATCACGTTTTCCTTACATGTATTTAGTTGAGAAAGTTATAAAGAAGCGGGGTGATAAAGTGTATGTAAAATGGTTGGGGTTTTCCGATAGTCACAACTCTTGGATAAATAAATATGATATACTATGAAAAAATTTTATAAAAAGAAGTTTTATTTCTTTGATTGATTCAGTTTACTTTACTATCTCAACCCCTCAAGATGTCAAGAACATTGACTTTGACTGGAAATTACTCAATTCTTACAGCAAATTATTTTCCTCCCATAGAGCTTAAAAAGGAATATGTTTGTGGACTGATTGATTTTCATACATATTACTCAATACCGAATATTGATGAAAAAAATAACCTTTTTCACATTGGCAAGCATGTAATCGAGCTTCCTATCGGGTCATATGAGTTCGATGATATTGTGAAATATATTTTAGACGCATACGAAAACCAAGAAGCAGCAGCAACTGGTGCTACATTAAGTATTAGGGCCAATAATAATACATTAAAAGCTGAAATGTTCTCTGAAAAAGATATAATTTATTTTGATAGAGAGAGAAGCATTGGATCGCTTTTGGGATTTTCAAAGCGTCAACTTAAACCTTATGAAACACATATATCGGATACAAGTTTAATGATTACCCAAAACAATGCTGTACGTATTGAGTGCAACATTGTGGGCGGTTCATATGTTAACAGTACCTTGGCACACACCTTACATGAATTCTCTATAAATGTTGAACCGGGATATAAAATAGACATAATTCCAAATAATGTTATCTATTTGCCTGTGATCGTCAAAGAGATAGGTTCAATTGCAGTTAGACTTGTTAACGAAAACGGTGTATTATTAAATTTTCAAGGAGAAACAATTACATTAAGACTCCACTTGAAACCTGTTGAATAATTAGGATCAGCTATGATTATATTTAATAAAAATGGTGTGAACGATGGTTCTTCTATCAGTTTATCTTCATCTCTTGTACATAACGCATCAAGAATAAGCAAAGAAAAATTTCTTATAAAAAAGCCATTAAGTATTAAAAATAGAAACATTTTACAATCATTGGGATTTACTTACATTAAAAAGAAATGAATAATATCTTGAGAGTTGGAGAACAACCCGTCTTCGATAAGTCTATTACGAAGAAAGAATTTCACACATATCAACCATATTTGCAATCCTTTAACAACAATGATGAGATACGGATAGCAATTCAAAATCAAGATCTCTACGTTCTACCTCATGAAAGCTTACTGTACATTGAGGGGGTTGTTTCAATTGGTTCCGAAAATGCAGAACCCAAAGGAGTTAAATTTCGAAATAATTGTATTGCATATCTATTTGAGGAAATACGTTATGAAATGAATGGTGTGGAAATTGATCGCACACGGTACTTGGGTCAAACTTCTACTTTAAAAAATCTTGTATCCTTAAACAAAAATACAAGTACAATGTTGGAAAATGCCGGTTGGTCTCCGGAAGAAAATATTAAACCAGCTATAAATAATGGCTATTTCAATTTTTGCGTACCACTAAAAATGTTGATGGGCTTTGCCGAAGACTTTGATAAAATTATGATAAATTCAAAACATGAGCTTATCTTGCTACGTTCTAGATCAAATGATAAGTCTGTCTATAGTACGGAAGAGAGTGAAAAGGATAACATTAACTTAAAGCTCTTAAATGTTGCTTGGAAGGTTCCCCAAATTCAATTATCCGATGCAGCCAAATTGAAAATCTATACAACTATTAAAGAGGATATTCCTCTACCTATATCATTTCGTAGTTGGGAATGTTACTTTTATCCAGAGCTACCTCAAAGTACAAATCATACATGGAACATAAAAGTAGGAACACAAAGTGAGCATCCTCGTTTTATTCTTATCGCTTTCGAGAATGGAGAAAAGTTTACAAACTGTAGCTTAACCGATTTAAAAGTACATTTAAACTCTGTTTCATATCCATACGATGACCTTAATTTAAATTTATCTCGTTATCGATATTCTCTCTTATATGAAATGTATGCAAGGTTTCAACAAAGTTATTACATGATTGAGTCACACCCACTTTTATGCTGCAAAAAGTTTAAAGAATGTCCAATAATTGTTATTGACACATCGCATCAAAATGAAGAAATTAAAACAGGTGCTCTCGATATTCGAATAATGTTCAAAACTCTTGAAAACATTAAACCAAACACTTCGGCATATTGTGTTCTTATACATGATCGTGTCATTACATACAAACCGATGACTGGTGAAATTGTAAAGCACACTTAATATAAAGCATTGATTTGTAGCACATTTTATTTATTTCGTCATAAGCCTTTGAGCAAAAAACTTGTTCACGACAATAAAACCCGGATAAAGGAAAAATGCCCAAATTTGTTGTCTTCGATTGTCAAGGATTCCGACTCACTAATAACCAGTTCATTTTTAAGGAAGTCGCTTTTTGCTTCAGTGATAAAAAATATATCCATTTTCTTATAAAGTCACCATTTAATTTCAAATTATTGAACGATGCCGAGAAAAAATCAGTAATTTGGCTCAAAAACCACTACCATATGCTCGATTGGGACTCTGGTGACTTCACTTTGAGTGAAATGAAGATATATATGAAATTTCTCCTCAAAGGCTATCAAATACATGTAAAAGGCGAAGAAAAATCAATGTGGGCAAAGGAACTTTTGGCAGAGTGCGCAATTACTGGCATAAAAGAAATCGATTGTAATTATTCGCTTAAGAACATAAGGCACCTATGTGATTCAGATGATATAACATGTAACAATCATTGTAATTTGTTGACAAGAAAAAAGAAAGCTTGCGCTTGCGCCCTTAAAAATTCTTTAGCTCTAAGAAAATTTGTTCAAGATTATGGTTCAGCTATGTCATAAGTTTCTCTATTCATTTATTAAATAGAAGATTCTTTTAAGAATTGAAAACAAAATTTATTTTCTTTTATTTTTGAAAAAAAATTGTTTACATATTTATTAGAATATTTTCCTTTTCTTAACATTTATAACATCATCAACATAATCAAATTAAAATCTATGAAGAGTGGTTGAGAGTTTGGAATACCTTCAACAATGTGTAAAGTATAATTTTGCATAGACCCTCTCCGAATTAGAGAAAAACTTTGATCTTTCAATAGCTCCAAGGTTTCTTCCTTCAAATCGTTGAACATTGCCGGTAAAAATATTACTCCTTTGATAAGTTCCAATTAAATTCGTTTTCCAAATTTTGTTTGAACTCTCACAGCCCTAACAATAGGATGCTGTTCCCCTTCCGCTAGCTGATTAATAGGGATACTTTCCTTTTTATTAAGTCTTTCGAAGTCCTTAATAGTATTCAGGGCTCCCTGACTTTGATCCGTCATATTTATCTACAAAAATAAAAGGACATTATTAATTTAATTTAAAATAATTTTTTTTTTCCCCCTTACCTTTTTTGTATTTTTGTGCGTCGCAAGGTTACTACTATATCAATATCTGTTTAACTTCACTTGTACGACTCATAGCGCCAATAGAACAAATTTTATTTTTATACCTTCACACTTTTCTTCAAACTTCCACACAGTTTCTCACCCACACCATACTCACACATATATGTACAAATTTTTCAAAACATTCAATCCCAAAAATATCCCCCTGATTGAACTGAACTTGAACTTGAAAAATTTTTAAATAAACATCCAATGAGGCACGCTTCAACTTGTTCTGGCTAAAAAATCATGCCTTATCTTCATCTCAATGACTTCAGTCAACTCCAGCTCTAACCCAATGTTTACATATTGAACTATATATGCTCTCCTACCGCACAGTTTCTCACCCACACCATACTCACACATATATGTACTAATTTTTCAAAACATTCAATGAGACAAGCTTCAACTTGTTCTGGCTAAAAAATCATGCCTTATCTTCATCTCAATGACTTTAGTAGCGATAAGTCAACTCCAGCTCTAACCCAATGTTTACATATTGAACTATATATGCTCTACTACCGCACAATTTTTCTCACCCCTTCACCTTCTCATATAAACCTCCAAAAATTTCCAAAGACCTAAATGTATGTCATCTCATATAAACCAACCAAAATTTTCTAGATCTCAAATGTGCGACGTCTCATACAAATGAACAAAAATTTTCTAGATCTCAAATGTGTGACGTCTCATACAAATGAACAAAAGTTTTCTAGATCTCAAATGTGCGACGTCTCATACAAATCAACAAAAATTTTCTAGATCTTCAATGTGCGTCTTTTTCCGATTTTCCATACAAAAAAAGTTGCACATCCAGAACGAACATATCCCCCCTACTTAATTCCTTAATGTGTTTTATTCAAATCACAATACTTTTGCATATTCTTATGGACTCCGTTTAAGATTTCCAAGTTTATCTTTTGCTCGAGTAGCCCGGTTTGGTTCGGGATTATTCTCGTCTCAGAGGGTGGAACTGTTACAGTCTTTTCTGTGCGAATCCTATGCTCTCGTTCTAATAATTTCATCCAGTTTCTGTCAATTGTTTCGGTAAACCTATTACACTGTTCATTTTTAAGCAGAAACGTTTAATCAGAATTTATCAGAATTTATTGAATATATTGAATTAATTTATGCAGTAGTACATTAAGGCGAGCCTTGTGTAGTACATTAACATGGTACAATATATACGAGAACAATTCAAAAAATATAAGCTTACATAATACAGAACATTCCAGATTTTCATTTATATAATACAATACAATAAATAAATAAATAAATACATACTTACATACTAAACATATTTTTAACTATAATGATTTATCACAGCCAGTTTAAAGCGCATATGATTTCGGATACATTTGATGTTTCTGGGCAGAGAATTCCAAAGTTGAACAACACAAACAAAAAACAGCCTAGACGTCACTAAGTAATTAAAAGCAGGTACTATTATATTGCACGATCTATTTGATTGCATAAAGCATAATTTTTTATACAGATATTTAAGACAGGCGTAGCTTAATAGCTCGTGGAGGAAGACTAGATTGTGTATTTTGTAAAACGCTTTCATATCACAGCTTAAGATTTGTTTTGACTGTTCAGATATATGATCAAATCTGCGCTTACCATACACATACCTTGCAGCAGTATTTATGGCACACTGTATCTTATGTGCAGCCTCGGAATCAAGGTTTCCATATATCAAGCCACTGTAGGATAAAACAGGTACAATCAAAGTTTGTACTAGCTTTAGCTTTGTGGGCTGAGGTACGAAATCCGCGGTTGCCCATAAATTTCTTAAAACAAAATAAATCTTTTGAACAATGACGTTTACATGGTCTTTACTACTTAATTTTCTATTTATTTTAAAACCAAGGCTTGTTACACACTTTTCATAAGCAACTTTAGTTTCGCCAATATATATCGCTGGTAAATATGTATCTGCATAGGCAGCATGTGAGATTGGCAGTGCCTGTGTTTTGCTTGCATTTAGAATTAAGTTGTTTTGTTTAGACCAAATATGAACTCTGTTTAGGTCTTCATTTACCCTACACACCATATCCTCAATAAGGCCAATTTGTCGAGAGAAGTAGAGCTGAACATCATCAGCATATAGATGAACCAAGACATTCTCACAGCAGGTTACAATGTCGTGAATGAACATACTAAACAGGATTGGTCCCAAAATTGACCCCTGCAGGACACCGGACATAATTTGTTTATTACATGAAAATTTTCCTGTTGCAACGACCTTTTGGTGTCTTTCTCGTAAATAGCTTGTCACATACTGAATTGCGTGGTTATCAAATCCAAAATATTTATCTAGCTTTGTAAGGAGAACTTCATGATTGAGTGTATCGAATGCTTTTGAAAAGTCAAGTAATATAAGTAAAGTTAGCTGTTCTTGGTCATATTTATTTCGTATTTCCTCAAGAATATTAAGCAGAGCTGTAGCTGTGCTATGTTTTGCTCTAAAGCCAGATTGATATCGTGTTAGAAGGTCATATTTGTTCAGATGTTTTACAATTTGTTCACATAGAAGCTTTTTATATACTTTGGATAAGCAAGGCAATATACTGATTGGACGAAAGTCATGCGGAAATTTGGGATTTTTTTTTCTTAGCTATTGGTATTACATTTGCGCTTTTCCAAAGTGCTGGGAATATTCTCGACGTAATCGAAAAATTAATTATATGGGTCAGAGGCCCAATTATAAATGGCAATATTATTTTTAAAAATCGAAGGTTTACTCCATCGGCCCCAACTGCGTTCGATTTAATTGATTGAATAGATTTCAGAACATCACATTCCCGGACAACATGAAAATTGAAACGTCTATCAAACTCTTTAACAAGATTTTCATTGATACGAAAAGAGGAACTATCATACTCAACAATATTCGTTTGCAGGAAAAACTCATTCATAACATTAACATCTAGTAAACAGTCGCCCTCATTTTTCCTTCCCACTCCAATTGATTTAAGGTTCTTCCAAAGCTGATGGGTTGGAATTTTAAAGTCAAGTTTGCTCTCATAAAACTTCTTTTTAGCACTTTTGGTTAGTAGGTTTGCACTGTTCCGACCGATTCGGTACGCTTCCCAATTCGAGTTTGTTTGGCTTCGCCTCCATTTGTTGTACAATCTACCACGGTTCTTTATAGCTTGAAGAACTTCTTCCGTGAGCCACGGTTGATTATATTTTTTTATTTTGACTTTTTTTATTGGGACATATGTTTCAAAAAGGTAGTTTATTAGGGCTGAAAGATAATTTACTTTATCGGCAATATTTTCAAAAAACCAGCAACTATTCAATGTCAACAGTGAGGCTTCTTGACAAAGAGCTTTTATATTTATGGTTTTAAAATCGCGGAAAGTAATAAGAGTGTCAGTTCGAGGACTATTAAACTTGATGTCGTACACAAAGTAAAGCAAGTCATGATCAGATATGCCCGAAAGAGAAAATTGTTCATGATGAACTGTTTGGGTTTCATTTACAGTTGCGACTATATCTATTAAGCTAGGCTTCGAGTTACAGCTATATCTTGTAGAAAATTCGTTAATAATTTTCAGTCCAACACTTTTTACACGGCACAAAAGATCATTAGCGCGAGAGTCATCTATTAATAAATCAATATCACAAGTTTACAAATAAAGGCCAACTTTTGGACCAGAAAAACTGGATAGCGACCCTATAGGAATTTTTCGTGCTGATTCCGAATCTGGTACCCGTTTTTCTCTATCACGTCAAGTTTTTGAGAAATCGTTAAATAACGGTTTTTGACATTTTTACCTATAGCCTATGTCAATAATGAGGTCGTAGACCCTATATGCCTTAACCGATTTCAAAGTTTTTGGTACTCATATGAAAGAGGAATGACAACGCATCATATCCTTTATACACAAATTTGGAATTGATTCAGTAACTTGGAAGCTATAGGGCAAAAAACGCGATGCTAATTTCCAATTTTTAGCGATTTTGTTTAAAAACTTTAAATTCAAATGGTTATAATTTCCGAACCAAGGCTGGTATTCCAGGTCTTAATACTTTGAATGAAAGAACAATCAATTGAAAAAGTTTTGAGCCTAAAACAAAGAAAATCCGTTGCGTCGTTCTAACTTTATGAGGATTTTCGCTGAAAATAACAAAAACTAATTTTTATTTTTGGTATATTCGTCGCTCGTTCATATGTATATTTCAGTTCGTATTGTGTATGTTGGTAAAACTGGCTTAAAAAACATAAAACTTAAATTCTATTTTAAACCTATCTTTAAAGCTAAAACCAATTTAAACTTTAAAAATGAACAGAATTTGAACTAAGCCTTTTGTATTGTTTACTATCTGTTTCGCGTATAAGGGACCAGCAATAGTCACTCAACATTCCTTCATCCCAAAAGCCCTGAAAAATTATCGAAAAATGGGAGTTCGGATGTCACTAAAAATACATTTTCTCCACTCACATTTGGATTTTTTCCCCGAAAACTTGGGCAAAACTAGCGACGAACAAGGAGAGCGCATTCACCAGGACCTACAGAGGATTGAAAATGATTATAAGGGCTTTTGGGATGAAGGAATGTTGAGTGACTATTGCTGGTCCCTTATACGTGAAACAGATAGTAAACAATACAAAAGGCTCAGTTCAAATTCTGTTCATTTTTAAAGTTTAAATTGGTTTAAGCTTTAAAGATAGGTTTAAAATAGAATTTAAGTTTTATGTTTTTTAAGCCAGTTTTACCAACATACACAATACGAACTGAAATATACATATGAACGAGCGAAGAATAACCAAAAATAAAAATTCGTTTTTGTCATTTTCAGCGAAAATCCTCATAAAATTAGAACGACGCAACGGATTTTTTTTGTTTTAGGCTCAAAACTTTTTCAATTGATTGTTCTTTCATTCAAAGTATTAAGACCTGGAATATCAGCCTTGGTTCGGAAATTATAACCATTTGAATTTCAAGTTTTTAAACAAAATCGCTAAAAATTGGAAATCAGCATCGCGTTTTTTGCCCTATAGCTTCCAAGTTACTGAATCAATTCCAAATTTGTGTACAAAGGATATGTTGCGTTGTCATTCCTCTTTCATATGAGTACCAAAAACTTTGAAATCGGTTAAGGCATATAGGGTCTACGACCTCATTATTGACATAGACTATAGGTAAAAATGTAAAAACCGTTATTTAACGATTTCTCAAAAACTTGACGTGATAGAGAAAAACGGGTACCAGATTCGGAATCAGCACGAAAAATTCCTATAGGATCGCTATCCAGTTTCTCTGGTCCAAAACCTTGTATACCTGTGTATTTAAATCCCCGCATAAAATGATATGTTCGTAGGTTGGGTTAATTTCTGCTAGCCTATCAAAAAAATCTTGTAAGCTATTTGTCTTTGACGGATTGTAAACACACACAACAAGGCATTTTTGAGACTTATCTGAGATTTCAACAAACAAATATTCAACGGGATCATTGATGTCCGACTCTTGAATCATCTAACTTTTTAGATGTTTATCAACATACACAGCAACGCCACCTCCTCTCGTTCCCGTTTTCCTATCATTTCGGATCACATTGTAGCTACCAAGCTTGTAATTAAAGTCACTTACATTCAGTTGAAACCAGGTTTCAGCCACACAAACAACATCTATATTCGACTCTGACAATGCATAGTTGAGATAATCACGCTTATAAGAGTTAAGACTTCGAGCATTTAAAAAACAAATTTGAAAACCACAATGCAATTTACTACATATACTCAACAGCGACTTAAGACAGCTCTTGTTAGCATTGAGACTCGCATCACAATTAATAATTAAAAATTAAAAATATGGCACTTTTAAACTGGCTGACATAATTACAGAGTACAAAACAAAAAAACATAGAAATTAAAGATAAAGAAAAATTAAAATAAAATACTAAACAAAGCCGCAGCATAGATAAAAAACAATTATATATAGATGAAAAATAATTGCAATATAAGAATAATATTCTATAATTCCAGACAACAAAATCACGATCCAGAAATATCATCAAGATCCTGTTTATCGTAGACAACTTTAGCTTCCTCTCCAAATCTTTTTCGAACAAACACATTTCCCCGAATAGAGAAAACAGCTGAAAGCAATTTACCTCGCTTAAGCTGTGCCGCGTAGTACATAAGTTCTCTGTTTGCTTTTGTGAGGCTTTCGTGTACATAGATATTCCCCTGCCCCATGCCAATGTCGTTCAAAGAGAGAGATCGTTTTTCGGCCTTAAAAAAGCCAGCGACTGATCTGATGAATTGATTTCGCGCATTTGGTGAGAATAATTTAACGACAATGGGCAAAAAACTCTTACCGCTTTTAGCAGGTAACCGAAAAATCTCACGAACAGGTGGAGGCTCGCGACGAACTGCTTCGCATATTTTTACAAATATATTCGAGCAGTCACGTTCAACTGAGTTTGGTATACCATTTATGACTATATCTGTCGCAACCACATCGTTTTCACGCTCTTTGGCCTCTCTCTTCAGAACATTAATTTCAGCAGACAGAATATTGATAGTCTCTTCTTGGTTTTGGAGCATTATCTTCATATTCGAGTGCTCTTCTATCAAGTTATTGATGCCTACTGAGAGTCTCTCTTCACTCACTGCTAATTGGCTTCCCATTTCCTCAAGTAAGCACACCTTCAGTTTTTGCAGCCTCTCATCCAAAAGCCGTGACCAGCTTGCCAGTAAGGGGCTGCTGCTATGATTTTTAGATGAAAGCGGGGAAGGAGGCGTCGGCCTAGTGGCTGCTACAGAGCGAGTCATCATTTTGCTGTTGTTGTTCATGTTGTTAATGTTTTGTTGCTGATTATTAATTTCTGTACTTATTGAGCTTGTATACTTCTATTGTTGTTTTTATTATATTCAGTTAGGCCGCAGAATGCACGAGAAGCGACCGAAAATTCAGTTCTTTTAATTTCAGCTGTTATTAAATAATATGATTATTTTGTGCTTTCCGGTATTAGCTTTTGATTTAAAATAAAGAGTTTTATGTTTAAGTTGTAAATTCCACAATTATATATATATTGTTTTCTTTTTTGAACAGATTTTAAAATATAAAATCCAAGGTGAAACGGAGCGCTTATAAAAAATACGTGTTAACCGAGTGAAAGTCGTTTTAACAGTCGTTTCTGACCCTGAATCAACCAAAAGAGATATGTTGCAATCGATAGCCTTATTGGAGGGAAATTTGATCCACACATTCTCTTTAATTGCATTCTCTACTGCAGTTACATCAAACCTGCATTTTAATATGTTCTTCTGCAATGTCATTTCTTTGTGATTTTTTCGTATAATTTATTGTCCGACTTGTTGTTAGAAATTGTTTTTTCTTCTTGATTCTTTCCTTGTGCGAAATTTTTTTCTTGGAAAGGGTTTCTACATTAATTGCCTCTACGCCTACTGCCTAAGCTTGGATCAACACTGTCTCTGCAGTACAAATACTTATGCTAACGTTGGCTAACGGAAGTTAGAGAGAGATGCTGTATGTCCAGTCTTTTCATTCTTTTTGCTATATGTGAATGGGTTATTCCTCTGTTAAATTTTTTTACAGGGCGATATATTTTGCCCTTGCTCTTAGTTTCCTTGAAAAGTATTTCTAGTCAAAGTGCTTATCGTTGTCAGTAGATTTTACTTAATGTTCTCGCCTAATAAAATTTGTATCAACTTTCGTTCCAACAAAAAGACTTACTACGTTGTATGATGTTGAATCTGATTTGTTATGACTAAGCGTTTTCTCAAGATCATTTAATTTTCTATATGTTATTAAAACTTCTTTTGAAATTCACAAATGCTGGTTCTATCTTCGCCTTCAAAGTATTCTTCATCTCGAGTGCCTTGTCTTGATTTATTTCTCCCAATTAATACTGTAACTTGGTAATCAGCATCGCGTTTTTTGCCCTATAGCTTCCAAGTTACTGAATCAATTCCAAATTTGTGTACAAAGGATATGTTGCGTGGTCATTCCTCTTTCATATGAGTACCAAAAACTTTGAAATCGGTTAAGGCATATAGGGTCTACGACCTCATTATTGACATAGACTATAGGTAAAAATGTAAAAACCGTTATTTAACGATTTCTCAAAAACTTGACGTGATAGAGAAAAACGGGTACCAGATTCGGAATCAGCACGAAAAATTCCTATAGGATCGCTATCCAGTTTCTCTGGTCCAAAACCTTGTATACCTGTGTATTTAAATCCCCGCATAAAATGATATGTTCGTAGGTTGGGTTAATTTCTGCTAGCCTATCAAAAAAATCTTGTAAGCTATTTGTCTTTGACGGATTGTAAACACACACAACAAGGCATTTTTGAGACTTATCTGAGATTTCAACAAACAAATATTCAACGGGATCATTGATGTCCGACTCTTGAATCATCTAACTTTTTAGATGTTTATCAACATACACAGCAACGCCACCTCCTCTCGTTCCCGTTTTCCTATCATTTCGGATCACATTGTAGCTACCAAGCTTGTAATTAAAGTCACTTACATTCAGTTGAAACCAGGTTTCAGCCACACAAACAACATCTATATTCGACTCTGACAATGCATAGTTGAGATAATCACGCTTATAAGAGTTAAGACTTCGAGCATTTAAAAAACAAATTTGAAAACCACAATGCAATTTACTACATATACTCAACAGCGACTTAAGACAGCTCTTGTTAGCATTGAGACTCGCATCACAATTAATAATTAAAAATTAAAAATATGGCACTTTTAAACTGGCTGACATAATTACAGAGTACAAAACAAAAAAACATAGAAATTAAAGATAAAGAAAAATTAAAATAAAATACTAAACAAAGCCGCAGCATAGATAAAAAACAATTATATATAGATGAAAAATAATTGCAATATAAGAATAATATTCTATAATTCCAGACAACAAAATCACGATCCAGAAATATCATCAAGATCCTGTTTATCGTAGACAACTTTAGCTTCCTCTCCAAATCTTTTTCGAACAAACACATTTCCCCGAATAGAGAAAACAGCTGAAAGCAATTTACCTCGCTTAAGCTGTGCCGCGTAGTACATAAGTTCTCTGTTTGCTTTTGTGAGGCTTTCGTGTACATAGATATTCCCCTGCCCCATGCCAATGTCGTTCAAAGAGAGAGATCGTTTTTCGGCCTTAAAAAAGCCAGCGACTGATCTGATGAATTGATTTCGCGCATTTGGTGAGAATAATTTAACGACAATGGGCAAAAAACTCTTACCGCTTTTAGCAGGTAACCGAAAAATCTCACGAACAGGTGGAGGCTCGCGACGAACTGCTTCGCATATTTTTACAAATATATTCGAGCAGTCACGTTCAACTGAGTTTGGTATACCATTTATGACTATATCTGTCGCAACCACATCGTTTTCACGCTCTTTGGCCTCTCTCTTCAGAACATTAATTTCAGCAGACAGAATATTGATAGTCTCTTCTTGGTTTTGGAGCATTATCTTCATATTCGAGTGCTCTTCTATCAAGTTATTGATGCCTACTGAGAGTCTCTCTTCACTCACTGCTAATTGGCTTCCCATTTCCTCAAGTAAGCACACCTTCAGTTTTTGCAGCCTCTCATCCAAAAGCCGTGACCAGCTTGCCAGTAAGGGGCTGCTGCTATGATTTTTAGATGAAAGCGGGGAAGGAGGCGTCGGCCTAGTGGCTGCTACAGAGCGAGTCATCATTTTGCTGTTGTTGTTCATGTTGTTAATGTTTTGTTGCTGATTATTAATTTCTGTACTTATTGAGCTTGTATACTTCTATTGTTGTTTTTATTATATTCAGTTAGGCCGCAGAATGCACGAGAAGCGACCGAAAATTCAGTTCTTTTAATTTCAGCTGTTATTAAATAATATGATTATTTTGTGCTTTCCGGTATTAGCTTTTGATTTAAAATAAAGAGTTTTATGTTTAAGTTGTAAATTCCACAATTATATATATATTGTTTTCTTTTTTGAACAGATTTTAAAATATAAAATCCAAGGTGAAACGGAGCGCTTATAAAAAATACGTGTTAACCGAGTGAAAGTCGTTTTAACAGTCGTTTCTGACCCTGAATCAACCAAAAGAGATATGTTGCAATCGATAGCCTTATTGGAGGGAAATTTGATCCACACATTCTCTTTAATTGCATTCTCTACTGCAGTTACATCAAACCTGCATTTTAATATGTTCTTCTGCAATGTCATTTCTTTGTGATTTTTTCGTATAATTTATTGTCCGACTTGTTGTTAGAAATTGTTTTTTCTTCTTGATTCTTTCCTTGTGCGAAATTTTTTTCTTGGAAAGGGTTTCTACATTAATTGCCTCTACGCCTACTGCCTAAGCTTGGATCAACACTGTCTCTGCAGTACAAATACTTATGCTAACGTTGGCTAACGGAAGTTAGAGAGAGATGCTATATGTCCAGTCTTTTCATTCTTTTTGCTATATGTGAATGGGTTATTCCTCTGTTAAATTTTTTTACAGGGCGATATATTTTGCCCTTGCTCTTAGTTTCCTTGAAAAGTATTTCTAGTCAAAGTGCTTATCGTTGTCAGTAGATTTTACTTAATGTTCTCGCCTAATAAAATTTGTATCAACTTTCGTTCCAACAAAAAGACTTACTACGTTGTATGATGTTGAATCTGATTTGTTATGACTAAGCGTTTTCTCAAGATCATTTAATTTTCTATATGTTATTAAAACTTCTTTTGAAATTCACAAATGCTGGTTCTATCTTCGCCTTCAAAGTATTCTTCATCTCGAGTGCCTTGTCTTGATTTATTTCTCCCAATTAATACTGTAACTTGGTAATCAGCATCGCGTTTTTTGCCCTATAGCTTCCAAGTTACTGAATCAATTCCAAATTTGTGTACAAAGGATATGTTGCGTGGTCATTCCTCTTTCATATGAGTACCAAAAACTTTGAAATCGGTTAAGGCATATAGGGTCTACGACCTCATTATTGACATAGACTATAGGTAAAAATGTAAAAACCGTTATTTAACGATTTCTCAAAAACTTGACGTGATAGAGAAAAACGGGTACCAGATTCGGAATCAGCACGAAAAATTCCTATAGGATCGCTATCCAGTTTCTCTGGTCCAAAACCTTGTATACCTGTGTATTTAAATCCCCGCATAAAATGATATGTTCGTAGGTTGGGTTAATTTCTGCTAGCCTATCAAAAAAATCTTGTAAGCTATTTGTCTTTGACGGATTGTAAACACACACAACAAGGCATTTTTGAGACTTATCTGAGATTTCAACAAACAAATATTCAACGGGATCATTGATGTCCGACTCTTGAATCATCTAACTTTTTAGATGTTTATCAACATACACAGCAACGCCACCTCCTCTCGTTCCCGTTTTCCTATCATTTCGGATCACATTGTAGCTACCAAGCTTGTAATTAAAGTCACTTACATTCAGTTGAAACCAGGTTTCAGCCACACAAACAACATCTATATTCGACTCTGACAATGCATAGTTGAGATAATCACGCTTATAAGAGTTAAGACTTCGAGCATTTAAAAAACAAATTTGAAAACCACAATGCAATTTACTACATATACTCAACAGCGACTTAAGACAGCTCTTGTTAGCATTGAGACTCGCATCACAATTAATAATTAAAAATTAAAAATATGGCACTTTTAAACTGGCTGACATAATTACAGAGTACAAAACAAAAAAACATAGAAATTAAAGATAAAGAAAAATTAAAATAAAATACTAAACAAAGCCGCAGCATAGATAAAAAACAATTATATATAGATGAAAAATAATTGCAATATAAGAATAATATTCTATAATTCCAGACAACAAAATCACGATCCAGAAATATCATCAAGATCCTGTTTATCGTAGACAACTTTAGCTTCCTCTCCAAATCTTTTTCGAACAAACACATTTCCCCGAATAGAGAAAACAGCTGAAAGCAATTTACCTCGCTTAAGCTGTGCCGCGTAGTACATAAGTTCTCTGTTTGCTTTTGTGAGGCTTTCGTGTACATAGATATTCCCCTGCCCCATGCCAATGTCGTTCAAAGAGAGAGATCGTTTTTCGGCCTTAAAAAAGCCAGCGACTGATCTGATGAATTGATTTCGCGCATTTGGTGAGAATAATTTAACGACAATGGGCAAAAAACTCTTACCGCTTTTAGCAGGTAACCGAAAAATCTCACGAACAGGTGGAGGCTCGCGACGAACTGCTTCGCATATTTTTACAAATATATTCGAGCAGTCACGTTCAACTGAGTTTGGTATACCATTTATGACTATATCTGTCGCAACCACATCGTTTTCACGCTCTTTGGCCTCTCTCTTCAGAACATTAATTTCAGCAGACAGAATATTGATAGTCTCTTCTTGGTTTTGGAGCATTATCTTCATATTCGAGTGCTCTTCTATCAAGTTATTGATGCCTACTGAGAGTCTCTCTTCACTCACTGCTAATTGGCTTCCCATTTCCTCAAGTAAGCACACCTTCACTTTTTCCAGCCTCTCATCCAAAAGCCGTGACCAGCTTGCCAGTAAGGGGCTGCTGCTATGATTTTTAGATGAAAGCGGGGAAGGAGGCGTCGGCCTAGTGGCTGCTACAGAGCGAGTCATCATTTTGCTGTTGTTGTTCATGTTGTTAATGTTTTGTTGCTGATTATTTATTTCTGTACTTATTGAGCTTGTATACTTCTATTGTTGTTTTTATTATATTCAGTTAGGCCGCAGAATGCACGAGAAGCGACCGAAAATTCAGTTCTTTTAATTTCAGCTGTTATTAAATAATATGATTATTTTGTGCTTTCCGGTATTAGCTTTTGATTTAAAATAAAGAGTTTTATGTTTAAGTTGTAAATTCCACAATTATATATATATTGTTTTCTTTTTTGAACAGATTTTAAAATATAAAATCCAAGGTGAAACGGAGCACTTATAAAAAATACGTGTTAACCGAGTGAAAGTCGTTTTAACAGTCGTTTCTGACCCTGAATCAACCAAAAGAGATATGTTGCAATCGATAGCCTTATTGGAGGGAAATTTGATCCACACATTCTCTTTAATTGCATTCTCTACTGCAGTTACATCAAACCTGCATTTTAATATGTTCTTCTGCAATGTCATTTCTTTGTGATTTTTTCGTATAATTTATTGTCCGACTTGTTGTTAGAAATTGTTTTTTCTTCTTGATTCTTTCCTTGTGCGAAATTTTTTTCTTGGAAAGGGTTTCTACATTAATTGCCTCTACGCCTACTGCCTAAGCTTGGATCAACACTGTCTCTGCAGTACAAATACTTATGCTAACGTTGGCTAACGGAAGTTAGAGAGAGATGCTATATGTCCAGTCTTTTCATTCTTTTTGCTATATGTGAATGGGTTATTCCTCTGTTAAATTTTTTTACAGGGCGATATATTTTGCCCTTGCTCTTAGTTTCCTTGAAAAGTATTTCTAGTCAAAGTGCTTATCGTTGTCAGTAGATTTTACTTAATGTTCTCGCCTAATAAAATTTGTATCAACTTTCGTTCCAACAAAAAGACTTACTACGTTGTATGATGTTGAATCTGATTTGTTATGACTAAGCGTTTTCTCAAGATCATTTAATTTTCTATATGTTATTAAAACTTCTTTTGAAATTCACAAATGCTGGTTCTATCTTCGCCTTCAAAGTATTCTTCATCTCGAGTGCCTTGTCTTGATTTATTTCTCCCAATTAATACTGTAACTTGGTAATCAGCATCGCGTTTTTTGCCCTATAGCTTCCAAGTTACTGAATCAATTCCAAATTTGTGTACAAAGGATATGTTGCGTGGTCATTCCTCTTTCATATGAGTACCAAAAACTTTGAAATCGGTTAAGGCATATAGGGTCTACGACCTCATTATTGACATAGACTATAGGTAAAAATGTAAAAACCGTTATTTAACGATTTCTCAAAAACTTGACGTGATAGAGAAAAACGGGTACCAGATTCGGAATCAGCACGAAAAATTCCTATAGGATCGCTATCCAGTTTCTCTGGTCCAAAACCTTGTATACCTGTGTATTTAAATCCCCGCATAAAATGATATGTTCGTAGGTTGGGTTAATTTCTGCTAGCCTATCAAAAAAATCTTGTAAGCTATTTGTCTTTGACGGATTGTAAACACACACAAGCAAGGCATTTTTGAGACTTATCTGAGATTTCAACAAACAAATATTCAACGGGATCATTGATGTCCGACTCTTGAATCATCTAACTTTTTAGATGTTTATCAACATACACAGCAACGCCACCTCCTCTCGTTCCCGTTTTCCTATCATTTCGGATCACATTGTAGCTACCAAGCTTGTAATTAAAGTCACTTACATTCAGTTGAAACCAGGTTTCAGCCACACAAACAACATCTATATTCGACTCTGACAATGCATAGTTGAGATAATCACGCTTATAAGAGTTAAGACTTCGAGCATTTAAAAAACAAATTTGAAAACCACAATGCAATTTACTACATATACTCAACAGCGACTTAAGACAGCTCTTGTTAGCATTGAGACTCGCATCACAATTAATAATTAAAAATTAAAAATATGGCACTTTTAAACTGGCTGACATAATTACAGAGTACAAAACAAAAAAACATAGAAATTAAAGATAAAGAAAAATTAAAATAAAATACTAAACAAAGCCGCAGCATAGATAAAAAACAATTATATATAGATGAAAAATAATTGCAATATAAGAATAATATTCTATAATTCCAGACAACAAAATCACGATCCAGAAATATCATCAAGATCCTGTTTATCGTAGACAACTTTAGCTTCCTCTCCAAATCTTTTTCGAACAAACACATTTCCCCGAATAGAGAAAACAGCTGAAAGCAATTTACCTCGCTTAAGCTGTGCCGCGTAGTACATAAGTTCTCTGTTTGCTTTTGTGAGGCTTTCGTGTACATAGATATTCCCCTGCCCCATGCCAATGTCGTTCAAAGAGAGAGATCGTTTTTCGGCCTTAAAAAAGCCAGCGACTGATCTGATGAATTGATTTCGCGCATTTGGTGAGAATAATTTAACGACAATGGGCAAAAAACTCTTACCGCTTTTAGCAGGTAACCGAAAAATCTCACGAACAGGTGGAGGCTCGCGACGAACTGCTTCGCATATTTTTACAAATATATTCGAGCAGTCACGTTCAACTGAGTTTGGTATACCATTTATGACTATATCTGTCGCAACCACATCGTTTTCACGCTCTTTGGCCTCTCTCTTCAGAACATTAATTTCAGCAGACAGAATATTGATAGTCTCTTCTTGGTTTTGGAGCATTATCTTCATATTCGAGTGCTCTTCTATCAAGTTATTGATGCCTACTGAGAGTCTCTCTTCACTCACTGCTAATTGGCTTCCCATTTCCTCAAGTAAGCACACCTTCACTTTTTCCAGCCTCTCATCCAAAAGCCGTGACCAGCTTGCCAGTAAGGGGCTGCTGCTATGATTTTTAGATGAAAGCGGGGAAGGAGGCGTCGGCCTAGTGGCTGCTACAGAGCGAGTCATCATTTTGCTGTTGTTGTTCATGTTGTTAATGTTTTGTTGCTGATTATTTATTTCTGTACTTATTGAGCTTGTATACTTCTATTGTTGTTTTTATTATATTCAGTTAGGCCGCAGAATGCACGAGAAGCGACCGAAAATTCAGTTCTTTTAATTTCAGCTGTTATTAAATAATATGATTATTTTGTGCTTTCCGGTATTAGCTTTTGATTTAAAATAAAGAGTTTTATGTTTAAGTTGTAAATTCCACAATTATATATATATTGTTTTCTTTTTTGAACAGATTTTAAAATATAAAATCCAAGGTGAAACGGAGCACTTATAAAAAATACGTGTTAACCGAGTGAAAGTCGTTTTAACAGTCGTTTCTGACCCTGAATCAACCAAAAGAGATATGTTGCAATCGATAGCCTTATTGGAGGGAAATTTGATCCACACATTCTCTTTAATTGCATTCTCTACTGCAGTTACATCAAACCTGCATTTTAATATGTTCTTCTGCAATGTCATTTCTTTGTGATTTTTTCGTATAATTTATTGTCCGACTTGTTGTTAGAAATTGTTTTTTCTTCTTGATTCTTTCCTTGTGCGAAATTTTTTTCTTGGAAAGGGTTTCTACATTAATTGCCTCTACGCCTACTGCCTAAGCTTGGATCAACACTGTCTCTGCAGTACAAATACTTATGCTAACGTTGGCTAACGGAAGTTAGAGAGAGATGCTATATGTCCAGTCTTTTCATTCTTTTTGCTATATGTGAATGGGTTATTCCTCTGTTAAATTTTTTTACAGGGCGATATATTTTGCCCTTGCTCTTAGTTTCCTTGAAAAGTATTTCTAGTCAAAGTGCTTATCGTTGTCAGTAGATTTTACTTAATGTTCTCGCCTAATAAAATTTGTATCAACTTTCGTTCCAACAAAAAGACTTACTACGTTGTATGATGTTGAATCTGATTTGTTATGACTAAGCGTTTTCTCAAGATCATTTAATTTTCTATATGTTATTAAAACTTCTTTTGAAATTCACAAATGCTGGTTCTATCTTCGCCTTCAAAGTATTCTTCATCTCGAGTGCCTTGTCTTGATTTATTTCTCCCAATTAATACTGTAACTTGGTAGGCTGTGTGAGTGTTGTGCGTTGCGGCGGTTGGGCACAGTGGCTTCGACCCCGGCTAGCTAGCCATCGGCGTGTGGTCTTGCCACACCGCTTCAACACCGTCTCCAGTTATTGTGCCGCCGACAGGTTCGAATTAAACAAATAAAAAAAGTGGAAGTATAATAAGAAGTTGGAAAAGGAAGATTTAAAAAAAAAATGAAATCAGTGAGATTACCGAAATGAAGAAAAAGTAAGTATAGATTGGCCTATATAAATCTGTCCAAAAAAAAACTTGTGCACCCTAATTTTTTCAAATTTTTTCCATTGACCCTAATCAATCATAATAGCTCACATACATTCACTACCCATTCTCCCTCATCCATTCCTCTTTTCACACAATAAAAAATAGCGAAAAAATTTCTAGGCCCCCCTAACATTCACACCACCTACCGTTCCTGTCCTGTGTCTGGAGCATCCCTCCCACTGTGTGCGTTACAGCGGCACATAGTCCGTGAGAGCACTATGGCTCCTGATTTACTTTGAATGCTCTCCCCATAATTCAGTCCGAATTTGTCTGTATTACGTCTGCATCCGTTGGTCCATGTCGGTTCACCAATACGCTTTAGTAGAAAGAAACTCCAAAATGTCATATGACTTATTCAGTCATTTGGACCTGTGTGCATAAAGCCAAAGAAATAAAAAAATAAAAATTCATACTAATTTTCTTTTCTTTAATATTTAATATTGGTAAAAAAATTTCCTTTCAGTTTGAAACACATTTATACATATATTTATTATGTCCACTGTTATACTATTCTTTCTGCTGTATTTCAATAAAAATTTACTGTGAATACACTTTACACTCATCGATGTGTGACTCACGTTCCTACTGGGGAACACTTTATTCAGACAAAGAGAGAGAACGAGAAACAAAATAATCAGTAATAATTTTACGGACAATCGTGTGGAAGTAAAAAAGGAAAAAGAAAGAAAGGAAAAAGAAAGCTTTTATGTTTTTGCCCGGAATATTAGGCATTTGAAATTATATGCATACTCTTCATTTTTCTTCCTTCTTTTCACAGAAGCACCATCAAACCATAAAAGTAAAAATTTAAAAAAAAGGAATGGTCAATTCTTTTTCTTTATTTCTCCTTAATTTGAACTATTTAAAGGAAAAATTTGAATTTAGATTTAGAAACTGCATTGCACTGGATGGGTTTCCGCTTTTATTAATATATTGCAATTTTTATTGCTTTTTTCTTTTTTTTTTCTACATTAAACATTATTCAGAAAAAAAATCCTGATTATTATATTAAATGTTCTTCTCTTTGAGGATTCATACCGGGAATCCTTTGCAGGTTAAAAAAAAAAAAAAAAACAAAAAGGAAAAAGGAAACTTTTTATTTAGACAAATCTAAAAAAAATAAAGAAATAGAAAAAAAGGCACCAGGACAATCTACTCCTTTTTTTGTTTCTTTGTTCCACAAGGACAACCTCTTGGAAGCTTTTTGAAATTTTATTGCACGTCCAGAACGCTATTGCAAATCTAAAAACCTCTCAGAATGCATTTCTTTTTATAGTTTTCCCACCAGCAACTTTAGAAACATTTCCCTTCTTTCGATGTGTGAGTTAAGGTTTTTTACCATATGTAAGTTGTTGTGATTTTTCCGGAATCGTGTTTAACGCGTCCTTTCTAGCAGTTTCCTACCTAGGAATCTTCATCACTGCCTGGGTAGTGATTCAAAGCCTCATCTTTGCTGTTCCATATCTTAAGTTTTGATTTAATTATTTTTGAATTGCAAATTTAAATTTTCTAACTGCAAAATTGTAACCCTTAAAAGGGGTTGGGCCTGTTTTCCTACTGTCTCTTTCCACTCGTAATATCTCTTTCAACTTTCCGATCTGACATTTCACATTTTCCGATATGATATTTCTATTTTTCTGATTTTGTTTCCCTTCATTCGTAACAATGGCATACATTGCTTCCGCGAGTGCAAAAAGTGAAAGTGTTTTAATAATTGTTCCAAACATCAAATATAAACTTAAAACAAATCTACGAATACTTAAGACTAATAAAAAAAGTGAAGTAAACGTGTGTGTGGATTCAGGAAGGTGAGTCTGGTAAAAAAAAATAATATATAATATTTAATTCATTTGTTTTTGCTTTTTCTTATTTTTCTCTGCCTCATTACTTCTTAACTTAATGTTTGTTTGTTTTCTTTATTTATAATTAGGAAAATTAATGTATTGTTATTTAATTCTGTTTACCTTAACTCTATCTTTTATATACATATATACAATTTATTTACATTTCATAAAAAAAAAAAAATTGAATCCATTTATATTCTTATTGACAACAACAACAATGCATCATGTTCTTAGCCGAAGGTGTCCAGGTCCATGTAACTCAAAGCGGGTCTTCTTCAAGGCGGATCATTTCGATGGTTATTCCTTGCTTTGCGCTTTTTATTGCTTTTATTGATCTTTGGTGGTATTGTCTGGGTTATTTGGGACTGTTCGTTCCATTTTTTTTTACAATTGTTTCCCCTTCTACTGGTATTATCACCTGGCATCCTATGTCAATGACAAATTTTAGGAAATGCAGCTTTTTGCCGGGCTGGCGGGTCCGTTCTGCGTCTAGAATGATTTTACGCAGGATCATTGGCAACCCATCTACTTTCTCGATGTCCGTTAGGTGACGTGGATAGATGGTTGGTTTTGTGTCTATTGGTACGGCATGAACAGTATTGTATGGACCAAGATCCTCTAGATCTATGTTATACTTATAGCCATCGAAGCTGAGCTCGTCATCGGATTCGTGAATATTGAAATCATCAGTATCTTCTAGCTCTGGGTTATCTCGTATGCTAATATCGCTTTCATTTGTTGTTTTTGTTGCGGTTGGAAACACTTGGCTGCGTGTGGGTGTGCTGATCAAAAATGCGCCATTTTGCATCGCGCCCGTCAGGTGTGCCCCCTCCCTTATGGTATTGTGGATGTGCAATAGATGCTCTTCACTGAATGGTTTCATTGCGCTATTCTGTAATGAGTTATTACCTGATGCCCCTTCTTTTCCTTTTTGTTTTTTGTATTTTTTTTTTCTTTGGTTGTGTGTCTGTTTGTATTAATACATTCAATATACACCAAAATTTTTAATTTTAGACTAATATTTTTTCCTTTCTCTATTTCTTTTACCATTCTCAGGTAGTGAAATCTCATTTGATTTGTTTGTTTATAAATGTGTTTTATTATATATTTTTTTCTTTTTAATTTTTACTTTTATTTATTTATTTAGTTTGCTACGTAACAATACTTCAACGCTTTCGGAATGAAAATAAGTTTTTAAATGTACGTTTTCATTTATGTTTAGTGGATGTTTTTACTCGATAACTCCCTGGGGCTTATTGAAATTCTACGTTGAAATTCTTCGCTAGACTGGTTTTTAATAAACTTTTTTTTTTTACTTACGATATTTTTTATGTTATTTACGAAGTGCAAGTTGATTTCGTCTTTGAGCACAATATCATCTATATACCTATTTGCTATTGAAGGATTTCTTTTCCTTATTTTTTACAATTTTTGCTTTTTACTTTCTATATATATTACTCTTTTAAATGTCCCGAGCCTGTCTAATTCTTCCAAGGTAATTTCATGTTCTTCTACCTTTTTGAAAAACATTTTTTATATTTTTTTTATCGCTTAATACCATTTCTAATATATGTATCTAAATTTGCTCTGATTAATGATATCTAAGTGGCTTTTCACTTCGAACCACGTTTTGGCTATGATTACAAAACCGCTTCTTAAATTTATTCTGCCGTTTGTTCTCTAAATGACTCATTTTTCTAAAATAAGTGATATATATTCAATCAAAGTATTGAAACTCACCGTTAACAGTAAGGAATCTGGGTGAAAAAATTTTAATTCGAAGTTTTTGTACTCACCATATTGTATGCGTGTTTTGATGTGACTGTTGTTTTTGTTGTTAGATGACTTTGCCTTTTCCTTGCGCCGCTTTTTCCAATTTTTATTATTAGGGGTATTCACAAAGGCGTCGGAAAATAGTAAAGTCGGAAAATCGGAAAACTTTATCTGCTTAAAAAGCTGTGCAAGGTGCAAAAAAAGTTAAAAATTTTTTTAAGAAGTCGCAATTTTCCGATTTTCCTACTTTCCAACGTATTTAACACGCCTTTGTGAATCCCCCTATTATATATATTATATAATATAATATATAATATTATATAATATATACTAGGGGTCTTCGCCCCCTGTTCGCTTCGCTCACCAACCCCCAACCCTCCCACGATCGCTTCGACATCACCCTCTCTCCCTCTCTCCCTCTCTCCCTCTCTCCCTCTCTCCCTCTCTCCCTCTCTCCCTCTCTCCCTCTCTCCCTCTCTCCCTCTCTCCCTCTCTCCCTCTCTCCCTCTCTCCCTCTCTCCCTCTCTCCCTCTCTCCCTCTCTCCCTCTCTACCTCTCTACCTCTCTACCTCTCTCCCTCTCTCCCTCTCTCCCTCTCTACCTCCATCCCACCCTCCCTCCCACTCTCGCTCTCTCCCTCTCTCTCTCTCTGTCACCCTCTCCCTCTCTCTCTCACTTTTTCCCTCTCTCTCCCTCTCTCCATCTATCCCTCTCTCCCAGCCATATTGGATCCGCCACACAAAAATAAAAGTACACGCGAAAACAAAACTTTTTTTTATAATAGAGAGATATTATATATATATAAATGTCTATTCAAGGTACTCAGTTATGTCCCTATCGCGTTTATGCTGCTAAATTGTCCTTCGGAAGTTCCACTCACACCCGGACCCTGACGAATTAGGTTTCTCCACTGTTCGACAGGTTATAGCAGTGCAGTACAAAAAAGGTAACAACAGAATAATTGATACGATTCGGTACATTTATGTCGTTTTTCATTAAAGTGCCTTTCGGAAGTTTCACTCACGCCCAGGCCCAACTGAAATAAGTTTCACCACTGTTCAGTAGGTTCCAATGAATAACTCAAATATATCCAATATATTACAATCTTACCCCACTGTGGCCAAAAGTGTTTTTTTATATTTGTTACATTTTCTGATTTATTACATTGTTGTTGTGGACGGATCGTAATTCGTTCCCGACTATCCTTAGTCAAAAACCGGCTGCGCCATAAATGTTTTAGCGTCGGGACGAGCGCCAAAGCTTAGCAGGAATGAGAAGTCCTTTTGTTTAAATTTGATTACAACTCTTTATTTAATTCCATTAAAATAAAACGATGTCCTATTCTAGCTCACCTAACTACCCTTATCCCTAGCTTACACGGAGATCCACACTTAATCGTCTTGGCTCGTAAGTAGGTGCGCTAAAGTTGAGATCCACTGATACTATTCGTAGTTCCAAGCGAAGTCCTCTTCCATAGATCGATGATCAACTTCTATAATCAGAAAGTGCTTTTCATGCCCTTTCCTAAAGTCGATCATTTCTCTAGTGCTCTTCTACGTCTTTTCATCGTTCTATTTCTTCATCTGGTTGTTGTTGTCGCGCTGACCCAGTTCTTCTTCCTCGTTCGTGCAATGTTGAGTAATTATTGCCACACATTCTTTTGGGTCAACTTGATTGTTGTTGTTGCTATTTGCTGTGGCTTATATCCTCTATCGTCAGCGTAATTTTGGTCGTAAGCTGCGACCTGTTGTTGTTGTTATTGTTCTTGGCATAAGTCAGCTTATACAGTCACTTTTGCTGACTCGCTGACTCATTCCCTTACGTTTTGTTGCTGGCTCGCCCGAACCGACCACTCGACTGGTGACCGTTGGCTTTTAATTGTTTACGTCAGCATTTCCTCTTTGTACTTTCTTATTCTGGGCGCTAATGGTTAAGTTGTTGTATTCTACTGTTGATCGAGAAATGAGTCGAAGAACTGCTTGTGCTGTTGTGATACACAACAGCTATTGGAAACGGGCAAATTCGTATTGATTTGGTGACTGGCTTAATCAATTTACCAAACAATTTTGTAATTACGTACAAAAGAAAGAATATTTGATTTCCAGTGTTTTTCCAAATATTGCGCAAAATTATCGAAGCCATAATTGGTTAGCTGAAAGAGCGATACTAGCTGCAAAAAATAAAGACATTTCCCAATTGAATGCCGATACTCTTAGTGACATGTCTGGTCAAGTTATAACATTTCTATCAATGGATACAGTAATGAACCAAGATGACGCTGTGAATTATCTAACCGAATTTTTGAATTCTTTGGATTTGCCAGCGCTACCACCTCATCGTTTGCAAATAAAACTTGGTGCACCCATTATCTTGCTTTGAAATATTAATCAGCCTTGATTGTGCAACGGTACAAGATAAGTTGTCAAAAAGGCCATGAATAATATTAGGTGTAGTAAAAAGAAATCCATTATTTTTCCAATAGATGGCGTTATTTATCTGCATCTCGCGTTGTATAAGTCCGATCGTGTTCCGCTAGGGGGCATTAGAAAGATGACAGTTCCTACTAAAAAAGCTTTTTTGGCACTTTTTTGATTGATTGATTGAGTTTTGTTTGAGAGCTTGTCAAAGATGGACATCAGCAAAGAGAAAATTCGCTACATTTTACAGTTTTTCTTCGAAAAGGGAGAAAACGCAAGCCAGGCGGCTGAAAATGTGAATAGCGTTTATGGACCTGATACTGTAACAGCCAATCATGCGCAATTTTGGTTTCGTCGATTCCGTTCCGGTAACTTCGATGTCAAGGATGCACCACGCACTGGAAGGCCAATTGTCGAAAATGTCGATAAAATCATGGAAATTATCGAGTCCGACCGTCATGTTAGCACTGTTTCGATTGCAAAAGAGCTAAAGATTGCACAAAAAACCGTTTGGAACCATTTGAATAAGGCTGGATACACAAAGAAGCTCGATGTATGGGTGCCACACGAGTTAACGCAAAAAAACCTCATAGACCGAATTTCCATCTGCGAATCGCTGCTGAACCGCAACAAAATCGACCCATTTCTGAAGCGGTTGGTGACTGGTGATGAAAAGTGGGTCACTTACGACAACGTCAAGCGAAAACGGTCGTGGTCGAAACACGGTGAACCGGCGGAAACGGTGGCCAAGCCAGGATTGACGGCCAGGAAGGTTTTGCTGTGTGTTTGGTGGGATTGGCAGGGAATTGTCTACTATGAGCTGCTCCCATACGGCAAAAATCTTAACTCGGAACTCTACTGTCAACAATTGGACCGTCTGAAGGAAGCAATCGCCCATAAGCGGCCAGCTTTGGCCAATAGGAGAGGAATTGTGTTCCATCAGGACAACGCCAGGCCACACACATCGATAGTGACTCGCCAGAAGCTCCGGGAGTTTGGTTGGGAGGTTCTTCTGCATCCACCTTATAGTCCGGACCTGGCACCAAGTGATTACCATCTGTTCCTGTCCATGGCGAACAATTTTGCTGGTGAAACATTCGCTTCAAGAGAGGCTTCTAAAATTCGACTGTCTCAATTTTTTGCTAATAGGAACGAGGGCTTCTATGAGAGAGGCATAATGAAATTACCTTTAAAATGGCAACAAGTTATCGAACAAAACGGCGCATATTTGACCTAAATCGGGTCATTCTAACTATCTTAAATAAAGTCCTCAATTTAATGCAAAAATAATGGATTTCTTTTTACTACACCTAATATAATTGAAGCAACGATTTTAAATGGGAAATTCAAGGGTGAAGATGTCTTGATTCAACGTATTCCTCTGATCCCACCAGATTTACCATTTGACTTTAAAAGATTACAATTTCCAATTCGACTTGCGTTTGCCATGAAAATAAATAGGGCGCAGGGGAAATCATTACAATTATGCGGAATCAACTTAGCATATCCTTGCTTTTCTCATGGTCAATTTAAACTGCAACTCACGGCAAAAAAAAAAAATGTTGTTTACGAATTTACTTATATATAATTTTCATGCAAGATATATACGTAGGAAACTATTCGCATCAATTCAATATGAAAGCATAATTCAGAAAAAATTAACGCAGGAAAGGAAAAAAGTAAGTATTATATGAGCCGTTTATTTTGAAAGTGGCATAAGTCACTTTTTTTTAAGTCGAGATATTTAAGGGTTTGCGTTTTAACACGTTTAAAAATATGGATGCTAACTTTCGAGAAGATTTACTTGTATTTGTTATCTAATGAAACTGATATTTTTGAGTGCAAATTTTTTAAAAATGAAAAGATACCGTTCAATTGTATTTAGTGTTGCCATTAACTCGATTTTTTTGAAAAAGTGACTTATGCCACTTTCAAAATAAACGGCTCATATTATAGAATTCGTATTGGTACATATAATTTTTTGGTATCCTTTAGTAATGGATAAATATTTGGTGGTGCTTTAATAATATTGACTGGTGATTTCCGCCAAAAATAGTGAACGCAAAACAAAATCAATAAATGGTTAAGACGTATAGTTTATGTCTTAAAAACAATGTTTCATATTTTTGTAAATTTTTCATCCTTTTATTTAGATTCTAGATTAAAAGAGTTCGTAGATTATTAATCATTTCCACAAACATGTAAGGAACTTGAAATCAAACGAAAACGACGCGTGCGAGGCCGCGGGTATCAGCTAGATGGGTAGATGGGTAGTTGGGAAGATGGGTAGATGGGTTGATGGGTAGATGGGTCGATGCGTAGATAAGGGAATTAAATTAACTAAATTAGATAAGGGAATATTTTTACCGAATATCAAGCTGTCCCGGGAGAGGCAACGAGCGCGGTTTACATCGCATAAGACGATGTTTAAATATGATTTTTCCAAGCGAAACATTTTAAAAAACACCAGAAATCTTGGTAACTATTTAAAATACATACAGTCTTTAATATTTTTAGCAAGCCCCGGTATTCGTTTTGATTTAAATTAAAAGCATTTATAAGCACAAAATAAAATCAAAAGAACTGAGCAATTAAATTCGTCAATGCATAAACTCAATGAACCAAAGCAATATGACATTTGAAACCAAACCAAAACGTTTCGAAAGTACAAAAAGTAAAAAGTATGACAATACAGTAGGGATATATAATAAAATTGCGATGACTGTTAACAAGTTGGACCGACCAGAAGAACTAGAGGGGAAGAATAATAACAAAAGAGAAAATAAGGTGGTAAGTATAAACAACCATATACAGATATTTACTAAATATTTGAATATACAGTTGCGGTGAAATTAAAAGCACCGACACTTTTCGTTGTTTAAAATCCGTTTATTTTCTGTTTCATTTTGTTTTTATGAAATTGAAAATTTTCATTGAGTTTTAGCCAGGTTATCTTTCAAATCAAAAAATACAAATTTTGACTTCTGCCAGTTTATTTCACAAAAAAATTTAAAAATCATAATTTTTTCTAGGTTAAAAACAATAGCACTTTCATTACAAATTTGGAGCGCTTTTTATCATTTAAAATATGGGAAAACAACAGGAGTAAAAATTTCGCAGGGTTTTTAATTATGAGCTATTTAAAATACTTCAAACTTTGTTAAAAGTATAACAATTAAAAAATTGCACACCTGTATAAAAATTTTCAGACAAAACAAAATTAGTTTGCAATTTTTCTATGCTTTTCCATACATTTTTCTTTAAAAATTGCCAGTGCCATAGTTTAATATGTACTAAGAAATCGAATTAAAATAACTTTGTGAAGTATACGGAAAAGGATAAAAAAAAAACAAAATTCACACCAATTTTAAATAGATAAAACAAATAACTAAAAAATAAATATTTGTATCAATAAAAAAATATAAAGTAAATGTGTTTCGAAAATTTGGCAAATTTATAACGTATTGCAACATTCCTTAAAGATGAATTGATCAAAACAACAAAAAGTTATGAAAACCTTAAAGAAATTGGAACTGAGGAAAATTTAATTTAATAATAAAGTAATATGCCTGCCACACGTAGATCGCAATTGAGCAATTTCAAAATGTTTCAGAACAAATTTGACATTTAAATTGAGGCAATTTCAATTTTGTTCTGAAATTGAGCAATTTCGATCTACGTGTGTCAGGCATATAAGATGTTTTTTAAAAAACAATGCAAACTTGTAAGCAGAATAGGAAAAGTTTAAAATTTGTGAAAGTGAAACTTAAAGTGATTAATGTTTTAAAAGAATTTGAAAAATTGAAGAGTACAAAAAAATTTACAAAATAAACAAAAAAATATATGAAAGTATATGAGCTAAGCTTCTCTTTCTTTGATAGCAGTTCAACTATGTCCTATTTATATATTATAAAAATGGTAGATTTAATTCATTATATTTATATATAAATATAATTATATATTATAAAAAAATCTGATATGAAATTATTAACCTTTATGAATTAAGTGTTAGTATGGCAACACCCAACAGCCCAATATCAACTGTCACATCATTTTTGACACTTCAGATTTTGATTATAACTTTAGTCTGTAAGAATAAAGCGTTCAGTAAAGAGCAAATAGCTCTCTCCTGCGTTTAACCTTGCTCTGCTTCAAATTTTTCTACATTGGTTATGGTCCTAGAGCGCTTGAGTGTTTTTTTTTCTTTGGAGCTAGTTCGCAAAGTTTATTTTATATTCGTTTAATTGTGAATTCGGGAATTGGAAGTTCGAAATGAGATCGGCAGCGGTCGAAAAATTAAACGGTGTAAATTATTCAACGTGGGCTATTCAGCTTAAAAGTTTGCTGGTTACGTTGGATCTCTGGTACGTCATTGACACAACTTGTGCAAATGAAGAAGGCGAAAAACTGCTGTGGAATTGTGCGGATCAGAAGGCGCTGGCTGTAATTACACTCAACGTTAAACCGAGTGAGTTGATAAATATCAAGAACTGTACGCATGCGAAAGATGCGTGGAGAAAATTTAAATACTTGTACGAAGCGAACACAGCGTGTCGTAAGGATAATTTATTTAAAAAGCTTGTGCGCTTTAAAATAAATTCTTTGGAAAAGCTTGGGAGCCAAATCGGAGATTTCCAGAACATAATTGAAGATCTGAAAGGCATAGAAATTAATCTTAATGGGGAACTGGTTTCCATTAGCTGCTTTGCGCATTACCGGACGAGATGGAAAGTTTCGTGGTGGCAGTGGAGAGCAGAGATCAGTTGCCGGAATTTGAACAGGTAATTTCGAAAGTTCTAGAAGAAGAACGGCGTCAGTGCGACAAAAATGGCGTCGAGGGCGAAAAAATATTTGCGGGGAATTCGAACAGGAGAAATAACTGGAACAAAAAGGAGAAGAAGGAAGTCACAAAAGGAAACAACAGCAGTGTAAAACGTCAAACAAGCAGCGGCGACAGTGCTGGCAATAACGAAAGTAAGTAAGAAGAACTACGATAATGTCAAATGTTATAAGTGTGGCCGAATGGGACACATACGGTCACAATGTAAACAAATCGATCAACAACCAAATGCTTCAGCATTGTTAGCAGTTAGTGCTGATGTTGGAGAAAAATGGATTTTGGATTCAGGCGCGTCATCGCATTTGTGACATAATAAAACTTATTTTGAATCGTTAAAAAAATGCAATCAGAAAATAATATTAGCTTCGGGCGAAACTATTTGTGCGGATGGACTAGGCACAGTTAACGTTGAATCAAAGTTTATGAAAATAAAGCTACGAAATGTTCTTTACGTTCCGACCATACATTCGAACTTTTGATCAGTTTCAAAAATAATAGAAGCCGGTCATACAGTGTGTTTTTCGAAGCGTGTGGCATCGGTCAAAAACAATAATGACGTGAAAATATTTTCGGTAATAAAAACAAATGGGATTTTTGTTGTAAATTTGAAAATGGAAAACAACGAATTCCTCAACAGCGTATAAAATGCACATGATCATAAAATGTGGCATTCGCGTTTAGGACATTTGAATCCAAATGACATTAACAAGCTTTGTAACAAAAATATGGTGTACGGACTTAATGTAAGATTCCCGGAGAATTTTTAATGTATGACTTGTGCGTTGGGCAAAATTTGTTCCAAGCCGTATCAAAGCTATTCACAAGTTGGAAGTAAACAAATTTTGGATGTAATTCATAGTGATCTGTGCGGGCCTTTTCAAATAAAATCAGTAGGCGGTGCGTCGAATATAATTTCGTTTATTGATGAATTTTCAAGATATAAGTCGGTATATTTTTTGAAAAAGAAGTCGGAAGCCTTTAAAACTTTTAAAATTTTTGCGGCTATGGTTGAAAAGCAGACAGGCCTTATAATAAAGACGTTCAGAATGGATAAAGGCAAAGAATTCGTAAACAACCAATTTAAGAATTTTTTTGAAGACCACGGTGTCAAGGTGAGGGGCAACAAATGAGGGAGACGTACCTGATACTCCGCTGATGACCCTGGGGGATGCCGGGTACGTCGATTGATATGTCGGTTTGCGCGACGCGGTTGATTTTATTGTACTTTGCAACGGTATATTAAATTCGTTGCCACTTCTCCTTTTTTTTTTTTTTTTGTTTTTTATTTTTTTTTTTTTTTTGTTTTTTGTTTGTTTTTGGTTTTGTGTTATTTAAATTCAATTTTCTTTTTTTTTGTTGTAATTCACTATGAATTTTATATATATTTTGTTTTGTAAGTCACTTTTTAATTGGGATTTTGGGATTTTTTATTTTATCTATATTTTTTGTTTTGTTTGGATTTTCTTTTGATTTTAACGTTTTTGCGGGCGCGTGAGCGAGTTGTTAACGCGAAGAGACTTTTTCGACAGTGAAGAGGGCAGCGCGCAGTCCCCACAGGCAGCGCTGCCGGTTAGCGCAGTCGAACGCGAAAAGGGTACTCACTAAGTTTGGTTATTTTGCCGTTCTTTAAAGCCCCGGCTTCAAAGTGGCTACGGCGAAAAACCAACATACTGCCCGCCTTGCGCTACGCAACTATAATTTCTCAATCCAGTTCGCGTCTGCTAGACGATTGGTTTGGGCCGTGGCGACGTTGGTAGGAGAAGGCGGAGGCGATATTGTTGAGAAGATAGTGAACAATAAATGAAAAGGGGGAGGGGGAGGTGTTGCGATCAGGAGCAGCGGCGTGAGGTGGAAAACTCGCGTCGACACCTCGATAGCGAAAATCCAGGAGGAAAATCCTCCTGGATCGAACTGCTGGATGACGAATGCACAGCTGATCATACGAAAGACCAGATACGCTTGCAGCACCGCTTCAACATAAAGCACATCGTGCAGCGATAAGGAGGAAGAGGTCTTTTGGATAGCGTTGAAAACGATTCGTATCTTCGTGGATGTACTCTCGGGCTTGATCACTGAATTAAAGGTGTCGCGCATAAGTGGCTGCCGTGCGAGCCTTTTCTTCAAGCTCCTGTATTGCGTCAGCGCTCCAAATCGCGACGAGTCCAAGCAAGGAGCAGCTTTAGAAAATTCGATCTTAAACGGTGGACGCACAACGGGCCTACCATCCGAATTTCTAGATGTGATTTGCGAATATATTTTTTCCCAAAAGATGTCCTCTGGAAGAGGGAGAGGCGAGGCTGAAACTTCCTCTTGTTCTGGAAATGATTTGAGTGACTCGTGAAGTGACTCCTGGTGGTCTCCGGAGGAGACTTGCGTCGTAAACGCTTCGATGGATTCGCTGGCGATTGACCCACTCAAATACCATCCGAATATTGAATTTTGGGCAATAAGGCTTCCTCCGACATTCATCTTGACGCGCGGCCGCAGTAATTTCGGCATGATATCAGACCCGATGACCATATCGATGCGGGCTGGATTCATAAACCGGGGATCGGCGAGCTCCAACGATGAGATCTCGTGGGGATCCAAATTGGAGACCCTTTTGGCCGGAAGCCAATTAGTCAATTTCGGCAACACCACGGCGTCGATTTCTTCCTTGAACGAAGAACGAGGCGAGTCGAGCGTGATGGTGCATTTCTTTTTTGCGATTTGGGTGCATTGGCCACCCATGCCAGAGACGTTGCCGATTTTATGAGTCGTTGGCAAATTCAAATGCAGCTGCAGTCGATCAGTAAGAAATTTCCTCTGCGAACCTTGATCTAAAAGCGGCCGAACCGTTGGCAAAAGCGCCTGAGTCTGGCTGATGGAGACGTGTGCGGGTGCCTGTGACGGTAAGGGAATGCTCACGGAGCTCGAAGCCTCTGGTTGCGCACGAAAATGCGGCGGTTGGCTCGTCGGAAACGGGCCCATCTCCGGAGGAGATGTCAAAGAGGGGGTAGAGACTTTCGTGTCCGGTGTTGCAGCCGCGCTCGAAACATGCAACAAAGTGTGATGTCGTTGTTGGCACTTCGAACAGTTGTGTTGACTGGTGCAATTGGATCGTTGGTGACTGGTAGCGAGACAATTGAAACAACGCTTTGGTTCTGTTATAATTTGAAAACGTTCCGCGACTGGAAACTTCAAAAATTGAGAACATTGGCGTAGAGGGTGATTTACATTGCACAAGGAACACAATTCTGGTATTTGCTCTTGTGTGTGGAACGCGTAGGTCGATGAAGTTGGCTGGTTTGCTGATAGAACCGGCGCTTTTACCTTCGTGAAGCTCGAAAGGCCTTCGACGACCTCATAGCGGTTGCTGAGAAATTCGTTCATCTGTCTCCAAGTCGGCAGCTCTCGATGCGATGAAAGCGACTGCTCCCAAAGTGCGATCGTAGAGGCTGGCAGGCATCTGGAGCAAATATGGACGAGCATGGCATCAAAAAAATCGACAACTCCTTGACTTTTCATCAGGGTGATACAACCTTTGACCGTCGTTTGTATTTTCAAAATTCCCTCGCTGGTTTCGTTTTCAATAGGCGGCGGATCGAACAAGGTTTTTAATTGATGATCGATTAAATTGCGCTTGTTCTCGTAGCGCGTCTTGAGAGCCTCCCAGGCATGCATAAAATCGAGCCGCATAATGGATATCCTTTAACAATCGCAGCTGCGGCGCCTGTCGTTTTGTAATGCAGATAGTAGAGCTTATGTATGGGTGGCAACCTTGGATTGTTGATGTATAAGGCTGTGAACATATCACGAAACGCTGGCCATTCATTGTACCCTCCGGAAAAATTCGCGACGTCACAAGGGGGCACTCAAATAAAATTATCTTCTGGCGGCATCTCAGCATATTGGGGAGGCGCCCGTGAGCTGGATAATGGTTGATGTGCGTGGGAATGCATCCGTAACATATCCTTCAGCTGCGCTCGAGCGATAGCTTGGAGATCGCAACATTCATTATAAGTTACTAGAGCATTGGCGGCAACCTCAGCAGTCCATTCGTCATGTGCGAGAGCGCGGCTGTAAGTCTCTTGAACACGTTGCCAACAAGAGTCAGTTTCCTCAATTTTAACTTCGATGAGCGACTCGGTTTGATTCAAGGGATTGGAGCGCATAATCACATCGCAGTAGCTTTTAGGCTGCTCCACCGCAACATTGAATTGTAAATTAAAAGCCATTTTGGAAGCGAACATGAAACGTTAACACAGAGCTCAAGCAACGCGATTCCGGAGTGAAAAAACGAAAATATATTTAATAATATTTCAGTAAAATTAACGAATATACTCGCCCACGCTTGAATTTATTTTTACCAAACGCAAAATTATCGATGGCAATCTGGATGTACTAGGCTTTGTCGGGTGCGGAAGAGACCGGTCGTAGGGCACGGTGATGATCGATGTCGTCTGAGCACCTTCAAGTCAGCCGTGATAAAGAAATAAACAAACTGGAGAAAATATATGCAACCGTAGCTGCGAATCCTCAATGACTCCTGCGCTTCGCAACACCTCCACAAGACTCCTGCTACTCCGAATCCAATGTTAAAAAATTCCAAATTATTTAAGAAATTCCAGTAAGAAAATATAGGTCAAATTCAATACATTTGTTAAAAATTCAAGTTTTTTAACCAATTCGCAAAGTCGATGTGATGCACGTAAATCAAAAACAGCGTGCAAGCAGAGCGCAGGCAAAGCGACGGATCGTATGTATGAGGCCGTGTGTTCTAATTGAGTTCACCCACGTTCGCTCGAACAGGCAATACGCGATCAACTTCTATGTTCGAAGTTCGATGCAACGCACAGCGTTAGAACTGACCTACGCAACACAATGCACGTATGCCCTATACGTTTATGGCTCGCTGTCTGCTGGCCTTGAATTCGTATGAAATTTCGATGAAAAAACCAAAGTCGAGACACGGTTTCGCTGCGTGTCCAGAAACCAAAAGCAACAAAAAAAAGAGAAAAAACTGCAACTCGTCCTCAAAGGGAACGAGAAAACCAAATGCTGCTATGTGTTTGTTGTTTTGCACTATCGGCTGTGCACAAAAACCACCACCAAACGACACACGGGTGTGCGACTGAGACAGATGATTGATGTCGAGGAGGAAAGAGTTTGTCCCGCCGTTACGTTGTAATGCGTGACACGCGCTTTGATCTTGTCTTGCCCTTGAATTTGCACTAGGGCAAACAGAGGTCAAAGGCGACGTGCACGTGCCGGACTTTTTCGACCCTTTCTAACTATTATGGTCCACCAGAACCTATTCCAGGCTCCTGGCAGGATCGCCAAATGTCAAGGTGAGGGGCAACAAATGAGGGAGACGTACCTGATACTCCGCTGATGACCCTGGGGGATGCCGGGTACGTCGATTGATATGTCGGTTTGCGCGACGCGTCTGATTTTATTGTACTTTGCAACGGTATATTAAATTCGTTGCCACTTCTCCTTTTTTTTTTTTTTTTTGTTTTTTATTTTTTTTTTTTTTTTTGTTTTTTTTTGGTTTTTGGTTTTGTGTTATTTAAATTCAATTTTCTTTTTTTTTTTGTTGTAATTCACTATGAATTTTATATATATTTTGTTTTGTAAGTCACTTTTTAATTGGGATTTTGGGATTTTTTATTTTATCTATATTTTTTGTTTTGTTTGGATTTTCTTTTGATTTTAACGTTTTTGCGGGCGCGTGAGCGAGTTGTTAACGCGAAGAGACTTTTTCGACAGTGAAGAGGGCAGCGCGCAGTCCCCACAGGCAGCGCTGCCGGTTAGCGCAGTCGAACGCGAAAAGGGTACTCACTAAGTTTGGTTATTTTGCCGTTCTTTAAAGCCCCGGCTTCAAAGTGGCTACGGCGAAAAACCAACACACGGAATAATTCATCAGACATCGGTGGCTAATTGTCCTCAACAAACCGGCGTGGCAAAAAGAATGAACAGAACTCGTGTGGAAAGTGCGAGGTGTATGCTGCAAGAATCAGGCATGCCTTAGTACTTATGGGCGGAAGCTATAAACGCAGCAACATATATTCGCAATAGAGTTCCGACAAAAGTTTTACAGGATACTACTCCATATGAGAGATGGTACGGCAAAAAGCGATCGATTTCTCATTTCAAGCTTTTTGGCTGCGATGCTGTAATTCTTAATAAAAATCGGACCGGAAACAAGTTCATGCCAAAAGGACGGAAATTGAATTTTGTTGGATATGAGAGTCGTACGAAGGGCTATCGATTGTTCGATATCAGAACAAGAGAACTTATAAAGGCGAGAGATGTCATATTTTTCGAAAATTCTTTTGAAGAAAGCATCGTGGACGACAATGCAAGTACTGAAATATTCTACACTGATTTGCCTAAGCCTGATGAGGATGCCGTTCATGCACACAATGATTCGTGGAATATAGAAGAAGATGCTACGGGTGCTGTTGGCAGACCACGGAAGGTGTACAATACTGCTCCTGAAATTTTGAACTCCATGATTGATGCCCCTCTTAGCGTAGATGAGGCATTAAAGTCGAATGATGCGGAACATTGGAAAGAAGTAATGAAAGCAGAACTGGATTCCTTGACGAAAAACCAAAGTTGGACTTTATTGGACAAACCGATTGGAAAGATCCAAATGGGTTTTTTCGGTGAAAAGGAAGGCTGATGGTTCGGTGGAAAAATACAAGGCGAGGCTAGTGGCACAAGGCTGTTCGCAGAAATATAACGTCGATTACCAGGAAACATATGCACCGGTAGGCACACTACAATTCGACTGCTGCTGGTGTTGGCATCAATATTTGGAATGCTGGTGAATCATATTGATATAGTGGCGGCTTATTTAAATGGAAGTTTGGAAGCCATCGTTTACATGCGTCAACCTCCCAGTTTTGAAGACATCGATCATGCGGATAAAGTGCGTTTGCTCAAAAAGGCGCTATAAGGTCTTAAACAGGCTGGCAGAGAGTGAAATAAAACGATGACAGATATTTTACTCAACATGGGATTCAAGCGATGCAAGTCAGATAACTCAGTATACTACAGGCGGAACCACGGAAAACTCAGTGTCATAGCGTTGTATGTAGATGACATAATGTTGGCTACTTTCACGGAAAATGAAATGAATGGTGTCATCACGGAATTGAATAAATATGAAGAAGCTAAAGACAAGGGTCCTATTTCATTCTACCTTGGAATGGAAATTGAAAGAGGCGGACCTCGCGGCGCAATAAGTATTCATCAAGGGCGATATACAGAAGAGCTGTTAAATCTATGGCAAATGAGCAGCTGTAAGCCTGCTGCAACACCTTGGGCCGCTGGTACGGTTTTAAGCAAATGCGAAAAGCAGTGTGATGGGCTGAATATTAAGGAGTACCGGAGTCTTATTGGCCGACTCATGTACTTGGCAGTCATATCAAGGCCGGACGTTGCACATGTGGTTTCAAAGCTGGCTCAGTTCTCTACTCATCCTCATTCTGGCATGTTAAGGCTGCTAAACATCTTTTACGATAAGTGAAGACGAATTCAAAAGGTATAATATCCTATGACAATAATTTAGCAAATCTTGAATGTTTTACAGGTGCTGATTGGGGCTGCGATGCCTGTGACCGATCATAAACTGGCTGTGCGATTTTTCTAGCTGGTGGCATTATAGGATGGTATTAAAAAAAGCAATCTGTAGTAGCTCTGAGTTCGTTGGAAGCCGAGTACGTTGCACTATGTCAAAGCGCAAAGGAAATCTCTTTTATTCGTGAAGTTCTTGCTGAAATGGGACTGGATGTATTCCTGAAAGAACCCACCATGATTTTTTTCTGACAATCAGGGGACGCAGTTTATGGTCAAGAATGGTGCATAAGCGAAGCAGGCATATCGACATCCGTCTTCATTACATTCGTGATAAGAAAATGAAACACAACACTAAGATCGAACAACCAAAATCATCAGTACATCAGCAGCACATCAGCAGTACAACATTTCCAAGAAACAAAGTTACAGCACTCAATCATCAATGCACGGTTCAGCATCAGAAAACCGCAGCCGTTCAGCAACTTCAACCCCTTGGACGTCGCGATGCTCGCAATTCCTTTAAAAGGGGTAGGGGTATTGTGAGTCAATAATCGACTCACGAGCATTCATCATTATTACATATGGTCACCATTAATGGAAGCAGTTTACCCAAGAGCGTCTGCAAAAACAATAAATGCCTGACGATAAAGTTTTAGGCCAACAACGAAACAACAAAAATTACAATAACTGAACTCGTAAGCGAATTTTCGAATGCATGGAAATCCAAGAAAAACAACAATTAGACCTCCTGTTCCGGCTTCAAGTGCAAGCTGCGTGGTGCGTGATGAGGCAGAGAACAACAACCGCAACAGCAAATCGATGGCACGCTCAGGTCAGCGTAGAACTAACGCAATAGTTCTGGAAGTTTAAACCCGCGACTATGCACAATCGGCTCGCATCGATTGCGAAATCGATAATGCAGCATCAAAACTTTCTTTCAATTAAAGAAGAACATCGAGACTTGGAAGCAAGCTTTTTGTGTTGAACAGATTGTGAGGTCTCTACTCTAAGCGCACGTACTCACCAGTGGCAACGGCGATTAGAGCCAGGATCTAAGTGTTTCAAAATGTAGGGACTTAGGGAAGTAAATCAAGTAGTTGATAGGAGTTATATGTATAAAGATAATAAATTGTGAATTATAACTAAGGATTTCAACATAATAAAAGACTAAAAGAATTTATTTGTGTCGTTTTTTTTATGCACAACATTTCGGCGCAGCCGGCATTCGACTCACTTTCATTTGGATGCCAACAGAGTTTTTTATAAAGTGCTTAAAGGAAATTATTTATCGTGTGTAACCAATAAATTGGAACTTTGCAAGTTTTAAGCAATGTTTTTGCCTTACCAAATTTAAAATTGCATGAGCGATTGTGATTCTTAAGAACAGATTATATTTATAAAACTTGTCGATATATCTGATCAAAAAAAACTTAAACAAAACTGAAATAAAATTTTAAACGTATATAAACAAACAACATCGCCTTGAATTCGAATTTTGCAAGTTTTAAACAGTGTTCCTGCACTACCAAAAAATCCGAACATAGTTTGTTGCAAAGTAAAACTTTGTAGAAAAATACATATATTTTTTTTTGAGAATACCAATACATTCAAAGACAAATATCTACATATAAAGTGAAAATAAGTCTTTTTAAATAACTTTCAACAGTAGCTGTCCAACGCAGAATAAATAAAAAGAAAATAGTAAGTACAAAAAACGTTAAATAAAATTTTTTTGGCCCAGATTCCTTGCTGTTACCGTTTAATTGCAATATTTTTGTGCGATCAAAATTTTGATTGCTCAGTTATTTGCATATTTTAAGAAAAATAAGTGTGGATGATTATACAATGCTTTATGGTTGATTATACTATGCTTAATGATTGGTTATGCTATGCTTGATGGTTAGTTATACTAATTTACAAAAAGATATGTTATAACATTAAAGTTCAGGAAACGTTGCTGTTGTGCCCATACATCCTGCACCCGCTGAAAGACCACTTTCAAGATGCCACCGGTAATGGCGCTATTCTGTGGATAGCTCTACGCAAGCTGCTTTTGGTTGTTTTCAGGTAATACGTTGCCACCGCGACAGAAAGGATGTTTTTACTGGATCATACTGAGGTTCCGGCACCGACATAAGATCAAAACCAACGGACAGATGTGCCGGCGTTAAGGCTGTGCCGTCGTTGGGGTCGTCGAATCTTACTGCCAATGGGCGCGAGTTCAGTATGGCTTCAACTTCCGTTGTCACGGTAAGCAATTTTTCGTAGGATGGATGTGCTTCAGCGACGTGCTTAGACAAAATTTGTTAGGCGGAACGTACCGCCGCCTCCCAGAGGCCTCCAAAATTCGGAGAGCGAGGTGGTATGAATCGCAGTTCGAATCCTGTCTTAACGCAGTGGTGAAATAACTCGGTTTGTTGAGCTTGACTCAAAAATTTGTTGTAGAAGTCACGCAGTTTGTTGTTAGTGCCAGCAAAGTTTGTAGCGTTGTCACAATAGATATTTTGAGGAATGCCGCGTCTTGCCACAAATCTCTTCAGAGCACCAATGAACGACTCAGAACTCAAATCAGAGACCATCTCTATGTGAAAGGCCTTGGACGCGAAACAGATGAAAATTGCGACATACGTCTTATAAGCTACCTTGCCTCGGATATTGTTGGATGTTTTAAATGGACCATATAAGCCTACTCCAGAAATTATGAAAGGTTTGTTATCTTGAAACCGATCTGACGGCAGATCAGCCATGATTTGATGTGCTAACCTGGGCCGGTATTTAAAGCAGTGCACGCAGTTGCGAACGACGTTGCAAGCAATCCCTCTTACGTTAAGTATCCAAAGTCGCTGGCGGATCAGACCACTGAGTATTTTTGTACCTACATGTAGATGTCAAGGATGAAGAAACTTGATATACAGCTTTATAAAACGATGATCTTTCGGTAACAAAAGGAGGAATTTTGTTTCGATGGGCAATGAAGATTTAGCAGGTCTACCACCTAGACAAAGAGGTAGCACTTTTCTGTTGTAGATAAGCCTTTTTTTTTAGAAACAGTGCTAGTTTTTGAAGAGTCGGTGAAAGGGTTCCTCCCTTTCTCAAGGTTTGAATTTCTTATGCAAAGGACTCTTGTTGAATCGATGCGACGACCAAATGTAATGCATTGTCAAGTTCGGATGGATATAACGGTGGAATTTGCTTAGTTTTGCCAAGGCTTCGATCCAGTTTCTCATTGTTGAAAAAACGATGTATGTAACAGGTTGGCTGATAAGTCCCCGGTCTAACAAAGAAAAACACATTTTTTTGTCAAAATTCGTTTTTATTATTCAACATAGTTCTCTTCAAGAGCGATACAACGATTATAACGACCTTCCAATTTTTTGATACCATTTTGGTAGTACTCCTTCGGTTTTGCCTCAAAATAGGCCTCAGTTTCGGCGATCACCTCTTCATTGCAGCCAAATTTTTTCCCTGCGAGCATCCTTTTGAGGTCTGAGAACAAGAAAAAGTCGCTGGGGGCCAGATCTGGAGAATACGGTGGGTGGGGAAGCAATTCGAAGCCTAATTCATGAATTTTTGCTATCGTTCTCAATGACTTGTGGCACGGTGCTTTGTCTTGGTGGAACAACATTTTTTTCTTCCTCATATGGGGCCGTTTTGCCGCGATTTCGACCTTCAAACGCTCCAATAACGACATATAATAGTCGCTGTTGATGGTTTTTCCCTTCTCAAGATAATCAATAAAAATTATTCCATGCCCATCCCAAAAAACAGAGGCCATTACTTTGCCAGCGGACTTTTGAGTCTTTCCACGCTTCGGAGACGGTTCACCGATCGCTGTCCACTCAGCCGACTGTCGATTGGACTCTGGAGTGTAGTGATAGAGCCATGTTTCATCCATTGTCACATATCGATGCAAAAACTCGGGTGTATTGCGAGTTAACAGCTGCAAACACCGCTCAGAATCATCAACACGTTGTTGTTTTTGGTCAAATGTGAGCTCGCGCGGCACCTATTTTGCACAGAGCTTTTTCATATCCAAATATTGATGAATGATATGACCAACACGTTCCTTTGATATCTTTAAGGCCTCTGCTATCTCGGTAAACTTCATTTTACGGTCATTCAAAATCATTTTGTGAATTTTTTTGATGTTTTCGTCGGTAACCACCTCTTTCGGGCGTCCACTGCGTTCACCGTCCTCCGTGCTCATTTCACCACGCTTGAATTTTGCATACCAATCAATTATTGTTGATTTTCCTGGGGCAGAGTCCGGAAACTCATTATCAAGCCAAGTTTTTGCTTCCACTGTATTTTTTCCCTTCAGAAAACAGTATTTTATCAAAACACGAAATTCCTTTTTTTCCATTTTTTTCACAATAACAAAAGTTGCTTCACAAAAGACGCTCTATCTCACAAACTAATTGACTTACAGACGTCAAATTTTGACACGAATCATTTAAAGGTTCCCACTATATAAAAATAATATGCATTTAATACTAGCGACGCCATCTATGTGTCAGACCGGGGACTTATCAGCCAACCTGTTACACCAGAATATGCAAGATGAGCAGATAGGATGACCATTTGTTGATGGGCGAATTTATTGGATCATAATGTTGGTTCTTCCGTACACTTCAACGAATACGATTTTCGCTTTTCGCTGTCGAATGTCACGCTCTCAACAGTAGTCTTTGGCCATTCACAATATTCCATTCGCAGGAACTCAAGTCCGGTGTTGTGTGTCACAGCCGCACAAACCGTTCCTATACCTTATTTCGATAAGTGATAAAGTACAACAACGAAAACACCAGCGTTCAGAATCAATAAGCCATTAACGCTGGCGTAAACAATCAAAGCCAATATTAAGAACATCAGACGATTGGATCCGGCGAGCCAGCGGCAAGACGAAATGGCCGAAACAGCTAGTCAGCAATTATGTCGCATAAGCTAGGCACACGAAGTTCATCGTCTTAAACACTGACCTGCTCCAATAATAATAACAACAACAGCACGTAGCAGGCGAAGACTGGAATAAAGCTGACGCTAGAGGTATTAAGCAACAGCAGCACGCAACAACAATGAGTAAGCTGACCTGATCGGCCTGAGATATTGGGAACACGCAACAACAACGATCGAGATGACCCAGAAGAGTGTCGCAACAACCGATATTGCTAGAACAGCAATATCTCTTTATTTAAACTGAGATTCGTGCACTGGAGGAGGACTACGATCAGAACCGTGAACCGAAGTATTCAGTATATCTCAACCTTAACGCACCTACTCACGAGCCAGGACGTTGAAGTTTGGATCTCCGTTTTAGCTAGGGAATAGCTCAGTTAAGTTAGTTAGCATAAGGATTTAATGCTTATGTTTTAAAATAAATAAATAAAAGCTATATTAAACATTAAATGGTTTCGAGTAATTCCTTGCGTTAATCTACTTAGGCGCGCTCCCTAGACGACATAACACCGGTAAACCATATTGTATTGGGCAGATCTTGCGCGCTACAGCCTCGTGACACAATATCCGCGGGATGTGATTTGGTTTGGCAGTGCCGCCACATAATTTTTTCAGTCATGGATTGAATTTCGGATACCCGATTTGCAACAAAAGTGGTTAAAGAGGAAGCGTGCTCCTTTAGCCACAAGAGAACAGTTTTCGAGTCCGCCCAAAAGTATACGTTTTTGATGAGATTCTCTACTTTGTTGTTGAATTTTGTCCAGATACGTACTAGTAAAAGTGCTTAGCACTGTTAGTTGGTGACTGCGTCAAGCATAATTGGGAACCTCTGTGCCGGATCGACTCAAAAGAAAAATAGAATGTTGGGGAACGCACGAAGGCAAATTTCCTGCAGCATCGGCATTTCTATAAATTAAAATATTCTCACATTGTAACATGGTGCCAGGAATTTTGAAAATTAATTATAATCACGCCCAAGGGATATTTGCCGAGGTTGCATTCTTCTAAGCTCTTGACTTTAAAGGCACTTGACAAAAGACTTGTCCAAAAAAACTAGATTCCAAGCAACGTACAGTTAGGCCTGCCGCGAAGCAGGCAGCAATTGCGTTATTCGAATCGCACAGTTTTCATTAAAAACTAACACAAATAAACTTCCAAAGAGGGCTCAATGCTTGTCGGCACGACTCCGTCCGGCCTAGAAAGCCCAGGCAAGGGAGAATTCTGCCGACGTTGCATTCCCACGAAGTCACGTTGGCCAAACTCCTGTGCACCGTCGACGGCTCAGTCGCGTTTGGAAATTGTAAAGGAAAATAAAATTCCGAACGCAGAGAGTCGATTTTGGGTTTTAAGGCCCTAATGACGGTCGGTTCGCGGGTGTCTTCCCGAGCAGTAAGGTCGGCTCGTGGGTCCGGTTTTTCCTTCATACTAAAATGTAAAAGTCCTCAGCAAAGGACAAGTGGTTTTGTCATCTAAAAAATTTTAAAAGTCCTCACCAAGGACTACTGTTTTTGTCTTCAAAAAAATTTAAAAGTTCCCAGCAAAGGACAAGTGCTTTTTTCAACTTAAAAATTTAAAAGTCCTCAGCAAAGGATTGGTGCTTTTGTTATTAAAAAAATTTACACAAGTCATCAGTTAAAGGGACTAGTGCCTTTCGGCCCTCTTTGAACAAATAAAATAGGGCGAAAACATATAATAAAAATAAGATAAAAAAAGAGGAATAGTTGTTGTTCCAGAGCTGTAAAAAAAGGAATCTAAGGACAGTAAAAGAAGAATAAAACTGTTACGCCTTTTGTGTTTTAATGACCCCCAAGCGGAGTCAACCACAGAGATAAGAAATCCAAGGGAAAATCGTTACATTACAATCGTTGTAGAGAAAAATGTTACAGCACAATTCAAGGCGTGGCAATGACTGGGCTTTAACTGGACCCAAGTTGGATTTGGCAATTAGAAGATTTGTAGTGCAACCAAAATTTTCTATGGCACACACATATATGCAACATCCATATGCTCTTTCGGAAGCGTCTGCGAAGCCGTGTATTTCGCAAGGACGGGTTGGGGATGTTAACATATAACGAGGAACAGAAATGCCATTGATCTTAGGCAGGCTATCTCTAATGATGACCCATAAGTTGCGTAACTTTGTAGGCAAAGGTTAATCCCAGGTTAAACGTGCAAGCCACATTTCTTGAATTATGATCTTACAGCGAATTACACCCAGACTGAGCAATCATAATAAATCAAAAATTTTAGCTGTAACTGAGAGAACCGACCTTTAAGTGGGAACGAAATCTAAGTCGACCTTAAAATCGAAACAGAAATCATCGTGGATTGGCCTCCAAGCCACTCCCAACGCTTTGGTGACATCGTTAGCCAAGGGGATGGATACATATTCCATTTGGCGAGCTCAAGCTGTGCCAATGCAAGTATTTGAATAAACTCGGTTTTGAGTTGAAGCAGCGTTGATATTGTGTCTGCGCCCGTTAAGACGTAAACCACATAAAGATCACGTTTTAGAACTGCAGACCCCAATGGATAGATGTTCTGGTACCCTTTAGCGATAAAATCCAAGCACCTCACGGCTTAGAAAGGTGCTGCAGAAGTGCCGTACGTGATGGTGTTAAATTCATAACATTGAACTGCTTGGGTTGGATCCGATCTCCACAGGATTCGCTGATATGTCCGATCGGCCTTGTGTTACCAAAACTGCCGGTACATTTTGCAAACATCAGCAATAAACGAATAGCGATGAGGTCGAAATGCCAATAACGTGGTTAAAATATCCTGCTGGATTGTCGGTCCAACCATAATCACTTCATTTAAAGAAACATTGGCCGTTGTCTTCGCGGATGCGTCAAGAACAACGCGTAATTTTGAAGTAGAGCTCTTGTAGGTCAAGAGCGCATGATCCAGTATTTTGTTTCCGTTAGCTCCGACTCAGGCACTCGTGACATGTGACCTAAGCTTTCATTTTCGTCCATGAATGCTACATACAGTTGCTTTAACATGGAATCTCGCTGCAAACGTTGCTCTGAGAGGAAGAAGCACTTTTGCTCCATCTCAAATGAGTCACCGAGTTGTCTGTCCGTATGTTTAAAGGGAAGACGTACCTGAACTCTTCCATCTGATGCAAATGCGGCGTATTTTTTAAAATGACTCTCACACTTCTGCTCTTCTGATGACTATGAACACGGCAGTTTTACATATTCCTCGATTTCCCAAAATTTTCTTAGATCGTCATCCGGAGGAGCCGAGCATGACGCAAAATGACATATTGAACGTTGTTTTGCCTAAGATGATGTGTGGCTGAATTTGCCTCCAACGATCCATACAAAGATTGTATTTATAAGCGTTGGTTTGTTTTCACCAAGAACCAATTTTCCGTCAAGCAAGAGATCGAAGAATATTTCACAGCTTAAAAGCAGATGTACCTTCTTTGGTTTAAAGAACAATGGATCCGCAAATTTAATTCCCTTTGGAACGGTCCAGATCGATGTTTCAATATGTGCGCCTGGTAGCAGATTTGAAATGCAATTTGTAGCTGCAAGACGCATAGTTCGCTTGAACTGTTAAAGGAGGGAACGTATCGTTGCATTTACTTCGAATTTGATTCGAGTTAAAGTATCGCCGATGTCGTTTATAATGTGAGGCATTCGAATTTGTCGGAAACCTAATCGTTTTGCTGCTTCCTCGGTGATGAGGTTGTTTTTTGCGAACGAATCCAGTAGCGTACGAATAGGTTTAAATGTGCCGCCTGAATCTTTAATGAGCACTTCTGCTGTAGATATGAGTGCACGACGTTTCGTGCGAGTAAGGAGTGCCACTGACCGTGAGCGAACGAATGGCGTTGAATCTCCATTCAGGTTAGACTGGGTTGAGACTACATTGAGTTGTTTTGGCTGACTATGCGTTTCTGCTGCAGGTGAGCTTACGGCGCAGCCGTGTAAAAATGAATGATGTAGATTGTCACACTCCAGGCAACGATGTTTTGATGAGCACTTGGCCACCCCATGTTCTTTTGAGAGACAGTTAAAACACAATGCATTCTTCGTTACAAATTCGTGGCGTTTGCTACCCGCCAGGGATTTAAAGTTGTTGCAACGTGTAAAAGTGCGTTCATAAGACTGACTAAAGACTGCCCCTTCCTTAGCTTGAGCATCTTTCGATCGGCTTTCCAAGAATTGGAACCGACGACTTAAAATTTGATAGCAGCTTTCGAACGACGGCAGTTTATCAAGCTCTTGCTTTTGAGCATAAGCTATCGCTGAATCAGTGTCCAATTTTGAAATAACTATATGTATAAAAAAGGCGCTTAGAACATCCGTTTCCTTGCCAATCAATAATAATGATGCCTTTATTGATGAAACTTTATCGATGAGTTCACGGATAGACGCAGGATAATTTTTTCCCATTTGTGGCAAATCAAAAAGTGTCTTCATGTTTTCGTTAAAAATCAGGGATTTGTTATCAAATCGATCCCTTAAGCGCTGTAGAGCATTTGGATAATTTTGCTCATTTACCTGAAATAATTTCACAACTGATAAAGCAGGTCCTGAAAGGCAGTCCAATAGATAGTTGAACTTGTCAACATTTGTAATGGAAATGTCGCTATCTACTATAGTTTCAAATGTATGAATGAAGCGGGAGTATTCCATATATTTTCCGCTTAATTTCGGCAATTTCAGCTTTGGTAGCCGGTTCGTATGTTGCGTAGTTGACACATTGAGTGTGGAACCTTCTTCAAAACTTGCACGCTTCATGGTCAGGTATTGTAAAATTTTTGCCTTTCCGGCAATTTGCGATTGTATGTTGGATATTTGACTATAATATTCTTCCAGTACTTGTAATTGGCATTTAAGAATGCTCGCATCAGTTTTTCCTCCAGCCTGTTCAATTTTAACCTTAAGATTCGTCATATGGCGTTTCATGGTTGATCTCTGTTGCTTAAGTGCACCCAGATATACGTCAGAGGTTGCTTCTGAGCTTTTTTTCGGCATTTTGAATGAAAATTTAACTTAATTTTAACGCTGGTGACGAGCGTTGCTGAATCCAAATAAGTAATAGCAATGAGCCCAAACTAGTTATGTGCGTCGTTGTTAAATCGACTGTTATCGATATTTGAAAATACGAGAACTCAATTCGACGGAAGTGTTTACACAACTGCAGACCCTCGAAGATGTGCGGTGTATTGCAGGTTCTCGATTACACGATAACACAAGTGATTACTGCTAGGTATTCGATGAAACTTGTGACTGTCAATAGTCAGGCTGCAAGCATGTGGATTGCACGTGGTGATAGATTGATCAAGACAAATCCCTGTATTCCACACACTTTGAACGATTTTGAATATGAATTGTCCCCGATTGCATGTGGTACTTGTAGCTATTGCGATTTGCACTAAAGTCACTTTATACGAGAACAAAACTAGTATCGAATATCACGACAACTAAGAGTTTTACCGGTTGTATGGGAATTTTTATAATAATTAAATGTTCAATTTCGCGTATCCGGTTAACAGAACGTAATAAAGTCTGTCGCGATCGCCATTTTTATGTTGGTCCAAAGATTGAAAGATCAGTTTATATAAGTGTTGTGTTTTATTCGGCTGCTGTCGTGATACTGACTCGCAGAGAGAAGGTAACAAAAGCAAAAATAGAACAACTGAGCGTAGTATGAACTTCGCTTACGGGTTGGCTGTAATGCTTTATGGTTGATTATACTTAGCTTTACGGTTGATTATACTATGTTTAATGATTACTGTTGTGCCCATACAGGGTTATTTAGTGAAAAACGGCATTATAAAATAAAAATGCGGTTCTGTAATCATGGACAAAATGTAGTTCGAAGAAAAAAGCCACTTCAATATCAATAATCTATGCAAATTAATATAGTAGAATGAGTATTAATGGATCAGAAATAAAACGTCAATTTAAAAAAAATCAGAAGGACATCAGAGCTTCTTTGAAGATAAAGATAGGCTTCAAATATATAAGAGTAAAGAATACAGAAAGTGAAAAAGAAAAAGCTGTTTAAACTTAAGAAAGATTTTCGAAATTTTGGATTCGAAGATGAAATTAACTTAGAGTTAGTAAAAGAAGTAAAAAATATTGAGAGTAAACAAGAAAAAGTTATTGAAGTATAATTCCCCATCTAACACAGATGAAAGAGTTAATCTAGTAAATTTTTTTTATGCCCATAATATCTTATTATTAAATGAGACATAAAAAGACGGATAAATAATTTAAAAGCTCTGGATAGACAACACAGCAGTTCCGGGCTAAGCTGGGAAATAATATAAACCCAAAATCCAGAATTAGATTGTAATATAGAGAGTTTTTATTGCAAATGTTGTGCGAGATCTTAGTTGAATATTTCCGCAAGCGTTTGATGATAAAGATTTCCGCAAGGGTTTGGTGGTGGTGTGAGCGAGGTATTTAAATAAAGATATATATATATGGATTTATGTAAGTGATGAACTTCGAGAGAGTGTTCGTCGCTATCAATTGTTGTAAGACAACTGAACTTTTAACTTTAGTCTTGGCGCAATGACTTTCGCATTTCTTTCAAGTCTATTGAAACATGTTGCGAAGGTCATGGTTGTATTTATAAGAAAGTGTTATATGGAATAAAGGTATTTAATTGGACGTCCACATTTACCTTCCGCCCCCTTGCAGTGGTACTGCGAAAGATCATCAACACACGTTTGCAGGAGGATTCACGTAACTTGATTCTAGAAATAAATGAGAGATTATACAATTACTGTACAATTCAAATGGTTGTAAGTTTTGAGAAAAGGAACAAAGTAAAGATAATCAAATACATTCAATTCAATTCAATAAAGTTTTTTTTTTTTTTTTTTGAATTAGATTTTATAGGATTGTTCCTTGTTTCGCTATTTGTTTACGATGCCGGTCAGCACATAGCCAAATATCAGTAGCTGTCACAGAGGGCGACCGCATTGAACTTCCAAGAGCTCCGGGCGCATAATTTGGCCATATATAGCCGCTCCCAAAATCAGGTAAACATTCGTTGCCTGATGGAATTAAGGGTCGGGCAATTTGATCCCCATGAATAATGCCGTGAATCTTTCATCGATTGTTTTTGATGAGTGATTAATTCGATATTTTTCGCGTGAGCTTGGACTTCTACTTGGATGTTAAGGTCCATTATCGCTCGCAGTTGCAAAACACATATTTTTTCGTCGTTAATTATATTACAAGGCGGCTTTATCTTTCGAGCGCACCTCTCAGCTAGCAGCGACCCTACAGAGTTAGGGTCTAGTAATGCTCGGAGATAAACGAGTTTCCCGTGAACGGTAGCTTTCCCCATTGCCGTGGGCCTTAGCAGGATTCGCGTCGACGGTACAACAGTGAGCCCGGACGAGCGAGGTCCGTCACTGCTGCGCTCCTTAGACTGAGGTGTCGTGTCTTGAGGGGGCCGAGATCAACGAGGTCCCACATCACACCGTTGACCCAACCGTGCTTCTAAGGACCTCGATGGCTTCCTCGTATCGTTTGTGGCATCATGCAATAGAGTATGATGCTACTCTTTACAGTGGAAACAGGTATTTTTGCTCGTACAGTTTCTGCGTAGGTGAGTGTAAGCCAGGCAATTGGTAATCGACCTTCCAGGGATTTGCTCAAAAAGGTTGAGCAGTGCCGCAAAGAATGCTGCTTCTTGCACACCAGACAATCCAGATTGATTCCCTTTGCAACGATGGTGGAGATGACAGGAGAACAACAGGCAAACATGAGATTAATAAATGAGATGTTGAAACCATTATGAGGATGGAGGTAAAACTAATTTAGAGATAGGTCGCTTGATAATACCCTTAGCCGGTTTGATCTTTGTCACGTGTACTTTATGATCACTGCCGCGATGTACACTTTCGATCCTACCTAAGCGCCATTTATTTGGAGGAAGATTTTTGTCTTGGATGAAGACTAAATCGTGAACTTCTACATATTTTTTGGGAAATTTCCATTTATTTCGTTTATGTAGTTCTTTAAAATATTCTGATTTCCATCGTGTACTAAAGTGTTGGTATATCGCTTTCATCTTCTGATAGCGATTAATTATAGAAATGGGATTTTCAATTTCAGTTTCAGGGAGAGAGAGAGAGAACTGGACAGCCAATAAGAAAGTGTCCCAGCGTCAACGGTTCTATATCTAAAGGATCGTCTGAGATAGGACTTAAAGTTCGAGAGTTGAGACATGCTTCAATTCTTTGAATAATCGTGCTGAATTCTTAAAATGTGAATTTAAAATTTGCTGCGAATCGCCAAAAGTGAAATTTACAAGACGCTACACCTGCTCCTCAAAGTCCTCCCATATGAGGAGCCCCAGGGGAAATGAATTTCCATTCAACTGCTTGGTTTGAGTAATTTTGTTCAACATCTGCTTTCGTGCCCTTTAGATTTTCTTTAAATTTCTTCTTCAGTACTCGAGAAGCACCAACAAAGTTTGTGACATATCCGAAAAAATTCTTGCTGGACAGCCCCGCCGTCCTACAAATCGAGCAAGGGCTGCTTAAGAATTGGGCGTCGTGAGGTCACTCACTGCTTTGAGATGAATCAAACAGACCAACATAACCTTTTGTGGAACTGCATCCTCGACCTCTGTAACTCTTTATGTCAAAAGGGCCACAGAAATCGATTCCAGTCGACGTAAACGGCCTAGCAATCGTTATTCGACCTTGGGGCAGGGCAGCCATAATTTGGCTTTGAGCTTTCGTCTTGTGTACCAGGCAGATCTGACCAGGATGAATGGTTGCCCTAATTAAATTCTTTGCCTTGGGAATCCAAAATTGTTGACGCATTAAATGTAACATAAGCTGATTTCCTCCATGCATACTTATGTAATGAGTAAAACGATCAAACAAGCGTGTAAATTGAGCTGAATATGGGAGAATGATCTAAAATTTTCCATAAATCACAGGAATTTTTCATTATAACGTAGGAAGGTGGAACGCGCTAACTAACTTCCTACACGGAGAAGCTCATCACGATCGAGTAATGGGTTTAGAGTACCGAGTTTGTATAATTTTGTGTTAATTAAATTTCGGGGATTTCTGGCTTTAAAACAGCGCGATGAGGTAAATAATAATGTGGAAATTGGTGAGGTGTCGAGACTTATTCCATATGACCTAACTCAATATATTCCATTTTTTTTTTGCACCTATTTTTTATTATTGCATCCTCAAAAAACTTATGAACTAACAATGAGTGAAAAATCTTAATACAAGAATATATATATATATATATATATATATATATATATATATATATATATATATATATATATATATATATATATATATAATAAATAACAGGTTGGCTGATAAGTCCCCGGTCTAAAAAAGAAAAACACATTTTTTTTGTCAAAATTCGTTGTTATTATTCAACATAGTTCCCTTCAAGATCGATACAACGATTATAACGACCTTCCAATTTTTTGATACCATTTTGGTAGTACTCCTTCGGTTTTGCCTCAAAATAGGCCTCAGTTTCGGCGATCACCTCTTCATTGCAGCCAAATTTTTTCCCTGCGAGCATCCTTTTGAGGTCTGAGAGCAAGAAAAAGTCGCTGGGAGCCAGATCTGGAGAATACGGTGGGTGGGGAAGCAATTCGAAGCCTAATTCATGAATTTTTGCCATCGTTCTCAATGACTTGTGGCACGGTGCGTTGTCTTGGTGGAACAACACTTTTTTCTTCTTCATATGGGGCCATTTTGCCGCGATTTCGACCTTCAAACGCTCCAATAACGACATATAATAGTCACTGTTGATGGTTTTTCCCTTCTCAAGATAATCGATAAAAATTATTCAATGCCCATCCCAAAAAACAGAGGCCATTACTTTGCTAGCGGACTTTTCAGTCTTTTCACGCTTCGGAGACGGTTCACCGATCGCTGTCCACTCAGCCGACTGTCGATTGGACTCAGGAGTGTAGTGATAGAGCCATGTTTCATCCATTGTCACATATCGACGCAAAAACTCTAGTGTATTGCGAGTTAACAGCTGCAAACACCGCTCAGAATCATCAACACGTTGTTGTTTTTGGTCAAATGTGAGCTCGCGCGGCACCCATTTTGCACAGAGCTTTTTCATATCCAAATATTGATGAATGATATGACCAACACGTTCCTTTGATAGCTTTAAGGCCTCTGCTATCTCGATCAACTTCATTTTACGGTCATTCAAAATCATTTTGTGAATTTTTTTGATGCTTTCGTCGGTAACCACCTCTTTCGGGCGTCCACTGCGTTCACCGTCCTCCGTGCTCATTTCACCACGCTTGAATTTTGCATACCAATCTATTATTGTTGATTTTCCTGGGGCAGAGTCCGGAAACTCATTATCAAGTCAAGTTTTTGCTTCCACTGTATTTTTTCCCTTCAGAAAACAGTATTTTATCAAAACACGATATTCCTTTTTTCCCATTTTTTTCACAATAACAAAAGTTGCTTCACAAAAGACGCTCTATCTCACAAAGTAATTGACTTACAGACGTCAAATTTTGACACGAATCATTTGAAGAATGCCACTATATAAAAATAATATGCATTTAATACTAGCGACGCCATCTATGTGTCGAACCGGGGACTTATCAGCCAACCTGTTATATATATGTATTTATATTATTTGGGCTCCGGTCCAAGCCAACGCATGGATTAGGCTGGCTTTAGTGTGGTTAATTGCTCAAAGGCTGTTACAGAAGGTAATAGGAGAATTAGTGCTGATAGAGAGAAGGCAGGTCACGCCTCTTGAGCCGTATGTAGCTGTTTGTTAGTAACAAATTTCTGGATAATGAGTTCGGATGTTGAGACAACCGAGTGCTGTATTTGCGACTTAATGAAATAAGTTCGTTTTTGACCATCGGGATACAAAGGTCCTTGTGTATGTTTTCGTTCTTCATGAACCATGGAGCACCAGTGAGAGTCCGAAGGATTTTAGACTGTGATCGTTGTATAATGTCTGTTATAGAATTACTCGCTTTTCCCCAGAGCTGGGAGCCATAAGTCCATATAGGCTTAAGTGTTGCGTTATAAAGAAGCACTTTGTGTTCGAGCTGCAATCGTGACTTACTGTTGAGTAGCCAGTGCAGTTTTTGGGCGCTCAGCTTCATTTGGGTGCGTTTTGCCTCATATATGTTTGCGCCATGTGAGTCGGCGATGTAAGTGAATGCCTAGATATCTCATTTCATTGGCCTGTGGAACTCGTGTGTTGTTAAGCATAATTGGAGGGCAAGTCTCGCGACGCAGTGTGAAAGTTATGTGGGTGCATTTGCTTTCATTTACTTTTATTCTCCAGTTCGCAAGCCAGTCTTCAACAAGATAAAGGTGATGATTAAGAACTCGAGAGGCGACCCAAGGGTCGTTGTGTGCATACAAAATTTCTGTGTCATCTGTAAATGTAAATGTGAATAGCTCTGGGGAAACAGGCAGGTCAGCCGTGTATATCAAATATAACAATGACCCGAGGACGCTGGCTTGAGGTACGCCTGCTGAGATGTGAAACTCATTCGTCGTGTGAGTTCCATATCTAATTTTGAACTTCCTTTCAGAGAGGTACGATTGTAGGACTTTGTGGGTATTATTGGGTAGTGTTTGTTTTATTTTAAACACTAAACCAGAATGCCAAACCTTGTCAAAGGCTTGTGAAATATCTAGAAATATGGCAGAGCAGTATTTCTTTTTTTCGAACGCGTTTCTGATTTCGGTAGTAACTCTGTTTACCTGTTCAATAGTACCATGGTTTTTTCGAAAACCAAACTGGTGCTCGGGGATTACTCTGGAGCATTGCAAAGACGGAAAAACTTTTGCCAAGAGACATTTTTGAAAAACTTTTGAGAATACTGGCAGTAGACTTAATGGCCTATATGGTGATGGCAATGAGGAATCTTTTCCTGGCTTAGGGATCACGATGATGTTTGAAATTTTCCAGGCACGACAGTAAAATCCTATTCTTAATATAGCATTAAATATGAAGAGTATTTGTCTTGTGGCTGCGGCCGGGAGTTGTTGTATCATCTGTGGCGTTATAAGATCAAAGCCTGCTGCCTTTTTTGGGTTCAGCCCTTTAATGATAGTTTGAACGTCTTTATGCTGAAATGTACGTATATTTTCGTTTAGACGTGGGTTAGTTTGTGGTAAACGGTAAGGGTTGGTAGGTGGATTAGGCTTAAAAACGTTTTCTAGGTACTAAGCAAAAAGATGAGCTTTTTCTTCATCCTTTCTTACCCAACTTCCAGTGTTGGTACGCAGGGATGATACGTTTATTTTGGGTGCCTTCACCTTTTTGTTTGTTTTCCATAGAGAGTAGTTATTTTCGGCTGTTGGGCTCAATTTTCGTGTGAAGTTTTCTAAATTAGTTCTCAGATCATTATCAAGAGCTTCTCTTAGGCGCTTAGTTGCTTGTGTTAAGTTGTACTTTGCGGAGGGTGATCTTTGACGCTGCCATTCTCTTCGTAGGCGTCTTTTTTCTCGAACAAGGGTTTCGATCTCGCTTGAAGTATATCTTCGAGGTATTATGGGGTTTTTGATTGATTTTGGGGTAGCATAAACTGCGGCCGATATTATGATATCGTTTAGTTCTGTTATGGCTTCCTTAATATCACTTTCGCTCCGGAGGATCATGTTCTCGCTCATATGAGAGCTAACATATTTTTAAACTTGAGCCAGTCGGTTTTCTTTGTTATAATTCTCCCGGGTTTTTAAGTGAGTGTGGGTAATCCCATCATTGTTGTTATAATAGGGGAATGATCGGATGACAGATCGAAGCTGGGTTCAGCATGTAATTCGCTACGATCAAACTTTTTGACTGCAAAATCAATGAGGTCGGGTTTTTTTGCAAGTCGGAAGGCCAGTAAGTGGGTTGACCTGTTGAAATACAGTCAAAATATTCCCGACTATTTATTTTAAGTGAATATAATTGTCGCCCTTTGGGGTTAATTAATCTAGAGCTCCAGTGTGGGTGCTTAGCATTATAATCCCCTTCTGCTTTAAATTTGTTGCCAAGCTTTTGGAAGTACTCTAAAAATTGTGTACCAGTAACAGAAAATCTCGGTGGGCAGTAAACTGCACTTAAAGCGATAATGCTGTTACCATTATGCAATAAAATAGAGGTTGCTTGTAAGTAATTTTGGGAAAATGCATCCATTAAACTGTGTTTTATTCGAGTTTTAATCAAAACACCGGTGCCGCCGTGTGCCTTTCCATCTGGGTGATGAGTGCCATAAAACGTATAATTTTTAATAGTAAAATTATATTTGCTTGTAAGGTGGGTTTCACTGACGAGCATTACGTCAATTGAATGTAATTCAAGAAATTTTTGAATTTCAAGCTTGTGTTGTCGAATGCCGTTAGCATTCCAATGACAAATTTTTAAGACACTCATTTCTTTGCAATTAGAATTTGCATGGGTTGGCTTTGAGCACGCATCATCTCTTGCAGCATTGATTGCACAGTTGAAGTGAACTGCATCATGCAGTTAGTCATATTCGAGATCATTGATTCCAAATTTCATATGGCACCTTGAGGGAATACCGCAGTGTTCGACCTGACAGCGTCAGCGTACGAAATAGTCATAGGGGTACGACCAGGATGTATTGCTGTCGCAAAAGATGCTTGAGATTGGGTCGCAGTGTTAGACTTTACTACGTCCGCATATGAAAATGCTTTGGGAGGAAGAGCAGCTGATAACTCGCTTTATAGTTACCACCACAGTTGCTGCATTTTCTTACATCAGGGTTGTCTTGATAAACTTGACAAGAGTACGAAGAATGCCGATCTCCACATGTAGCGCACACGGGGTGCAAAGTACAATTGTTTTGCGTGTGACCAAATTCATGGCAATAAGAGCATTGAACCGGTCCTTTCCGCTTATGAGGCTCTTCGACCGTAATTTTGCGCTGTAGCAAAAATTGCAGATTGTATATTGGGTGGACCTCGTTCTTTTTTAGTTTTTGAGAGGTAGCTGAAGGATCAAGCTCAATGCGATACAGGGGTTGCGGCATAACAGGTTGGCTGATAAGTCCCCGGTCTGACACATACATGGCGTCGCTAGTATTAAATGCATATTATTTTTATATAGTGGCAACCTTCAAATGATTCGTGTCAAAATTTGACGTCTGCAAGTCAATTAGTTTGTGAGATAGAGCGTCTTTTGTGAAGCAACTTTTTTTTATTGTGAAAAAAATGGAAAAAAAGGAATTTCGTGTTTTGATAAAATACTGTTTTCTGAAGGGAAAAAATACAGTGGAAGCAAAAACTTGACTTGATAATGAGTTTCCGGACTCTGCCCCAGGAAAATCAACAATAATAGATTGGTATGCAAAATTCAAGCGTGGTGAAATGAGCACGGAGGACGGTGAACGCAGTGGACGCCCGAAAGAGGTGGTTACCGACGAAAACATCAAAAAAATTCACAAAATGATTTTGAATGACCGTAAAATGAAGTTGATCGAGATAGCAGAGGCCTTAAAGATATCAAAGGAACGTGTTGGTCATATCATTCATCAATATTTGGATATGAAAAAGCTCTGTGCAAAATGGGTGCGGCGCGAGCTCACATTTGACCAAAAACAACAACGTGTTGATGATTCTGAGCGGTGTTTACAGCTGTTAACTCGCAATACACCCGAGTTTTTGCGTCGATATGTGACAATGGATGAAACATGGCTCTATCACTACACTCCTGAGTCCAATCGACAGTCGGCTGAGTGGATAGCGATCGGTGAACCGTCTCCGAAGCGTGGAAAGACTCAAAAGTCCGCTGGCAAAGTAATGGCCTCTGTTTTTTGGGATGGGCATGGAATAACTTTTATCGATTATCTTGAGAAGGGTAAAACCATCAACAGTGACTATTATATGTCGTTATTGGAGCGTTTGAAGGTCGAAATCGCGGCAAAACGGCCCCATATGAAGAAGAAAAAAGTGTTGTTCCACCAAGACAACGCACCGTGCCACAAGTCATTGAGAACGATGGCAAAAATTCATAAATTAGGCTTCGAATTGCTTCCCCACCCACCGTATTCTCCAGATCTGGCCCCCAGCGACTTTTTCTTGTTCTCAGACCTCAAAATGATGCTCGCAGGGAAAAAATTTGGCTGCAATGAAGAGGTGATCGCCGAAACTGAGGCCCATTTGGAGGCAAAACCGAAGGAGTAATACCAAAATGGTATAAACAAATTGGAAGGTCGTTATAATCGTTGTATCGCTCTTGAAGGGAACTATGTTGAATAATAAAAACTAATTTTGACAAAAAAATGTGTTTTGCTTTGTTAGACCGGGGACTTATCAGCCAACCTGTTATGTTGTTTGTTTTGAATATTAAAACGGTTTTCGTTGGAAAACCTGCAGCTTGCAGAGCGCCTTTGATCTCGGCTGGGTCAACTGAGGGCTCGATGCCTTTTATTACTACCACTAAACCTTTGCGTGCTTTAAGCTGGTAGGTATAATAGCTTTTTTTGAGTGCATCAAAGTGATTCACCAGGGTACGATAGTGGGTTTCCGTATAAATTTGTATTTTAGTTTCTTTCACGTTACCCCTTTTAATGGAAACAACGTGAAAGTTGCTACTGCCAATGGAACGAGCGATAGTTGCTACTAAAGCGTTGGAACATTCCTCACGCAAGTAGATTGGGGGAGGCTTGATTTTCTTGATGGGGTTTGGTGAAGATGATTCATTATCATCTTTGCTAGCAAGCAGCGCAAATAAATTTTGGCGTGGGCTAGTAGCAGTACTCGTTGATGCATTGGGTTTCAAAACTTTAAGAGCCTTCTGTCCTTGCATTTTTTGGGGACTCAATTTCCGCTTAATGTTCACGTAGCGATCCATGCCTGTCTGCACTGCCGACCCTTTTTGCTTTTCGTGGACGCCAACGTTTTTTGCTATAGCGGCAGCAGCGCTAGCATTCACTTGAGCAGAGCGCACGGCTGAGCTCTGAGCAGCAGTTTGAGCAGCAATTTCGTTTTGTCTGCTGTATTCTTCTTTTGACTTAGTGTTTGTCAGTATGTCGGTTGTTTCTTCGTTTTGCAGTGATGCTGTTGTTGTTGAAGAAGTGAGGCTCGCAATAAGAGCATAAACCGTTGACGTTGTAGCTGTGTACTTAAGACTAGCAAAAGTATTAGTTGGCGTACTTACTGCGATCGAGCAGGGAGTATTAGAGCTTGTAGGCAGAAGGGGTAGTGCATTTACTGCATTTGTTTGCTGCGGTGTGCGGAAAAGCTTGTCTGAAGTCACCGAGTGAAGGTTCTGCAGAGCATTTTGTTGTTGCAACGATTCGGTTACACTGTGCGAGCGTTGAACACTTATTTTATTTTCAATTTTTTTTTCTTCTCTCTCTTTTTTTGTTTTTTTTCACGTACACTTTTCGCGCACTAGAAGAGTCACTGTCTCTAATTTTTTATTTGATGTTTTGTACTATTTTTATTATTATTAATTTAATTTTGATTTAATTCGGTTGATTTATTTATTTTTATTTTTTATTTAATAATGTTTAATTTTGTGTTTGTTTTGTGTTATTTTTATTTTTTTTTTGTTTTTCTTTTTTTTTACGAAAACTGCGGATCAAAGTAAAAACGCGTCCGACCGAATCGAGCGCTTGAACGTAGAATGAAGATACTCCATGACGACTTTATCATATTGGGCTTTTACATCAAACAATTTTAATAAGCGAAGCCCATTGCGCAGAAACTGTCTCTTGGCGATATCTCTTGACGAACCGATGCTTTTATTGGGAGATTTAAATGGAAGATGAACAACTTATCTACCATCAGAATCACGGGAAGTGGTATTTACAAACAGACAAGAACCTGCTTTATTTGTTTTCGCTTGATAGATGTTAACCCATTATCTGCCGGTACCAAAAATACGATGAATTTAGGCTTAAGTTTGGTTTTGCAAGCTTCTAGTGGTTAAGAGTATTTAGCGTTTTTGAAAAAATACAAATTTTTTATTGGGAGATATGGGGTGGTCGATACATCGACCAAAGGCAGAATCACTATACACTGCGCGCCACTTGAAAAGCACATATAACACATTTTTGTTTATATATATCTCTCAATCCATATAAGTGAGAGCGTTAAATTTTTTTGTATTGAAGGCGGCACATCAATCCCTTATTTAATCCCGCTTATATGGCTGAAATATGTGGAAAGGTGAATTTTTTATTAATTTTTGAACGAATCAATTCCAAAAAAGTATCATAAGACTTGCACCACTTGCATAGAACACCTTTAAAAAAAAAGCGAGTTTTCAACATTTTCTTGTCTGACCTTTATTTATACATAAATAAAACGTAGTAAGAATATTTTCCAGAAAATAGAACATCTTTTAATAATGGTTGGAACCCGCTTTGTTGGTTATAACTTCACGCACCCTATTTGGGATGGACTCGTACATTGAAGCAATATAAGAAAGTGGAATGGTGTTCCAAGCGTGTTTTATGGCGTCAATTAGTTCGCAAACAGTTGAAAATTGTTTTCCAGGTTCATAGACCTTTCGAGTAACCCAACCCCAAACGTTTTCTTTGGTGTTTAAGTCTGGTGAATATGGATGCCAGCTTAAATGCGCTACATTTTGCTTTAGTATGTTGGACTTTACAGCCCGGGCAGTGTGAATCGGAGCGCTATCATGTTGATAGGTCCATTTCAAAGGTCCGAAAATCTCGCTAAAACAAGGAAACGCCTTCTGAAGCACACCACAGTAAACCGTTGCATTCATAGCCGTAGTCAAAAATTGCAGTTCACAAGTGCCGAAGGATGTGTAATGATTTTTTTTTAGATTAAAACAACAACAAAAATAATAATAATAATAATAAATAAATAAAACAAAAATTTTCTTTGCGTACCAGTGTAATTTGTAGGATGTTAGAGCAATTTTACGTAGCCCGTCCCATGGTGCGTTAACTATATAAAAAAATAAAAAATAAAAATAATAATAATAATAATTTTTTTTAATGCATTAAGTCTTATACTGTTTTCTGTCCTTTTTGTGCGTGTGCAGTTAAGCTTTACACTCGATTCACTCGCATAGATGACATACGGAGTCAGGGCTTATGTAATGCAGTGGCATGAGTGTGCAATGGAAAATGGCCAAAATGGATCGCGCAAAAAGATGATCCGATGTTTCTCAGAAGGGTAGAGAAGGCGAGAATTCGTACAGTCAGGAGAATCAAAAGTTAGCAGTCAACAGAAGTTGACTTAATAATAATTGCCGGCAAATCGTTGAATTTAGAAAAACGAAACGGACCTTATAATTCATAAATAACGAGATTCGGAATTATTTTATTGGGGAGTTAATATATCCGGAAAAAAGTATAGCCTCAAACTAAGAAGAAGAGGCATAAAACAAGAATCCCGATTCCGTCCTCTCCAGCTTAGAAAACCGGGATACTTCGTCTTTGTGAAACGTGGTTGCCATGTCGTCCACGTGAATTTCATCCGTAAATGACATATTTTCTGTTAAATTTAAAATAACGACAACTAACAAAAAGGAAAAAAGAAAAACAAAAACCCTCAAATATATGTAAATATATATTCCAATATATATGTATAGAGGTGTATTCCTCAGTGGGTAAAATCAAACCAGTGTCTCTAAAATAAGTTTCGCAGTATATTCAAAGAATAGTTTAAGTACTGAGTAACTAACAGAAAGAAAAAAAAAAAGGGAAAGAAACCGAATTAAAAATGTACAGCTAAAAGCAAATATAAAAAAAAAAAAAAACCAAGTTAATCGCTTTCAGTTTTTTTTTGGTGCAGCTCGTCATCAAAGCAACGAGAAAGGCCTTTCGTCGTGAAGCTGGATAATCGCTGTCAACCAACGACATGAATGTTAAGTGTAAGTGAAGAAATATATATATATATATATATATATATATATATATATATATATATATATATATATATATATATATATATATATATATATATATATATATATATATAAATATATATACATTTATATGTATATATACGAAGTTTATTTTTCTATTTTTTTCCAAATTGCGTTTTTTTTATATTTGTTGCTATATTTTCATATATACATGTTTATGTTTAAACACGAGAATTGAATTTATTGAATTTTGTTACGGTGAAGAAAAAAAGAAATAAAAGAGGAAACAAGACAAATTAAACTGTCTGTAGCGTAACAAACTTTGCACAGTGGTCACACTTACGTAAATTAATTGATTTTTTTTTATATATAACCATTGTTGGCGAATATTGGAAATTTTGTTTTGTCGAGGTTTTAAAAAAAAAAAAAAAAAAAAAAAAAAAATTGGAAAAACAAAACCCTCGAATATAAGAAAGCATTGTAATTTGGTTTTTGAGTTCATAGTTTTTTTTATCAACACTTATGTATCAATAGTTTAACTTCCTTATAAATTAACTTTAATAAGATATAGAATGAAATAAAATCATGAAGATTGTTTTTATTGTTAACATGTATAAGGGAGACGCATGGGTGTTTTTCACAATATGCCTAGAGAAACTTTAGGTAGGGAGTGGTATAGACCGGCAGGGGCCAATAACATCTAGGTTTCCAAGGAAGTGGTATCAAAATTTTTATAGTGTACCCGAATCAAACAATTTTTTTTTGTCATATTAAACTACAGAAGCCGCACGTGATTTTTTTTTTTTTTTTTTTTTTCAATAAGCAAGCTTTGTTTTGAATGAAGCAAGATCCCCGCCCATTTCTCCCGAACTAGCTAACAATGGCGGACCAGCACGTGCGCCACGCACTCATTCAAGGCATGATTGGTTTGATAATCTGTGTCAGACCCTTTGAACGCAACTTTGGAAATTATCCAATTTTCATTAACCTAGTTCAACAAAAATGTATAGTACAGATGAGATCGCTCCCCACAGCTTCACACCGCCTGCTCGACTTTGATTACGGTCGAAATAGTGTCCTTCTTGCATTAATACATGAAAATAAATACTATAGCCATCGGGTCTTTCCAATTTACATTTTTTCTCACCATAGAACACAAAACAATGCGATTCGGTAGTCCACGACAGGTTGGCGCGGCAGAATTTGAGGTGTTGCTCCTTACGGGCGGGGTTGAGTGGGGCTTTCTTCTTAGTATTTAGTCTTTTAATATGGCCAGCCCTCGATATAAAACGCCTTATAGTAGTTAAACTCGCAATAACACTTGATTTTTGCCTTATCGTTGCTATGGAGTCGTGCGAGTTTGAAGAGATTCTTAAAATAAGTCGCTTGTCCGCCTCAGGAAGGACATGGTGCGTTCGGCCTTACATGTTTTTCCTATGTTTGGCTTCATTTAAACAAAAGGCAGATATAACTTTTCGGCTTTTTTCGATTTTTTTTTTTATATTTGCGAAACAGATGGCCCCATATCCTTGTACGCTTTGATTTTTCCTTTTTGGTCTCATTTAACGCTTTTCCACAACCCATTTCAACTTAGCCCCAAAAATAGGCTATCTTATTTAATTATAATAAAACTAGCAGTTTACGTCGAAAGCGACGCAAAAAAACTACTTGATTTGATTAACTGTTCTATTTAAGTGGTAAAAATGTTTTGCATGCTTTTCGTCAACACGAAAACAAAAAACCTAAAATTCTTATAATGTTTTACTTCCCAAGCTTGAATTTTGTGATAGAAAACGAAAAAGTGCTAATGATTTATGAAGAATTAACCGCAATCCGCCAAGCAATTTCTTTGGTTGAAGCAGTTATATTGAGAAATGGACTGGTGTGCGGAGTGTATAGTGATTCTGCCTTTGGTCGATATATCGACCATCTTTTTTAACTCCTTATAAAAATCATCAAAAGAATTTTGTTTTGTTTTCAGAATCTTTTAAAAATTATATTTGAAATTTGTTCTGATATCTTAGAAAAAAATTACATTGAAGTTAATAATTTTTCTTTTGGAAAATGGGTGCGGAAAAAAATCTTTAAAATGGCTTATCCAATTGGAAGGCCCATACCAAAGTCCAATTGGAAAATTTTTGGAGGTTTGACTATCCGTCTGTTTTCCACAGACCAACCTATTGTTGGGATCTAAGGAAGTGAAGCGCTCAGACGGGGTCGAGCGTATAAACGTTCCTTTATTCCAATGGTGAGGTATAGGAAACCAAGCGCTCAGACAGTGTCGAGCGTATAATAGTCCCTATATTTCCTTTTAAATAAAAGATTGTATCTAAGGTTTAATCCTTTTATTTAATGTTTGAATCCTAAGGTCTAAACAGAATTACTTATCCTAACTTGAAACTGCCCTATGCTTCCGACGTCGTGGCCCGTGGGTGAGTACGCTCGCAGAAGAAGTCTTAGTCCTCTTCCAGTTGTCGAAGCTTCGTTTATATAGGTCAATATTGCTGATCTTGCAATATTGGAAATTCCCACTGTCCGCGATCGTCGTGGATTCTTCCCGAACACATTGCATAAGCTTGACCGCGACCTTCACCCGCAATTGTACCAACATTGCCATATTGTTGTTGTTGCTACATGAAGCTATTCCGAGGTTCCTATTGCTTCTTTTGTAGTTGTTATTGTTGTTGCCAGCGATCGGGTTGCAATTGTGCATTCGCTGTGCCAGTGCTGAGATTAGACAATCGTGCATATACGGTGCCTGTATTGTTGTTGCTAGCTGTCGCCCTGCAAATGCATGCACCGGGTTTGTGCTTAATGCTCTTGTAATTACCAGCGATCGGGTTGCGCATATGCTTATGCTCGTGCTGGTGTTGTTGTTGTAGTAGCCAAACTGTCTCTGTCAGCGGTTCACGCTAGCCGCTGCTTTTCAGTAGCATGGAATCACCTTGAAGTAGAAATTCATGAATGCAGGTCACTGCCTTTTGTTTTCCGTTTAAGGTGACCACATGTGAGTTTGGGAGAGACTCACAACATCCCTCCCCCTTTGAAGAAAGTTGCCACAAGGCGACGTTAGAAAACTCCGAACAGGAGGCTTCTTGTCATGCATCAGTTTGATTAAATTGTGGCGGTTGAGATTTAACTGGATGATTTTCATGTTAATGTTGCTGTTGAAAGTTGTTTGGAGCACATAGCGATCGGAAGATAATTTGTTGAAAGCTATTTCTGTCGCAAGTCTGATTTCACCTTGGCGATGGCTGGTAGAGGTAAACATTCTCGCTGTTCGTACTTCATGTTTTAATAAGGCTTGGTGCATAGTGACGTGCATCTGCTTACCACTAGACTGTGTTACATTATTACAAAACTGTAATTTGTTGCTGTTTTGTTTTGAATTGGTCTGGCCATCTGCAGTTGGGGTAAACATCATTTTCGGTTGACAGTTGAGGGCTGAAGGTCTAAGTGATGACTTATTGCTAACTTATTGCGTAATTTAGACGTTAATGTAAATGTTAAAAAATTTTCTCTTTTACAATTTTGTTTTGCGTCCTATTTTATTTTGATCGGGATTTAATAGGTTTTTAATAAAATTTGTTTTGTACTCGATCCCTTCCCCCTCTTTGAGGAAGGTTGCAAATTTACTCATTTTATAATTTCTTTCTTCTATAAAATCTTTATCTTTTTTCTTCTTAATTGATATAATTTAATGAAAAACTAAGATTAGAAAAATTTTTCTCCACATAAAAGTTGAACATTTATATAGTTAAGGTACACATTTTATATAAATTTTTATTTTTTTTGTTATTTTTTTTTTTTTTTTTGTGTATAGTTTCAATTAATTAAAAAACTGGATTTAGGTCCGTTTTCTCATCCTACTTTTAAGCTCTATCTGCCAGTTAAAATTCAATTTCTTTGACTTATTAATCAATTTTGTATGAAATTATCATCGGGATAATTTAACTTACAGATAAAAAAAAAGATGAGAAAACGGCCCTTAGACATATAAATTTATGTTTATGTTATATTTTAGATTATATTTTCTTCATAAACATTTTATTTCAAACTTATTTTGTCTAGTTATTAATAAGTAAAAAATCTTCCCATTTAATTTTACTTGTTTTTCTTTTTTCGTTTTCTTTGTAGTTTTATTCTTCTTCATTTCTTTCAATATTCCCAACAGGGTTTCTCTTTCAAATTGTGTTATGGAATTTTGTTCGCATTCCCATTTTTTTAACAATGCCCCAAGATACGCTCTACCTATTTTAAGTGATCCATTTTCCATATCAAAATTTATTGGATTGAACGGTTTTTCTTTTTTTATAGTCGCACAGAATTCATTGGCGAATTTCAAAATATAAATCCCACAGTCCACTTGATTCTCCTGTTGCGGACAATTTGGGATAGATAGTTTAAAATCGCCTTTGAAATTTCCAAAAATTATGGATTTTACTTTAATTAAAAAAAAATTTATTGTCTTTCCTATTTCCTCTATATCGTTTGGTCGCAGGGAGTCTAATACAAATATATTGCCCTCTACTATTATAACGAGCATCCAGTGATTGCTCTGACAAATTGGGAAAATGAAGTGTTCATATGCCTTCATGGCAACCCTTTTTATTATTGTATTAATTCTGAATTCCCATATCTGCTTATTATTTGCTTTTCTAGCTGTTCTAGGTCCCTCGTACGCGAATGAATCAAATATATGGATTCTTTTTTCAAGTTTATGGTATCTAAGAATCCAGTTTAGGAAAACGTTGACATGAATATCTGTTAACCATTTACCTTTAATTAGTTCTTCATATTCTTCATGTTTTAAAAATGAAATTCTTTTTCCCATTCTATACGAACACATATGTGACATGTTAGATGTGCATATACCAACTTGCTGATTTTTCGCTGCTCGTCGCTTGATATTTTTCCTGAAAGAAAGATAAGAGACTAAAAATTAAACATTGAGCCCCTACTGCTGCTTGCTCGAAAAATTCACATTTGGATATTTGACACCTTTATGCATTTCCGTCTTTTGTGGTATGACTTCTTGCATTTAATTACGTTTTGCTTTTTTTTTTTTTTTGTTTTGCTTTTGGATGGGAAAATAATTGCAAATTACATAAAGCCAATGAGATGAGTGGTTCAAAAAGTTTCAGGCTTTAAACGTCTGAGTTTTCTGATCTTTCTAGGTATCGTTTATGTATTGTTCTTATGCTGTCTTTCTTTTTTATTTCTGGTATGATATCTTGTTTTATTTCTACTTTAACGGATTTTCTTTTTAGTAATATAAAGAATACTATGATGCTTCCTACAATTAAAAGAAGAAGTGTTCCGCTAAAACCATATGACATGTTCTGGTGGAATTGAAGTTCTTTTATAAATGGTCTGTTCTTAAAGCTGTTTACTACTATATCTTCAAATATGATAGGTGTATTATTAAAATTTGATGTCGAATTTTCTGCACAAAAATATTTCTCCTCCATAATTGACTTCATATTAAAGAAATTTTCATTTCTTATGGTTATACTGCAATTGGAGGAGGTAATAAGGGCGTTATTATCTACCGAGAGCTTTTCTGCATTGCTTGTTCAGTTTGTGGAAAGGGAAAACTTATCATTTTCTAGCTTTTTGTTTCTTTTACTTCATCGTTTTATTCTTGATTTTTATCGATTGCCAGGTAATGAATGGACAATGCTTTTACTAAAAAGTTGAAGTGTTGGATGCAATTGACGGCATGCGCTCGCTCTTGGCGAATTTTATTTATTATGTTGTATTTCAGACCTGCTCTTAGAGTGTCAATGGCTATGTCCAGCGCAATCAGTGTGCCGGTTCGGCCGACGCCTGCGCTACAATGTATGACCATTTTTGAATATTTATTTTTCTTTTCAGAGATTTTTTGCTGTGCTTTTATCTGTAACCAGAAGTTTAGTAGAGCATATGTATTTGGTGTGCCGTTATCGGGCCAACCTGTATATTGCCAATGATTGATAATTCTTGATTGTTTTGTTTTCAGATTTTTCAATTCTATTTGGAATTTAACACTATTTCTGTTCACTATTCTGTCTAAAGTTTTAACATTGAAGTTTTCTGTTTTAATTATGTCATTTCTTCTCTTTCCCCAATATTGGTAACATTTTTCCTGCTCATGTTCAAGGAAATTCGTTAGCATGGTTATATTAACACAGTTTTGTTCCCAAATCATTTGCCAAAAATCGTTTAGTGTATTTTGAAGTGGACCCTGTGTTGCAATGTATTCTTTTTTTCTAAAAAACCCATCAACATAATTGGCGTGAATGTAGTCCTGCTTATGTCTGTTAGATAGTTTCACCCTACTGTGATCAAGACAGGGGACATTTGAATATCTGTTTTTTGGTTTGTTTTTTAGGAAATTTTTTATGTTTGCTTGGTCCACTAGTTCTGGGAGAGTGAAATATTCTTCCGAAACCTTTTCATCGTTTGAAATTAATCTCTCATGATTACAGTTTTCCCTTGGTGTTGTTACATGTTCTACGATATACGTTTTCTCCTTTTTACTATGGTCTAATTTTATCAAATTTTTGTGGTAGGTTTTCTTTTTTCCCTTAATAAGTAATCGTTCATTTGCTGGAGAAGGTATGGAAATTATTTCAAATGGTCCCTCCCAAACGGGTGAAAATTTATTTTGTCTGTTTTGATTTTTTAGCCAAACTTTATCTCCTGTTTTGAACTTTCTTTCTTTTGAATTTTTGTCATAATATATCTTTGACTTTTCTTTTGCAGATTTTTGATTTTGTCTAACAATTTCATAGCTTCTTTGAATTTGGTACTTCGAAATTTTGCACTAATCGTCGGGATTATACAAAGGACCAGGTTTATGCTTTAATTTAATTGGAATTTCGAAATCGAAGCCGAAAAGTGTTCTACTGGGTGTTTGTTTTGTGGATGAATGTATTGTGTTGTTATGCACGTGCATAGCGTGGTGCAACCATTCATCCCAATTCGTGCCATCCTCATTGACAAAATTTCGAAGGAATTCCGCAAGGGGCCGGTGACTTCTTTCAAGAGCACCATTGGCTTGCGGGTGGTACGGCGAAGTTTGTGATTTTTTAATGCCAAGAACTTTGCAAACTTCTTGAAATAAAACGGAAGTGAAATTTGTACCATTGTCTGTTATTAATACTTTAGGGATATTAAATTTGGCAATTATTTCATTAAAAAAGGCTCTTGCCACAGTTGATGCTTCGGCATCTGGTATGGCTACGCAAATGAAATATTTAGAAAAATCGTCTAAAAATGTAAGTATGTATTTATTCCCTCTTGATGAGAGCGGATGCGGAACAACTATATCCATGAATACTTCATCAAACGGTCTGTGGGGAGTATTGGTTATAGCCATAGGCAATTTTTCTACGCGGGAACTTTTATTCTTTTGGCAAAGTTGGCATGAGTCTATGTAATCTTTTATGTGCTTCTGCATGCCTTCCCATTTAAATTGTTTTCTGACACGAAAGTATGTTTTCAAAAACCCTTTATGGCCTCCTATTGGACCGTCATGGAAAATTTTTATAATTTTTTGTATCTCTGTTGGATCCGTTAGCACAACTGCCGTATCTTCGTTATAATTCTCGCTCGGGCTTACAGTTGTTGACGTATCGAATTCTTCTGGTTTTGTTTTTGAAATTGATCTGGTTACAACTGCTATTGGTGTTTCTGAATTTGGGAGTCTACTTAGTGCATCTGCATTAAGGTTATTCTTTCCGGGTTTGTAAAGGATTTCAAAATCGTATTCTAAAAGTTTCAATCGAAAACGGCCCAATCTGGTATCTTGGTCTTTTAGATTCGCTATGCCTTTAAGTGGTTTATGGTCGGTATAAATTTTGAAATGTTTGCCTAATAGGTATGTTCTAAAATTTTTAACTGCCCAAACTATTGCCAAAAATTCTTTTTCTATCGTGGAATATCGTTTTTCGGTTTCACTGAGTGCCCTACTAGCATAGTATATTAGCAGATCCTGTCCTGGCTCACCTTGCGACAATACTGCACCTAATGCTTCGTTGCTGGCGTCTGTTTTAAGAATAAATAACTTTTCAAAATCAGGATATTGTAGTATAGGAGGGCTTGTCACTGCTCCTTTCAATTTCTCCATTGCGTCTTGGCAATGCTTATTCCAAATAAATTTCTCTTCTTTTCTTAATAATTTTGTTAATAGTATATTTTGGCTGCCTCGGGTATAAACTTTCTATAATAATTGATTAAGCCGAGAAATGACTGCAGTTCTTTAATATTTTTGGGTGGTTTTATATTTTTAACGGATTCTACTTTTGCTGGATCAGGTAAAACACCTGATTCTGAACATTTGCGCCCTAAGTAAACTACTTCTCTCTTTAGGAATTGTTATTTTTCTGTTTGGAGTTTAAGATAATTTTCCCTTAAAACGTCAAAAACATTTCTTAGTCGAATATCGTGTTCATCTAAATTTCTGGCGTAGATGACAATGTCGTCAAGGTAAACAAAGCAATCAATTCCCTGAAGACCAGTCAAAATACTATTCATAATTCTTTGAAACGTTGCTGGTGCTCCCGTGAGACCGAAAGGCATTCTTATAAATTCGAAATGGCCTATACCTGTGCTGAAAGCTGTTTTTTGTCTATCTTTTTCGTCAACCAGCACCCAATGGTAGCCACTAGCTAAGTCTAGTGTAGAAAAATAGCGACTACATCCCAATTGATCTAGGATTTCATCTATTCTCGGAATAGGGAAAACTTGTTTAAGAGTCATTTCATTTAATTTTCTAAAGTCAACTACTAGTCTCCAGTTTTTCTCGCCCTCTTTTCCTGCCCTTTTTGGAACTAAAATTATGGGCGAATTCCAAGGTGATTTACTTGGCTTAATTATGTTGTCTGCCAACAATTTGTTAACCTGGGAATTTATTACTGATTTTTGATGTTCCGGCAGCCTGTACTGTCTACTATTAATTGGGGATTTTCCTGCTTCCGTAGGAATTTCATGACTCAATACCGTAGTGTATGAAAGTTTGTCTCCTTGCAAAAGAAATATATCGGTATAATCTTTAAATATTTTTTTTATGGAATGCAATTCATCCTTATTAAGATTTTTATCTAAATTTACTGCGTTCATCAAAAGGTTACAACGATTATTCTCATTACACCCTTCTTGTAATTGATTAATGTTTAGAACGTCCAAACTTTCAAATTCTGTGCCACAGTCATATTCTAATTCACTGGATTCTATTCGAACGTCCGTCTGATTTGCGTTCAACATTGGCACATAGCCCTTTCCCTTTAAAATTTCCGTAATTATACCTCCTACGAAAACGTTAGGCATAATTTCCTTTTTTTGTATAACGATTTCTCCGGAAAATTTCTCTGCGCATATTTCTACTGCCCTTGCTGTCCTAGCACGGATCGTGACTGGCTTAATAGTACAAACCCGACTGCTATAAGTGGAACTAACAAGTGGAAGTGAAGCAATTTCTTTGCCATTTTTGAAAAATTTAATTTCTTTATCTATGGTATCTATTACTGATTTATTCCAGAGTCCATCTCTGCCTAATAGTCCATCTCCCGGAATTTTACTACCCTTTGGTAAAACGTGAAACTTAAAATTCAACTCTTCATTATTTGTATGACCAATGTCTATAAATCCTTTACTTCTAACGGTGCCTCTGAAGGCTCCCACTAAACTCTTGGCTTCCGATTCATAAATGTTATTTAAATTTTTTAACGCTTCCCATTTAATTAAACTAGTGTCAGCTCCAGTGTCCACTAACAGAGTTACCTCATCGTTTATAGCTTGTCGATTAGGAAATACTATAAACGCGTCGTCTGACACTAAGCCTGAACATTGTGTATTAAAGGATTTGGGATTATTTCGAATCAGGTTCCTACAGGGGTGCTTCTTTCGTTCTTTTAGCCATTCCCAAGTTTGATTGCGCAAAATAGAAAATTTTTCGCTTATGGCTGCTAAAAAAGGTAACACAAAAGATAAAAATAATTTTCGAAATTGACTTCTATCTTCGTTTTTACTCTTTTTATCTTCAACCGTTTTTTCTGATTCTGCATTTACAATTGGCATTGAACTGTCGTAAAAATGAAAACTCACATTCTCGTTAAAATGCACTCTTCGCTTTTGCTTTTGATTTTTCTTTAATGAGAGTTCTTTTTTACTTAAGATTCTTGAACTCATTATTCTTTTTTTCTCTGATTTATTACAATGTAAATTTATACTGATCGTTTTTTTGTCAACATCATCTAAAAAAATTTTATTTATATCTAGCTCCTTTAATTCGTCTTTATATATTGGTTTTTCTGAATTTCTCATTTGAATTGGCCTCAGAGACTCTGGTTTGCTGCTGGCATTCCGGTCTAATGGCCGAGACCGGGCCGCGAGGGGTTTCCCTGATTATTCGGACAATTTCTTGCAATATGACCCGGGTGCGAGCATTTAAAACACTGAATGGTTTTATTCATTGTTGGGGCGCTTCGATTGTTATTAGTATTGCGATCGCTATTTCTCGTTTGTGAATTGTTCTGATTAGCTTGTTTGTTTTTGTGCCCCTGCCTGCAGTACGGATTTGTTTCGTGACCCTTTAACTGACAGACGTTACAAAAAAAATTTTTAATTTTCGCATAGCAATATTTTTCGGAGTGTCCCGTTTTTCCGCAAAAACCGCAATTTTGTATATTTTTATGCATGGGAGTATTCTTTACGTTGCATTGCGCATTAGCGGTGTGCCCATATTGAGCACAACTACCGCAATAGGGCGTATTTTTTCTTTGCACGCAAACATCCCAAGTATGGCCTTCTACGTTACAAAATGAACACCGAGCTTGATGTATGGCTACTGGGGTTTGTTTATTTATGAAATGATCAGAATATCCAATTTTACTATTTTCCTCATGTCGCTCTTCCGTCGTCTGCGCTAATTTTATAAGAGTAAATAGTGATTCATGTTCTGCGCCCTCGAGTCTGTTTCGTAAAAAGGGGTCCTGAATACCAAAAATAAATTTATTTTTTCCTAATTTCTGGTAGTCGTGTAGCAATGCTACTGCTTCAGTACGGTTCCACGATTCTCTAATAAGCTCTTCGGCTTCACGCAATAACGATTCTATCTTCTTACCAAACTCCGAAACCTTTTCAGTACTCTGCTGCTTTGCGGAAGCAATTTCATATCTGATTGTTTCTAAGCTCCGTTTTTTCAAAAATTCTGATTTTATAACGTCGTTTAATTCATCCAGATTGTTTATTATTCTCTTTGAAACAATTTCGTAAGCTTTGCCTGCTAGTCTGTTTTTTATGCAACCAAGTGTGTCGCTTATATTGCTGTTCCCTACTACGCTTTTCAATAATCCAATTCCATTAATAAATCTATCAACTTCTAGATATAATTCGGCATTGTTAGTGCCTGAAAAATTTGGAACGAGGTTATTTACTTTTCCCATCAATTCGTCTACCTGCATGTTGGTGGCCATATTTATACGTATTGTATGATGGGATGGGGAGGATGTTGGGATAGTTAGATTATCGGTGCTGGGGCTAGTTGTCTTGATTGTAGGAATAATATGCTGAGCAGTAGTTGTGGGTGTTAAGGAATTTTCGTTAAGTGGAACTACGTTTTGGACTGTGGGGAGAGCGAGATTATCTGTGTTTGAGCTAGTTGTCCTACGTTTTCGCGCTTGGCTTGGGTTAGGAGAGGCTGCGGTGTTACAAACGTTTTTTAATGCTGTCTTAAGCTGTTTAACTTCCTGTTTCAAATATCTTACTTCCTCCTCGCTTTCCTTTAAGCGTGCTTTGTCTTTTTCCACTGTTTCTGCTAACTTATTACCGACGGCCTTACTTAGTGATTCTCTTAGTTCTTGGTTATCCCTTTCAGATTCGTCAATCAAATTATTCTGTACGTCAATCTGTGCTCTTAATTTTTTGCACTCTCTTGTTAAACCCTGAATTGACTCTTCTAGTATCTGAATTTTTTTTCTCTGTGGCCTGTTCCGAAACACTTACTGAATTTTTGATTTGATTAATTAAAAACGTAGCTTCCCCTAGTTTTGAAAATTGACCCAACACTGTTGATCCTTTACTAATTTCCAAATTTCCTTGCTCAAAATTGATTCTCGTGCTAACTCCCTTGCTTCTCTAAGAACTTCTTCGGAATCAAATTCGAATAATTTTAGTTTGTCTTTTAACGCATCTAGTTCTTTGGCCATAAGGTTTAATTATATTTACCGTAAAATCAAAAATAATAAGCAGGGACTCAATGTGGTTATAGTAAATAATTTTCTGTTGTACTTACCATTTTAATTTTAGTTATTCTGCGCCACATTGCTTGGTGAAATCGATGGTTTAAATTTCTTGTCCTTGGTAACTGCTACTGTTGGTTCTCGTAAAACAAATATTATTTCAATACTTCTGCCCAGACGCCAGGATTCAAAAAATATTTACTTGCGTTAAAAAATATTGACCTGTGTTTTACCATACAATCGTGCTAATGAATTGATCGGCTGTTTTTGGTAGCAACTAGTCGCTTATTAAAATTGACACAATTCCAATCACAGGCAAAATTCGTTTATAGCCGTTCATGTATGTACACTTTTAATATTAAATTATGTGTCAATATCTCTTCTAAGCTTTTTTTGCCCAGATATATTGGCAAGATATCCTTGACAATATGTTCTTTGCTCAAAAATTACAATCTCGCATGCAGCATAATAAGCTTTTTTGCCCTGTGGTAGCAACTAGTCGCTAATTAAAATTGACACAATTCCAACTTAGCAAAATGCGCCAAGCTGCATAGCGATCAATATAATTTTGTTCAAAGCTTTGAGGAAACTGAGTTCTCATCCAACTGAAAGTCAGTTGAAAACCGGCTGCGCCAAATAATGTTGGGATCTAAGGAAGTGCAGCGCTCAGACGGGGTCGAGCGTATAAACGTTCCTTTATTCCAATGGTGACGTATAGGAAACCAAGCGCTCAGACAGTGTCGAGCGTATAATAGTCCCTCTATTTCCTTTTAAATAAAGGATTGTATCTAAGGTTTAATCCTTTTATTTAATGTATGAATCCTTAGGTCTAAACAGAATTACTTATCCTAACTTGAAACTGCCCTATGCTTCCGACGTCGTGGCCCGTGGGTGAGTACGCTCGCAGAAGAAGTCTAAGTCCTCTTCCAGTTGTCGAAGCTTCGTTTATATAGGTCAATATTGCTGATCTTGCAATATTGGAAATTCCCACTGTCCGCGATCGTCGTGGATTCTTCCCGAACACATTGCATAAGCTTGACCGCGACCTTCACCCGCAATTGTACCAACATTGCCATATTGTTGTTGTTGCTACATGAAGCTATTCCGAGGTTCCTATTGCTTCTTTTGTAGTTGTTATTGTTGTTGCCAGCGATCGGATTGCAATTGTGCATTCGCTGTGCCAGTGCTGAGATTAGACAATCGTGCATATACGGTGCCTGTATTGTTGTTGCTAGCTGTCGCCCTGCAAATGCATGCACCGGGTTTGTGCTTAATGCTCTTGTAATTACCAGCGGTCGGGTTGCGCATATGCTTATGCTCGTGCTGGTGTTGTTGTTGTAGTAGCCAAACTGTCTCTGTCAGCGGTTTTCGCTAGCCGCTGCTTTTCAGTAGCATGGAATCACCTTGAAGTAGAAATTCATGAATGCAGGTCACTGCCTTTTGTTTTCCGTTTAAGGTGACCACATGTGAGTTTGGGAGAGACTCACAACATCCCTCCCCCTTTGAAGAAAGTTGCCACAAGGCGACGTTAGAAAACTCCGAACAGAAGGCTTCTTGTCATGCATCAGTTTGATTAAATTGTGGCGGTTGAGATTTTACTGGATGATTTTCATGTTAATGTTGCTGTTGAAAGTTGTTTGGAGCATCATTTACATTTACAAAAAAAATTAAGACTTTATTCATATCCTTTGATTTTTAAGATTTTTTTTAAGTTGTTGGGTGAGATCTCGACCGCCAGGCAGATAATGGGTTAACCCGATTGACTTTAGCCGTTTCCGATTGGCTACCGTTCGAATTAGGCGAAGCTTGGGATTTAGACGTAGAAGCTGCGTCAGATTTTTCACGAAAATCAGAGACTGATTCTAAGGAGTAGACCTTATTTGTGAGAAAGACAACTAAATCTTTCCACTTCGGGATTGCGGCTTTATTTGTGAGTGTTCGTTCCCAAAGAGCTAAACTGAGAGTCGGCATGTTTGATGAACATAGATATGTAATAACATCCCAACTTTCGACATCAATTTTGTACATTTCTAGAGTGCAAATACAATTATTAATCTCACGCTGTAAGCCTTTAAGAGCTGTGCTTGATTCGATTGTAACTGCTTTAAGGTTGAATAAAACCTTGAGCTGGCTATTGAGAAGAATGCGTACAATTTTTCTAAAGGAAGCAAGCGAGTATTGGAGATGTAAATCGCCGTGAACAAATCTCGAAAGGTCGGCCATAAAAGATAATCCCCTTCAAAAATGTTCGAATCGCATGGGGGTAACTTCAACTGTGATTCGAAATGGTCAGTGTGGACATTAAACCCAGTAAAAGCGGTTGTGTCTGCGACATTCAACAATATCGAGGTGATCTTTTTTTTCCGCAACACACTTCAGATAAGCGGCATATGTTTCTTTGTGTTGCGTTTTCAGCACATTAATTACGTGAGCGGTTTTGTTTTTCTTAGCTGCATTTTGGAGAGTGGACAGGTATTCGCGCTTAAGCAAGTCCCATAAGGAATCAATTTAATTTTTTTGAATTTCAATAGTGAAATTAGTGTGAGCGGCTTTTGGAAGTTCATCGAAAAAGCTGACGAAATCAGTCACTTGGGAACATAATACAGCAAAAGATATTTTAAATTGATTATCATTTATAATTGAAAAAAAGGGAATAAAATTCGAATTAAAATTACGCGAGCCTTTTTGTGCAAGTGAATTAAAAATGTTTCCCACTGTGCCAATTACCGGCTGATTTGAATGCTTTCACTTAAATTTCTTTTCTCAAGTCAATGCACTTGCCCGTGCATACAAAACAGCGAAAGAACCAATTCTGTTTCACCTTTTTTTTCACCAACGAATAGCAGGTTTTGTTTAATAGGTTCAAAGCAGTTAAAGAGAGAGCGAATACTTCAACAAAAGAGACTTCAAGCGTTGTTCGTTCTCTTGCACTTACGAATTTCCTATTCTTCTTTTGGTGATTTTCTCACGATTAGCGCCTAGGGTTTCTATGGAAAATGGGAACAGCGGCGCGCCTTTGGCTTTCTTCGTACGGTGGTTTATATGAGTCTTGAAAAAAAAAATTTTTTTTCCGTTTCCCGGGCTTTTCTTTTAACGGTGTCTGATTTCAGACTAAAGAGGACGTACCTGGTACTCCGCTGCTGACCCTGGGGGATGCCGGGTACGTCGATTTATATGTCGCTTTGCGCGACGATAATTCGGATTTATGTACTTAGTTTTTATTTAAAAAAGTAAAGGTTTTTTTTATTCTTTTTATTTTGTTTTAGTTTCAAATTATATTTTGGTTTTATTTTTGATTTTAACTCCAATCACTTCACCTTTTGATTTTTAATTACTTTTTAAGTTGGAATTTTTTTCTTTTAATTTTAACGTTTTTGCCGACGCGTGAGCGAGTAGTTAACGCGAAGAGACTTTTTCGACAGTGAAGAGGGCAGCGTGCAGTCCTCCCAGGCAGCGCTGCCGGTTAGCGCAGTCGAACGCAAAAAGGGTACTCACTAAGTTTGGTTATTTTGCCGTTCTTTAAAGCCCCGTCTTCAAAGTGGCTACGGCGAAAAACCAACATACTGCCCGCCTTGCGCTACGCAACTATAATTTCTCAATCCAGTTCGCGTCTGCTAGACGATTGGTTTGGGCCGTGGCGACGTTGGTAGGAGAAGGCGGAGGCGATATTGTTGAGAAGATAGTGAACAATAAATGAAAAGGGGGAGGGGGAGGTGTTGCGATCAGGAGCAGCGGCGTGAGGTGGAAAACTCGCGTCGACACCTCGATAGCGAAAATCCAGGAGGAAAATCCTCCTGGATCGAACTGCTGGATGACGAATGCACAGCTGATCATACGAAAGACCAGATACGCTTGCAGCACCGCTTCAACATAAAGCACATCGTGCAGCGATAAGGAGGAAGAGGTCTTTTGGATAGCGTTGAAAACGATTCGTATCTTCGTGGATGTACTCTCGGGCTTGATCACTGAATTAAAGGTGTCGCGCATAAGTGGCTGCCGTGCGAGCCTTTTCTTCAAGCTCCTGTATTGCGTCAGCGCTCCAAATCGCGACGAGTCCAAGCAAGGAGCAGCTTTAGAAAATTCGATCTTAAACGGTGGACGCACAACGGGCCTACCATCCGAATTTCTAGATGTGATTTGCGAATATATTTTTTCCCAAAAGATGTCCTCTGGAAGAGGGAGAGGCGAGGCTGAAACTTCCTCTTGTTCTGGAAATGATTTGAGTGACTCGTGAAGTGACTCCTGGTGGTCTCCGGAGGAGACTTGCGTCGTAAACGCTTCGATGGATTCGCTGGCGATTGACCCACTCAAATACCATCCGAATATTGAATTTTGGGCAATAAGGCTTCCTCCGACATTCATCTTGACGCGCGGCCGCAGTAATTTCGGCATGATATCAGACCCGATGACCATATCGATGCGGGCTGGATTCATAAACCGGGGATCGGCGAGCTCCAACGATGAGATCTCGTGGGGATCCAAATTGGAGACCCTTTTGGCCGGAAGCCAATTAGTCAATTTCGGCAACACCACGGCGTCGATTTCTTCCTTGAACGAAGAACGAGGCGAGTCGAGCGTGATGGTGCATTTCTTTTTTGCGATTTGGGTGCATTGGCCACCCATGCCAGAGACGTTGCCGATTTTATGAGTCGTTGGCAAATTCAAATGCAGCTGCAGTCGATCAGTAAGAAATTTCCTCTGCGAACCTTGATCTAAAAGCGGCCGAACCGTTGGCAAAAGCGCCTGAGTCTGGCTGATGGAGACGTGTGCGGGTGCCTGTGACGGTAAGGGAATGCTCACGGAGCTCGAAGCCTCTGGTTGCGCACGAAAATGCGGCGGTTGGCTCGTCGGAAACGGGCCCATCTCCGGAGGAGATGTCAAAGAGGGGGTAGAGACTTTCGTGTCCGGTGTTGCAGCCGCGCTCGAAACATGCAACAAAGTGTGATGTCGTTGTTGGCACTTCGAACAGTTGTGTTGACTGGTGCAATTGGATCGTTGGTGACTGGTAGCGAGACAATTGAAACAACGCTTTGGTTCTGTTATAATTTGAAAACGTTCCGCGACTGGAAACTTCAAAAATTGAGAACATTGGCGTAGAGGGTGATTTACATTGCACAAGGAACACAATTCTGGTATTTGCTCTTGTGTGTGGAACGCGTAGGTCGATGAAGTTGGCTGGTTTGCTGATAGAACCGGCGCTTTTACCTTCGTGAAGCTCGAAAGGCCTTCGACGACCTCATAGCGGTTGCTGAGAAATTCGTTCATCTGTCTCCAAGTCGGCAGCTCTCGATGCGATGAAAGCGACTGCTCCCAAAGTGCGATCGTAGAGGCTGGCAGGCATCTGGAGCAAATATGGACGAGCATGGCATCAAAAAAATCGACAACTCCTTGACTTTTCATCAGGGTGATACAACCTTTGACCGTCGTTTGTATTTTCAAAATTCCCTCGCTGGTTTCGTTTTCAATAGGCGGCGGATCGAACAAGGTTTTTAATTGATGATCGATTAAATTGCGCTTGTTCTCGTAGCGCGTCTTGAGAGCCTCCCAGGCATGCATAAAATCGAGCCGCATAATGGATATCCTTTAACAATCGCAGCTGCGGCGCCTGTTGTTTTGTAATGCAGATAGTAGAGCTTATGTATGGGTGGCAACCTTGGATTGTTGATGTATAAGGCTGTGAACATATCACGAAACGCTGGCCATTCATTGTACCCTCCGGAAAAATTCGCGACGTCACAAGGGGGCACTCAAATAAAATTATCTTCTGGCGGCATCTCAGCATATTGGGGAGGCGCCCGTGAGCTGGATAATGGTTGATGTGCGTGGGAATGCATCCGTAACATATCCTTCAGCTGCGCTCGAGCGATAGCTTGGAGATCGCAACATTCATTATAAGTAACTAGAGCATTGGCGGCAACCTCAGCAGTCCATTCGTCATGTGCGAGAGCGCGGCTGTAAGTCTCTTGAACACGTTGCCAACAAGAGTCAGTTTCCTCAATTTTAACTTCGATGAGCGACTCGGTTTGATTCAAGGGATTGGAGCGCATTATCACATCGCAGTAGCTTTTAGGCTGCTCCACCGCAACATTGAATTGTAAATTAAAAGCCATTTTGGAAGCGAACATGAAACGTTAACACAGAGCTCAAGCAACGCGATTCCGGAGTGAAAAAACGAAAATATATTTAATAATATTTCAGTAAAATTAACGAATATACTCGCCCACGCTTGAATTTATTTTTACCAAACGCAAAATTATCGATGGCAATCTGGATGTACTAGGCTTTGTCGGGTGCGGAAGAGACCGGTCGTAGGGCGTGATGAACGATGTCGTCTGAGCACCTTCAAGTCAGCCGTGATAAAGAAATAAACAAACTGGAGAAAATATATGCAACCGTGGCAGCGAATCCTCAATGATTTCTGCGCTTCGCAACACCTCCACAAGACTCCTGGTACTCCAATGTTAAAAAATTCCAAATTATTTAAGAAATTCCAATAAGAAAATATAGGTCAAATTCAATTGATTTGTTAGAAATTCAAGTTTTTTAACCAATTCGCAAAGTCGATGTCATGCACGTAAATCAACAACAGCGTGCAGGCAGAGCGCAGCGTGAGTTCACCCATGTTCGCTCGAACAGGCAATACGCGATCAACTTCTATGTTCGAAGTTCGATGCAACGCACAGCGTTAGAACTGACCTACGCAACACAATGCACGTATGCCCTATACGTTTATGGCTCGCTGTCTGCTGGCCTTGAATTCGTATGAAATTTCGATGAAAAAACCAAAGTCGAGACACGGTTTCGCTGCGTGTCCAGAAACCAAAAGCAACAAAAGAAAAGAGAAAAAACTGCAACTCGTCCTCAAAGGGGAACGAGAAAACCAAATGCTGCTATGTGTTTGTTGTTTTGCACTATCGGCTGTGCACAAAAACCACCACCAAACGACACACGGGTGTGCGACTGAGACAGATGATTGATGTCGAGGAGGAAAGAGTTTGTCCCGCCGTTACGTTGTAATGCGTGACACGCGCTTTGATCTTGTCGTGTCCTTGAATTTGCACTACGGCAAACAGAGGTCAAAGGCGACGTGCACGTGCGGACTTTTTCGACCCTTTCTAACTATTATGGTCCACCAGAACCTATTCCAGGCTCCTGGCAGGTTCGCCAAAATGTCTGATTTCAGACTAAAGAGGACGTACCTGGTACTCCGCTGCTGACCCTGGGGGATGCCGGGTACGTCGATTTATATGTCGGTTTGCGCGACGATAATTCGGATTTATGTACTTAGTTTTTATTTAAAAAAGTAAAGGTTTTTTTTATTATTTTTTATTTTGTTTTAGTTTCAAATTATATTTTGGTTTTATTTTTGATTTTCACTCCAATCACTTCACCTTTTGATTTTTAATTACTTTTTAAGTTGGAATTTTTTTTCTTTCAATTTTAACGTTTTTGCCGACGCGTGAGCGAGTAGTTAACGCGAAGAGACTTTTTAGACAGTGACGAGGGCAGCGCGCAGTCCTCCCAGGCAGCGCTGCCGGTTAGCGCAGTCGAACGCGAAAAGGGTACTCACTAAGTTTGGTTATTTTGCCGTTCTTTAAAGCCCCGTCTTCAAAGTGGCTACGGCGAAAAACCAACAAACGGAAAAATACCAATATGATGAGAGAAAGAGAGAGAGAGCAAAAAAGAAATCCTGTTTTCTTTAAGGGATAACTGGAGCTACAAACGGAACTTTTCCAATTTCCCGCGTTGTAATTTTATACAAGAGGAAATCACCAAAAGAACACCAAGAACAAATTTATATGCACGCACCCGGAATTAAGTGTGAATTTGGTGAGTAATATATGTATGTTATGTGTGTGAGCCGTGTGATGTGTTGTTGTTGGCCTGAGATAAGGTTGCTCTTCTTTTGACTCTGTGCAGGGAAAGATGATTTGAATAGGGATGTGATTATGTTTTTGCGGAACTCCAATCCCCGGAAATACCTATCCGGCTCGAAGGACCAATTAAAAGCTAAGGATAGAGAAAATAGGAGTTCCGGGTTAAGCCGGTAAATTATATAAAATTAAAATCCAGAATCAGATTGTAATATAGAGAGTTTTTATTGCAAATGTTGTGCGAGATCTTACGTGAATATTTCCGCAAGCGTTTGATGAAAAAGATTTCCGCAAGGGTTTGGTGGTGGTGAGAGCGATAAAAATCAAATTTTACAGGAGACTGTTTTTGTTGATCTCCTTTGCATTGACTGGCATACAAATTATAGAACTTATAGTGCAATATCTCCGTTATTATTGAGCATATCGTCGTAATATTTTAACAGGTTGGCTGATAAGTCCCCGGTCTAACAAAGAAAAACACATTTTTTTGTCAAAATTCGTTTTTATTATTCAACATAGTTCCCTTCAAGAGCGATACAACGATTATAACGACCTTCCAATTTTTTGATACCATTTTGGTAGTACTCCTTCGGTTTTGCCTCAAAATAGGCCTCAGTTTCGGCGATCACCTCTTCATTGCAGCCAAATTTTTTCCCTGCGAGCATCCTTTTGAGGTCTGAGAACAAGAAAAAGTCGCTGGGGGCCAGATCTGGAGAATACGGTGGGTGGGGAAGCAATTCGAGGCCTAATTCATGAATTTTTGCCATCGTTCTCAATGACTTGTGGCACGGTGCGTTGTCTTGGTGGAACAACACTTTTTTCTTCTTCATATGGGGCCGTTTTGCCGCAATTTCGACCTTCAAGCGCTCCAATAACGACATATAATAGTCACTGTTGATGGTTTCTCCCTTCTTAAGATAATCGATAAAAATTATTCCATGCCCATCCCAAAAAATAGAGGCCATTACTTTGCCAGCGGACTTTTGAGTCTTTCCACGCTTCGGAGACGGTTCACCGATCGCTGTCCACTCAGCCGACTGCCGATTGGACTCAGGAGTTTAGTAATAGAGCCATGTTTCATCCATTGTCACATATCGACGCAAAAACTCGGGTGTATTGCGAGTTAAAAGCTGCAAACACCGCTCAGAATCATCAACACGTTGTTGTTTTTGGTCAAATGTGAGCTCGCGCGGCACCCATTTTGCACAGAGCTTTTTCATATCCAAATATTGATGAATGATATGACCAACACGTTCCTTTGATATCTTTAAGGCCTCTGCCATCTCGATCAACTTCATTTTACGGTCATTCAAAATCATTTTGTGAATTTTTTTTGATGTTTTCGTCGGTAACCACCTCTTTCGGGCGTCCACTGCGTTCACCGTCCTCCGTGCTTATTTCACCACGCTTGAATTTTGCATACGAATCAATTATTGTTGATTTTCCTGGGGCAGAGTCCGGAAACTCATTATCAAGCCAAGTTTTTGCTTGCACTGTATTTTTTCCCTTCAGAAAACAGTATTTTATCAAAACACGAAATTCCTTTTTTTCCATTTTTTGACAATAACAAAAGTTGCTTCACAAAAGACGCTCTATCTCACAAACAAATTGACTTACAGACGTCAAATTTTGACACGAATCATTTGAAGGTTGCCACTATATAAAAATAATATGCATTTAATACTAGCGACGCCATTTATGTGTCAGACCGGGGACTTATCAGCCAACCTGTTACTAGGTGATGAGTTTCAGGCTGAAGACCATATTTTCATCAAAAAGTCAATTTCGAAAAATATTTCGCTTACGTTATTTTCGCGGTTAGGGCTCGATATGTGGATATATGTAAGCGATAATCTTTTGAACTTCGAGGGAATGTTCGTCGGTGTCGATTGTTGTAAGACAAGTGAACTTTTTACTTTATTCTTGGCGCCATGACTTTCGCTTTACTTTCATGTCTATTGAGGCATGTCGCGACGTTCATGGTTGCATTTATGAGAAAGTGTGATATAAAACAAAGGAGTTTAATTGGCCGTCCACATTAACAAGTATCATATCTCTTTGCCAGGTAGATAATAAAAAAGAACCAGCTTAAAATGGCAAAAGGATTGAAGATTTGATGAATAAAAACGAAGATATACTAAAGCTTTAATTTTTATCGATATCTTTTGTGTTATTCATTTTAAGATTGTTAATCGAAAAAATCATAGTAAGCTGTGTTTGAGCTTATAAAATCAGACATGAAGATAAAAAACAATTCAATAAGAAAAAAGTCAGTAACTATGATGAATCTGCACTTAACATCGAAGGTTCGGAGTCAGTGTCAGACGACATATTTGTATTATTTGACTGTCGACAAGCTATAAATGATGGGATTGCCTTGTTAGTGGTCACTGGGTCGGATAAAAGTTTGATTAAGTCAGAAGTTCTAAAACACAGAAATAGACTAAACGAGTCAGAACAAAGTTAATTTGGAGAAAATTTGGATATTGAAGACAACTCAAATATTGCACCTTCTTACAATTCAGAGCACAAACAATCAAAGTCACTTCCACTCGGCGTTCTCAACATCGATAACATCTGTTTTACAGAGGCAGTTACGATCAAAGCGGGGGAAGCGAAAGTGGCACCGATTTGCAATAAATTAGCGTTGGACGATGAGGAAATATATAAAGAAGAGACTAATAATAAAAATTGGACTATTTAGCGGTGGGGATGGTGTGAATGAAAAGTCCAATGGATTGAAGTAAGAGTTCGACAAGGAGGCGGAGTATAATTTTTTTGGTACTAGAAGAGATGGTACTAATGGTAATAAGGCAGTTGGTGAAGATATTTTGAAAGGAAACCCACTAGATAGACATAAAAATCCCGATGAGAATGTATTAGTTGAAAAAATTAACCTAAATGAAAACTCAGAAGTTAGAGAGTTGACGTTGCACGAGTATTTCAAAATTCCGAATGTAATGAAAAAGTTGTTCTGCACAATAAAAGCACTAAATAAGAAATTTGTAAAAGGGTCTGTTCTCGAACAAAGAAAATTTAAAATAAAATTCTGACAAATTAATATAACACATAACATACAATGAATTTAAAATATCTAAACAAATTTTGCGCCCATAACAACAATGTGCCGCAGCTTTATTAAAAATTTAAAGTACTGTCCCAAAAACATAGGTTTATCTCGATTAAAACGAGTGCTGACTGTTTTTATATTTAATCAATATTGTCACAATTTTTTATTTTTTTTTTAAATATCGGTTAGTGCGATTTCCATATAAGGAATGGCGACGAAAACAAATGGTTTATATAAATTTCGGATTTTTTTTACTGCTTCAGAACAAAAATTTTTTTTAAAACATTAAACTTACAAATTTTCAAATTTTTGCAACGTCTGTTTAATCCCATATTGTAAGTGCACCTTTATGGGTAAAGAGCGCCACGACTTTAAAAGAACCAAGAGGGACTCAGGTACCATAATTTTTATTTAAAAAAATTTTTCGGTGAACAAAGTAAGCAAAGCAAAATAAATTGGTAAATATACACAACCGTATACATATATTTACAAAATAATTGTATATACTCAGAAGACGGGAAATTCAAGGCAGTACCTTGAAAACTTAGGTTTTTTTCGGTTAGATAAAGTCATTTCCCTGCAGGAAAAGTGGGGTGAATTGGGCCCTAGCGAGTAGTTCTCGGGTGTATGAAAAAAAACTAGTACGCGATAAGAGACACGGACAGTAGTACCTAACTAGTGGCATATTCAACAATACAATTTTGCCTACACATTAATCTAATATATACGCTGTTCGTGAGTCAGAAAGGTCCGTGGCGTAGTGTAAGCGTATTCACTTAGGAATCTGAAGGGCTCGAGTTCGATTCCTGTCGCAGGCAAAAAATGTGGAAGAATTGCATGTTTCGAAAAACTCAAATAAAACTCACCAATGCTATCTCACAACTTTGCACACAAACTAGTGGGGTGATATGTTCGTTCTGGGTGTGCAAATTTTTTTTGTCGAAAATCGGTAAATTGCGCACATTGAAGTCTTTGGAAACTTTTCGTGGTTTGTATGAGAAGACGCACATTGAAGTGTTTGGAAATTTTTGCTGGTTTGTATGAAAAGACGCACATTGAAGTCTTTTGAAATATTTTGTGGTTTTTAAGAGAAGGTCCGCATTGAAATTTTTGGTGGTTTATATGAGAAGGTTTGCATTGAGCCTCATTGAAGAGGTAAGTGTGCTGTAGGAGAGCATATATAGTTCAATATGTAAAGATTGGACTAGAGCTGGAGTTGGCTTATCGCTTCTGAAGTCATTGAGATAAAGGCAAGGAATGATTTTTTAGCCAGAACAAGTTGAAGCTTGCCTCATTGGATGTTTATTCAAAAATTTTTCAAGTTCAACTTCAGTTCAATCAGGGATATATTTTTGGGATTGAATATTTTGAAAGATTAGTACATATATGGTGTGAGTATGCTGTGGGTGAGAAACTGTGCGGTAGCAGAGCATATATAGTTCAATTAGTTCAATATGTAGACGTTGGGCTAGAGCTGGAGTTGCCTTATCGCTACTGAAGTCATTGAGATGAAGATAAGGCATGATTTTTTAACCAGAACAAGTTAAAGCTTGCCTCAGTGGATGTTTATTCAAAAAATTTTCAAGCTCAAAATCAGTTCAATCAGGGGGATAAAAGAATGGGTTTTTACAACTTCTTAGATAATGAAGAAGTTCTAGCTCCAGAAAAAGCATAATCAGATTGTATTTTTATCTTTGATGATGTTGCATTTGAAAAACAGAACAATATACGAAATTATTTCTGTATGGGTGGTCGGCACAATAATATTGATAGCTTTTATCTTTGCCAAATTTATACTCGAATACCAAAACATCTGATTTATGACAATGCAAACTTAACTATCATGTTTAAACAAGATGAAACGAACATAAGACATATTTAAAATGATCATGTTGGTACTGATATGTCATTTCAGGATTTTTTTAAAATTTTTACTGAACGTTGGAGGGTTTCTCGTCATAAGCAAAGATGATTCATTTAATAGTGGACGATTTAAGAAAGGGCTCAACATATTTGTTCAGCTATAAAGGCAGAGTGTATGAACCACAAAATATTCAGTTTCAAAAACAGATCAAGCAGTTCAACAACAATGTTTGGAGTCAAGCAACAATCTGATCAGTACAATAATCATCCTTCTTCTTCTTCAGCGACAGCAAACACCCCTATTTATTATGGAACAGAACTGTTCCATAAGCAGACCTGTTCAACAGCAACAACAATAAAAAGACCTGTTCATCGAGGAACAGACTCGTTTTGGCCACCATCAATCCCGAGTGTAAGGAATGTTAAAAATTTGGATATGACCGATCGAATGTGCTATGAGAGCGAGCGCCTAAAAACTTTCGAAAATTGGCCTTTGGGATGAATGGATATAAGAAGGCTTGCACAATTTGGAGTGTTTTACACTGGCAGTGAAGATATTGCAATATGTTACTTTTTCACAGTGGAAATTTGTAAATGGTAAATAAATGATAATCCTCTAGCAGAACATATACGCTGGTCGCCTAATTGTCCATTAATATGCTTACGTCATACAAACAATCATACTATTCATCAAGATGAGTTGAATGTAATGTTGCATATATCACGACTTATTCTACGCCTTAAAGCAATAGTTTATCCACAATGCAGTGGCAAATATGTTTCTTAAAACGATATATACACATAGTCCGGGAGCCAGCAATACTAAAAGTGCACTCACACGGAATTCAAAATTTTGCATATAAAAAGGTAGTAAATATCAATACGAACAAAATGAGCCCGGTATGACAAGGTCTATCCTGGCACTAGTATTTTAAAAAATTTTTTATATTATTAACTAAGAGCAACAATTTGCACTCATCGCGGAATTCAATTTTAACTAGAGCATTGTATTGTACATTTTATTAGCTTTCAGAAAAGCATGGTATGACAGATTCTATTGTGGCGGTATAGGCTGTCATACCGATTTTTAAAAACATGATGAGGGTAAAATTTTACCCTCACACGGAATCAATTTTTTTTTTGTTTTTTTGTTGTTTATTTTTTTGTCTTCTTTTGAAATATTTTGGTATGACAGCTCAAAACTTGACAAAAATATCTGTCATACCTGTTTGAAGTAAGCGAAGTACGAACGTAGATTTTTCAAATAGCTAATATATTATATATTTATGAGGAAAATGAAGTGTAGGCTATGCAATTAATATTTGTTTCTCACTTTGCCAAGCTTTGCCGGGCTTCCATGCCTTTACAGGTTGTGACTACACAGCTGCGTTCGTGCGTAGAGGCAAAATAAAAGCTTACAATCTCCTCAGTCAAAATGAAGAATATCAAAATGTTTTTCGACATCTTTTAGATCCAAAAGACATTTGCAACCAAGATAAAATAAATACAATACAAAAATTTACGAATGAATTATATGGAGTGAGCCACAATAATGTTAATAGTGCCAGATTTGATATATTTTTGAAATTTTTCGCTACTTCGAGTAACAACGATGAATTTTATAAGGGCATGATAAACTTCAATTCCTGCAATATTCCTCCCTGCTGGAAATCTTTAAATCTTATGGTATACTGGGCAAGTAGCTCCTCTTACCGTTGAGGAAATTACTGCAAATTATGCAGATGAAGAGGAAAATGATGAAGATAATGAAGAAATGCGACCAAGGCAACATTATGATTGCGATGCTTTTGATTATGCTGCCTTTGAATAAATGAGTTTTAAAATTATATCGATATACTGCATTTTATAATAATAAATTAGGATTAACATTAGGACATTAACCTTTACATTAGGGGTTTTCACACCAAGTGTCGTTAATTCGTTAGCTGTTAATCGGTACTTTTTCACATGGTCTTTGTTTTTGTAATTTTATCGAACAAAAACCAAATGCATGTAAAAATATACCGATTAACAGCTATTGAACTAACGACACTTGGTGTAAAAACCCCTATTATATTAATAAATGGTATTTGTATCATAAACAAATATTAATTGCATAGCCTACACTTCATTTTCCTCATAAATATATATTAGCTATTTGAAAAATCTACGTTCGTACTTCGCTTACTTCAAACAGGTATGACAGATGTTTTCGTCAAGTTTTGAGCTGTCATACCAAAATATTTCAAAAGAAGACAAAAAAATAAACAACAAAAAAACAAAAAAAATTGATTCCGTGTGAGGGTAAAATTTTACCCTCATCATGTTTTTAAAAATCGGTATGACAGCCTATACCGCCACAATAAAATCTGTCATACCATGCTTTTCTGAAAGCTAATAAAATGTACAATACAATGCTCTAGTTAAAATTGAATTCCGCGATGAGTGCAAATTGTTGCTCTTAGTTAATAATATAAAAAATTTTTTAAAATACTAGTGCCAGGATAGACCTTGTCATACCGGGCTCATTTTGTTCGTATTGATATTTACTACCTTTTTATATGCAAAATTTTGAATTCCGTGTGAGTGCACTTTTAGTATTGCTGGCTCCCCGCCTAACAGTTTTACATATGGGCAATGCATTATTACAACTGCAAACTACTGTACCCGATTGAAAACTAATAAAATATATTATTAAAAACTGTATACAGTTTTATTTTTTCTTTTCTCTATTCGAGAGAGAGTAACATTTTATCACTTATTTCCCTTTTAGCTGCATTGTAGAAGTTACAGTGAAAAGAGAGAGAACAAATAGGATTTTCTAAAGTTTCTACTTGTGTCGAGAGTTAAACATCTCGCTTTGAGCCTATAGATGTATGATAACGACATACTCCTAACCACTACGCCACGGAAGGTGGCAATTAAATTGAGGAAAATTTATAATATAAAAGATGTCATCGACACTTAACTGATCTCACTAATGTTCTCACCATTAATGAAAACAATTCATTGAGAGCGTTATCAGTAGCAACAACAAAATCATTGATGATGAATTGCTTTTCAAAATTATTCAGACGAGGAAGGTCTTGCCGGATAAGTTCAAGGCCATAAAAATTTATGATTTTAGCGCAGCAGAAAGTCTGGAAAAAAATTTTCTGCCTATCACAGCCCCAGTTAAGGATTTGCTTACAGAAACTAAAGTTAAAAATGAAATAGTAATTGATTTGGCTGAAAACGCTCAAGCAAACATTTCAACTTTTAACAAAAAAAGTTTATTCAAAAGACCGATGAAAAAAGAAAGAAGGAGGAAAAACATTAATAAACTACCAAAAATTGAAACTAGTACACCAAAAAGGTCTAATGGTGTTGATTCTGTTCAAGACTATGATGATGCTGATGAAAAGAGCAATGATGAATTTTATAGCAATGATGATGACGATGATGATGATGATGATGATAATAAATCAAACACTATTTAAGCCATGGAAGAAGAAGAAGGAGAAGTCAGTAATTTGTTAAATGAACCGAATTTTGATCTACTAGAAAAGCAAAACAGTCTAGATAGAATATTTTAATTTAATTACAATTCGGAAAAGCAATTGATGTTTGGAGATTCAAAAATATCATCCAAGACTTCTAATGAAGTTCAAATTGGTGATGAGAACAATAAAAAGTCGCTGGGGGCCAGATCTGGAGAATACGGTGGATGGGGAAGCAATTCGAAGCCTAATTCATGAATTTTTGCCATCGTTCTCAATGACTTGTGGCACGGTGCGTTGTCTTGGTGGAACAACACTTTTTTCTTCTTCAATATGGGGCCGTTTTGCCGCGATTTCGACCTTCAAGCGCTCCAATAACGACATATAATAGTCACTGTTGATGTTTTTTTCCTTCTCAAGATAATCGATAAAAATTATTCCATGCCCATCCCAAAAAACAGAGGCCATTACTTTGCCAGCGGACTTTTGAGTCTTTCCACGCTTCGGAGACGGTTCACCGATCGCTGTCCACTCAGCCGACTGTCGATTGGACTCAGGAGTTTATTGATAGAGCCATGTTTCATCCATTGTCACATATCGACGCAAAAACTCGGGTGTATTGCGAGTTAACAGCTGCAAACACCGCTCAGAATCATCAACACGTTGTTGTTTTTGGTCAAATGTGAGCTCGCGCGGCACCCATTTTGCACAGAGTTTTTTCATATTCAAATATTGATGAATGATATGACCAACACGTTCCTTTGATGTCTCTAAGGCCTCTGCTATCTCGATCAACTTCATTTTACGGTCATTCAAAATCATTTTGTGAATTTTTTTGATGTTTTCGTCGGTAACCACCTCTTTCGGGCGTCCACTGCGTTCACCGTCCTCCGTGCTTATTTCACCACGCTTGAATTTAGCATACCAATCAATTATTGTTAATTTTCCTGGGGCAGAGTCCGGAAACTCATTATCAAGCCAAGTTTTTGCTTCCACTGTATTTTTTCCCTTCAGAAAACAGTATTTTATCAAAACACGAAATTCCTTTTTTCCATTTTTTGACAATAACAAAAGTTGTTTCACAAAAGACGCTCTATCTCACAAACTAATTGACTTACAGACGTCAAATTTTGACACGAATCATTTGAAGGTTGCCACTATATAAAAATAATATGCATTTAATACTAGCGACGCCATCTATGTTTCAGACCGGGGACTTATCAGCCAACCTGTTACTAGGTGAAGAGTTTCAGGCTGAAGACCATATTTTCATCAAAAAGTCATTTTCGAAAAATATTTCGCTTACGTTATTTTCGCGGTTAGGGTTCGATATATGGATATATGTTAGCGATAATCTTTTGAACTTCGAGGGAATGTTCGTCGGTGTCGATTGTTGTAAGACAAGTGAACTTTTTACTTTAATCTTGGCGTCATGACTTTCGCTTTACTTTCATGTCTATTGAGGCATGTCGCGACGTTCATGGTTGCATTTATAAGAAAGTATTATATGGAACAAAGGAGGTTAATTGGCCGTCCACATTAACAAGTATCATATCTCTTTGCCAGGTAGATAATAAAAAAGAACCAGCTTAAAATGGCAAATGGATTGAAGATTTGATGAACAAAAACGAAGATATACTAAAATTTTATTTTTATCGATATCTTTTGTGTTATTCATTTTAAGATTGTTAATCGAAAAAACCATAGTAAGCTGTGTTTGGGCTTATAAAATCTGACATGAAGATAAAAAACAATTCAATAAAAAAAAAGTCAGTAACTATAATGAATCTGCACTTAACATCGAAGGTTCGGAGTCAGTGTCAGACGACATAGTTGTAGTATTTGCGTGTGGACAAGCTATAAATGATGGGATTGCCTTGTTAGTGGTCACTGGGTCGGATAAAAGTTTGATTAAGTCAGAAGTTCTAAAACACAGAAATAGACTAAACGAGTCAGAACAAAGCAAATTTGGAGAAAATTTGGATATTGAAGACAACTCAAATATTGCGCCTTCTTACAATTCAGAGCACAAACAATCAAAGTCACTTCCACTCGGCGTTCTCAACATCGATAACATCTGTTTTGCAGAGGCAGTTACGATCAAAGCGGGGGAAGCGAAAGTGGCACCGATTTGCAATAAATTAGCGTTGGACGATGAGGAAATATATAAAGAAGAGACTAATAATAAAAATTGGACTATTAAGCGGTGGGGATGGTGTGAATGAAAAGTCCAATGGATTGAAGTACGAGTTCGACAAGGAGGTGGAGTATAATTTTTTTGGTACTAGAAGAGATGGTACTAATGGTAATAGGGCAGTTGGTGACGATATTTTGAAAGGAAACCCACTAGATAGACATAAAAATCCCGATGAGAATGTATTAGTTAAAAAAATTAACCTAAATGAAAACTCAGAAGTTAGAGATTTGACGTTGCACGAGTATTTCAAAATTCCGAATGTAATGCAAAAGTTGTTCTGCACAATAAAAGCACTAAATAAGAAATTTGTAAAAGGGTCTGTTCTCGAACAAAGAAAATTTAAAATAAAATTCTGACAAATTAATATAACACATAACATACAATGAATTTAAAATATCTAAACAAATTTTGCGCCCATAACAACAATGTGCCGCAGCTTTATTAAAAATTTTAAGTACTGTCCCAAAAACATAGGTTTATCTCGATTAAAACGAGTGCTGACTGTTTTTATATTTAATCAATATTGTCACAATTTTTTATTTTTTTTTTTAAATATCGGTTAGTGCGATATCCATATAAAGAATGGCGACGAAAACAAATGGTTTATGTAAATTTCGGAATTTTTTTACTGCTTCAGAACAAAAATTTTTTTTTAAAACATTAAACTTACAAATTTTCAAATTTTTGCAACGTCTGTTTAATTTCATATTGTAAGTGCACCTTTATGGGTAAAGAGCGCCACGACTTTAAAAGAACCAAGAGGGACTCAGGTACCATAATTTTTATTTTAAAAAATTTTCGGTGAACAAAGTAAGCAAAGCAAAATAAATTGGTAAATATACACACCCGTAAACATATATTTACAAAATAATTGTATATACTCAGAAGACGTGAAATTCAAGGCAGTACCTTAAAAACTTAGGTTTTTTTCGGTTAGATAAAGTCATTTCCCTGCAGGAAAATTGGGTTGAATTGGGCCCTAGCGAGTAGTTCTCGGGTGTATGAAAAAAAACTAGTACGCGATAAGAGACACGAACAGTAGTACCTAACTAGTGGCATATTCAACAATACAATTTTGCCTACACATTAATCTAATATATACGCTGTTCGTGAGTCAGAAAGGTCCGTGGCGTAGTGTAAGCGTATTCACTTAGGAATCTGAAGGGCTCGAGTTCGATTCCTGTCGCAGGCAAAAAATGTGGAAGAATTGCATGTTTCGAAAAACTCAAATAAAACTCACCAATGCTATCTCACAACTTTGCGCACAAACTAGTGGGGTGATATGTTCGTTCTGGGTGTGCAAATTTTTTTTTGTCGAAAATCGGAAAAAGGTGCACATTGAAGTCTTTGGAAACTTTTGGTGGTTTGTATGAGAAGACGCACATTGAAGTCTTTGGAAATTTTTGCTGGTTTGTATGAAAAGACGCACATTGAAGTCTTTTGAAATTTTTGGTGGTTTGTAAGAGAAGGTCCGCATTGAAATTTTTGGTGGTTTATATGAGAAGGTTTGCATTGAGCCTCATTGAAGAGGTAAGTGTGCTGTAGGAGAGCATATATAGTTCAATATGTAAAGATTGGGCTAGAGCTGGAGTTGGCTTATCGCTTCTGAAGTCATTGAGATAAAGGCAAGGCATGATTTTTTAGCCAGAACAAGTTGAAGCTTGCCTGATTGGATGTTTATTCAAAAATTTTTCAAGTTCAACTTCAGTTCAATCACGGATATATTTTTGGGATTGAATATTTTGAAAGATTAGTACATATATGGTGTGAGTATGCTGTGGGTGAGAAACTGTGCGGTAGCAGAGCATATATAGTTCAATTAGTTCAATATGTAGACGTTGGGCTAGAGCTGGAGTTGACTTATCGCTACTGAAGTCATTGAGATGAAGATAAGGCATGATTTTTTAGCCAGAACAAGTTGAAGCTTGCCTCATTGGATGTTTATTCAAAAATTTTTCAAGTTCAAGATCAGTTCAATCAGGGGATATTTTTTGGATTGAATGTTAGAAAAATTAGTACATAAATGTGTGAGTATGGTGTGGGTGAGAAACTGTGCGGTAGGAGAGCATATATAGTTCAACTAGTTCAATATGTAAACATTGGGCTAGAGCTGGAGTTGACTTATCGCTACTGAAGTTATTGAGATGAAGATAAGGCATGATTTTTTAACCAGAACAAGTTAAAGCTTGCCTCAGTGGATGTTTATTCAAAAAATTTTCAAGCTCAAAATCAGTTCAATCAGGGGGATAAAAGAATGGGTTTTTACAACTTCTCAGATAATGAAGAAGTTCTAGCTCCAGAAAAAGCATAATCAGATTGTATTTTTATCTTCGATGATGTTGCATTTGAAAAACAGAACAATATACGAAATTATTTCTGTATGGGTGGTCGGCACAATAATATTGATAGCTTTTATCTTTGCCAAATTTATACTCGAATACCAAAACATCTGATTTATGACAATGCAAACTTAACTATCATGTTTAAACAAGATGAAACGAACATAAGACATATTTAAAATGATCATGTTGGTACTGATATGTCATTTCAGGATTTTTTTTAAATTTTTACTGAACGTTGGAGGGTTTTTTGTCATAAGCAAAGATGATTCATTTAATAGTGGACGATTTAAGAAAGGGCTCAACATATTTATTCAGCTATAAAGGCAGAGTGTATGAACCACAAAATATTCAGTTTCAAAAACAGATCAAGCAGTTCAACAACAATGTTTGGAGTCAAGCAACAATCTGATCAGTACAATAATCATCCTTCTTCTTCTTCAGCGACAGCAAACACCCCTATTTATTATGGAACAGAACTGTTCCATAAGCAGACCTGTTCAACAGCAACAACAATAAAAAGACCTGTTCATCGAGGAACAGACTCGTTTTGGCCACCATCAATCCCGAGTGTAAGGAATGTTAAAAATTTGGATATGACCGATCGAATGTGCTATGAGAGCGAGCGCCTAAAAACTTTCGAAAATTGGCCTTTGGGATGAATGGATATAAGAAGGCTTGCACAATTTGGAGTGTTTTACACTGGCAGTGAAGATATTGCAATATGTTACTTTTTCACAGTGGAAATTTGTAAATGGTAAATAAATGATAATCCTCTAGCAGAACATATACGCTGGTCGCCTAATTGTCCATTAATATGCTTACGTCATACAAACAATCATACTATTCATCAAGATGAGTTGAATGTAATATTGCATATATCACGACTTATTCTACGCCTTAAAGCAATAGTTTATCCACAATGCAGTGGCAAATATGTTTCTTAAAACGATATATACACAGTTTTACATATGGGCAATGCATTATTACAACTGCAAACTACTGTACCCGATTGAAAACTAATAAAATATATTATTAAAAACTGTATACAGTTTTATTTTTTCTTTTCTCTATTCGAGAGAGAGTAACATTTTATCACTTATTTCCCTTTTAGCTGCATTGTAGAAGTTACAGTGAAAAGAGAGAGAACAAATAGGATTTTCTAAAGTTTCTACTTGTGTCGAGAGTTAAACATCTCGCTTTGAGCCTATAGATGTATAATAACGACATACTCCTAACCACTACGCCACGGAAGGTGGCAATTAAATTGAGGAAAATTTATAATATAAAAGATGTCATCGACACTTAACTGATCTCATTAATGTTCTCACCATTAATGAAAACAGTTCATTGAGAGCGTTATCAGTAGCAACAACAAAATCATTGATGATGAATTGCTTTTCAAAATTATTCAGACGAGGAAAGTCTTGCCGGATAAGTTCAAGACCATAAAAATTTATGATTTTAGCGCAGCAGAAAGTCTGGAAAAAAAATTTTTGCCTATCACAGCCCCAATTAAGGATTTGCTTACAGAAACTAAAGTTAAAAATGAAATAGTAATTGATTTGGCTGAAAACGCTCAAGCAAACATTTCAACTTTTAACAAAAAAAGTTTATTCAAAAGACCGATGAAAAAAGAAAGAAGGAGGAAAAACATTAATAAACTACCAAAAATTGAAACTAGTACACCAAAAAGGTCTAATGGTGTTGATTCTGTTCAAGACTATGATGATGCTGATGAAAAAAGCAATAATGAATTTTATAGCAATGATGATGACGCTGATGATGATGATGATAATAAATCAAACACTATTTAAGCCATGGAAGAAGAAGAAGGAGAAGTCAGTAATTTGTTAAATGAACCGAATTTTGATCTACTAGAAAAGCAAAACAGTCTAGATAGAATATTTGGATTGAATTACAATTCAGAAAAACAATTGATGTTTGAAGACTCAAAAATATCATTCAAAAGTTTTAATGAAGTTCAAATTGGTGATGAAACATTTAAAATGACACCAGGACGTTTTCTGTTAATGTTTACAAAAAATCCTATCGAATGTACTGAATCGGATTTAAAGTTGCATAAGAAAATTCTATTGAAAACTAATGCCTATAGACGTGGCTATACATCTCGTGGTCAAGTCAGTGGAAACAAAGGATCAAAGTATCTAAACATTATTCAATTCTTAATCAAAGATGTGGAGAGTAAAGGGTCAAACTCGAACTTAGATGTGAGGAAAGAAGGATTTGGTTTAATGAATTTAAATTTGAATCCAATCAACTATATATATTGGGATGACCCAAATGAATTGGTTAATCGTTTACGACTACTCATAGCATCACAATCTGTAGGACATAATAATCATAACAACAAAATTATTTCAATTATTGAAGAGCTTAAAGAAGCTGACATAATTGAATGAAAACTCGACGAAAAATAAAAAGATGAGCGTGGACAAATTCGGTCGATATAATAACAATACATCCAAGTCAAAAAGTTTTAATACGGAATTGACTTTTAGCGCTAGCAGAGATCACAGCTTCAACGTTCATTTTAAACGCATCAGAAATCTTAAAGATCCAATAGTAAAGGGCTACGCTACAACGCAAAATTTTGTAATTCTAAGTCTTGATGCGTATCGAACTGAATTTCAGGATTCAATTAAAGCTTGTGAAAGACACCGTAATAAAGAAATTGAAACCGTTTATGAAAAAATTAAATCTATTGAACGCGATATTGATGAGAGGTTTAAGGTGTATATGGAATATGTTGAGAAGCGTTTAGAAGGTACGGAAAATGTTTTGCTTTCAATGATTTCTAATCAAAACATTATTCAAAAACCAAACCAAAACCACACAATACCATCTTCAAGATGAGTCGATATCAAATAGTTGAGGAGATCCATCGACAGGCACGACGAAATTTTAGACGTAGAGCTGTTATAACCAAAGATTTTGATGATTTTTGGCAAGCTGATTTAGTGGAAATGGGTAATTACTCTACATTTAACAAGGGTATGGCTACGTACTCACAATCATTGACACTTTCTCCAAATATGCCTGGACGGTTGTGTTTAAGTCGAAAACAGCTCCTGATGTTACCAAAGCAATGAAAAGTGAAATTGAATGCGCTCGAAAACCTAAAAATTTGCAAACAGATGATGGGAAGGAATTCTTCAATAATGAGTTTCAACTTTTAATGAAACAAAACAAAATAAATCACTACTCTTCCTAAAGTGTAATGAAAGCATCGATAGTTGAACGATTTAATCGCAATTTGAAAAATATGATGTGGAAGGGCTTTAGTAATCGCGCTTCTTACAAATGGATTGATGAATATCAAAACTTGACTAAAGAGTCCAATCAAAAAGAGCACAGAACAATAAAAATTGCACCCGATAAAGTGAATTCTTTAAATGCAGCAGCAATTCTAAAAACGATTAACAACCGTCTGAAAGTCTTTAATAAGCCCAATTTTTATGTAAACGATTACGTTCGAATAAGTAAATATAAACATGTTTTTAAAAAAGGGTACACACCCAAGTGGCCAACGGAAATCTTCAAGATAAATAAGATTCAAAATACCAATCCATGTACTTATATTCTAGAAGACTATCAGGGAAATGTAATTAATGGTGCTTTCTATACACAAGAATTGCAAAAATCACGTTTTCCTCACATGTATTTAGTTGAGAAAGTTATAAAGAAGCGTGGTGATAAAGTGTATGTAAAATGGTTGGGGTTTTCAGATAGTCACAACTCTTGGATAAATAAATATGATATGCTATGAAAATTTTTTTATTAAAACTTAGTCTTATTTCTTCGATTGATTCAGTTTACTTTACTATCTCAACCCCTCAAAATGCCAAGAACATTGACTTTGACTGGAAGTTCCTCAGTTCTTACAGCAAATTATTTTCCTCCCATAGAGCTTAAAAAGGGATATCTTTGTGGACTAATTGACTTTCATACATATTACTCAATACCGAATATTGATGAAAAAAATAAACTTTTTTACATTGGCAAGCATGTAATCGAGCTTCCTATCGGGTCATATGAGTTCGACGATATTGTGAAATATATTTAAGACGCATACGAACATCAAGAAGCAGCAGCAGCTGGTGCTACATTTAGTATAAAGGCCAATAATAAAACATTAAAAGCTGAAATCTTCTCTGAAAAAGATATAATTTATTTTTATAGAGAGAGAAGCATTAAATCGCTTTTGGGATTTTCAAAGCGTCAACTTAAACCTTATGAAACACATATATCGGATACAAGTTTAATGATTACCCAAAACATTGTTGTACAAATTGAGTGCAACATTGTGGGCGGTGCACATGTTAACAGTACCTTGGCAAACACCTTACATGAATTTTCTATATATGTTGAACCGGGATATAAAATAGACATAATTCCAAATAATGTTATCTATTTGCCTGTGATCGTCAAAGAGATAGGTTCAATTGCAGTTAGACTTGTTAACGAAAACGGTGTATTATTAAATTTTCAAGGAGAAACGATTACATTAAAAATGATTAAATTTAATAAAAATTAAATTTGTCTCGTAATCGATATGCTCTCTTATATGATATGTATTAGGGTGGTCCTTATTTAAAAAAAAATTTTATTTTTTGCGCGACACCCCGTCATTTTAATATAAACCCCGAGAAAACATTTCTGTATTTTTTTCAAATTTTTTAAATAACATTTAGGGGTCGCTACCAGCGTTCAAAATTTTCCATTTAAGCTCCATATAAAAATTCGTTAGTTTTATAAAATAAATTATAAAATTTCAGCAGTACAAAAATCCAAGGGGTTTTTAAGCAATTTCTTTAGATTTCAGGTTGCTAGATAATTGAAAAATATCAAAAGAATTCCATCACGTCAGAGTTCCAAGTTATCCGAATATTAAATTTTTAAATACCATTGATGTTTTTAAAATCATATTCCTCAAATATGGTTTGAGCCATCTTTAAATTTTTAAGGCTTTTGTGTTACTAAAACGTCATTTTTTACTATGAAATCAAAAATAACTTAGAAACCTTTAAATTAATGGTAAAAAATTGTACTCGACGTCGAAAAATGTAAAATTGTATGTAAAGTTTTCATGTTTGATGAGGCAAGCTTCAACTTGTTCTGGCATGCCTTATCTTCATCTCAATGACTTCACTAGCCATAAGTCAACTCCAGCTCCAGCCCAATGTTTACATGTTGAACTATATATGCTCTCCTACCACACAGTTTCTCACCCTTTCACCACTTCAATGAGGCTCAATGCAAACCTTGTCATACAAACCACCAAAAATTTCTAAAAACTTCAATGTGCGTCTTCTCATACAAACCACCAAAAATTTCCAAAGACTTCAATGTGCGTCTTATTCAAACCACCAAAAATTTCTAGACTTAAATGTGCGTCTTTTTCCGATTTTCCATACAAAAAAAGTTGCACACCCAGAACGGTCATATCCACCCTACTAACGTAAAAATCGTTCCTCCTCCTTCTATTGCAATTCGCTAAGATCCGCGTGATCGATTTACCGTCGAGCGGATACTGAATTCATAGAAATCGGTCTACATGATTCCATCGCCATTTTCTGAGATCCAAGTGTTCGATTTGCGGTTTAATTAACAGTCGTTTGGAAATTTTATAGGAAGTTCTTCAGAGTCGTTCGCACGTGTCCATGTTTCCTTTATTTTTCCAACTTGTTCCTAGTTTTAAGTTCACGTAAAAAAAAGTTTATTATACATCAATTTCCTTGGGCGTTCCCCTTAAAAAAGTGAAAACTTACAAATAATATACATCTATTATAACGTTTAGGTCCCGCGAGTTCCTTTATTTTAAGAAAAGAACACAAATAAAATTTTTGTAAGGAAAGTTGACTGATACCCCGGGTTGAAAACTGGTCCGTTACACACATGTTACTAATATTATTTTCAGAAGCTTAAAAAACAAATTGACTTAAACCGCCAACTTTGATATTTAATAACCAAATTCAATGGCCAATGGCGGATTAGCAGCAAGAATATATAAAAAATTATTTCCAAAATACGTAGGTTTTAAAATATTTTGGGATAGAAATCCGATTCATCCTGCATAAGGGCGCTGGCAGCAAACCAAGAACTGTTTCTCAATGTAAAATCATTCTGTACTGCAACAAATTCCAATTTTAGGGTGACTAGCAGTTTGATTCGCCGGAAAAAAATCGTTTACGCTCGTGTTTTCGTTTCCATATGTTGAGACTTTTCTTTATTTTGGAGAACGGTTTCACAATCTTGACCGTTTTCCCGGCGAAAGTAAAATTCCGGTTGTATTTCAAATTCATTTTAAACGCGGACAAGCAAAAGGAAATTATAAAAATCCTCTCAATTGGTGAGAGTCGTGCTACAACCTATATTGCAAACGTGTTTGCGCGCGAACAGATTTCTGAAGAATTTATATGATCATTTGCTTTGACATAATATCAGTTTATTTGCCCTAAATCAAAATATTTTGTCGAGCAGATAATGGTTTTATGAAACCAAAGTTCATTTATATATACAATTTTTTCAATCAAGAAAATTCGGAAGGAAACATTTTGACACCTGAAGGAGTTGACTTAACGCGATTTGCTACAGTATGACCAAATTTGGACTCAAAAATTTCTGTTCAAAAACATTTCTTCATTCAAAATCAGATGGATACTTTTTGTTGCTGGTGTTACATATTTCTTTGTATATCATTTTAACTTGACAGCTCCAATAAACAGCTTACGCGGAAAAAACAAGATTGTTACCCTTGGAAAGGACAATAATTAAGGAAAAACGTAAAATATTCTACATCAAAACTTTTACCAGACACACAGAATCGTAGTTTTAGCCCTACATGCTTCACGGTTACTTCAACCCCAACTATTGTGCATAAAGATTTAAATCCCCCTGTTACTTTTGAAGCACAACTACGTACGGTTTAACATAATTTTTTTCCCGCCCAAGGGGTTTATTCCCGTTTTTTGGCGAAGGCCACGTAGCCGCCTTCGGATTTACTGCAGTTGCAACTTTTCTACACAAATCCAATCTATACTCTAAAATAATTCACCTTCGAATTTCATTTTATCATAGTCAAATCGCTGAAATCGAGATCAATCCAACAGCCGCTTTTTATGTAAGGTTCTTTAGGACATCATCTGCAGGACCGATACACATTAACGTTTCTAACGATCATCGCGCTATTGTTTTCCCAGAAAAATGCTTCATTTAAAATACCATCGTTTAAAACGAATAAATAAAAAACGTCAAAAAAATCAGTCAATAACGTATACTTTGAGCTTTGTAACTGCGCTTAACCCCTGAGATCAAACCCAGAAGCGAAAGAAATGAATCCAGAGTGGATGGTTTATCGAAATCAAGGTAATGACCAACAATTCAGCTTTCAGTTCTAGCATGTTTAAGATCTGCATTACATTTAACAATGACCGAAATTAACGGTAAGTTGCTTTTGAACCAAAAAAAAATTATAATAACAACCGAACTTCTGCATTTCCACAACATTGCGCTCTAATGGGTGGTGGGTTAATCTGACTTCAGATTTGTTCTCAGCATCCGAAAAAACTTAGGGCAGAGAACTTTGTCTTTCTTTATCAGGACCTTTAGTTTTTGTTTGCCTATGTCATCAGTACTTTTGGTAAAATTGAGGTTTGAGTATTTTTACTTAAAAAATATATTTGCCACATTTTTAAAGCGAATGTGATCTTCATTTGCTTCCTTTCTTCCTTAAACATCTTTCTTTGATGTAAAAAAAAAAAAAAAACAAGAGTGTTAAAAAACTTTATCGTTGTGTAATTTAGACTTTAAAAGATTTTGTTAAAGAAATTTTGGTAAATATGAAACAAATTTCTGAAAAAGCTCATTAAAATCTTCTAAGCCAATGGTTGGACGAAAAACTATTCTGGGCATTGTTGATATGGAATTTCATTACCTTTAATTTTATAGCTATGAAGTTCAAATCGATTAAGTATGTCCGGAGATATTTGGAATTTACCAACCATTCTTTTTTTTCAAAACTCAAAAAAGGGAAATCAGTCTGTACCTCGTAAACTGTACTACTTAAAAAATTTCTGACTATATATTCGGACTCAACAGAAAATTCTACTAAAGAAATGACCGTCAAATGATTCAGGTCAGATTTTTCGTAAACTAGTGTGATTAAATTGATAATTGAAAAACTCGAAGGTGAAAAACATTAACAAGCAAATTAGATAGCTAAAGTCAGTGAAGCCCGACTTTGAAATACCCAGCGTCCCGACATTATTTGCGCACAAAATGTTGCGTTTCCGTACGAAAGTTACACAAAATTAATGTTTTCGGGTTGACAGTGGACGGAACATGCTCCTTCTACGCCTTATGCTTCGTAAGTTACAAAAAAGCTCCATTTGTGGGCGTGGCAGTGGGCGGGCTACATAAGTTTTCTGCCTGCCCTTTTCATTCAATTTGGTCAACCTATGTTGCGAATTTGAAGCTTCAACGCCATTAACTCCGGAAGTAACGAAAAATCTCAATTTCTGGGCGTGGCAGGGGGCGGGCCATTTAAATTTTTTTCCTACACCTTTAAATTTTTTGGTCAACCCGTGTTGAGGATTTGAAGCTTCTACGTCTTTTACTCCGGAAGTTAGGAAAAATCTCCGTTTTTTGGCGTGCCAGTGGCGGGTCACATAAATTTTTTCCTATACTTTTCGTTCGCCTTAGTCAATCTATGTTGCGAATCTGAAGCTTTAACGCCTTTTACTTCACAAGTTACGATAAGCCCTTGTATGTGGGCGTGCCTCGAGGACGACGACGTCCATTTTTTTCCAGGATATGTCCAGTTTACCAGTACAAAAATATCAATGAAAATTTGAGTGGTTCGCAAATTACAAGCATTTTACTAAAAACACATTAAATTCATTTGTGGGCGTGGCAGTGGCCGGACATCTCCTATTTTTACTTAGGATCCTACTCGGATCCCGATAAAGCTGTGTGCCAAATTTTGGCTGGTCCAGCCGTTTCGGAGGAGATCCGCCCCCAGACGCACGGACAGACGGACATGTCTAAATCGATTCAGTTTTTTATCCTAATCAAGAATATGTTTATATGTCTATATCTACGGAGATTAGTTTTGGCTGTCACAAGATCCGCACAAGACTAATAAACCCTGCTGACGTTGGGTATAAGAATTAGAAAGATATCCTGCTAATCCGGTATTGGCGGGTTAAATCTCAGCTCCGGCGAGCGCCGAATAATCTTTTAAATATAATTAAAATTTTTTATTATAATTTTTTTTGGGACAAGTTCGAGCCATAACCGCCAAATTGACGCAAGTGAAATTTTTTCCGGTATCGACTTTTTGATATAAATATGTTCTTCAGCCTAAAATTCACCAGTTAGTTAAATATAACGACAACAAGCTAAATATTAACGGAGATATTGCAATTTGTATGCCAGTCATTGCAAACAAGTTCAGAAAAAACGCTCTCCTGTAAAATTTGCTTTTTGTCGCTAACGTCAATTTGGCGGTTGGGGCTCGAGGTGATAACACTGTGTTTGAAATTGATAGTTACAAATTATAAAAGCCGGGGACTTAGTCACTTAAGCGAACTTGGATTTGCTGATTCCACTGGTATCATTGGTATATTCGAAGTGGATTTAAGTAGTTATCGAGATATCCGCATTTCAAGTTTACAACGGATTTAGAGTACCTCAATTAGATTTAATGACCCCGCTTGTTTCAATTTTGAACTATCATAGTATAATCCAGCAAGCTCTAGAAATGTAATCCCCATAATAAAATTCGAAATAGACTAAATATCTACTGAATTCAAATTGACCCCGAATCCTTCTACCCGGAATCGATTACTAAAGCATGCGAGAATGTAATATTTAAATAATCCTCGTGCTCGTTTCCTGAAAATATTACAAAGAATTAACAACTTTACCGTTAATATTGATCCACGAGGTTTCGGCGCTTTGCGCTGAAATCTTCGTGTGAGCTATTTGGATCGCGGTAATAAAACATAGAGTTAACACAGTTTATAGTGAAAATCGCTCCACGAAGTTTAGGCTCTCTTCGCTGAAATCCTCGTGCTCGATTTCGGTTCGATTACCAATCCAATTAATGGTTCGATTTATGTTCGTGCCGAAATTTAAAACATAGAAACCGCTTCACGACTTTCTGGTGCCATTCGCTACGATCCATGTTTTAGATTAACAGTCGTGCGGATAATTAATTCATAGAAATCGTTCTACATGTCTCCATCGCCATTTTGGAAATTTTATAGGAATTTCGTAGGAATCGCTCACATGTTTTCAGTGTTATTAGCTTAGACCCGCGTTTTCGATTCTTGGTTTTGTGGAAGCTAAGTAAGAGAGTAAGAAGTCATTCTACACGTTTGCAACGCAATGCGCTGGGATCCACGTATTCGAGTTTGGACTTGCTGGCTGGAGCGGTCGCTTAACATATCCTTTCCGACGCAAGTCCTTATATTTTCCAACTTGGTCCCAGTTTTAAGTTCACGCAAAGAAAGTTTAATATACATCAATATGCTTGGGCGTTTCCTGTAAAAAGCGAACACGTTCAAATAAAACACATCCATTATAACATTTGAGCCCCGTGAGTTCTTTTATTTCAACAAAAGAACATAAATAAAATTTTTTTAAGGAAAGTTGCCTGGTACCCCGGCTCGGAAAACGGTCCCATATACGTGTTGTCCGTTTTCCGACGTAGCCATAGCCGCTATGGGCGCGAGCCCTTAGTCGAACCGTTTCAACGAAACGTTTTTGTGCTCTCGGGTTCAACAGCTCGAGCTCGAGCGAAGTTAGTACAATCTTTGATCGCAACCGCTAAGACGCGCCTCGCCGTTCCGCATTCAATCAAAAAAAAAAAATCAAAGTTATTCTAGTGCAGTGACCAACAAAACAAAAAACTGAAATTTAGAACAATAAGCGCCGAGAAAACCGATTATTTTGTGACTTTATAACAAAGAAACTTTTTCATCGCGCCGTGCAATCGTCGACAGACAAAACAAACAGAAAACCGATCAACATTAAAAACCTTAAATTCGCGTCGCGCAACCGCCGACAAACATAAAACAAGGAGAGAACCAATCCACCGTCCTCACATCATATACAGGTACGTTTGCCTTTATTGTCCCTGACATTAACATTTGGCGATCCTGCCAGACCTTCATATGCCCTGCTGCATTTTCAGGGGCACCGACGATCAAAGCGCGTGCAGCAGATCACGTAATAGAAGCGTGGACGATCCCTTTTCCTTCGACTTCAGCATTTCACATTGCTAACGTACCTGTTGCAATTTGGCGTGAACGGTGGTATTTGCAAGGCAAATAGAGTGACAACAACAAAAATTAGCCAGGCGACTCCCAGTCTAATTGTCGTTTCCTCGTTCCCGTCAGTTGAGACCGAAGAGAGGGAGTCGGCCGCCTAGCGAATGGGTTTTGACTTTTTCGGTTCTCTGAAAGTCTTCGCGAATCGGTTTTCTTTCTTTGCTTACTGAATTTTCGTTGAAATCTCGTTAGAACTTCAATCAAAGAAGACACAACTTCGTACATATGTCAACCGCTCTCGGTGTTCATCGTGTAGATATGTATAAGCACACATCCATACTTATTGCGTAGGTCAGTTTCCTCATCGTGTGCCGTTTGCTATCATTCGTGTTCAGCAGTAGCGAGCACACATCGAACATCGAACATCACCGATCGAGCGTGCATTCTTGAGACAAGGGCTATAAGAATTGCAAGGCGTGTTTGTATGTCGGCTCAGTTGGTGTGATGGTCTGTAACGTCTCTGTGCATAAAAGCATACAGCATCACATAAATATATGCTGCGATGCGCTCTTCTAACATTTTGTGCATGACATTGTTATGATTTAAATTTGAAATTCATATACAGAAGTTTTTGGCGACAAATAAACATACTCGAATCTGGAATTTTTTGCGATTTTCTTTAACATATTGAAATGATGTGATTTCTCATCATAGACAGTTTGGGGTTGCAGGAGGAGTGCGGGGTGTTGCAAAGGTGAAGGTCTATATTTGCAGTGCGCTACGACAGGCATTGACCAAAAATTTGTTCAGCCTCGACTCTTACGGAGTCGAAAAAATTAAATCGATTGCGAAAAGTGAATTCTAAATTTTTAACGATCACCATGGCATCCAATTGGAATTTCAATTTCGAGCTGGAGGATTTCAAAGGCCTGTGCCTTTATGCACCTGACTATGATCCAGTGACTTCGACGGAGTCGCTGTTGGAGCTCGTGACGGATGACATCAAAACCGCTTGGCAACGCGTCCACAATGCCTTCAGTGAAGCTTGTGAAAGAGGTGAATAGGGTGTTGGAGTCGTCGCACGTGCTCGGATAGCTTTGGACGAATGCCAACAACTGCAAGTTATAGCCCGGGCACAACTCAGCAATATGCTATGCGCAAAAAGACATGCTCCTCCAACGCAATCGTGTTCTTCACATCAAGAGCCTCCGGCCTGGGAAAAAATGAATTAATTCCAAATCCACACAATTTAATCTCCAACTGCAGCCTTCAACCAAATGGATTCTTCAAAACACGAGTCTCTTACTCAAGATCGAACTGCGGAACCGTGTATTTTATGTAGCGGCAACCATCCTCTGCGTCAATGTGATCAATTTCTTCAGATGTCGGTCGACGAACGTGTTCAAGCTGTTTCGCAGCATAATCGATGTATAAACTGTCTCTCGGCCGGCCATCTAAAGGCAAAGTGCAAAAGTACCTTTCGATGCGTGAAGTGCCAACAACGACATCATCCCTTGCTGCATTTTCCAAATGCTACTGCAACACCGGACGGCCAAGTTTCTTCACCCCCATTGACATCTCCCCCAGAGATTAGCCCGTCACCGACGAGCCAACCGGTGCATATTTTTGCGGAACCGAAGACTTCGAATTCCGTGAGCATCCCCCCCACATCACCGGCACACGCGCACGTCTCCGACAGGTAAAATCAGGTGCTTTTGCCCACGGCCAAAGCACATATCTCACTCTTTGATCAGGACTCGCAAAGGACAGTTATGACTGAGCAACTACAGCTGCAGTTGAAATTACCAACATCGCACAAAGTATGCACTCGAGTAGTGAAAATGAAGTGCACGCTCACTCGCGCCTCGCCACGCGTGCAAGCATGAGATCGACGCCGTTCTACTTCCAAAGTTGACAAACCGGCTTCCAGCCAAAAGGGTCTCCAATCAGGATCCTAGACACATTTCATCGATTGAGCTCGCCGATCCGCATTTTGTGAATCCTGGCGGAATCGACACGATCATCGACTCCTATAGTGTAACTACATCGTTATATTCTGGAGTCAAAATAAATATCGGAGGCAGTTTTCTTGCACCATATTCTCCAATCGGATGGCTTTTGAGTGGGCCCATCGCCAGCAAAACCATCGAAGCGTTTACGACGCACGTCTCCTTCGGAGGCATTCACGAGTTACTTCACGAGTTGCTCAAATCATTCCGGGAACAAGAGGAATTTCCCAATACTCCACCCGCTGCCACGGTGGATCTTGTAATTAAATAAAACGTATCCTTTTTATATAAGTTTGAAATATTTATATTTTATTTATGAGTGATCGGCAGTATACAGCGCGAGCCAGTATCAGCCCGATCACTTTGAAGATTCTTACACCAATTGATTATTCTAACAAACAATTCTTATTTTTATACTGAATTTCTATAGGGTCATGGATTGACTGGCCTTTGCTTTGTGACTCAATAGTCAAATATGCGAAAGAGGATCGCTAGAATCGGATGGCACATGTGCAATCGATTAGTGCATGACACCTGAGGAGCGGCACTCTTTCGTTTGGGTCGATTGTAATTAGAGCAGGCGCGGAGTTGGTGTTATGACAAATAATGTCGTTAGGTTGAACTAATAGTGTGAGGTCGCAATGCGCTTGCATTGGCCGAAAGTGTATAGTTACGGCGTCTGCTGGAATGCCGAAATTGGATTTAGAAATATGTAGATATGAGTTGTGTTCGTTTGTGTTAAGGGCGTATTAAAACAAGGTAACACTTGAATGCCTTAAGGGTGTTTTAGAATGAGGCAACGTTTGAATGTTGCTTAGTAGCCTTTATCCATGACACCTTCCCTTTTTGGGAAAAAAAAAAATTTTTTTTTTTTTTTTTTTTTTTTTTTTGTTTTACAAGAGATATTATTAATTATTATATTTGTTAAAATTTAATTAAATATATTGTATTGGGAACTTAAAATTATCGGCCGTTTATATAGTAGATATAGTTAATAAGAGAATTAAAAATTAAATGTTATTAAAAGGAGTAAGTCTATGTTTATATTGAAATGACTTATTGGAGTAAAAAAAAATTTTTATTTTTTTGTATATATAGTTTAGGTTGAGTCTTATGCTAATTTTAATCTATTTTTATGTACAAGGGTGGCCTTTGGTTTTGTATCGATTTTGCAATTTCCGAAATCATCAGTTTCGAGTACTTTAAACGGGCCTCTAAAAAGCTTGTCTAGCTTGTGGCTTGCTTCATCTTTGAGGTAAACCATATTATTTGTTTCAATAAGCTGTGGATTTGCTTTTTTATCATAAATTTCTTTTGACCTTTCTTTAGCTTTTTCTAATAAGGTTGCTGCACGTTTTTGAGCTGTTTGAAGTTTGAATTTAAGCTCAGCTTTGTAATCGTCTATGTTGTAAATTGGATCTACTTTGCCATGTAACATGAAATCATAAGGGATAATTGTTTTACCATATACTAGCTCAAAGGGTGTATAACCATGAGTGGTTGCTGGAGTCGTATTGTAACAATACGTGAAGTATTGTAGCCAATGATCCCAATCTAGTTTGTCTGTGGATATGTATGAACGTATGTATTCGTTGAATGTTTTGTGTGACCGTTCAACGGTGCCTAGTGTTTGGTGGTGGTATGCTGTAGACGTTTTGTTTTGAATTTTTAGTAGCTTGCATATTTCCTCGAATAGTTGGTTTTTATATTCGGTGCCCATGCCGGTAAAAATTTGTTGAATGGGTCCGTGTATTAGTATGCAGTTTTCTATTATTGCTTTTGCTACGGTGTTGGCACACTTATTAGGTATGGCTATGGTAACAAGAAATTTTGTTAAATCGCAAATTATTGTGAGAGCGTACTCGTTTCCGTTAAATGATTTAGGAAGTGGGCCTACTGTGTTGATTTGTACGACATCGAAAGCTTTGACTGGTGTATTTGTTGTAACCAGTGGTTCTATGTTGGTTTTGCCAGCTTTGTTTTGCTTGCATTTTTCACAGTTATTTACATAGGACTTCACGTCTGAAGCCATGTTTTTCCATGAATAAAGTCTTCTTAATTTTGCGAGAAGTCTAGTGACACCTGGGTGGCCTCCAAAGACAGGGTCATCGTGATATTTTTGTAAAATTTCTAATTTCTCATTTGTTGAAGTAATTTTAGTGACGGTTGGTGTAATTGCTATAGTCACCTTTTTTAATAAATTATTGCCTATTCTTTTGAATTCCTCTATATTGACATATTTAAATAATTCGTCATTGATCGTGATCTTGATGCTTTTAAAGTTTTTATTGCCAACTGCTTTTTCAAGTTTGGGAAACAATTGCTCTAAAGCAATTATCCCATGGGCAATGAAATCTTTTGCATTTATTTCTAATATTTTAATTTTTCCATGGAATGGTATTAATTTTGAGGATTCCAGTTCATTTGTTGCGCAACTTTTTAATATAAATTTTAGGCTTGGTAATTTTTTCACTTCTTGTCCTGTAATTGTGTTATATATCTGTGGTTCGGACTGTTTTTCTTTTGAATCTTTGTCGTGTTGGTGGTGTGTGTTTACTTTTTTCGTTTTCGATCGTGTGACGATTTGAATGTTGGCTGAATTTTCCTCTCTAAGCTGCGTGATCTGCCCAAAATCAATGCGCGAGAGAGCGTCTGCTCCGCAATTATCTTTGCCTTTTATATATTCTATTTCGAAGTCAAATTCTTCGAGATCTAAACGCATGCGTGTAAGTTTGGAGGAAGGGTTTTTCATTGAGAAAAGGTATGTTAGAGGTTTGTGATCGCTTTTTATTAAAAATTTTGTACCGTAGATATATGGCTTGAAAAATTGTATTGCCCAGTGAATATGGCAGTGAGTTCTTGCTCAATTACGGATTTATTGCTTTCCCCTTTTGTAAATGATCGTGATGCAAAGGCTATGGGTAATTGTATGCCATTGTGGTCTTGGCTGAGTACAGCTCCGCATGCTATTTTGCTTGCATCAGTTGTTATGCAGAATGGTTTATCGAAATTTGGATACTGGAGTATATGAGGTGATAGTAGGGAATTTTTTAAGTAATGGAAAGCTTTTTCGCATTCAGGGGACCAAACGAATGGGACTTTTTTTTTTGTTAATTTAGTTATGTGGGATGAATAGTGTGAAAATTTGGGTATAAACCGTCTGTAGTAATTGACAAAAGCAACGAAACGTTTACATTCTTCTGCGGTAGTTGGTTTTGGGTATAATTGAATTTTCTGGAATTTTGACTCATCAGGTAGTATGCCTTTGTCTGTGCAATTGTGACCTAGGAAAGTGACTTGGGAGTTGAAGAATTTACATTTTTCTGGGTTTAGTTTAAGATTTGTGCTTCTGCAGATTTGAAAAATTTCTTTAAGGTTGTTTAGCATGTGGATCTCTGAGCATCCTATTACTATAAGATCGTCCATGTACACAAATGTTTTACTTGGGCCTAATCCAGCAAAAGCCATGTTCATCATTCTTTGGAATGAGTTGGGCGCTATTTTTAAACCAAAAGGTAGGCGTTTGAATCGGAATGAGCCTTTGTCGGTTGAAAATGACGTAACAGGTTGGCTGATAAGTCCCAGGTCTGACACATAGATGGCGTCGCTAGTATTAAATGCATATTATTTTTATATAGTGGCAACCTTCAAATGATTCGTGTCAAAATTTGACGTCTGTAAGTCAATTAGTTTGTGAGATAGAGCGTCTTTTGTGAAGCAACTTTTGTTATTGTGAAAAAAAATGGAAAAAAAGGAATTTCGTGTTTTGATAAAATACTGTTTTCTGAAGGGAAAAAATACAGTGGAAGCAAAAACTTGGCTTGATAATGAGTTTCCGGACTCTGCCCCAGGAAAATCAACAATAATTGATTGGAATGAAAAAGTCAAGAGTGGTGAAATGAGCACGGAGGACGGTGAACGCAGTGGACGCCCGAAAGAGGTGGTTACCGACGAAAACATCAAAAAAATTCACAAAATGATTTTGAATGACCGTAAAATGAAGTTGATCGAGATAGCAGAGGCCTTAAAGATATCAAAGGAACGTGTTGGTCATATCATTCATCAATATTTGGATATGAAAAAGCTCTGTGCAAAATGGGTGCCGCGCGAGCTCACATTTGACCAAAAACAACAACGTGTTGATGATTCTGAGCGGTGTTTGCAGCTGTTAACTCGCAATACACCCGAGTTTTTGCGTCGATATGTGACAATGGATGAAACATGGCTCTATCACTACACTCCTGAGTCCAATCGACAGTCGGCTGAGTGGACAGCGATCGGTGAACCGTCTCCGAAGCGTGGAAAGACTCAAAAGTCCGCTGGCAAAGTAATGGCCTCTGTTTTTTGGGATGGGCATGGAATAATTTTTATCGATTATCTTGAGAAGGGAAAAACCATCAACAGTGACTATTATATGTCGTTATTGGAGCGTTTGAAGGTCGAAATCGCGGCAACACGGCCCCATATGAAGAAGAAAAAAGTGTTTTTCCACCAAGACAACGCACCGTGCCACAAGTCATTGAGAACGATGTCAAAAATTCATGAATTAGGCTTCGAATTGCTTCCTCACCCACCGTATTCTCCAGATCTGGCCCCAGCGACTTTTTCTTGTTCTCAGACCTCAAAAGGATGCTCGCAGGGAAAAAATTTGGCTGCAATGAAGAGGTGATCGCCGAAACTGAGGCCTATTTTGAGGCAAAACCGAAGGAGTACTACCAAAATGGTATCAAAAAATTGGAAGGTCGTTATATTAGTTGTATCGCTCTTGAAGGGAACTATGTTAAATAATAAAAACGAATTTTGACAAAAAAATGTGTTTTTCTTTGTTAGACCGGGGACTTATCAGCCAACCTGTTAATATCTCGTGATTGTTCTTCTAGTTCGATTTGATGAAAACCGGAAATTAAATCTAGACATGAGAAATATTTTGCTCGACCTAGTTGGTCAAGTATATCGTCGATTCGTGGCAATGGGTACTTGTCTGCAGCTAATTTTTTGTTAACCTGTCTGTAGTCTATTACTAATCTCCATTTTTTTTCTCTGGAGTTCGGCAGTGATTTTTTCGGAACAAGGAGAATAGGGCTATTATATTCTGATACGGATGGTTCAACTATATCGTCTTTTATTAATTTTTCTATATGTTTATTTATTTCAGGTTTGTGAGTGTGTGGTAATCTGTAATTTTTTATGTATACCGGTGTTTTGTCATTTAGGTGTAAATTTTGTTTGTAAAAATTATTAAAAGTACATGGATCTGTTTCGAGCGCAAAGACATCTGTATAATTTGAGCATAAATTTATTAGATTTTCTCTGTGATTTAAAGGGCAATTTTGAATTAATTTATTTAGAATTGTGTTTTAACGTTCTTGTTTATTGTCTATTTGATGTAAGTTGACCCAGTAATAGTCATCTAGGTTTTCTGTTTTGATGTCATTTTGTTCTATAAAAACGTCTTTATCGGTGGTGTTTATTATTTTAACGTAAGCATTTTTAGCATTAACTATTGTATTTGATATAATTATTCCTTTGTCTATTTCTTGGTTAGGGATTAGTAGGTTTTCTTCTTGCGAGATTACGTGAATTTTCCCTATTACTTCTGCTCTGGCGGGTAAACTGAGTGAATTTTCTGTATATTTTTCTGAAATTTCTATTTCCAACTGACCTCTTATTCCCTGTGGCCGTATTATGAGCCGACTTTGATCATACAAGTTGTAATCTAAGATGCAGTTAAAATGTTTTATGAAATCTAAACCTATAATACCATCACAAGGAATTGGAAATTTTTCGTCCACCAGTTGAAATTGGTGATATATTTCTGCATTATTTATATGTAATGTGGCTTTGTTAGAGCCTAAAGTTTTGATAATACCTTCTCCTATGCCTTTAAGATTGTAAGTATGACTCGTGTTTATAGGTATGTCATTATTAAATGAGATTTTAAAAATACTAATTTCTGAGCCTGTGTCTAGAAGGAAAGTAGATATTGAATTATTTAGTGATGAAAAAATGTGAACAAAATTACCAAATGATAGATTGATATTTAATATGGAAGCATTATTTAGATTTGAGGACTTCTCATTTGATTTTCCAGTTGACTCCCCAGTTGGGCTGGCTGGGGGCGCTCTGAGTTTTCCGAAGCTTCTTGGTAATGTATATTTCTGTTGTTGGAATTATTGTAGTTACCTCTACCTCTATAGTTGTTGTTATAATTGTTAGTATTTCTGTAGTTGTTGTAGTTATTTCTGTTATAGCCGTTGCTAGCATTGTTTGTATTTTGGTGGTTATAGTTATTGTTCCCGTATCTTTGGTTAAAATTGCGATTTCTATTATTTCCACGGTACGAAATATTACCACGGTTATACTGAGTACCACGGCCTCTATTTCTACCAGAAAATTGTGATCTGTTTAAATAATTGACTTGCATAGTGGGCGATAATTCTGCACCTATTTCGAGGAACTTAGATGTAGCTTCATTTACTGACGCAAATTGACTCGATCGCACGAGAGCTCTTAATTCTTCTGCCTTTGCGTTTGTTCTCATTGTTTTTACTGCAGAAATTATTGTGAATTGCTTTGCTAAGTCTGGCGGCATGCCGTCTGCGATATATGAAGTTTCTAACTGGACTGCGAGGTTTTCGATTTCTTTTGTGAAGTCGTTGTTGGATTTTTGTTGTTGCTTTATGCTAAGCATTTTGGCTGCCAGTGAATGAGATGGTTCATGTTTCACACCTCGTAGTAGAGTTGTTTTTATTGCATTAATTGTATTTTCGTTTGTCAAGAGTCTGCTGGCGTTCTGTGTTAGTTTTGTTTTTATTAGTGAAATTGCTATGGTTTCATGTTCTTCTTTAATTGTTTCAAGCAAATCTAGTGCATTAATGAATTTATTAAGGTTATCGACTTTTCCATCGAATTCTGGAAGCAATTTTGTTGCCGTGTTAATAAACTCTATCGGAGTCATGTTTCTGATTGTTTTTTCGTTACCTGACTCTGGTTCTGACTCTGACTCTGTGCCTGAATTATCGCTACTCAGAAAAGGTTGGAAAGATAGGTCAAGAAATTGGGTGAAGTTTGTTGGTACCTGTTGTGTTAGTTGCAATTTTATGAAAAGTGATTCTAGTCTATTTTTTATCGACGTGAAATATTTTTCGAATTCGATTTTATGAAGCGGGTTAAGTGACTGATGAATAGTTCTGCTAAAACTTGCTATATTGTTATGCTGGTATGCAAGAATAGTTAAATGTTTAACTTGAGTGGCTCTTGAGGGTAATGGTGTTTTGTTCACGCATTTATATGATTTATCGAAAATCGCTTTTATTTCACATAATTTATTTAGTACCGCTTCCCAAGTGATTGGGTTGGACATGCCTTTCGAAACTATACTTTGGGAAGTTGCAAACTTCGATTTTGTTTGACAATGATTACGTGTTTATTGGGAAAAAAATTTTAGTTTTAGTGTATTACTTAGCCATTATATTTAAAATAAGGTTTATAATATGTGTTAAATTTAGAACAAATTTATATTGACTTAACTGCTGTTGGTACCAGGCGTTGCTAGTGCTGCCACGGTTGATGTTTTATACGTTGCCGGGCGTTGCTAGTGCTGCCACGGTTGATGTTTTCTACGGTGCCGGGCGTTGCTAGTGCTGCCACGGTTGATGTTTTCTACGGTGCCGGGCGTTGCTAGTGCTGCCACGGTTGATGTTTTCTACGGTGCCGGGCGTTGCTAGTGCTGCCACGGTTGATGTTTTCTACGGTGCCGGGCGTTGCTAGTGCTGCCACGGTTGATGTTTTCTACGGTGCCGGGCGTTGCTAGTGCTGCCACGGTTGATGTTTGCTACTTGGTAAAGTTGTTCATCCATGCGCAATTGTTGTGGTTGTTGTATTCTTCAATATTTTATTTAAATTTGTGCTGGCTGGTGTTTTTGAAATAGTTTTTTTTTGTTTTTTTTTGTAAGTTTTAAGCACAAACACGACACGAGCATTTTGAAAAGTTTTGTCTTAAGCTACGTCTTCATTGATAACTGTTTATGGGTACCTATATAGGGTTTAGTTTTTGTTTTTTTGAAAATCGCGTTTTAATTGATTTAAAAATTTTCGCACCTCTTTCGGTGTGAGGGACGTGTAAGCACTGTTTAATTCGTTGCCGTAATTGGCAATGAGGGAGATTTCTACTTCGTCTTTAAAGTTTTCGCGAATTATAACTCGTTCCTCTTTCTTATAGTCTGTGAGGAACTTTTTAAATTGTTCTTCGTATTTTTTCATTTTTAGCACTTTCACTTTTTAATTTTTTTTTTATTTTTAATCATTTTTTCGCGCACGGGTTCGCGTATGGCCAAGGATCGCCATGTAATTAAATAAAACGTATCCTCTTTATATAAGTTTGAAATATTTATATTTTATTTATGAGTGATCGGCAGTATACAGCGCGAGCCAGTATCAGCCCGATCACTTTGAAGATTCTTACACCAATTGATTATTCTAACAAACAATTCTTATTTTTATACTGAATTTCTATAGGGTCATGGATTGACTGGCCTTTGCTTTGTGACTCAATAGTCAAATATGCGAAAGAGGATCGCTAGAATCGGATGGCACATGTGCAATCGATTAGTGCATGACACCTGAGGAGCGGCACTCTTTCGTTTGGGTCGATTGTAATTAGAGCAGGCGCGGAGTTGGTGTTATGACAAATAATGTCGTTAGGTTGAACTAATAGTGTGAGGTCGCAATGCGCTTGCATTGGCCGAAAGTGTATAGTTACGGCGTCTGCTGGAATGCCGAAATTGGATTTAGAAATATGTAGATATGAGTTGTGTTCGTTTGTGTTAAGGGCGTATTAAAACAAGGTAGCACTTGAATGCCTTAAGGGTGTTTTAGAATGAGGCAACGTTTGAATGTTGCTTAGTAGCCTTTATCCATGACAATCTCTATGGGGAAGAAGTTCATCACCAAACGACGTATCGCATCGAAGACTCTATCAATCAAGATCCGCCCCACGAGCTGCTCCAGTCTATTTCGGGGCAAGAAAATATCGTTCATTGGAACGCTTGTACTGGCTGGATCCTTTACAGCCTGAACGCTCATTCTGCAGTTTCTTCGATTACGAAACATCAGCTTGTTTTAAATGTTCTCAAGCCTTTTGATCCAGGAGGAGGGCTCTCCGCTGTCATTACGGGAGCGGAGGTTCCACTGACGTCACCTTCGTTTTTTAATACGCTCTGCGTATCATCTTCAGAGCGTCACCGCTCACCGTCGCTCTTACATTCTCGCAACATCCCCCGTCCCCCTTTTCTTTGTTTATTATTGACCATTTGCTCACTAATATACTACAACGTCTTTTCTGCCCCAAACAAGCAACTAGGGCTGGCTCCTCGACCACGAATTTGTGCAGGAGGTGCGCAGCCAGGAGCTGGAAATACTAATTGCGTAGCGCAAGGCGGGCAATATGTCCGTTTTTCGACGTAGCCGTAGCCGCTATGGGCGCGAGCCCTTAATCGAACCGTTTCAACGAAACGTTTTTGTGCTCTCGGGTTCAACAGCTCGAGCTCGAGCGAAGTTAGTACAATCTTTGATCGCAACCGCTAAGACGCGCCTCGCCGTTCCGCATTCAATCAAAAAAAAAAAATCAAAGTTATTCTAGTGCAGTGACCAACAAAACAAAAAACTGAAATTTAGAACAATAAGCGCCGAGAAGGCCGAATATTTTGTGACTTTATAACAAACAAACTTTTTCATCGTGCCGTGCAATCGTCGACAGACAAAACAAACAGAAAACCGATCAACATTAAAAACCTTAAATTCGCGTCGCGCAACCGCCGACAAACATAAAACAAGGAGAGAACCAATCCACCGTCCTCACATAATATACAGGTACGTTTGCCTTTATTGTCCCTGACATTAACAATATTATTTTCATAAGCTTAAAAAAACAAATTGACTTTAACCGCCGACTTTGGTATTTAAAAGTCAAATTAAATGGCCAATGGCGTTTAAGCTGCAACAATATTTAAAAAGTTATTTAAAAAATACATAGGCTTTAAATTACCCTGGGATAAAAATCCGATTCTTGCTGCATAAGAGCGCTGACTGCAAACCAAAAACTGTTTCTCAATGTAAAATCATTCTGTACTGCAACAAACTCCACCTTTTGGGCTAGATATGAATGATTTGGGGGCTTTAAAGGCTCCAAAGCAAATTGAATTGACCCGCACTTTGATTCGCCGGAAGAAAATTCGTTTACACTTGTATTTTCGCCCATATGTTGAGAATTTTCTTCATCTTGAAGAACGGTTTCACAATCTTGACTGTTTTGCCGGTGACAGTAAAAGTCCAATTGTATTTCAGGTTCATATTTTAGCGCGGACAAGCAAGAGGACTTTGTAGAAATCCACTCAAATGGTGAGAGTTGTGCTACAACCCATATTGTAAAGGAAGCGAGTACGAATCCAACAGCCACATAAAACCAGATTTCAATCGCCAGCGGATTCATGAAAGAAAAATAACGTGTTTGCGCGCGAACAGATTTCTGAAAAAATTTATATGATCATTTGCTTTGACCTAGTATTAGATCATTTGCCTTAAATCAAAATATTTTGTCGAGCAGATAATGGTTTTTTTATATGTTTTAATTTTAATGATCCTAATTATATGGGGTAAAGGTTTTTAAAAACAGAGTTTTTCATCACACCCTAGATCCTATGAGACTAAAGATCATTTATAAATAAAATTTTTTTTCCATCAAGTAAATTTGGAAGGAAACATTTTGACATTAGAAGGAGTTGACTTAACGCGATTTACTACAGTATGACCAAATTTGGACGCAAAAAATTCTGCTCAATAACCTTCCTTAATTCGAAATCAGTTGTATACTTTTTGTTGTTGGTGTTATATTTTTCAATAATAAAAGAAAAACGTATAATATTCTAGATCAAAACTTGTACTAGGAATTACAGGTTTACACAACAGAATCGAAGTTTTTACTCTACATGCTTCGCTGTTACTCCAACTCCAAGATTTAAAGCCCTCTGTTACTTTTGAAGCACAACAACGTACGGTTTTACAACATTTTTTTCCCGGGAAAGGGGTTTATTCCCATTTTTTTGCGTAGGCCGTGTAGCCGCCGCACAGTGGTTCAGAATATCAGTGGGTCGGCCAAAAATGCCTAATATCGATGTACAAATATGCAAAATCGTGGTATGCTACTTGAATCAGAATACCTTAAGGGTAAGATTCCCAAAGTTTTAGTTTAATTGTCTAATAATTGTGGGCGTGGCTGATTAACAAACTTTGCACTTTTCGATTTCCTTAAAAATATATTCAAAATGATATATTTAGCGTATTTTAGTAGCTCATATCTTACACAAAGATGGCTGCATTAACATAAGTTTTTTTATAATAAATTTGTAACACGTGCCATTTCATAAAATTTATTTAGTAATATTATGCAGTAAGAAAAAAGTGTTTTTATAATAATTTTTCAAATACTCTCATTTTACATACTTTTCTTACTTTGCAAGAGTTGAACTTTTTTGCATCAAAAAGCATCAAAACAAAACTATTTTTATTTGAAAGCCAAAGCAATATTATTTTCAAAAATGTATACTTTATTGCCAACAACTGCCCACATCATAGCGAAGTTTGCCATTATGCATAAAAAGAGGTGGCATTCCGCATAAACGAATATAAAAGGGTCTGTTACGAAAACCACAAAAACTGCTCTAAAATCGAAGTCCTTCAAGATATTTTGGTAAAATTTGTTATTTGAACATGTTTAAAGGCAAGTAATATGATTTCAAAAAATTGGAAAATTGGGCGTGGCATAAGGGCGTTTTTCGAAAATTGTCTCCTACACCCGAAATACCGATAGGACTTGAACGAAAGTTGGCACGTATGCTTCCTTTGTAGCCAGTGACTTCCTTCCCTTTAGATCGGCCTAATATTAAGGGTACCTCTAGTACTAGGGTCTGTGACAAAAATCCCAAAAATGTCTAAAAAGCGGACTTTATTGAAATATTATAATGGAACTTAGAATTTGAGCGTATATTTAAGCCTCCGAATATAATTCGAAAAAAAAAAAAATGGAAAAGTGGGTGCGGCAGAGGGGCGGTTTTCATAAAGAAATTTAACAAAAGTCGGTATATGGGGCCCCTTATGTCCTTAAACACCTCTTGATATTAGAAATTATTTGAACATGTGTGTCTGTGTCGGGTATTCTATTGTCAGGCTGGCCTGACTATAACACCCTTACTTGTTCAAGTTATTTTGATGAAATTTTGTGTTTGAATATAGTTTATTGTAATTTTTTGAAATCTTAAAAGTGGGCTTGGCAAAAGATCGGCTTTCGAAAATTGCCTCCATAGACCACAATTGCAATGGGAATCGAGCAAAAGTTGGGATTTCAGGTCCTTTTGAAATCACAAAAATCTCGTCAGTTTATTCTTGGTCAGTTTATTTTGAACAGGACCTGTAGCACTATGGTCCAATACAAAATTTTCAAAACCTGCTCCAACACCAGAGATTTTCAGTTTTAAATTACCAGTATCCCAAAACAATAAAATAAATGCAGAATATTCTGATTAAAATATTTAGTGCGATTTTTATTTGAATTTGGTAGTTCAAACTATAAAACAGAACATAATATGAGCGGAAAATATTTTATAAAACATGAAAATTCCCTTGAAAACAAAAATTTTCAAGTTTACCGCTAAATTAAACCACTTTCTAACTCTTCAATCAAAAACAAATTTCGTTCCGTTACTCTATATTATTTTGTCTCTCAAATGGCGAAAAAATTATATGATTGTCTCTATTGGTTCAAAAGTTACAGATTTTTGACCGACCTAACCTCAGTCTGAACCACTGTGCGCCGTCGGAGTAACTACAGTGGCAACTCTTCTACACAAAAAATTAAGTTCGCATGACATTTTTGAAGCCCAATAGTCGTGTCCAAGGGTTGCAATCCCTTGTGACTGCAACTGAAACTAATTTGGGCAAAACGTGAAGTCCGTGTGCGTCTTTTTGAGCCAAATAATTAACGGTCTATCTTAATATTTGTCCTGCCGAAGGGTTCCAATGTAAATTTATTTTTATTATCTTCAATTAAAGTGCATAGAACTTCAAGTAATTTTTGTTAAGTATGTTAAAAATATTTTGGAAATTCTCATATACACGTAAAAGACAAATGTGCAGTCGCTAGAAAAAAGCCAGTTCGCGTGACCCCCTATGGCCCTATTGTGAAGTACCTTCGGTGAGGATTTTGAAAATTTTTTCTATTTAAGGGCTGATCCTTCTGATGTCTGAAATACTCAAAATTCAGGTGGAGCCACGAGTTTTTTCAAGAAAAATGTTTTAGCAAAGCTTAAAATTTTCTATGATTTCAAGAAAAATTTATCTTAAGGAGTTGTGCGCAGTTCGAGTTTTTTAAAAACCTTTTGTATTTTCGGAACGTAAATATAGCATATTTAATCCTCTTTACTCGTGCTGTTATGAGTCAAACAGCAGAGCAGCGCATCTTATAGCTTACGCAATACCGCAAGCGACGGCAGGCGGCCAAAAACGCAAGCTGGCATTTCGCACCACCGTACAAGCGTGCCAAGTACAACGTTGCTTCGCAGGTGACTGACGCAGAATCACCGAATATGCTGAATCGGATATTGGTCATGGCACAAAACGACCAAGATACCCGGAAGTACATCTGAACAGATCAGCATGCGTCGGCAGGCCCATGGCTCCATTCCCGTAGAACACACCAGCGTCTGCAGAGCGCAGACCTAGGTTAAGAATAATTAGTATAAAAGCAGTGCAATTTAATACTAAGATATAGTTGCTATCAGTTGCTGATAGTCGTTTTACAATAAGTAGTTACGTGTAGTTCTTACACTTTAGATCGATTTCAATTAATAAATCGTTATAAATTATAAAAAGCGTTTTCCTTTAGAAAATTCGGTCCGATAGGCGAGTGAAGGATTCCGGAAAATCCTCACAACATTATTGGCGCAGCCGGTTTTTACAACTACTCAAAGTAGTTGACGTCCTACGTGTACAACATCGCGTCCGCGAAGTACTGCACCTTGAGGGACATTAAAAAGAGAAATAGTCCTTGGTATTCAATAAAAATTCCTTTGCAAGAGTGAGCCTTGTTGCCCTATTAAATGTTGGTAACTGTTAAATGTGTGTTCAGGCACTGCTAGCAGAGCCCGGGAGTTGTGTTCAGGCAACGAGGGTATTGCTATATTTATAGAGCGCATGGTTTTCCCTTTTTGAAGAATAAAGAATCCTTGGCGAATTAATCTTTAAATGGACTTTTGTTTTTATATTAAAGAGTAAAACGTACTTTTTGTCGCGAAAAAAAATATAATCCACGAAAATAATTCGCGAAAAATTGTCCGCGAAAAACTAGCCGCGAAATAAGCTTTTATTTATCGAAGCCGCCGCATCGGACATAGAATTTAACTATCACAAGCACGATGGTATGTACACGAAAGGCCATATTAATTAATTGAAATTCAAATGGAAGGAAATTTAAAGCAAGAAGTATTCACTTATGAACATTTAACTGCTAGTTATTTTAGACAACTGTGGAAAGTCCTAGAGTCAGTAAATAAGAAAAGATCATTTTTAAATTCAGTTCGCAGTGAAATAGAAGGTAAAACTCAAGAAAAGAAATTTGACATAGTACTTGAACATATAAGAGAAAACGCAATTGATAAAAAGAGTAAAGCTTTAAAAAAACAATTAGAATAAATACAGCTTAGCAATAAATTATTGAAATCACAGAACAAAAAATTAAAGGACGCGTTAGCGGGTTCAAATACATCCTTGGAAGAACAAAAACTAGAAAACGACAGGCTAAGGGAACTTTTATTAAAAGAAAATTTTAGCGCAGGACAGTTAAACCTATTTTAAAAAAATAGACAAACGATCGCTGACCAAAAACCAGAAATGGAGCATTTGAAGGAGAGATTACGTTTTGCCAACCACGAAAATAGTAACGTTGGTCGTCCTCAAATGTCTAACAATAACGAATTAACAGTATATATCGAAGCGACCGGTAACGTAACACTATTTTCAAAAGAATTATCAGAAGCTGGTATCGAAATCTCAAAACTGACTTCAAGTCAAATAGAATATTCACGGGAACATTTATTAAGTCCTGCGTTGACCCCACAGCCAACACCCACACAAATACCGCCACCCCCGCCTCCATCCGCAGCAGGTCAATCACATCAGTTAAGACCGAAAACTGGTACGATGCAGAGCGAACATACCAACTCAGATTCAAATTTTTCAGCCGCGAGAGCTAATTTAGAACATTTCTTTCAATTTGGTGCTAGCCAAAAAAATTACAATATTTTGAGAGATAACAGTCCACAAGAGAGGGTTTCACACTTCGGTAACAGTCCAAAAGTAAATGAGCCCATCGCAGTCGACGAATATAATCGTCCGAATCACATAAACGTGTCTTCAAGGAGAACATTAGTCAGTGAAATGAAAAAGGTAGTTGACATGCAAGTGCCAATCTTTTCAGGAACATCTTGTCCAGAGCTTAAAATAGAAGTAGATAAATTTATACAAGGGTGTCAATTGTTGAAGAGATAAGTCTCACCTGGGGACACAGAGCTCGCAATAGAATGCATAAAGCTGCAATTGTTTGAAAAGGCGCATAAGCGGGTTGGAGAGAAAAAATTTTCATGAATAGACGAATTTTGCGAATTTATAAAACAAAATTATGCTAAAGCAAGGACTCTAGACCAAATAAGGGCAGATTTAGATAACATAAGGCAAGGCCCAATTGAGCCAGTGGTCCGTTTTGGTAGCAGGATAGAGGAATTATTAAAAGAAGCGAATATATTGGTAAAAGAAACCTATGGATTAGATAATATGGAGATCTTTTTTAAGGATCTTGGGGTAAATACCTTTATTAAGTAATTGCGAGACCGATCACTTGAGCAGATTTTGTCGAAAGAATCCAGTCACGAATAGGCTGCAAAGTAAACGAAATCAATTAAGTTGAGGATCTGCTCAGTGAGGATAGCGTTTGTAGTTTTTGCAAATAATCAGGACATTTTTATGCACACTGTAAGACTGTAAGACTGTAAGATTAAATACCCCTTTTTGCGAAAAATGTAGCATTTACGGTCATGAAAGAGGAACACAATGCGGCTAAGAAGAACGTCAAAAATTAAGTTGTACTTTTTGTAAAAAAACAAGCCCATTTAGCCGAAAATTATCTGGTACAGTTGAGAGAAATGAATTGCCACATATGTCGTATTAGCGGGCACCTAGCTTATAAATTTTGAAGTATAAAGGCGAATAATTTTCAAACACAGAATCCAAGAAAAGAGAATAGCAATCAAACACAAACCCGAAACACTACTACGTACCACAATAGAGGACAAATCAGGTTTAACGATCGTCAAAATGTACCCAAAAATGGTCAAGGGGCTCTTAGAGTTGATAAAAGGCAGTGCTACAAATGCAAACAGTTTGGCCATATTTCACCAAATTGTTCGTCTGCAACTCAGAGTCAGGGAAACTATACACGGCCCGGTCAAGGCCAGTAGACCGGAAAGCCGATAATAGATTAGTAAAATTAAGGCCTTTTCCAGTACGCGGTGCCGGCAATGTGCAGAAAAATTTTTATTTTTAATTTAAACTTTGCTTCTCTTTACTGAATCTTCCTTTGGTTCCAACGGGCCTCTATTTGAGAAACTGGGCTGCTGAGGACTTATTACTGTTAAGCAGTGGTCCTTTGCTAGGATGAGTCTTGATCATGCACGAGCGAGGTGCGTCAAGCTTAGTGAATCCTTGGTTGGATAAGTGTACGGTGCGCACGAGCAAGGTGCGTAAAATTGATTGGCTGGAACGGCTACTCTGATGGTAGTTAGGAGCATTGAGCGTGCACGAGCGAGGTGCCTCAATCTGTATGATTCCTTAATTGGCCAAACATCTGACATGCACGAGCGAGGTGCAGATAACAGAGTATCGGTGCTATGTTTCCAAAATAATAGAAGCGGACGGAAGGTCCTTTCTTCTTAACCGTGTTCGACGTGTTGTATTGTTTAAGGCTTCTTGCCAGCTGATTCGAGTGATTCCTTAGCTTTTCATGATCGGATGATTTTAGGCGAACGATTTCGTCCTTAATAAGTGGGACTTGCAGATCGCGGTGAATGCTTTCATTACGTATGTACCATGGAGCACCTGTAATGATTCTAAGAATTTTCGATTGAGCTCTTTGGATTATTTCTATAGAGGATGCGCAGGCATTTCCACCACAACTCAATGCCATAGACCAGATTGGCTTTAAGACGTAATTTTATTAATAGAACTTTATACTCCATATTAAGAGGGGAGCGATAGTTAATTAGCCAGTGAATTTTTGATGCTTTAAGTTTTAGATTGGTCCTCTTTGCTTCGATGTGCTTTCGCCAAGTTAATCGTTTATCTAAGTGGACTCCTAAGTAGACTACACTATTTACTTGGGGGATGGAGACTCCTATAGCAGGGCTTATACCTCTTCTAAGCGTCAAATGTAATGTGTTTACATTTACCTTCGTTTACATTAATTCGCCAGGTAGAGAGCCAATTTTCAATTAATTGCATATGTTCTTGTAGGATTCTTGATGCTTCCATGGGATCGCGGTGGCAGCTCAATAATGCTGTGTTGTCAGCAAAAGTTGACATTACAATATTATCTCTAGTGGGGATGTCGGCTGTTAGAAGAAGGTAAGAGAGGGGCCTAATACACTGCCTTGCGGGACTCCTGCTTTAATTTCAAATTTTTCCGTTTATAAATTCATTAACTCTTACTCTAAAGAATCTATTTTGGAGGATGATATAAGAATTTCGTGAAAATTTTGAACGGTGATGGACTTTATTAGCAATAAGACCCCCATGCCACACTTTGTCGAAAGCTTGAGCGATATCAAGGAATATTGCAGAACAATATTCTTTTTTTTCGAAGGCGTTACGAATTTCACGAGTGATTCGATTTACCTGTTCAATAGTTCCATGTTTTTTTCTAAAGCCAAATTGATGAGCAGGGATTAAGTTATTCTCGTGGATGTATGGCGTTATTTTTATAAGAAGAGCTTTTTCAAAGAGCTTAGATAAGCAGGGAAGAAGGCTTATTGGGCGATATGAGCTGGCTGTCGTCGGGTCTTTTCCGGGCTTCAGTATCATCATGATGACCGATTCTTTCCATATCACAGGGAAGTAGGAGAAGCTCACAATAGCATTAAAAAGTCGTGCTGCGTACGTGAGAGCAATGTATGGCAATTCCTTGATCATTTTTGGGGTTATATAGTCATAGCCTGGAGATTTTTTCTCGCAAAAATTTTCCTTAATTATGCATTTTATTTCATTGGCATTAAATGTTATAGGGATAATTTGGTTGTTCACCTCGCAGAGGGCAAATCTAAGGCCGTTTACCGGTGGGTTTGGTAGAAAAACTGAGCACAAGTGTTGAGCAAAGACTGACGCTTTTTCCTCATCACTTCTTGCCCAGTTTCCTCTTGAATTCCTTAAGGGAGATTCATGTTCTATGGGTGAATTTTTTATTTTGAGAGCTCGCCATAATGACTCTTTCGACGTGCTATTAGGTGCAAGATTTGAAATGAAATTATAGTTTTTCCTGTCTTGGTCTTTTTGAAGAGCAGTTTTAAGTTGCTTTGAAGCTGTATTGAGTCTAGCTTTACTGCCAGGGGACCTATGTTGTTGCCATTCTCTTCTCAATCTACGTTTTTCTCGCAATAATCTTTCAATATGACTATTAGTATGATGAAAATTTCTAACGGCAGGCTCAATGGCTTTTGGGGTAGAATGCTCCGCCGCTGAAGTTAATATTGAATTCAGGGTTGCTGCCGCTTCATCGATTTGACTTTCATTACATATTGTATATTCGGAGTGTATGTGTGTTGCAACATACTTTTTATAATTAACCCAGTTCGTTTTTGAAGTGGTCAGTCTAAAAGGGGGGCATGTTGTTCTTATGTTTTCTGAAATTTCTATTAGTAGAGGACAATGATCTGAGGACATTTCGTAGCAAATCGACGTTGAAATACGCGAATTATCAAAGCCTCTTGTAATGGCAAAGTCTATGAGATCTGGTATTTTATTTCGATCTGTTGGCCAATACGTGGGATGTCCGGGCGAAATAAATCCTAGAGTACTGGAGCTATTTATCAGTGTGTTGTATAATTGTCTACCCCTTGGTGAGATCAAACGAGAGCCCCAATGGGTGTGTTTTGCATTATAATCGCCTGCTGCTAAAAATTTAGTTCCAAGGGTGTTGAAAAATTCATTAAAGTGATTTTCGCTGACTGAGAATCGTGGAGGGCAATATATTGCTGACAAAATGAAATTTGCACCGCAAGTTTCAATAGAAACTGAAGTTGCTTGGAAGTAATTTTTTGCGAAAGGTTCAACAGGGAAATGTTTAATTCGATTACGAATCAATATACCTGTTCCTCCGTGTGCTTTCCCATCGGGGTGGTGTGTTTTGTAAAATTTATAGCCTGATAGCGAAAAATTATTTTTATCTGTTAGATGTGTCTCCGAAATAAGCATCACATCAATAGAGTAGTTTGAGAGGAAATGTGATAATTCTAGCTTACGCTGATTTATACCATTTGCATTCCATGAGGATATAACAAATAAACTCATTTTTGTGCAGTTAAAATTTGGAGCAACTGGTTTTGTGCTCTTAGTAACTCCTGGAGTGTGTTTTGCATTTGCGACATAAATTGTGTCATACACTGTGTCAGACTGACTAACATGGATTCCAAGCTACCGTTCTGCTGTTGAGGGGCAGAATGGGCACTTATGGCAGAGCTAGCAACATTTGCATAGGACATTTTATTAGTCACTGGAACGCTGGATTTATTAGGTTGTGAGAAAATTGGGTTTTGGAATGCATTTTGATTCGTATTATTACGACTGGCTTGCTTTTTTTCTGACATACGATTTTTTAGTTCTTTATATACTGGACATCCCCTATAATTTGCTGTGTGATCTCCACCACAGTTGCTGCACTTTTTGTCAGTTTTATTTTTATTACAATTTGCAGAGCTGTGAAATTCTCCGCAAACGACGCAGACCATGCGTAGGGTGCAGTAGGACTTAGTATGGCCATATTCTTGGCAATTAATACATTGGACAGGGCCAGTACGCTTATGAGGTTCTTCTATTACAACTCTACGGTGGAGAAGATATTGTAGTCCGTAGATTGGATGAGTCTCATTTTTTTTTAGTTTTAAGTTGTCCGGACTAAGTTCTACTTTGAACATCGGCTGTGGGGTTTTATTCCTATTGAAAATGTTCATTACGTTCCTAATTTTAAAGCCTTTTTCTTCTAGGGCTTGTTTAATTTCCACAAGATCTACATCTGATTCAATGCCTTTAATAACTACACTAAGGCCTTTGCTGCTTTTAAGCTGATACGTGTAGTAGCATTTTTTTGTTGTCGTTAAGGAATTTAGTGACAATTCTGTAATTATTTACATTATAGACCTGAATTTTGGTCTCATGAACATTTCCTCTAGTAAGAGGCATGATGTGGAAGGACTCCTTTCCAATTAACTGGGTCAGGCTCGTGACCAAATTATTGGAGCTACGCTCTCTAAGATATACTGGAGGCGGTTTTGGTGATTTTTCTCCACCATCCTTTGATGTATCAGAGGTCTCAGTGGGCTCTATGCTTAGAGCCGCAAATCTATTTCCACTTAAAGCGTTCGATGGGTTAGCATCAGATTTTGTTTTATTTATTTTCGCTTTACCCACATTTGATTTCTGTGGGCTAAGTTTCCTTTTAATCTAAATGTACCGATCCATGCCTGTCTTCACTGCTGGATCACCTACGTTATTAGCAGGTGCTTTTGAACCGCTGTTAACAGAAAGCTCAACGTCTGTTGTTGATCACGCAGTCTTGTTGGTTTTTGTATTGGCTAATTCCGTGTGAGCAGTGGAATGATTTTGCGAGGGCGGTACTTCAGGCGCTTTCACTATTAAATAAGCATTTCTGGCATTAGAGCCACTAAAAGAATGCCTTCTTTCAGGCTGAAGTTTTAAGTTATCGCGTTGCATACGTTGTACCAGTATGCAAAATTTAAATGCTGCCCTGGGGCTAGCTTTGAGTGTAGCCTATAATAGGCAGAGTTTAAAGCTTTATTGTGGTTCTTGTATAGGCTAAAAATTTATTCTGGACAGCTTTGGCGAAAGAACAAAGCTACAATGAGAGAAATGATAAATGAAGAGAAAGAAAAAGTGGAGAAAGTCGAAGTTCGAAAAATTTATAGATTTCGACTTGGAAATGATACGTCTCACCTTACGAAGCTTGAATTCCTCAGTTCCTTAGGTGGATGGGCTCGAGAAGAATCGCGCGAGACAGAGAAATGAATATAAATTACTATTTAATACTTTAATTTTAAATTTTGAAATATTCGATTTGACGAGCGCGTAAACTTTGATGTTCCCGAAAAGGGTTGCCAACGCGAACTAAAGAAAATAGAATTTAAAACTATGGAAAGAAGCACAGAGGAACAATTAAACTTATCTTCTCAGTCACAGTCGCTATTGGAACTGGATGTAAATAAAATTGAAGTCGAAGACTCCACTATTTAAATAAACAAAAGTCAGCCAATCTGTAGCAGCGAGCAGATGAAGGAGAATGAAAAAACATACGTTAGGCTAAGCAAGCCTATATGTTCCGTTAGAAAGCAAAAAGAAAATAATAAGAAGATTACATTTTCTGAACGAGTTGTTGAGTATACCTATCCGAGAGATGTTTATGAAATATCATATTCTAGTGAATTATGTGTAAAGCAATTTTTCACCAAGGGATGGATCATACTATTAACCCATTATCTTCCGGTACCAAAAATACGATGAATTTAGTCTTGAGTTTGGTTTTGCAAGCTTCTAAAGGCGTTATTAAGAGAAATTAGCGTTTTTGAAAAAATTAAAATTTTTTATTGGGAGACATGGGGTGGTCGATATATCGACCAAAGGCAGAATCACTATACACTGCGCGCCAGTTGAAAAGCACATATAACACTTTTTTTTTTAATATATATCTCTCAATCCATATAAGTGAGAGCGTTCAATTTTGTTTTTGTATTGAAGGCGGTACATCAATCCCTTATTTAATCCCGCTTAAACGGCTGAAATATGTGGAGCGGTGAATTTTTTTTATTAATTTTTGAACGAATCAACTCCAAAAAAGGATCATATTTGCACCACTTGAATAGAACACCTATAAAAAACGCGACTTTTCAACATTTTCTTATCTGACCTTTTTTATACATAAATAATACGTAGTAAGAACATTTTTCATAAAAAAGGACATCTTTTAATAATGGGTGGAACCCGCTTTGTTGGTTATAACTTCAGGCACCCTGTTGGGGATGGACTCGTACATTGAAGCAATATAAGAAAGTGGAATGGTGTTCCAAGCGTGTTTTATGGCGTCAATTAGTTCGCAAACAGTTGAAAATTGTTTTCCAGGTTCATAGACCTTTCGAGTAACTCAACCCCAAATGTTTTCTATGGTGTTTAAGTCTAGTGATTATGGATGCCAGCTTAAAAGCGCTACATTTTGCTTTAGTATGTTGGACTTTACAGCCCGGGTAGTGTGAATCGGAGCGGTATCATATTGGTAGGTCCATTGCAAAGGTCCCAAAATCTCGCTAAAACAAGGAAACGCCTTCTCAAGCACACCACAGTAAACCGTTGCATTCATTGCCGTAGTCAAAAATTGCAGTTCACAAGTGCCGAAGGATGAGATTGCTCCCCACAGCTTCACACCGCCTGCTTGAATGTGATTACTGTCCAAATAGTGTCTTTCTTGCATGAATACATGAAAATAAAAACTATAGCCATCGGGTCTTTCCAAATTAAATTTTTTCTCACCTTAGAACACAACACGATGCGACTCGGTAGTCCACGACAGGTTGGCGCGGCAGAATTTGAGGTGTTGCTCCTTAAGGGCGGGGTTGAGTGGGGTTTTCTTCTTAGTATTTAGTCTTTGAATATGGCCAGCCCTCGATATAAAACGCCTTATAGTAGTTAAGCTCGCATTAACACTTGATTTTTGCCTTATCTTTGCTATGGAGTCGTTCGAGTTTGAAAAGATTCTTAAATAAAGTCACCTGTCCGCCTCAGGAAGAACACGGTGCGTTCGGCCTTACATGTTTTTCCTATGTTTGGCTTCATTTAAACAAAAGGCAGATATAACTTTTCGGCTTTTTTTGATTTTTATACCCGACACACTCTGTGTCGGGGGTATAGTGCGTTTGTGTGGTTGTGTGTAACACCCAGAACCAGTTGAGATAGACTATACAAAATATATATAGAAATGATCAGCGTCGCCAGGAGATTCGATTTAGCCATGTCCGTCTGTCTGTCCGTCTGTTTGTATACAGTTTTCTTATCGAAGGAGTCGAGTTTTACTGATGAAATTTGATATGCGTACTCGCAAGCACATGAGTAAGAACAAGCTCGAGTATGGACCCGATCGGACAATTTTTAGGGGTACCTCCAGTACTAGGGTCTGTTACGAAGATGACAAAAGCTGCTCTTAAATCGAAGTTTTTCAAGATATTTAGATAAAATTTGATAGTTGAACATATTTAAAGTCAAGTTACTCAATTTTAAAAAATTGGAAAAGGGGGCGTGGCCGAAGGGCGTTTTTCTAAAATTGCCTCCTGCACCCGAAATTCAAATGGGACTTTAACGAAACTTAGCAGTTATGCTTCCTTTGTAGCCATAAACATCCTTACAAAAAATTTCCTTGGTCGGTCCATTATTAAGAGTATCTCCAGTACTAGGGTCTGCCACAAAAATCTCAAAACTGCCCCAAAATCGGATTTTTTTGAGATATTCCACTGAAACTTACAATTCGAGCGTATATTAAGGCCTCCGATTAGAAAACAAAATAATTGGAAAATTGGGCGTGGCAAAAGGGTGGTTTTCATGAGGAAATTCAACAAAAGTCGGTATATGGGGCCCCTAATGGCCTTAAACACCTCTTGATATTAAAAATTTTTTGAACACGTGTGTCTGTGTCGGGTAGTTTATTGTCAGACTCGCCTGACTATAACACCCTTACTTGTTTTTTTTTTGTATTTGCGAAACAGATAGCCCCATATCCTTGTACGCTTTGATTTCGCCTTTTTGGTCTCATTTAAGGCTTTTCCACAACCCATTTCAACTTTATTTAGCCTCAAAAATACGCTATCTCATTAAATTATATAAAAACCAGCAGTTAACGTCGAAAGCCATGGAAAAAACTACTGGATTTGATTAACTGTTCTATTCAAGTGGTGAAAATTTTTTGCATGCTTTTCGTTAACACGAAAACAAAAAAGCTAAAATTCTTACAATGTTTCACTTCCCAAGCTTGAATTTTGTGATAGTAAACGAAAAAGTGCTAATAAAAAGATTTATGAAGACCGCAATCCGCCAAGCAATTTCTTTGTTTGAAGCAGTTATATTGAGAAATGGACTGGTGTGCTATTCAAGTGGCGCGGAGTGCATAGTGATTCTGCCTTTGGTCGATATATCGACCATCTTTTTTAACTCCTTATAAAACTAATCAAAATAATTTTTTGTTTGTTTTCAAAATCTTTTAAAAATTTTATTTGAAATTTGTTCTGATATCTTAGAAAAAAATTATATTGAAGTTAATAATTTTTCTTTTGGAAAATGGGTGCGGAAAAAAATCTTTAAAATGACTTATCCAATTGGAAAGCCCATACCAAAATCCAGTTGGAAAATTTTTGGAGGTTTGACTATCCGTCTGTTTTCCACGGACCAACCTATCATTTACAAAAAAAATTAAGACTTTATTCGTATTCTTTAATTTTTAAGATTTTTTTAAAGTTGTTGGTCGAGTTCTCGACCGCCAGGCAGATAATGGGTTAAGTATGTTGATTATTTTGTTTACTAGTCTACACAAGTCGCTTTCAAAGGGTTTAGTTGTTTTAGAAAGAAAAACAATGGAATTGAATTTAAATAGAAAATTGAGTAAGTCAGAGTCAATCAAGAAGAAAAGGCTGCTCAAAGACCTAAAACTAAACAACTTTGACAGTTCAACAAATTCTTTAACCATAGATGAGGGATGTCGATCAGATGATGCATTAATAGTATTTCCGTGTGAACAAGCTAAAAATGAGTAATTAACTCTGCTTATCGATACAGGGGCAGACACTAGTTTGCTCAAATCTGAAGTCTTAAAAGAAGAAGTTGAAGTTGACAGGTCAGAGGTTAAGCAATTAGGTGGAGCATTTGGTGGAAGCATTAATACAGAGGGAGCTGAAAGAATATCTCACCAAGATAACAAGGCATTGAATTTTATTATGCACGTACTTCCATTTGGTAGCAAAATACCAGCAGATGGACTTTTGGGTAGAGATGAACCGTGGACCCATTCGGTTACGAAAGGAGTTAATAAGACGATTTCATTTTTTGCACATAGCAAGGAAATCGCAAGATTACCACTTTGCTCAGAGCAAGGGACTAGAAGAATATGCGTAGTTGAGTCAATTACGATAAACGCTAGAACTTCAAAAATAATTCCAATTCAGGTTAATATTGAATCAGGAGATATAGTGGTACATAAGCAAGAAATCTTGCAAGGAGCATACGTTGGAAATGTAACAACAAGAATCAAAAATGGAAAGGGATTTTTACCAGTTCTGAATGCAAGTAGAAAAAATGTAAAATTTGGACAGCTAAAGGAGCTAAATTACACCCTTCTTAGGGATTATGAGGAGTTAGGAAAAACAGGGATAAATTTTGCCAAAAAAGATGAGAAAATGAATGATTGTTTTCAATTGATTATGGAAACAGTACGTTTAGATAATAATTTAAACGAAAAAGGTTTAAAATCTTTAAAGTGCGTATTCAGAGAATATTCTGATTTTTTTCATTTGAGTGTGGATAAGCTTTCATATACGACAGTTCTTAAACACGAAATTCCAACAGAGCCAGCCACCAGTTAATATTAGGCAATAAAGACTACCAGAAGTTCATACAACAGAAATAACCTCACAGGTTGACAAAATGCTTAAAGATGGCATTATTTCTCCAAGCAAGTCTCCTTGGAATTCTTCGATATTGTTAGTATCGAAAAAGGCCGGTGCCGATGGGCTAAAAAAATGGCGACTTGTGGTAGATTTCCGAAAATTGAACGAAACTACCATTAAACAAGTTTTTCCAATTCCTAGAATAGATGAAATTCTCGATCAGTGGGGTTGCAGTAGGTATTTTTCAACTTTAGATTTAGCCAACGGATACCATAAAGTGCTTATCGAAAAAAAATATAAGGAGAAGACAGGATTTAGCACGGGAATGGGACATCTTGAATTTAGCAGAATGCCTTTTGGGCTCACGGGTGCACCTGCAACCTTTCAACGCATAATGAATAGCATTCTCACTGGTTTGCAGGGAATTGATTGTTTTGTTTATCTTGATGATATCGTTATTTATGCTGGGAATTAAGAAGAGCATGAAGAAATATTACGCTAGGTTTTAGAAGTCTTAAGACACAACAGTTTAAAACTTTTAACAAGTAAATGTCAATTTCTTAAAAAATAAGTTATATATTTTGGGCATAAATGTTCGGAATCATATCCACTAAAGGTAGAAAGTGTACAAAATATATCACCACCCAGAAATGTAAAAGAGTTATAAGCTTTCCTTGAATTAATCAATTATAATAATTATTATCGCAAATTTATACCAAATGCGGCAAAAATTTAAGTTCCACTAAACAATTTATTAAGAAAAAACGTTAAGTTTGAATGGAACATTGATTGTCAGAAGGCCATGGAACAGCTTAAAGCTGCGGTAACCTCACCTCCTTTACTTCAATATCCAGATTTTTCCAAAACTTATTCTAACAACAGACGCTAGTAATGAAGCCTTAGGAGCTGTTCTCTCGCAAGGAGAATCACGGGAAGATTTGCCCATTTATTTTGCAAGCAGAGCGTTAAGTGAATCTGAGAAACGATATTCTACAATTGAGAAAGAATTTTTGGCAATGGTTTGGGCTGTGAAAAATTTTAGGACCTATTTATTGGGGAGACCTTTCAAAATATACACCGATCATAAGCCGTTAAAAGGTATAGCCAATTTAAGAGATCAAGATTCGAGACAGGGTCGTTTTCGCCTTAAACTTTTAGAGTACGATTTTGAAATTTTTTATAAGCCGGGAAAAAATAATCAAAACGCTGACGCTTTGAGTAGAATTCCACATATCGACAGCACAATATCTGTAGTAAGAAGAGCTCAGGCTAAAGAAAACCCTGATGAAATAACTGATGAAAACATTGAAGAAGACATGGCACAAGTTTTAACTGACCCAAAGTAGATTGTGAAGGTCCTCAAAACATTTCATGATTCACCCATAGGAGGTCATAAAAGGACAATGAAGACGTTTTTGCGAATTAGAAAACAATTTAAGTGGCAAGGCATGCAAAAACAAATAAAAGATTACGTGCAAACACGTGAACTCTGTCAGAAAAATAACAGTTCAAAAGTCGAGAAAATGCCGATGGTTCTCACAAAGATATCCCAACGTCCTTTTGATAAGATATATATGGACATGGTGGGTCTCCTACCAGTCACTTCAAGCGGTAATAAATATATTATTACATTTTTAGATGATTTTTCCAAATTTTTCATATGTACAGGCATTCCCGATGCAGAATCATCGACAGTAGCAAACGCGTTCTTTAACGGAGTAATTTCTAAATTCAATATTTCACGAATTCTTGTCACTGACAATGGCAAAAGCTTCACTTCAAAAATTTTTAAGGAAGTATGCAAGCTAATGGGAATTAAGAAAATAGAAACTTCTCCATATCATCCGCAAGCCAATGGTGCTTTAGAAAGAAGCAATAGACCATAAGCCGAATTTTTAAGAACTTTCGCGAAAGAAGATGGTACAAATTGGGATGATTGGCTTCATCCTTCCATGCATGTACACAATAATACTGTACACAGCACTACGAAACAAACGCCTAGCAAAACACTTTTTGGTTTCGACTTTGATGTACCTGTTAATCTAAAAAGGTAGCCCGCTCCTCTAAACAATATTGATGATTATTCGAAAATATTAAAGTACCAGATTCAAGGAACGCATGAATTAGTTTGACAAACTCAAGAAAAAGGAAAGCAAAATTCGAAAATACACTATAATAAGGGATCGAAAATTAGAGAATTTAAGGTAGGAGATAAGGTCTGGCTGAAAAACCAAACCAGAAAGAATAAATTTTCGCCTATTTGGGAGGGACCTTATAAATTTGTAAATGCTAGAATTTTAATTAAGGGCAAAGAAAAAACCTTCCACGGAAATCTGTTAAAAGTCAATCAGGAAAAAGCGAACATTCAAAACATAAAAGCAGGGAAAGAAGCAGAAGATATTAACCGCAAGCTTACCGATGAGCATGCACAATTGATTCGAATTCCAGTCAAGGGATCTTTTAAACATTTTCGAAGAAATTCAGAAAAAATTCGCTATAGGAACGGGCTTTGTTTTGACCACAGTCGTGTTAAATTATCACGACCACACGAGAACATGTCAGGATACGAGGGCAGTTTGATAAGTCAGTGACTTTTTGAATAAAAGATGTTTTTTTCGACATAAAAACGTTTTATTTCTCAACATAGTCTCCTTTTAGCTCGATACATTTAGTCCAACGTTTTTCCAATTTTTTTATTCCTTCCAAATAATAGGTTTTCTCAAAGCTCTCAAAATAGGCGTTTGTTTTAGTGATGACCTCTTCATTCGACCCGAATCTCTTACCGCCCAGCCATTTCTTCAGGTTTGGAAACAGGAAATAGTCGCAGGGGGCTAAATCTGGAGAATATGCTGGATGGGGTAGCAGTTCATAGCCCAATTTATGAAATTTGGCCATGGCGACTACACTACACGTGTGCACCCGTGCATTGTCTTGATGGAATAACACCTTTTTCTTCGCCAAATGCGGTCGTTTCTCCTTCAAATCAATATCGAATCTGTCCAAAAGCTCTGAATAATATTCACCGTTGATCGTTTTACCCTTTTCAAGGTAATCGATATGAATGACACCTCGTGCATCCCAAAAAACTGTGGCCATGACTTTGTTGGCCGACAGAGTCACCTTGGCCTTCTTCGGCGCCGACTGACCCGCAGAAACCCACTGTTTCGACTGCTGCTTTGTCTCTGGTGTGTTGTGGTGAATCCATGTTTCGTCTACGGTAACGAAACGGCGCAAAAAGCAATCGCGTGAGCAATCGCGGAACCATCGCGCGGATAGCTTTTTCATGTCCAAATATTCATGTAAACTGTGATGTACACCCTCAGTTGAGATGTCTACAGCCTCAGCTATCTCACGCACTTTCATTCTCCGATCGTCCAATATCATTCCATGAATTTTATCGACGATTTCTGGCGTGACGACCTCTTTTGGGCGACCTGAACGTTCGGCGTCACTTGTGCTGGTACGACCACAACGGAACTCCGTAAACCACTTCTTAACCATTGAAATTGATGGTGCAGAGTCTCCATAGTATTTATCAAGTCTTTCCTTGATTTCGGTGTGGGTTTTTTTGCGCAAAAAATAATGTTTAGTCAGGACACGAAATTCACTTTTTTCCATTTTCGTTAAAGCTTACGACGTGGTCTGCTTTCAATGGCTGTCAAATACAAACCACATGGCGCAGCTTGCTCAAAACTTAACAGCTGTCTATTAATAGATAGCAGTTGACGGTGGCAGGGTTGCATTTAAAGTTGCTGCACGTTTAATTCAAAAAGTCACTGACATATCAAACTGTCCTCGTATATTCATGCTAGTTTTTTGGATGGATACAAAAAGACAAAGTCATATATAGCTACGCAGGGACCTCTCGAAAATTCCATACAAGACTCGTTTTAAATAGTATGGGAACAAAATTGTAATACCATAGTTATGCTCACGAAGTCGACAGAATGTGCTAGATACTGGAAAGCTGACATAAATTCCACCAAAATATTTTCGCAATTTCGCGTTAAGACGCTCAGTAAAAATGAAAATAAGAATTTTTTTGTGCGGAGTTAGATCTATACGATCAAGAATCAGAAACTTGTAGAACAATTTACCATTGGCAATTTAGGTGTTGGGCCGATCAAGGCATACCAAATGCTACACTATTATGGCAATTTATAAGATTAGTTAAGGAAAATCAAAAGAGGTTAACTACTAATATAACAAAGCCGCCGCCGATGATAGTTCATTGCGCTGCAGGTATTGGTAGAACATGCGTTTTTATAGCTTTAAAGATCGCCTTAGATTTAAAAGAAAATAAAAAGAACATAAGGGTACGGGAAATAGTAAACAAAATACGTGCACAAAGGGCGCAAGCAATTCCAAACGCCACACAATACATATTTTTTTACCAGGCCCTTAAGATACTAAATGAAAAAATTATGAAATAAATTTATTTATATTAGGGGCCATTTTCACTTTTGACGTTTGACATCAAAAAAATTTGACTTCAAAATTTAAAATGATTTTTCGATTCAAAAAACGATTTTGATGTCGAAAATTCTTACGTGTATACTTTTTGAAGATTTTTTTGACATAGATTTTGACAAAATGGTCAAATGTGTAAATGCCCCCTTATGCTTTTTTTTATTTGCGCAGCGATCTTATTTCAAACTGGCGCTACCAGAAATTAAGCTCCACCACGCGACAATTACATATCTTAAAAATAAATAAAAAAATTAAAAAATTTCTGTTCAAGGCAAAAGTGCTCGCATATCAAAACGAGCGAAGACACAATAAAAGAAAAATAATTTTTTTTTATTTCTGAACAGTAGAAGCTAGCCACGAAGTAAATGTTGATGAGCAAACACAATTTTTTTAACTATGCACTTGAAATTGCAATATTGGAAAAAATAAGAATATAATAATTGAACTCAAACAAGCAAAAGACAGTCGAAAGGAAAATAGGCCAAGTTCAAAAGTAGTTATGCAAAAATTAAAAATTGCCAAGTTCAATTTGGACAGCCGAAATAAAGGCAGGGACACGAGAATAGTTGTAGCGCAGGTAGGGAATAGTTTCATGTTTTCTTTTTCTTTTCAGGAAGACCAATGAGGTTTAACGACGTAAAATTTCTCTTCTAAAATTTGGAGACTCAATTAAAAGTGTTGAAATTCCTAAGTTCAATTTAGTTTCCAAACTAAGGAGAGGGGAAGAGTCTTTGGTAAAAAAAAAAGTTAAAAAAAAACTTAAAAATTGGCGATACAAAACAAGTATCTAAATGAAAAAAATTTGACATTACACTCCAAAAAAAAAAAAACATTAAAAAACTAAAAGGGTAATTTCCCACTTGTTGCACTTCAAATTAAAAATTACAAGAACAGAAAAGCGAATTTAAAATAAAAAATCATTCAAAATTGTAAAAAAAAATTGAATGGAAAAATATTTTGAGGAAAAATTTAAACCTTAAATATACAAAATTTAAAAAACAAAAAAAAGAGAAGCTCAAACTGTTCCAAATTATGAAATTAAAGTAGATCATACTAAAATTAAAAATTTAAATTGCAATCAAAGACTCAAATGTAACATAGTAGTTTCAAGAAAAACGCTAGGTTAAAACTGAATAACTTAAATAAAACTAACAATAGACTCCATTATTATCTAGATTACTAAACAAGACTAGTTGTTGAATTTGTATTTTGTATTTTTGTAAATTACAGGTGAGAGACAGTTGAACTAAAGAAAATATTAAATAAAAAAAGGAAAAAAAAATATAAATAAAATTAAAACATGACAACCCCACAGTTAAAAAAAAAACAAAAACAAAATAAGATTTAAAAAAAGAAGAATGAAAAAAAATGTATAAGTAATAAAAAAATAAATAAATTAAAAAGCAAAAATAATAATAAACACACACCCCAACTGTCTCATACGAATCTACCTAGAATGACACAGGAGATGACATCGATGGGATGCTGACCATGCTAGTGGATGCACGCAACAACACAACGCAACCACAAGTATATATGGCGTAAGGTCGTCCGCTACCAGAAGCAGAGAACCAACAACAAGAAAACGTCAAAATCGTGTTAAAATTTGGGACCAAAGCAACAAGTTTTTCCTGTCGCCAATCCTCTAATAACCGATGGCTCGAAATACAGAAACGCCTCAACTGCATATATTTAACATAGTTTTTTAATCTACCCGCTCGGTTTGAACCACGAACCTCTCGATTTCTGGTCGCCTGCTTACCCATTACGCTGGCTTCGCCGAAAAAAAATACAAAGATGGTTCCTGAGGCAATCCCTTTTGAGAAAAGACAAACATTCCCTTACCTTCAACCGTTAATTTGAATGCCAAAACGTGGCATCGTCTGCAAAGGGGGGAGGAATGTTCTAAGTCAAACAGCAGAGCAGCTCATCTTGTAGCTTACGCAATACCGCTAGCGACGGCAGACAGCTAAAAACGCAAGCTGGCATTGCGCACCACCGTACAAGCGTGCCAAGTACAACGTTGCGTCATAGGTGACTGACGCAGAATCACCGAATATGCTGAATCGAATATAGGTCATGGCACAAAACGACAAAGATACCTGGAAGTACATCTGCACAGGTCAGCATGCGGCAGCAGGCCCATGACACCGTTCCCGTAGAACACACCAGCGTCTGCAGAGCGCAGACCTAGGTTATGAATAATTAGTATATAAGCCGTGCATTTTAATACTAAGATATAGTTGCTATCAGTTGCTGATAACCGTTTTACAGTAAGTAATTACGTGTTGTTCTTACAGTTAAGATCAATTTTGATTAATAAATCGTTATAAATTATAAAAAGGGATTTCCTTTAGAAAATTCGGTCCGATAGGCGAGTGAAGGATTCCGGAAAATCCTCACAACAGTGCCAAAAAAAGAAGCACGTATACTCGCGTTGGTTTGTGGGACAATATATATTGCGCATTTTTTTTCACATGTTCATTTTAATAAAGAAATAACAGTGTTTTTCTAAATTTTTTTTTAAAAATAATCAAGCACAGAACCAGTTTAATCGGTTTGACAGACAGCTATGCGAGTATAGGAAGGTTCAGTATATTATCTGGTCTATCCGGTAAATATGTTTGGAATTAATTTTTCTTAACCACGTCCTTACACAGTATTTTCAAAGTACAATTGGTTTGAAGTTTTCAATTTTACTCTTCATGTGGTATGAACAAAAAAGTAAGGTCCCTATAAGCATGAATAGTTTTTTTTGTCACTTTAGGGCTAAACCTATAGTTAAGACTGGAATTTTTTTTTGAAATGCGAGCAATTTTCTCAAAAAAACAAAATCTTGATTATCTTTGTTCTAGACTTGCTCCAATCGATCCTCTAAAATAATTCAGCTTCAAATTTCATTTTGTTTTAGTCAAACCTCTGAAATCGAGATTACCCCCAGCCGCTTTTATGTAAGGTCCTTTAGGACATCATCTGCAGGAGCGATAAACAATAATGTTTCTATTGATCGTCGCGCTATTGTTTTTCCGGAAAAATGTTTCATTTAAGTTACCATTTTAGTTACGAATAAATAACAAAAGTCTTAAACGCTCACTCAAAAACGTATATTTTGAGCTTTGCTTCTGCGCTTAGCCCCTAAAATCGAGTCCAGCAGCGAATGGTATGCATCCATCGTCGATGCTAATCGATATCAAGGTAATGACCATCGATTAAACTCTCGGTTTACCAGGTGTAGGATGTGCATTACATTAAACATAGACTGGCATTGGTGGTAAGATATTGGGGCTGCCATCTGCTGTCGTTGAACACAAAAAAAAAAAAACCTAAACAACCGATATACTGCATTACTTTAGCCACAAGATTGCGCTCTAGGAAATGCATAAAGTTGATATTGGCGACGAAGCCAACGGCTGACGATTCCCCCAAGTAATTTGAAAATATCAGTTAGATGGCCTCATAATCCGGTATTGGCAGGCTTAATCCACGCACCGGGGAGCGTCAAATACTTTTTTTATTTATATAATTATTTTTTAGAATCAGTCAATAACACTGTGCTTGAAAGTGATACTAAAACTTTACAAAAGCTAAAATTTCTATTGAAATCTTCTTTATTTCGAATCTTTCTATTCAAAGTCGAGTTCTAAAGCATTTCTGAATATAACATCTAAAAACTATTTAAAAAACTAAGAGGAAGAAAGTTTTTCAACCAAAATTGTTGTGCAAAAAAACAATTATTAAATGGTATAGGTTCCAGCGAAACTCATGCAATTTTTGGCACTTCACTTTATTTGCGGGAAAATCTGTTTTCTTCTTCCAGCGTTGAACCATTTTCTTTCTTTAAAAATTACTAGAATCGTTCAAGTCCCGAATCTGCTAGACCTATTTTTTTTGGCGTGAAACAGAAACAAAACTCAATCCCTTCAGATTTTAAAGCAACCATGCTTCCACAACACCACCGAGAAATTTCATTCTCGTGTGCTAGATTTACTATAATAACTTTCGAGAAAACGAAGCTTTTGACACCTCGTATGTATGTATAATATCCATAATGAATGAATTAGAGTTGAAAAATTTTTCAATATTTTAAAGGTGACTGCATTTGGGAGAATTTCAACAAAGTTGCTGAGTACTTGCATTACCTTGTAGTCATTTTATGGATTTTTTTTAACAAACCACCGCCCGCCAACCCCCGACGCTCAACGGTTAAAGTAACGTCATAAACGATGTGAAAAATTTGGCGTATTCCTTATTTATCTGCGACACCCTGTTGTCTATATATATAAGTATGTAGGAATGCCTCGTTGCACACGCAGTGGACGAACATTTGCACCTACAGACGCGGAGTTAGACTGAACGGACCAACATTCAGACATGCAGACGTAGAGTAAGACGGAACGGAAAACAACGCTTCGTTAAGTGGAACGATAGAAATTAGACTTTATTGAGAGACGCCGAAGCATTCGGACGCGTTTTTCGTTGTCTAATTATAAATTGTTTAAAAAGTGATTAAATTCAAACTAAAATGTTTCAGCGCTAATCGAGTAATTAATCTCAAAATCGTTATTAACAAAACATATTGTAATCGTTTCGTGTCTTTAGAAATGAAATCTTTAAAATTGGGGGCTTACCCGGGCTAATTTCCCCCAACAGAAGAGAGCAGATAGAAGACGAAACAAGTGTATAAGTGACTCGCTTAAAGAGAAGTGTTCGGATAATCCCCACCAAGTGAAACCCCGGAAAACTTCTCTAAACAGAGCTAAAGGGCAAGAGAAGTTGGGCCCAGAGGTGTCTAAGAGATTGAGTAAAGCGGCATCAAAGTTGCGGCATCAAAGTTGCGGCATCAAAGCTGCGGCACCTCAGTAGCAGAGAGCAGAGTTGGAAGGACCGACCAAATATATCGAACTTCGAACATCGAACATATAAGAAGACGCCTAGTGGGGCACGAGAAGAAGAAGACATACTTGCAACAATTTCAGGGTAATTCAGAGAAGTCAAGACGAGGCAGCGCAGCAGCAGATCTGTGTGATCGACGGCGTTTACGATATTCAAACTTCGAACATAGTTATTGTGCCATACCAATAGAGAGCAGCACAATAGCTGAACCAAACAGAGCTATTCCATCGTGACGCTAGAGGGCTGAGACGAGCGAGCGGCCATTGGATACTAGTAAACTGTTAAGAGGTGTCGCTGTTGTAAATAAGTAGTCGGTACAGAGTGCAGGGGGAGAGTGTAGAGTGTACGAGATAAAGTGTACAAGACCAAGAAAATAAGAACTTTAAGAAAAGGCTCTAAATCTGATTAAAGATTTTAACAAGTTTTTATACCATCAAAAAAAAAATTAAAAACAAGGAAAAAAGGAAAAAACTTCAATAGCGAAGCACAACGGGCGCATGGCAATTTTTTCCAAAGTCAGGCCAAAAGTGTCATTCCTTCAAGTTTGAGAGAATAATAATATGAAGAGAAAATTTCCCTATTATTTCAAAAGAAAATAGATCTTTAAAAGAGAGCCATTATATTAAGTACTAGTAATATATAGTGTTTATTAAAATTGTTAATTTATAATATTATTGTCACTTAATGATACCGACCTGAAGACAAAGTTGACCGAGCTCGGACTTAACACGACCGGATGGAACTCCAAGATCGGCTCATCGAACACTTCGGGCTACAAGGAGATGTAGAAGACGAAGACGAAATGATGTCTTCATCATCGTATCATTTACCAGTTCTACCAGTGACTACATTATCGCTCACAGATATCCAATACTCTTTTACATCATTTTCTGGAACAGGATATCCGAAAGTTAACCAATGGTTGGAAGAAATCGAGGATAATGCGCAGGCAGGTCATTGGAATTAGCTTCAAAAATTTATCTACGCAAAACAGTTGCTGAAGGGAGCTCCTGGATTGTTTGAAAGAGGCAAAGCAAACATAAAAACCGGGACAACCTTGCGGGATTTTCTGTTGCGTAAATTCGGTGAAAGACTTTCGGATGCACAAAATTTTGAAAAACCAAAAAAAGAGACCGAATGAGTCACGAATATCTTTATAATCTAATAGAAATGAACAGATCAAGTGATATTGACGATGGGAGCCTAATCGAATATTTTATCGAAAGAAGACCAGATACCAGAATAAACAAAAGTAATTTAAGTTTGTTTGTATGCACATGCATACAGAGAGTTGTTTTTGCAACTCTCACTATGAAAGCCTAGGAGTTAAACTTCTCTTTCTTTGATAGCGAATCAACTGATTCCTATTTCTGTGGCATTTTTGGTCGTTTTTTTTGGTGACACTTTTCTGCAACAAAAGTTTTTATTCTAGAGAAACATTAATTAATTTCTTAATGTGCAAATGTTCCTAAAGCGATGCTTGAGAAAATCATCCATTAGCGACTATTTGCTGACGTTTTTCGACCTGCCGTCTGGGGTCTCATCAGAGCAATTTTTATGGATTGACTGAATATTGAGCCAAATTTCGGTTTGCGTATTAAACTACCTTTGACTGCAATTCATACCCTTGGATTGTATCATCAGAAATGCCTCCTAATGGGAGATCTAACTAAAGCTTTTAAGCGTGAAAGCATTCACTAAACTAATCAGTTCGTGTTCTATGCTGGCTGGTTCCCCGGTTTTGTATAAATTTTTTTTGTATGCATAAGCAAACAGAGAGTTGTTTTTGCAATTGAAACTATGAAAGTATGTGAGCTAAACTTCTCTATCTTTGATAGCGAATCAACTTATTCTTGTGACAAAACTTTCGTTGCAGAAAATTGTAGCCAAAAAAGATATCAAAAATTCAACATAAATAGGAATCAGTTGATTCGCATGGCGTATGGTTCTGATTGAACCATCTGGGAATATATGTTGAATACATGCACCAAGACCATAGTTAGATGCGTCCGCGGCTACGATGATGTCATGTTGTGGATCATAGTGGGTTAGAAGCAAGTCTGATGATAAAAAATGTTTAAGATTTGTGAAACACTCATGGTGCTCTGTAGTTCAGCTCCATTTTGAATTCTGCTTGAAGAGTGAATCGAGTGGACCTCTGTATTCTCGTAATTTATTGATGAATTGACCGTAAAAATTCATTGCGCCCAAAAATGAACGAAGTTGTGTGACGTCATTTGGCTCAGGCATTTGAGAAACTGCTGCATTTTGCTCTGGATCAGGCCTTTATCCATCCTGACTAACCACAAATCCCAGATACTTTACTTTTGTAACATGAAATTTACATTTTTCAATTTTCACTTTAAATTCGTAATACTGAATACTATGTAGCACGTCTTTCAGTTTATCATAATGGTCTTCTTGGGTTTTTCCAGAAATAAAGTAGTCATCAATATAAGCAGCTACTTCTGATAGGCCTGATAGCATTTGGTCCATTATTTGCTGGAAAATGGCAGGAAATGTTTTTACTCCAAAAACCATTCTGTTGTAGCAAAATAGTCCCAAATGAGTGTTGATAGTAAGTAGCTCTTTGCACTTTTCGTCAACCTCCACTTGTAAAAATGAATCTGAAAGATCGATATAACTGAAAATTTTTGAGTTTGCCATTTTTCGAAGATGTCTTCAGGCAAGGGTAGTGGATATTGATGCATTTCCAGCGCATTATTAAGTCCCGTTGAGAAATCGGCACAGACTCTTATGCTACAATTCGGTTTCCTTATAACGACAATTGGAGCCGTCCAATCGGAATGGTTGACTGGTGCTATGACATCGCTGTCCTGTAGCCTTTTCAACTCAGCTTCGACTAGTCCCTGTAGTGCGTATGAGACTGGCTGTTTCGGCGAAAAACTTGTTGTCCGAGTTTAACTGTCAAATGGGCTTTGACTTTTGTGCATAGGCCCAAAAAATAATTGAAAACTGTTGGAAAATTTTTTTTAGCATTTCAATGATAATTGAATTGGATTCCATACTTCCCTGTGGCTTATTTTTTCCAGTGATGATTGGCTGCACACCGTGTTGATCGGTTCTTCATCCAATTTGAAAGCGGATATCCAATCAAGACCCATTATATTCAGACCTTCTATTGGAGTGATTCGGCCTGTGAGTAACATAGGTGTGCTCCGAAAAGTGACATTACAGGTTAATTTTCCAGACATGGGTAGTTTACTCGTCGCGCCTCGAGCTGCATGTTTAACTTCATCTACATATTTTATGTTAAGCTTCTTGAAAAGTTTTTCTGACAATAATGTTATGTCAGATGCAGTGTCAAATTGCAAATCAACGTTGACGCCATAAATATCGACAATGAAATATTTTCGTCTAACTGAATTGATTTCTATGGTGCTGAAAATGCTGTTTGTCGCTTCTCCACTTGTGGGCTTTTCACTCTTTTCTTCTGCAGATGGTTTGGAATTTTTGTGTTTATCCTTTTTTTCCTTACGTTAACGACCGGCGTTGCAATAACCATCTTTATGACCGACTTTTTGACAAACTTCGCAATTGTGTTTACGAAAAGTGCATTTTGATGCATAGTGAAGTGATCCACAGTACCAGCAAGCAGATTTTGGAAAAGCAGCTTTATTATGTTTTGCGTATAATTTATGAACCAGCGATTCTTTTTTTTCTATGAGAGCTGTGTCAGCTTTCAAATTTATGACGCGTTGGCACTCTATGGATAATATGTCCAAATAAATAGATGCTGCCTCGCTGTTTAATTTTGCAAGCATTTTGGTTATGACATCGAAATCAGATTCTGATTTAAGCCCCATTATAAAAATTAAACACTTAAATTGATCTAATGTCAATTCATTTAATTTGATTTTTCGCATTCTTTGTTGACTTAACCCGCATAAGTTATGAAATTAGTATTGGTATCTTTCACTTTTTGCGGACAATTTTGTCTTATGTAAAAAAGCGATGTTTGAATACCAAAAAGATCTGTCAGCTTTTGTACTGTCTCAGTGAAGTTGAAATCGCGTGCGTGTTTTGGTAATATGTAATTGGTATATTTGTTGTATACCGGTGTGCTGAGCTTTCTGAGTAGTAACCTCAATTTTGTGGCATCATCAAAATTGACGGCATCTTCTTCGAATAGATCTTCGTAGCGTGCATACCATATGTCAAACGTTAGGCAATCTTCTGGTGTGAAACAAAATTTGCTGATATTTGGAAAAAGGGCTTTTATAAGATATTCAGCTTCTTTTTCAAATTTGTGTACGCCTGATGTTTGTGTAGCTGTTGGGGAACTGTAAGGTTGCTTGATTAGTTCTTGAATCGCTGCATTATCTCTTTTGCGCTGCTCATTCATTTGGCGAAATAGTTCTTTCATTGCCTCTGCGTAAATGATTGCGATTTGTTATATTGAACGATTACTTTCAATTAAACCGCAGTGTCCGAATTCTCGTCGCCACTTTATATATTTACGAATTCAAGTAAATTACTTTTATTTAAATATATGTATTAAACGAATACACTAACAACTGCACAAGCGAGTATCGAATGTTGTCTCCCCATTCTCTTCTATCTCGTTATTCGTCGTCCCCACGTACATGCTAAAAACGTTGCGTCTGCACTACTGATGATATGAGCGCAGAGTTGCATGCGGGTGCAACAGAATGCTTTCAAGCTTAAAAACTTGAGTTAGATAGGAGTCATTTCTGATACTACAATTCAAGGGTATGAATTGCAGTCATAGGTAGTTTATTACGCAAACCGAAATTTGACTCAATAGTCAGCCAATCCGTAAAAATTGCTCTGATGAGACCCTAGCCGGCACGTCAAAACGAACGTCAGCAAATAGTCGCTTATGGATGATTTTCTCAAGCATCACTTAAAAATACATTTGCACATTAATAAATTGATTAATGTTCTTCTAGAATAAAAACATTCGTTTCACAAAAGTGTCACAAAAAAAGGGACCAAAAATGCAACTAATATAGAAATCAGTTGATTCGCTATCAAAGAAAAGAAGCTAAGCTCATAAACTTTCATAGTTTAGATTGCAAAAACTACTCTCTGTATGTAAGAGCATACAAACAAACTTAATACAAAACTGGGGAGCCAGCCAGCATTGAATACGAACTGATTAGTTGAGTGAATGCTTTAAACCTTAAAAGTTTTAGTTAGATCTCCCACTAGGAGTCATTTCTGATGCTACAATTCTAGGGTATGAATTGCAGTCAAAGGAAGTTTATTACGCAAACCGAAATTTGACTCAATAGTCAGCCAAGCCGTAAAAATTGCTCTGATAAGACCCCAGACGGCAAGTCCAAACGTACGTCAGCAAATAGTCGCTTATGGATGATTTTCTCAAGCATCGCTTGAAAATACATTTGCATATTAATAAATTGATTAATGTTCTTCTAGAATAAAAACTTTCGTTGCAGAAAAGTGTCGCCGAAAAAGGGACCAAAAATGCAACAAAAATAGAAATCAGTGAATTCGCTACCAAAAAAAGACAAGCTTAGGTCATATACTTTCATAGTTAAAATTACAAAAACGACTCTCTGTATGCATATGCATACAAACAAACTTAATAAAAAACCGGGGAGCCAGCCAGCATAGGATACGAACTGAATAGTTTAGTGAATGCTTTCAAACTTAAAAGCTTTTGTTATATCTCCCATTAGGAGTCATTTCTGATGCTACAATTCAAGGGTATGAATTGCAGGCAAAGGAAGTTTATTACGCAAACCGAAATATGACTCAATAGTCAGCCAAGCCGTAAAAATTGCTCCGCTGAGACCCCAGATGGCAAGTCCAAACGCACGTCAGCAAATAGTCGCTTATGGATGATTTTCTCAAGCAGCGCTTGAAAATACATTTGCATATTAATAAATTGATTAATGTTCTTCTAGAATAAAATTTTTCGTTGCAGAAAAGTGTCGCCGAAAAAGGGACCAAAAATGCAACAAAAATAGGAATCAGTTAATTCGCAATCAAAGATAAAGAAGTTAAGCTCATATACTTTCATAGTAAAAATTGCAAAAACAACTCTCTGTATGCATATCCATACAAACAAACTAAATACAAAACCGGAGAGCAAGCCAGCATAGAACATGAACTGATTAGTTTAGTGAATGCTTTCAAACTTAAAAGCTTTAGTTATATCTCCCATTAGGAGTCATTTCTGATACCACAATTCAAGGGTATGAATTGCAGGCAAAGGAAGTTTATTACGCAAACCGAAATATGACTCTATAGTCAGCCAAGCCGTAAATATTGCTCCGCTGAAACCCCAGATGGCAAGTCCAAACGTACGTCAGCAAATAGTCGCTTATGGATGATTTTCTCAAGCAGCGCTTGAAAATACATTTGCATATTAATAAATTGATTAATGTTCTTCTAGAATAAAATTTTTCGTTGCAGAAAAGTGTCGCTGAAAAAGGGACCAAAAATGCTACAAAAATAGGAATCAGTTAATTCGCAATCAAAGATAAAGAAGTTTAGGTCATATACTTTCATAGTAAAAATTGCAAAAACAACTCTCTGTATGCATATCCATACAAACAAACTAAATACAAAACCGGAGAGCAAGCCAGCATAGAACATGAACTGATAAGTTTAGTGAATGCCTTCAAACTTAAAAGCTTTAGTTATATCTCCCATTAGGAGTCATTTCTGATACTACAATTCAAGGGTATGAATTGCAGGCAAAGGAAGTTTTTTTACGCAAACCGAAATATGACTCAATAGTCAGCCAAGCCGTAAATATTGCTCCGCTGAAACCCCAGATGGCAAGTCCAAACGTACGTCAGCAAATAGTCGCTTATGGATGATTTTCTCAAGCAGCGCTTGAAAATACATTTGCATTTTAAATTATAAATTTTTTAAATAAAAATTTCTTGCAGAAAAGTGTCGCCGAAAAAGGGACCAAAAATGCTACAAAAATAGGAATCAGTTAATTCGCAATCAAAGATAAAGAAGTTTAGGTCATATACTTTCATAGTTAAAATTGCAAAAACAACTCTCTGTATGCATATGCATACAAACAAACTAAATACAAAACCGGAGAGCAAGCCAGCATAGAACATGAACTGATTAGTTTAGTGAATGCTTTGAAACTTAAAAGCTTTAGTTCTATCTCCCATTAGGAGTCATTTCTGATGCTACAATTCAAGGGTATGAATTGCAGGCAAAGGAAGTTTTTTTACGCAAACTAAAATATAACTCAATAGTCAGCCAAGCCGTAAAAATTGCTCCGCTGAGACCCCAGATGGCAAGTCCAAACGTACGTCAGCAAATAGTCGCTTATGGATGATTTTCTCAAGCATCGCTTGAAAATACATTTGCATATTAATAAATTGATTAATGTTCTTCTAGAATAAAAACTTTCGTTGCAGAAAAATGTCACCGAAAAAGGGACCAAAAATGCAACAATAATAGGAATCAGTTGATTCGCAATCAAAGAAAGAGAAGTTAAGCTCATATACTTTCATAGTTAAAATTGCAAAAACAACTTTCTGTGTACATATGGATACCAACAATTTTTATACAAAACCGGAGACGCAGCCAACAAAGAACACGAACTGATTGGTTTAGTGAATGCTTTCAAGCTTAAAAGCTTTAGTTTGATCTCCCATTAGGAGTCATTTCTGACGTTAAAATTCAAGGGTATGAATTGCAGTCAAAGGAAGTTCAATACGCAAACCGAAATTGGATTCAATAGTCAGCCCATCCGTAAAAATTGCTCTGATGAGACCCCACACAGCAGGTCGAAACGTACGTCAGCAAAAAGTCGCTGATGGATGATTTTCCCAAGCATCGCTTCAAAATGCATTTGCACATTAATACATTGATTAATGTTCTTCTAGAAGAAAAACTTTCGTTGCAGAAAAGTGTCACCGAAAAAGGGACCAAAAATGCAACAAAAATAGGAATCAGTTAATTCGCAATCAAAGAAAGAGAAGTTTAGCTAATATACTTTCATAGTTAAAATTGCAAAAACAACTCTCTGTGTACATATGCATACAAACTTAATACAAAACCGGAGAGCCAGCCAGCATATAACACGAACTGATTAGTTAACTGAATGCTTTCAAGTTTAAAAGCTTCAGTTAGAACTCCCATTAGGAGTCATTTCTGATGTTACAATTCAAGGGTATGAATTGGAGTCAAAGGTAGTTTATTACGCAAACTAAAATTTGACTCAATAGTCAGCCAATCCGTAAAAAGTGCGCTGATGAGACCCCAGAGGGTAGGTCAAAACGTACGTCAGCAAATAGTCGCTTATGGATGATTTTCTCAAGCATCGCTTGAAAATACATTTGCACATTTATAAATTGATTAATGTTCTCCTAGAAGAAAAACTTTCGTTGCAGAAAAGTGTCACCGAAAAAGGGACCAAAAATGCAACAAAACTAGGAATCAGTTGATTCGCAATCAAAGAAAGAGAAGTTCAGCTCATATACTTTCATAGTTTAAATTGTAAAAACAACTCTCTGTATACATATGCATACAAACAAGCTTAATACAAAACCGGAGAGTCAGCCAGCATAAAACACGAACTGATTAGTTTAGTGAATGCTTTCAAGCTTAAAAGCTTTAGTTAGATCTCCCATTAGGAGTCATATCTGATGTTACGATTCAAGGGTATGAATTGCAGTCAAAGATAGTTTATTACGCAAACTCAAATTCGACTCAATAGTCAGCCAATCCTCAAAAATTGCTCTGATGAGACCCCAGACGGCAGGTCCAAACGGACGCCAGCAAATAGTCTCTTATGGATGATTTTCTCAAGCATCGCTTGAAAATACATATGCACATTTTGAAATTGATAAATGTTCTTCGAGAATAAAAACTTTCGTTGCAGAAAGGTGTCACCGAAAAAGGGACCAAAAATGCAACAAAAATAGTCATCAGTTAATTCGCTATCAAAGAAAGATAAGTTAAGCTCATTAACTTTTATAGTTAAAATTGCAAAAACATCTCTCTGTATGAATATGCATACAAACAAAGTTAATACAAAACCGGAGACCCAGCCAACAAAGAACACGAACTGATTAGTTAAGTGAATGCTTTCGAGCATAAAAGCTTTAGTTAGATTTCCCATAAGGGGTCATTTCTGATGCTGCAATTCAAGGGTGTGAAGTGAGTAGGGTGGCTATGTTCGTTCTGGGTGTGCAACTTTTTTTCGTATGGAAAATCGGAAAAAGTCACGCATTGAAATCTTTGGTGGTTTGAATGGGAAGTCGAACATTGAAATTTTTGGTGGTTTGTATGAGAAGTCGCACATTGAAATTGTTGTTGGTTTGTATGAGAAGTTGCACACTGAAATTTTTGGTGGTTTGTATGAGAAGTCGCAAATTGAAATTTTTGGTGGTTTGTATGAGAAGTCGCACATTGAAATTTTTGGTGGTTTGTGTGAGAAGTCGCACATTGAAATTTTTGATGGTTTATATGAGAAGCTTCGCACATTGAAATATTTGGTGGTATGTATGAGAAGTCGCACATTGAAATTTTTGGTGGGTTGTATGAAAAGACGCACATTGAAGTTTTTGGTGGTTTGTATGAGAAGTCGCACATTGAAAATTTGGATGGTTTATATGAGAAGATTCGCACATTGAAATTTTTGGTGGTTTGTATGAAAAGTCGCACATTGAAAATTTTGGTGATTTGTATGCGAAGTCGCACATTGAAATATTTGATGGTTTATATGAGAAGGTTCGCATTGAGCCTCATTAAAGGGGTGCGGGGCTGAGAAATTGTGCAGTAGGAGAGCATAAATAGTTCAAAATGTTAACAATAGGCTAGAGCTGGAGTTGACTTATCGCCGCTGAAGTCATTGAGGTGAAGATAAGGCATGATTTTTTAGCGAGAAGAAGTTGAAGCTTGCCTCATTGAATGTTTAATAAAAAAATTTTCAAGTTCAAGTTCAGTTCAATCAGGGGGATATTTTTGGGATTGAATGTTTTGAAAAATTAGTACTTATATGTGTGAGTATGAGGTGGGTGAGAAACTGTACGGTAGGAGAGCATATATAGTTCAATTAGTTCAATATGTAAACATTGGGCTAGAGCTGGAGTTGAGTTATCGCTACTGAAGTCATTGATATGAAGATAAGGCATGATTTTTTTTTAGCCAGAACAAGTTAAAGCTTGCCTTATTGGATGTTTATTGGCTTGCCTCTGCTATGTAACAATAATTTCCTGTACACAAGCAGACATACTAAGAGAATTTTATTACAGGTTCCGTTTCTGAACTAATAGGTATGAATATAAGTTGAACAGCTGTATCAGCCTCAAAAGAAAAATAAATATTTTTATTCATTCACGGTTAAGGGGGTATAAAATTTTTTTGGAAAAGAAAAACAAACAGTTGCATCCCGTTTTTTTCTTAAGAAAAACTTATGGATAAGAATTGTACAACATGAGCCAAACTGTGAAGCGAAGTGTGTATAAAATCAGTTTTTCTCCTTTGACTTAACCATTCTTTAAAGTGAAATCAAACAGTTCAGTTTAAGTTTAGTGCAGTAATTGGAGGCAACTAAACAAAAGTTCAAACAAACAAAAATTAACCTTACGATTCGAGTAATCAAGACAAAATAGCCAGTTCTTTTAATTTTCTTTCTTCATATTAAAAACGAAATAATCGATCGTGAGCGTCGGTTTCGAAAGCAGTGTTGTCTTTAAGTGTATTAAAACCCCGTGGACTTGTCCAATCCATATCGTGATCCTCGTATTGGTAGTGACTAACGTCCATCGACAAAGTTGACACTCAAAGGCGATCGCAGACAATTCCGCCGTCAAACCCCCCAGGTATGTGACCCTTTGCATCCTTTTCTGAAGTGTGCACGTAGCATTTAATATTTTTATTTAATGTAATATATTTTATATGTATATTTATTCCTTTCATTCCTACTGGGAACATAGGGTTGAATTTTATATCATATTTTGCTTTTTTGTTTCTAGAATATAAAAATTAACAATCCAAATGATTAAGGCTGGCGAAATTTGTTTAAAGGAGTTTTCTTCGGAAACGCGTATGAAACGCCATAAAAGGGCAATGCATTTAAAGAACAATTTTGTATGCGAATATTGCGGTAATATTTTAAAGAACAATTTTATTCTCAAACGACATTGTGAGACAACTCATAGTATGGAATTTCCAATCCAAGACCAAAACGATTCTGATATTCTGTGCGAATATTGCGGTACTAGATTTAAAAACCGTTTTGCTATAAAAAGTCATAATGAGACACTTGATAGTACGGAATTGCAAATCCAAGATCAAAACATGTCTGGTGAAAACCTTGTCACGAAGAAATGTGAAGCATGTGAAGTAGATGTTATTATAACAGATTGGTCTTATCATCTGCGAACCAATCAACATAAAAAAACTAGCATAGTTGACTTTAGTAAAAACCTCAAGAGGATAAATCATGCTTTTAACGATAAAATGGAAACTCTAGTGTATGCGAATAAGGATGAAAGTATAATCATTCCAGAACAGTTCTTCGCAGCTGCAAAAACAGAAGTTCTGGACGCATTGAGCAACCTAATTCTTAGGCGCACATCCATAAAATCTAACATAGAACTATTTTGCGAATATTTGCTAATCAAGCAAAATGAGGAAGAAACAAATATAATGATAAAATCTTTCTCAACTAAAATGACTATATTAACGGAGCCATCAGATATAAATGGAGACTTTTCCAAGAAATGCAAAGATATTGTGGCAAAAATGAAGGTTTTTCAAGAAAGGGATAGTGGATGGTCGCTTTTACGAATTGTTCACTTGGAAGTGAACATTTACCAATATAGAACCATGAGAGGATCTGGTCATATAGTGCTTCCATTATGGATTCAGAAAAAACATGCTTGTATAAATGTTAAAAATAAAGATGAGAACTGCTTCAAATGGGCAGTGATATCGTCCTTTCAAACAGGTCGAAATCTAGAAAAATGCTCAAATTATAAGCTAAATATAAAATTGGATCACATTACTACCCCAGATGGAACTTTGCTTAATTTCTCCAACTTATCATTTCCATTGACATTGAATCAAATTAAAATTTTTGAGGAGAATAATCCAGAAATAAGTATAAATGTTTTTGGATTGAATGAGGATAGTAAAGTGATTGTTGGACCGTATTATTTTACTAGAGGAGAACAACAGAAGCATATAAATCTATTGTTTTTTGAGAAGGAAAACAATCAAACGCATTATATATGGATTAAAAATATTTCAAGGTTGGTAACCCAAAATATATATCTTTATTAATTTAATTTTTTATTATTTTTATTATTATTATTATTTTAATTTTTTTTTTAATTTTATTTTTGTAGATTAATCAGCTCTCAACTTTCTGCAAACACAGAATGAAACATCTCTGTCATGGCTGTCTTCAATACACCTTATCCAAGGAACGATTGGAAGCTCATAAATTGGTATGTAATCACGACGTAACAAAGCTGCCAGACGAGGACAATAAAATTTTAAAGTTTCGTTCTCAAAAAAAGCAACTAGATGTACCTTTTGTTATTTACGCCGATTTTGAGTGCATTTTGGAAAATATAAATATTAAAGATTCGAAGAATTCGCTTATTTTATTAAATCTAAATTTGATGAAAGTTTGAATAAGTTTAGGATCTATACGGGAGAAGATTGTGTTGAAGTATTAATAAAGAAATTAGTAAATGACTGTAAATTTCTTTATAGCAACTATTTAAGTTTTTGTAAACCAAGAATTCTCTTACAAAAGAGCAAATGAAAAACTCAGCGGAGAGTTCAGTTTGTCATATCTGTAATGAAGATCTTATTAATGATCGAGTAACAGATCACTGTCATTTTACTGGAGATTTTCGTTGAGCAGCTCATTCAGAATGTAATTTGAAATATCAGATATCGAAATTTATTCCAGTTTTCTTTCATAATTTTTCCGCCTACGACTGTCATCTGTTTGTCAAAGAACTCACTTCCATTCCCGGAGACATAAGAGTTATTCCACTAAATAAAGAGCTTTACATTTAACTATCGAAATACATTCCAATGGGGGATAATCTCAAGAATGAACGCATGAAAATTCGTTTTGTAGATTCCTATAGATTAATGACAGCGAGCTTAGAAAACTTAGCTCAAAACTTGCGATCTGAAGATTTCACGTACTCAGATCAATGTATCCCAACACTGGACAGTTTTCTTTACTTAAAAGAAAGGGTGTCTTTCCGTATGAATATTTAGATTCAGCTGAACGTCTTGAAGAAAATCAACTACCTCCCCGTGATAAATTTTTCAACATACTAAATAATAGTGAGTGTTCTATTGAGGACTATAGTCAAGCTGTTAATGTATGGAATACATTAAATTGTCAATCATTGAAAGACTACATGATTCTCTATTTAAAAAAAGATATATTTCTCCTAACCGATATCTTAGAAAATTTTCGAAAAATATGTAAAAGTATCTTTGAATTGGATCCTTGTCAATACATAACTATTCCGGGCTTATCTTGGGATGCAATGTTGAAATCCACAAAAATAGAACTCGAACTATTTACAGATATAAGTATGTATGATTTCATTAAAAAAGGAATGTTGAAAACGACATTCTAAAGCCAACTACAAATATATGCCTGATTTTGATTCCACCAAACCATCTGAATATATTGTATACTTAGATGCGAACAACTTGTATTGTTGGGCAATGTCTCAGTACCTACCTACTGGAGAATTTGAATGGGTAGAAGACTTTGAAAGTTATAATATATTTGAAATGGATTCGGAAGCTCCATATGGGTATATTTTAGAAAAATATTTTCATTATCCCCAAGGAATTCATGATTATCATAATGATTTTACTTTTTGTGCGGAGAATAAAAAGTTAGTGGTTCAAGGACATCGAAACTAATAACAGACTTAACAGATATACGAAATTATATCATTCACTAAAGAGTGCTACAACAATTTATTAAGAATGGAATGAAACGAATCAAATTTCAGATAGTTTAAAAGTTTAAACAGTCATCTTGGTTAAAGAGCTACATTGACTTAATACTTGTCATAGGACGCTTTCTAAGAGTGAGTTTGAGAAGAATTTTTTAGGTAACTCAACAATTCGGTTTACAGTAAAACTATGGAAAATGTAGATAAAAGAAACAACATAAAATTGTGAGTGAATGGGAAAGTAGAGGACGACATATAGCTGCTCTTGCTCTTATAGCACATCCAACATTTCGCAGCGTTAAACATTTCAGCGACTCTATGATAGCAATTCAATTAGATCGGGATCATGTTACATATGATAAACCGTTACATTTAGGTTTTATAGTACTCGAGTTATCGAAATTTCTTATGTTTGATTTCCATTACGACTATATGAAACCCAAATATAACGAAAACCTTTAACTAAATTTTATGGATATGGATTCCTTTACATAAACAATAAAGACGGATGACTTTTATTCAGATATATCCCACGATATTGATTTGTGTTTTGATACGTCCGAATATCCTCCAAAAAATCCATATAACTTACCTTCAAAAAATAAAACAAGTAAGAAAGCTAAAGTCGGTCAAGCCCGACTTTGAAATACCCAGCGTCCCGGCATTATGAGCGCACTATGTTTTGCTTCTCTATATGTGGGCGTGGCAGTGGGGGGGGGGGGGGGGCAACATTAATTATTTCCCTACACCTTTCATTCGCCTTGGTGAACCTAATATGCGAACTCGAAGCTTCTACGCCTTTTACTTCGGAAGTTACGAAAAATCTTCATTTTTTGAGCGTAGCAGTGGGCGGGCCACATAAAATTTTTTCCTACACCTTTCATTCGCCTTGGTGAACCTATGTTGCGAATTCGAAACTTCTACGCCTGTTACTTCGGAAGTTACGAAAAATCTTTATTTGTAGGCGTGGCAGTGGGCGGGCCACATAAAATTTTTTCCTACACCTTTCATTCGCCTTGGTGAACCTATGTTGCGAATTTGAAGCTTCTACGCCTTTTACTTCGGAAGAAACAAAAAAATCTTCATTTGTGGGCGTGGCAGTGGGCGGGCCACATATAATTTTTTCCTTCACCGTTCACTCGCCTTGGTGAACCTATGTTGCGAATTTGAAGCTTCTACGCCTTTTACTTCGGAAGTTATGAAAATTCTATATTTGTGGGCGTGGCAGTGGGCGGGCTACATAAATTTTTGTTCCTACACCTTTCCTTTGCCTTGGTTAACCTATGCTGCGAATTTGAAGCTTCTACGCCTTTTACTTCACAAGTTACGATAAGCCCTTATTTTTGGGCTTATTTGTGGGCGTGGCTCGAGGAGGGTGGCGTCCATTTTTTGCCAGGAAATGTCCCTTTTCGTAGTCTACCAGCACACCAAATATCAATGGAATATGTTAAGTGGTTCGCAAGTTACAAGCATTTTATTGAAAACACAATAAATTCATTTGTGGGCGTGGCAGTAGGCGGATGTCTCCCATTTTTACTTAGGATCACACTCGGACCCCGATATACATGCGTGCCAAATTTCGACTTCATTGGTTCAGCCGTTTTGGAGGAGATCCGACCACGGACGGACGGACAGACGGTCAGACGGACAGACGGACATGTCTAAATCGATTCAGTGTTTGATCCTGATCATTTCTATACATATTTTTCTATATCTCCGGAGCTTAATTCTCCCTGTTACAAGATTTGCACAAAACTAATATACCCCGCTTACGCTGGGTATAAAAATATTAGGAATGATGAAAGACGAAACTCATGGAAAGGTAATAAGAGAATTTGTAGGTCTTCCTCCCAAAATGTTTTCCTTAGATATAACAGATACGAAAGAAATAAAAAAGTCGAAAGGTGGTAAAAGATGCGTACTCAATAAATTAAGTACTTGTGATTATAAATAATGTTTATTTGCATATCTAGTTTGAAGCTGAGCTCCGAAAAGCACCAGCTTCAAAGCTGGTATGGTGAGTGTCTATACTAGATAGTGATTTTAGTCGGACGCTTTGGATGATCACAGCTGCTATCCTCCAACCAGATCTTGGTGTTCTTCAATTGGCCTTTCGCTTATGGTGGCTCTCGACCAGCAATATCGTTGGTATTCGCCGTTATTTTACTTTTTATTTAAACAAACTTTCCGAGCGCAAAAGATGGCGTCTACGCGGCGAGGTGGCCAGCTTTCTTTATTTTCAAATATATGCATATATATAATATGCGAAACAGAGGTGGAGAAAATAATTTAATAAAAAAAAATATTTTAAACAAAACAGGAAATATGACGTGGTTATAATCTTTTGAAATTAGGTGTATTTTAAGTGTAAATATTAATGCTGAGTATAAGCATAATAGAAAATACTTGTTCTTATTAATATTGTCTTCATTTAATTTGTTCCTGTTTTATGGTTTCGATTTTTCGTTAATAAAAGTAAATTTTAAAACTCTTAAAATTATTTTACTTTCTTAAAAGACAGTTACTTTTACAAACGATGATATTTTCAATTTGTGGATTAATGCAGGTCCAAGAGATAAAACTAATGTTTTATATGCTTTTTCTGTAAGAGAAAATTGGTGCGGACTTATGTGTTAAAAACAATGCTAAAGAAAAATTGAAATTCTTTTGTTTGAAGCTTAATTTCAAGTGGATTGAGTGTCAGGCAATAAAGACTATTAAAAAAAAATTTGGATTGGTTGAAAAAAGAAGTGTTTGAGTTTCACAATTCAGCAGAAGTAAGTAGATAGTTACATATTGAAAGATTCAATTAAGTAAATGTGTTTCAAAGTAACCTAGCACTAGTCGCGGAAGGCCCCAAAAGGAGTTCTTATCGTAAGCATATCGAACTAAGAAAAAGTAAATTAGCTGATATAGTGGATGTATATACTCAAGGGGAATAAGATTTTACATTGCAGCATATTTAAAAAATGCGAAGTCGTACGGAATTGAAAAAAATGAAAGTTGCTTGTCATTGGCGGAGGTTTTACATGGAATTGGACTTATCGGAAGAAAAATATTGCGTTTTGCGGGGAACTCTAAGCGGCTTGCATAAAAATTGCATTTCCAGTGTATACGCTTTAAAGAATTTAAAAACTTATGTAATTCAAATCGTCAAAGCTTCCAAAAATGTTGCCGAAATTGAACCCAAAACTTTGCCGCAGTGTACAGAAAAACGTGTTTTTTTAATTGCGTAAGGAACTGCCAATAAAAATTTCATTAACTTGCAAGTTGGGTTTGGATGGTAGTTCCTGTCATAGTAGATACGAACAAAAGTTTGCGTCGAAAGAGTTAAGCGATGAATTTCTTTTTGTTCTCGCATTCGTCACAATCAGGTACGTAAATGAGTTAAAGTGAATAAGTGTTCTGTATTCAATTAAGATCTCTTAAAATTAAGATTGCTCAATTCAGAGTTGAAGGAGCATATTTGGATAAACGAAATATGCTCATCTACGCTCTCATGCAGACCCATTAAATTCACTCTGGCAAAAGAGAACAAATGTCTTGTTAAAAATGAACATGAGGCAATGATGGAACAAAAAAGCAACCTAAAATGTAACTTTATTGAATTTGATGATAAACTTCTGGAAGTGTCTAACATCATGCTTTGCACAATGATAGACGGAGCCGTGACAAACATTCTTCTAGTCATTATAAATGTGGACTATTAGCACTTCACTGTTGGATCCTATTTGGAATGTTTCTTAAATATATCATATCGGTTACCTATTCAAAAATGGCACATTCGATCCGAAAATAAAGCAGTACTCGATGAAAAAAAATAGAATTCAGAAAGAGTTCCGTGAGAGTATAGGGTTGCTGATATATATGGCAAAGACAACATGTTGCACCACCAATGATGTAAATACAGCTAGGAAGCTATTTAAGTACTTTGAGGAATCTGCTGAAATAACAAGGCTTGAGGCAGATTTAGTCATCTGGTAAAAAAATTAAGGCAGACGAAACCAACGAACTTCTTGCGAGGGCACGCAATTTGTATTTACAGCTTTA